>JANJGN010000259.1:0-705000 GCA_026770705.1 Isurus oxyrinchus | reverse complement strand
AAACTTAAGGTTTACCTCTGCCAAGTGAATGTACTTCCAGTTTTTCATTCATTAATAAGCTTTGCATTCAAAACAAACAACTCCTTTCCAAGTGCCATACAGGCTGGGTGATAGCTTGGAAGAGGCCTCCTGATTCACAGTTCCAAGGTGAATTTATGACCCTTGTAAAAAACAAAAAGAAACCCCTCGGACAAGCCTCCAAAAGTCCGAACGCGGCAATGCCCTTCCCCATTGACACAAAAGTAAAATCCAGTGTAAAGAGATACGAGTCCCACAGTGACAACTACCATCGGTTGCCGTAGGAACCCACCTGGTTCACTGAATGCCCTTTAGGGAGGGAAATCTGCCCTCCTCACCCAGCCTGGCCTATACGTGATTCTGGACCCACAGCCATGGGGCTGACTCTTAAGCGCCCCTCTGAAATGGCCGAGCAAGACACTCAGTTCAAGGGGGCAATTAGGGATGGGCAAATCTGCATCCCATTGGAGGCTTAAAAGAAGGCTTCCAATTATTTATATTTTTTTAAATATAGTTTTCTTTTCCCAGCTATTTCCATTACTTTTAAATGTATTTCCACCCATTGTTTTATCTCTACCTTTTAGCCTTTTTTGATTCCTTCACCCCACCCCACCCCCACTCCCACGACCTTGCTCATTCTGCTTTCTACACTTAATGTCACCTATTAGCACATTCCTTTAGATAATATCACCACCTTCAACACCTCTTTGTCCTTTTGTCTGTGACATCTTTTGGTTACCTCTACCTATCACTGGCCCTCTAACCAGCTCTACCTGTCCCAACTCCAACCTCCCCCCCCCCCCCCACCACTTTAAACCAGCTTATATTTCACCTCTTTTCTATATTCCCTTAGTTCTGCTGAAGGGTCATACGGACTCGAAACGTTAACTGTGCCCCTCTCCCCCGCCGCTGCTGCCAGATGTTTTTGGTTTCTGTTTGAAAAGAAGGCTTGCTGTGTGTAAACTGGCCGCCTCGCTCCCTGAGCCACCGCAGTGACCGCGCTGCAAAGGAATGATTCAATCGGCTGCGGAGCGCTCTGGGGCCTTTTGCGGCGGTGGAGGCTGCTATAGAGATGCAATTTCCCGCCTTTGTGCCCTTTGTGGACCCCCCCCCCCCCCCCCCACCCCCTCAGCAGCATAAGCGAACCCCCTCGATCCCGCAGGATCGGCGGGCGAGGTGTGAAGGGATCCGCTTTGGGCTGAGGAGTGGGCTGAGGCCGTGTGAAATAATGGGTTTCATGGCGACGGGAGTGCAGGAGCCGGGGTGGGGGCAGCCGGGGATAATATAGGCACAAATCATCGGAGGTGACAGGGAATGGCTGAGAGAGCGCTTAACAACACACACAGGAGCCTTCGAAACAGGAGCGGAGAGTACCAATGCAAGGGAATTATGATTAACCTGTATAAAAGGCGGGTTTGATCTTAGCTGCCGTATTGCGTCTATTTCTGGACACCACACGACAGCGAGGAAGTGAAGGATTTACAGAGGGTGTGCAATAGGTTCGCAGGAAGGGTTCCAGGAGCGAGGGACGTCAGTGACATAGACAGATGGGAGAAGCTGGGGATGCTCTCCTTGGTCAGGAGGAGGCTGAGAGGACGCTTTGACAGAGGCGTTCAAATTCACGAGCCGCCTGGACAAGAGGGGGCAGGGAGGAACTGTTCCCGTTGGCGGAGGGATCGAGGGGCCAGAGCAACCACACACGGTGGTTTAAGCTGGTCAGCGAGCGAAGCAACGGAGACACGAGGGGAAAGTTTTTTCCACGCAGCGAGTGGTTAGGGTCTGGACGGCGCTGCTCTGGAGAGTGGGCTGCGGGGTGGGGAGGTGGGGCAGTGGTGGCTTTCAGAAGGGAATCGGATGACGACCTGAAGGGGAAACATTTGTAGGCCTAGGTGGGTGGGGGGGGGGGGGGGGTGGGGGGGGGGCAAAGGCTGGGTGAGATACCCCTGCAGAGACCGGACACAGGCACAGTGAGCTGAAAGGACTCCTTCAGTACTAACCTGTCCCGGGGATCGAAGGCGAGTGAGGGTCAGCGAGGCTGAGGGGCGGGTATAACATTTTGGGGCTCAGCACAGGGGGAATCCTGCTGGGGTATTCAGGCAATGGGCTCCTGCTAGTGGCAGGGCTGGGGCTCGGATGAGGCTCCGCAGTGTGATGGGAGACCCACTCCCTCCACCAGAGGCCGAGGTACCAATGAGTAGAAGACTTGGAAACAATGAAGAAGCAATTTTTTTGGCATGATTGACATCTCCAGCAGTGCTGGCTCATCACAGCAGCAGGAACGTTTCACACAGCAAGATCCCGCCAACAGCAAGAGGATCAATGATTGCGCTGGCTGAATCACACAGTGTAGAATGAGGGAACAATACTGGCCCCAGAACACGGGGTAGGAACATTCTTCGTTCCATCGAAATAGAACAAACCTCAGGCAGCGCATTGGTTTCACATCAGAGAAAAGAGAGTGCAGCGTTCCCTCAGTACTGATCCTCCGACAGTGCAGCACTCCCTCAGTACTGACCCTCAAACAGTGCAGCACTCCCTCAGTACTGACCCTCAAACAGTGCAGCACACCCTCAGTACTGACCCTCTGACAGTGCAGCACTCCCTCAGTACTGACCCTCAAACAGTGCAGCACTCCCTCAGTACTGACCCTCTGACAGTGCAGCACTCCCTCAGTACTGACCCTCTGACAGAGCAGCGTTCCCTCAGTACTGACCCTCCGACAGTGCAGCACTCCCTCAGTACTGATCCTCCGACAGTGCAGCACTCCCTCAGTACTGACCCTCTGACAGAGCAGCGTTCCCTCAGTACTGACCCTCCGACCGTGCAGCACTCCCTCAGTACTGACCCTCTGACAGTGCAGCACTCCCTCAGTACTGATCCTCCGACAGAGCAGCGTTCCCTCAGTACTGATCCTCCGACAGTGCAGCGTTCCCTCAGTACTGATCCTCTGACAGTGCAGCGTTCCCTCAGTACTGATCCTCCGACAGTGCAGCACTCCCTCAGTACTGACCCTCAAACAGTGAAGCGTTCCCTCAGTACTGACCCTCCGACAGTGCAGCGTTCCCTCAGTACTGATCCTCCGACAGTGCAGCACTCCCTCAGTACTGACCCTCAAACAGTGAAGCGTTCCCTCAGTACTGACCCTCTGACAGTGCAGCGTTCCCTCAGTACTGACCCTCTGACAATGCAGCACTCGCTCAGTACTGACCCTCTGACAGTGCAGCACTCCCTCAGTACTGAGCCACTGACAGTGCAGCACTCCCTCAGTACTGAAACTCTGACAGTGCAGCGTTCCGTCAGTTCTGACCCTCTGACAATGCAGCGTTCCCTGAGTACTGACCATCTGACAATGCAGCACTCCCTCAGTACTGACCCTCTGACAGTGCAGCACTCCCTCAGTACAGACCCACTGACAGTGCAGCACTCCCTCAGTACTGACCCTCCAAAAGTGCAGAACTCCCTCAGTACTGACCAATCCAACAGTGCAGCACTCCCTCAGTACTGACCCTCCGACAATGCAGCGTTCCCTCAGTACTGACCCTCTGACAATGCAGCGTTCCCTCAGTACTGACCCTCTGACAGTGCAGCGCTCCCTCAATACTGAGGCTCTGACAGTGCAGCACACCCTCAGTACTGATCGTCTGACAGTGAGGCACTCCCTCACTACTGATCCTCTGACAGTGCAGCACTTCCTCAGTACTGACACTCTGAGAGTGCAGCACTCCCTCAGCACTAACCCTCTGACAGTGCAGCACTCCCTCAGTACGGACCTGCTGACAGTGCAGCGTTCTCTCAGTATTGACCCTCTGACAGTGCAGCGTTCCCTCAGTACTGAACATCTGACAGTGCAGAACTCCCTCAGTACTGACACTCTGACAGTGCAACATTCCGTAAGTACTGACCATCTGATAGTGCAGCGTTCCCTCTGTAGTGAACCTCCGACAGTGCAGCATTCCCTCAGTACTGACCCAATGACAGTGCAGCACTCCCTCAGTACTGACCCTCTGACAGTGCAGCAGTTTCCTCAGTACTGACCCTATGACAGTGCAGCCCTCCTTCATTACTCACACTCCGACAGTGCTGCGCTCCCTCAGTACTGACCATCCGACAATGCGGCACACCCTCAGTACTGACCGTCTGACAGTGCAGCACTCCCTCAGTACTGATCCTCTGACAGTGCGGCTCTCCCTCAGTACTGACCCTCCGACAGTGCAGCACCCCCTCAGTTCTTAATCTCCGTCAGTATAGCTCTCCCTCATTACTGACCCTACGACATTGCAGCACTCCCTCAGTTCTGACCCTCCGACAGTGCAGCTCTCAATCAGTACTGAACCATTGACTGTGTAGCGCTCCCTCAGTACTGACACTCTGACGCTGCGGCACTCCCTCAGTACTGAACCACCGACAGTGGAGCGAAGCCTCAGTACTGACCCTCCAACTCTGCCGCACTCCCTCAGTACTGACCCTCCGACAGTGCAGCACTCGCTCAGTACTGACCCTCTGACAATGCAGCACTCCCTCAGTACTGACGCTATGACAGTGCAGCCCTACTTCATTACTCACCCTCCGATAGTGTAGCGCTCCTCAGTACTGACCCTCCGACAATGCTGCACACACTCAGTACTGACCATCTGACAGTGCAGCGCCCCCTCAGTACTGACCCTCTGACAGTGCAGCTCTCACTCAGTACTGACCCTCCGACAGTGCAGAAATCCCTCAGTAATGACCTTCTGACAGTGCAGCATTCCCTCAGTACTGACCTTCTGATAGTGCAGTACTCCCTCAGTACTGACCCTCCGACAGTGCAGCACTCAGTCAGTACTGACCCTCCGACAGTGCAGCATTCAGTCCGTACTGACCCGCTGACAGTGCAGTGTTCCCTCAATACTGACCCTTTGACAGTGCAGCAATCCCTCAGTACTGACAGTGCAGCGTTCCCTCACTACTGACCCTCTGAGAGTGCAGCATTCCCTCAGTACTGACCCTCCAACAGTGCAGCGCGCCCTCAGTACTGACCCTCTGACAGGGCAGCTCTCCCTCATTACTGACCCTATGACAGTGCAGCACTCCTTCATTACTGACCCTCCGACAGTGCAGCGCTCCCTCAGTACTGACCCTCCGACAATGCGGCACACCCTCAGTAGTGACCGTCTCACAGTGCAGCACTCCCTCAGTACTGACCCTCTGACAGTGCAGCAATCCCGCAGTACTGTCCCTCTGAAAGTGCAGCACTCCCAGAGTACTGACCCTCTGACAGTGCAGCACTCCCTCAGTACTGACTCTCTGACATTGCAGCACTCCCTCAGTACTGACCCTCTGACAGTGCAGCACTCCCTCAGTACTGATACTTTGACAGTGCAGAAATCCCTCAGTAATGAGCCTCTGACAGTGCAACATTCCCTCAGTACTGACCCTCCGACAGTGCAGCAATCCCTCAGTACAGACCCTCTGATAGTGCAGAACTCCCTCAGTACTGACCCTCCGTCAGTGCAGCACTCCGTCAGTACTGACCCTCCAACAGTGCAGCGTTCAGTCAGTACTGACCCTCTGACAGTGCAGTGTTCCCTCAACACTGACCCTATGTCAGTGCAGCACTCCCTCATACTGACAGGGCAGTGTTCCGTCAGTACTGACCCTCTGAGAGTGCAGCATTCCTTCAGTACTGACCCTCCAACAGAGCAGAACTCCCTCAGTACTGACACTCTGACAGTGCAGCGTTCCCTCAGTACTGAACCTACGACAGGGCACCACACCCTCAGTACTGACCCTCCGATAGTGCTGCACTCCCTCAGTACTGACCCTCTGACAGTGCAGCGTTCCCTCAGTACTGACCCTCTGACAGTGCAGCAATCCCGCAGTACTGACCCTCTGACAGTGCAGCAATTCCTCAGTACTGACCCCAAGACAGTGCAGCACTCCTTCATTACTGACGCTCCGACAGTGCAGCGCTCCCTCAGTACTGACCCTCCGACAATGCTTGACACCCAGAGTACTGACCCTCTGAAAAGTGCTGAACCTTCAACAGTGCGGCGCTTCCTCAGTACTGACCCTCCGACGGTGCTGCAATCCCTCAGTACTGACCCTCCGACAATTTGGCACTCCCTCAGTACTGACCCTCCGAGAGTGCAGCACTCCCTCAGTACTGACTCTCTGACAGTGCAACACTCTCTCAGTATTGGCCCTCTGACATTTTCGCACTCCCTGAGTAATATCCCTCTGACAGTGCAGCACTACCTCAGTACTGACCCTCCGACAGAGCAGCACTCCCTCCATACTGACCCTCCGACGGTGCTGCAATCCCTCAGTACTGACCCTCCGACAATTTGGCACTCCCTCAGTACTGACCCTCCGAGAGTGCAGCACTCCCTCAGTACTGACTCTCTGACAGTGCAACACTCCCTCAGTATTGGCCCTCTGACATTTTCGCACTCCCTGAGTAATATTCCTCTGACAGTGCAGCACTACCTCAGTACTGACCCTCCGACAGAGCAGCACTCCCTCCATACTGACCCTCCGACAACGTGGCAAACCCTCAGTTCCGACCCTCTGACAATGCAGCACTCCCTCAGTACTGACCCTCCAACAGAGCAGCACTCCCTCAATAGTGACCCTCCGACAATGCGGCACACCCTCAGTACTGACCCTCTGACAGTGCAGCAATCCCGCAGTACTGACCCTCTGACAGTGCAGCAATTCCTCAGTACTGACCCCAAGACAGTGCAGCACTCCTTCATTACTGACGTTCCGACAGTGCAGCGCTCCCTCAGTACTGACCCTCCGACAATGCGTGACACCCAGAGTACTGACCCTCTGACAGTGCAGCACTCCCTCAGTACTGAACTTCCAACAGTGCGGCGCTCCCTCAGTACTGACCCTCTGACTGTGCAGCACTCCCTCAGTACTGACCCTTCGACAGCGCGGCGCTCCCTCAGTACTGACCCTCCGACAGTGCGGCTCTCCCTCAGTCCTGACACTCTGAGAGTGCAGCACTCCCTCAGTACTGATCCGCGGACAGTGCAGCGCCCCCTCAGTTCTGAAACTCCGACAGTATAGCTCTCCCTCAGTACTGACCCTACGACATTGCGGCACTCCCTCAGTGCTGACCCTCTGACAGTGCAGCTCTCAATCAGTACTGACCATCTGACTGTGTAGCGCTACATCAGTACTGACCCTCTGACGCTGCGGCACTCCCTCAGTACTGAACTACCGACATTGCGGCGCTCCCTCAGTACTGACTCTCCGACAATGCTGCACACCCTCAGTACTGACCCTCCGACAGAGCAGCACTCGCTCAGTACTGACCCTCTGACAGTGCAGCGCCCCCTCAGTACTGACCCTCTGACAGTGCAACACTCCCGCAGTACTGACTCTCCAACAGTGCAGCGCCCTCTCAGTTCTCAACATCCGACAGTACACCTCTCCCTCAGTTCTGACCCTCTGACAGTGCAGCGTTCCCTCAGCACTGACCCTCCGACAGTGAAGCACTCCCTCAGCTCTGACCCTCTGACAGTGCAGCACTCCCTCAGCACTGATCCTCCGACAGTGCAGCACTCCCTCAGTACTGACCCTCTGACAGTGCAGCACTCCCTCAGTTCTGAAACTCCGACAGTGCAGCACTCCCTCAGTACTGACCCTCATTCAGTGCAGCAATCCCTCAGTACAGACCCTCTGACAGTGCAGCAATCCCTCAGTACTGACCCTCTGGCTGTGCAGCACTTCCTCAGTACTGACCCTATGACAGTGCAGCCCTCCTTCATTACTCACACTCCGACAGTGCTGCGCTCCTCAGTACTGACCATCCGACAATGCGGCACACCCTCAGTACTGACCGTCTGACAGTGCAGCCCTCCCTCAGTACTGACCCTCTGACAGTGCAGCACACCCTCAGTACTGACCATCCGACAATGCGGCACACCCTCAGTACTGACCATCTGACAGTGCAGCCCTCCCTCAGTACTGATCCTCTGACAGTGCGGCTCTCCCTCAGTACTGACACTCTGAGAGTGCAGCACTCCCTCAGTACTGACCCTCCGACAGTGCAGCGCCCCCTCAGTTCTTAATCTCCGTCAGTATAGCTCTCCCTCATTACTGACCCTACGACATTGCAGCACTCCCTCAGTTCTGACCCTTTGACAGTGCAGCTCTCAATCAGTACTGACCCTCTGACAGTGCAGAACTCCCTCAGTACTGACACTCTGACAGTGCAACATTCCCTAAGTACTGACCATCTGATAGTGCAGCGTTCCCTCTGTGGTGAACCTCCGACAGTGCAGCATTCCCTCAGTACTGACCCAATGACAGTGCAGCACTCCCTCAGTACTGACCCTCTGACAGTGCAGCAGTCCCTCAGTACTGACCCTATGACAGTGCAGCCCTCCTTCATTACTCACACTCCGACAGTGCTGCGCTCCTCAGTACTGACCATCCGACAATGCGGCACACCCTCAGTACTGACCATCTGACAGTGCAGCCCTCCCTCAGTACTGATCCTCTGACAGTGCGGCTCTCCCTCAGTACTGACACTCTGAGAGTGCAGCACTCCCTCAGTACTGACCCTCCGACAGTGCAGCGCCCCCTCAGTTCTTAATCTCCGTCAGTATAGCTCTCCCTCATTACTGACCCTACGACATTGCAGCAGTCCCTCAGTTCTGACCCTCTGACAGTGCAGCTCTCAATCAGTACTGAACCATTGACTGTGTAGCGCTCCCTCAGTACTGACACTCTGACGCTGCGGCACTCCCTCAGTACTGAACCACCGACAGTGGGGCGAAGCCTCAGTACTGACCCTCCAACAGTGCAGCACTCGTTCAGTACTGACCCTCCAACTCTGCCGCACTCCCTCAGTACTGACCCTCCAACTCTGCCGCACTCCCTCAGTACTGACCCTCCGACAGTGCAGCACTCGCTCAGTACTGACCCTCTGACACTGCAGCACTCCCTCAGTACTGACGCTATGACAGTGCAGCCCTCCTTCATTACTCACCCTCCGATAGTGTAGCGCTCCTCAGTACTGACCCTCCGACAATGCTGCACACCCTCAGTACTGACCATCTGACAGTGCAGCGCCCCCTCAGTACTGACCCTCTGACAGTGCAGCTCTCACTCAGTACTGACCCTCTGACAGTGCAGCACTCCCTCAGTACTTACCCTCCGACAGTGCAGAAATCCCTCAGTAATGACCTTCTGACAGTGCAGCATTCCCTCAGTACTGACCTTCTGATAGTGCAGTACTCCCTCAGTACTGACCCTCCGACAGTGCAGCACTCAGTCAGTACTGACCCTCTGACAGTGCAGCATTCAGTCCGTACTGACCCGCTGACAGTGCAGTGTTCCCTCAATACTGACCCTTTGACAGTGCAGCAATCCCTCAGTACTGACAGTGCAGCGTTCCCTCACTACTGACCCTCTGAGAGTGCAGCATTCCCTCAGTACTGACCCTCCAACAGTGCAGCGCGCCCTCAGTACTGACCCTCTGACAGGGCAGCTCTCCCTCATTACTGACCCTATGACAGTGCAGCACTCCTTCATTACTGACCCTCCGACAGTGCAGCGCTCCCTCAGTACTGACCCTCCGACAATGCGGCACACCCTCAGTAGTGACCGTCTGACAGTGCAGCACTCCCTCAGTACTGACCCTCCGACAATGCGGCACACCCTCAGTACTGACCCTCTGACAGTGCAGCAATCCCGCAGTACTGACACTCTGAAAGTGCAGCACTCCCAGAGTACTGACCCTCTGACAGTGCAGCACTCCCTCAGTACTGACTCTCTGACATTGCAGCACTCCCTCAGTACTGACCCTCTGACAGTGCCGCACTCCCTCAGTACTGATACATTGACAGTGCAGAAATCCCTCAGTAATGAGCCTCTGACAGTGCAACATTCCCTCAGTACTGACCCTCCGACAGTGCAGCAATCCCTCAGTACAGACCCTCTGATAGTGCAGAACTCCCTCAGTACTGACCCTCCGTCAGTGCAGCACTCCGTCAGTACTGACCCTCCAACAGTGCAGCGTTCAGTCAGTACTGACCCTCTGACAGTGCAGTGTTCCCTCAACACTGACCCTATGTCAGTGCAGCACTCCCTCATACTGACAGGGCAGTGTTCCGTCAGTACTGACCCTCTGAGAGTGCAGCATTCCTTCAGTACTGACCCTCCAACAGAGAGAACTCCCTCAGTACTGACACTCTGACAGTGCAGCGTTCCCTCAGTACTGAACCTACGACAGGGCACCACACCCTCAGTACTGACCCTCCGATAGTGCTGCACTCCCTCAGTACTGACCCTCTGACAGTGCAGCGTTCCCTCAGTACTGACCCTCTGACAGTGCAGCAATCCCGCAGTACTGACCCTCTGACAGTGCAGCAATTCCTCAGTACTGACCCCAAGACAGTGCAGCACTCCTTCATTACTGACGCTCCGACAGTGCAGCGCTCCCTCAGTACTGACCCTCCGACAATGCTTGACACCCAGAGTACTGACCCTCTGAAAAGTGCAGCACTCGCTCAGTACTGAACCTTCAACAGTGCGGCGCTTCCTCAGTACTGACCCTCCGATGGTGCTGCAATCCCTCAGTACTGACCCTCCGACAATTTGGCACTCCCTCAGTACTGACCCTCCGAGAGTGCAGCACTCCCTCAGTACTGACTCTCTGACAGTGCAACACTCCCTCAGTATTGGCCCTCTGACATTTTCGCACTCCCTGAGTAATATCCCTCTGACAGTGCAGCACTACCTCAGTACTGACCCTCCGACAGAGCAGCACTCCCTCCATACTGACCCTCCGACGCTGCAGAAATCCCTCAGTACTGACCCTCCGACAATTTGGCACTCCCTCAGTACTGACCCTCCGAGAGTGCAGCACTCCCTCAGTACTGACTCTCTGACAGTGCAACACTCCCTCAGTATTGGCCCTCTGACATTTTCGCACTCCCTGAGTAATATCCCTCTGACAGTGCAGCACTACCTCAGTACTGACCCTCCGACAGAGCAGCACTCCCTCCATACTGACCCTCCGACAACGTGGCAAACCCTCAGTTCCGACCCTCTGACAATGCAGCACTCCCTCAGTACTGACCCTCCAACAGAGCAGCACTCCCTCAATAGTGACCCTCCGACAATGCGGCACACCCTCAGTACTGACCCTCTGACAGTGCAGCAATCCCGCAGTACTGACCCTCTGACAGTGCAGCAATTCCTCAGTACTGACCCCAAGACAGTGCAGCACTCCTTCATTACTGAACTTCCAACAGTGCGGCGCTCCCTCAGTACTGACCCTCTGACTGTGCAGCACTCCCTCAGTACTGACCCTTCGACAGCGCGGCGCTCCCTCAGTACTGACCCTCCGACAGTGCGGCTCTCCCTCAGTCCTGACACTCTGACAGTGCAGCACTCCCTCAGTACTGACCCTTCGACAGCGCGGCGCTCCCTCAGTACTGACCCTCCGACAGTGCGGCTCTCCCTCAGTCCTGACACTCTGAGAGTGCAGCACTCCCTCAGTACTGATCCGCGGACAATGCAGCGCCCCCTCAGTTCTGAAACTCCGACAGTATAGCTCTCCCTCAGTACTGACCCTACGACATTGCGGCACTCCCTCAGTGCTGACCCTCTGACAGTGCAGCTCTCAATCAGTACTGACCATCTGACTGTGTAGCGCTACATCAGTACTGACCCTCTGACGCTGCGGCACTCCCTCAGTACTGAACTACCGACATTGCGGCGCTCCCTCAGTACTGACTCTCCGACAATGCTGCACACCCTCAGTACTGACCCTCCGACAGAGCAGCACTCGCTCAGTACTGACCCTCTGACAGTGCAACACTCCCGCAGTACTGACTCTCCAACAGTGCAGCGCCCTCTCAGTTCTCAACATCCGACAGTACACCTCTCCCTCAGTTCTGACCCTCTGACAGTGCAGCGTTCCCTCAGCACTGACCCTCCGACAGTGAAGCACTCCCTCAGCTCTGACCCTCTGACAGTGCAGCACTCCCTCAGCACTGATCCTCCGACAGTGCAGCACTCCCTCAGTACTGACCCTCTGACAGTGCAGCACTCCCTCAGTTCTGAAACTCCGACAGTGCAGCACTCCCTCAGTACTGACCCTCATTCAGTGCAGCAATCCCTCAGTACAGACCCTCTGACAGTGCAGCAATCCCTCAGTACTGACCCTCTGGCTGTGCAGCACTTCCTCAGTACTGACCCTATGACAGTGCAGCCCTCCTTCATTACTCACACTCCGACAGTGCTGCGCTCCTCAGTACTGACCATCCGACAATGCGGCACACCCTCAGTACTGACCATCTGACAGTGCAGCCCTCCCTCAGTACTGACCCTCTGACAGTGCAGCACACCCTCAGTACTGACCGTCTGACAGTGCAGCACTCCCTCAGTACTGATCCGCGGACAATGCAGCGCCCCCTCAGTTCTGAAACTCCGACAGTATAGCTCTCCCTCAGTACTGACCCTACGACATTGCGGCACTCCCTCAGTGCTGACCCTCTGACAGTGCAGCTCTCAATCAGTACTGACCATCTGACTGTGTAGCGCTACATCAGTACTGACCCTCTGACGCTGCGGCACTCCCTCAGTACTGAACTACCGACATTGCGGCGCTCCCTCAGTACTGACTCTCCGACAATGCTGCACACCCTCAGTACTGACCCTCCGACAGAGCAGCACTCGCTCAGTACTGACCCTCTAACAGTGCAACACTCCCGCAGTACTGACTCTCCAACAGTGCAGCGCCCTCTCAGTTCTCAACATCCGACAGTACACCTCTCCCTCAGTTCTGACCCTCTGACAGTGCAGCGTTCCCTCAGCACTGACCCTCCGACAGTGAAGCACTCCCTCAGCTCTGACCCTCTGACAGTGCAGCACTCCCTCAGCACTGATCCTCCGACAGTGCAGCACTCCCTCAGCTCTGACCCTCTGACAGTGCAGCACTCCCTCAGTTCTGAAACTCCGACAGTGCAGCACTCCCTCAGTACTGACCCTCATTCAGTGCAGCAATCCCTCAGTACAGACCCTCTGACAGTGCAGCAATCCCTCAGTACTGACCCTCTGGCTGTGCAGCACTTCCTCAGTACTGACCCTATGACAGTGCAGCCCTCCTTCATTACTCACACTCCGACAGTGCTGCGCTCCTCAGTACTGACCATCCGACAATGCGGCACACCCTCAGTACTGACCATCTGACAGTGCAGCCCTCCCTCAGTACTGACCCTCCGACAGTGCAGCACACCCTCAGTACTGACCGTCTGACAGTGCAGCACTCCCTCAGTACTGATCCTCTGACAGTGCGGCTCTCCCTCAGTACTGACACTCTGAGAGTGCAGCACTCCCTCAGTACTGACCCTCCGACAGTGCAGCGCCCCCTCAGTTCTTAATCTCCGTCAGTATAGCTCTCCCTCATTACTGACCCTACGACATTGCAGCACTCCCTCAGTTCTGACCCTTTGACAGTGCAGCTCTCAATCAGTACTGAACCACTGACTGTGTAGCGCTCCCTCAGTACTGACACTCTGACGCTGCGGCACTCCCTCAGTACTGAACCACCGACAGTGGGGAGAAGCCTCAGTACTGACCCTCCAACTCTGCCGCATTCCCTCAGTACTGACCCTCCGACAGTGCAGCACTCTCTCAGTACTGACCCTATGACAGTGCAGCCCTCCTTCATTACTCACCCTCCGATAGTGTAGCGCTCCTCAGTACTGACCCTCCGACAATGCTGCACACCCTCAGTACTGACCCTCTGACAGTGCAGCACTCCCTCAGTACTGACCCTCCGACAGTGCAGAAATCCCTCAGTAATGACCTTCTGGCAGTGCAACATTCCCTCAGTACTGACCCTCCGACAGTGCAGCACTCAGTCAGTACTGACCCTCCGACAGTGCAGCATTCAGTCCGTACTGACCCGCTGACAGTGCAGTGTTCCCTCAATACTGACCCTTTGACAGTGCAGCAATCCCTCAGTACTGACAGTGCAGCGTTCCCTCACTACTGACCCTCTGAGAGTGCAGCATTCCCTCAGTACTGACCCTCCAACAGTGCAGCTCTCCCTCAGTACTGACCCTCCAACAGTGCAGAAATCCCTCAGTAATGAACGTCCAACAGTGCAGCAATCGCTCAGTACTGACCCACTGACAGTGCAGCACTCCCTCAGTACTGACCCTCTGACAGTGCAGCTCTCCCTCAGTACTGACCCTCTGACAGTGCAGCCCTCCCTCAGTACTGTCCCTCTGAAAGTGCAGCACTCCCTGAGTACTGACCCTCTGACAGTGCAGCACTCCCTCAGTTCTGATCCTCCGACAGTGCAGAAATCGCTCAGTAATTACCCTCTGAAAGTGCAGCATACACTCAGTACTGATCCTCCGAGAGTGCAGCAATCCCTCAGGACTGACCCTCCGACAGTTCAGCACTCCGTCAGTACTGACCCTCCAACAGTGCAGCGTTCAGTCAGTACTGACCCTCTGACAGTGCAGTGTTCCCTCAACAATGACCCTATGAAAGTGCAGCACTCCCTCAGTACTGACAGTGCAGCATTCCCTCAGTACTGACCCTCCAACAGGGCAGCACTCCCTCAGTACTGAACCTCTGACAGTGCAGCACTCCCTCAGTACTGACCCTTTCACAGTGCAGCGTTCCCTCAGTAGTGACCCTCTGACAGTGCAGCAATCCCGTAGTACTGACCCTCTGACAGTGCAGCACTTCCTCAGTACTGACCCCAAGACAGTGCAGCGCTCCCTCAGTACTGACCCTCCGACAATGCGGGACCCACAGTACTGACAATCTAACAGTGCAGAACTCCCTCAGTACTGAACATCCAACAGTGCGGCGCTCCCTCAGTACTCACACTCCGACAATGCAGAACTCCCTCAGTACTGACCGTCCGAAAGTGCAGCACTCCTTCAGTACCGACCCTCCGACAGTGCAGCAGTCCCTCAGTACCGACCCTCTGACAGTGGAGCACTCCCTCAGTACTGAACCTCTGACACTGCAGCACTCCCTCAGTACTGACCCTCTGACAATGCAGCTCTCCCTCATTTCCGTCTCTCTGACAGTGCAGCACTCCCTCATTACTGACCCTATGACAGTGCAGCAATCCTTCATTACAGACCATCCGACAGTGCGGCGCTCCCTCAGTACTTACCCTCCGACAATGCGGCACACCCTCAGTACTGACCGTCTGACAGTATAGCACTCCCTCAGTACTGACCCTCTGACAGTGCAGCTCTCCCTCAGTACTGACCCTCTGATAGTGCAGCCCTCCCTCAGTACTGTCCCTCTGAAAGTGCAGCACTCCCTGATTACTGACCCTCTGACAGTGCAGCACTCCCTCAGTTCTGATCCTCCGACAGTGCAGAAATCGCTCAGTAATTACCCTCTGAAAGTGCAGCATTCCCTCAGTACTGATCCTCCGAAAGTGCAGCAATCCCTCAGTACTGACGCTCTGATAGTGCAGAACTCCCTCAGGACTGACCCTCCGACAGTTCAGCACTCCGTCAGTACTGACCCTCCAACAATGCAGCGTTCAGTCAGTACTGACCCTCTGACAGTGCAGTGTTCCCTCAACAATGACCCTATGAAAGTGCAGCACTCCCTCAGTACTGACAGTGCAGCGTTCCCTCAGTACTGACCCTCTGAGAGTGCAGCATTCTCTCAGTACGGACCCTCTGACAGAGCAGCACTCCCTTAGTATTGACCCTCTGACAGTGCAGTGTTCCCTCAGTACTGACCCTCCAACAGGGCAGCACTCCCTCAGTGCTGAACCTCCGACATTGCAGCACTCCCTCAGTACTGACCCTTTCACAGTGCAGCGTTCCCTCAGTAGTGACCCTCTGACAGTGAAGCAATCCCGTAGTACTGACCCTCTGACAGTGCAGCACTTCCTCAGTACTGACCCTCTGAAAGTAAAGCAATCCCTGAGCTCTGATTCTCTGAAGGTGCTGCACTCCCTCAGTACTGACCCTCTGACAGTGCGGTACACCTCAGTACTGACCATCCAACAGTGCAGAACTCCCTCAGTACTGACTCACTGACAGTGCATGTCTCCCTCAATACTGACTCTCTGACAGTGCAGCACTCCCTCAATACTGACCATCTGACAGTGCAGCACTCCCTCAGTACTGACCCTCCGACAGTGCGGCACACCCTAGTACTGACCCTCTGACAGTGCAGCCCTCCCTCAGTACTGACCCACCGACAGTGCAGCACCCCCTCATTTTTGATCCTCCGACAGTGCGGCACTCCCTCAGTCCTGAACCTCCGACAGTGCGGCGCTCTCTCAGTACTGACCCTATGACTGTTCAGCACTCCTTCATTACTGACCCTCCGACAGTGCAGGGCTCCCTCAGTACTGACCCTCTGACAGTGCAGCACTCCCTCAGTGCTGTCCCTCTGAAAATGCAGCACTCCTTCAGTGCTGACGCTCTGACAGTGCAGCACTCCCTCAGTGCTGTCCCTCTGAAAGTGCAGCACACCCTCAGTGCTGACGCTCTGACAGTACAGCTCTCCCTCAGTGCTGACCATCTGACAGTGCTGCTCTCCCTCAGTACTGTCCCTGTGACAATGCAGCACTCCCTCAGTGCTGATCCTTCGACAGTGCAGCACTCCCTCAGTGCTGTCCCTCTGAAAGTGCAGCACTCCTTCAGTGCTGATGCTCTGACAGTACAGCTCTCCCTCAGTGCTGACCATCTGACAGTGCTGCTCTTCCTCAGTACCGACCCTGTGACAATGCAGCACTCCCTCAGTGCTGATCCTTCGACAGTGCAGCACTCCCTCAGTACTGACCCTCTGAAAGTACAGCACTCCCTCAGTACTGACCCTCTGACAGTGCAGCACTCCCTCAGTACTGACCCACTGACAGTGCAGCACTCCCTCAGAACTGACCCTCCGACACTGCAGAAATCCCTCAGTAATGATCCTCCAACAGTGCAGCAATCGCTCAGTACTGACCCACTGATAGTGCAGTACTCCCTCAGTACTGACTCTCTGACAGTGCAACACTCCCTCAGTATTGGCCCTCTGACATTTTCGCACTCCCTGAGTAATATCCCTCTGACAGTGCAGCACTACCTCAGTACTGACCCTCCGACAGAGCAGCACTCCCTCCATACTGACCCTCCGACAACGTGGCAAACCCTCAGTTCCGACCCTCTGACAATGCAGCACTCCCTCAGTACTGACCCTCCAACAGAGCAGCACTCCCTCAATAGTGACCCTCCGACAATGCGGCACACCCTCAGTACTGACCCTCTGACAGTGCAGCAATCCCGCAGTACTGACCCTCTGACAGTGCAGCAATTCCTCAGTACTGACCCCAAGACAGTGCAGCACTCCTTCATTACTGACGCTCCGACAGTGCAGCGCTCCCTCAGTACTGACCCTCCGACAATGCGTGACACCCAGAGTACTGACCCTCTGACAGTGCAGCACTCCCTCAGTACTGAACTTCCAACAGTGCGGCGCTCCCTCAGTACTGACCCTCTGACTGTGCAGCACTCCCTCAGTACTGACCCTTCGACAGCGCGGCGCTCCCTCAGTACTGACCCTCCGACAGTGCGGCTCTCCCTCAGTCCTGACACTCTGAGAGTGCAGCACTCCCTCAGTACTGATCCGCGGACAATGCAGCGCCCCCTCAGTTCTGAAACTCCGACAGTATAGCTCTCCCTCAGTACTGACCCTACGACATTGCGGCACTCCCTCAGTGCTGACCCTCTGACAGTGCAGCTCTCAATCAGTACTGACCATCTGACTGTGTAGCGCTACATCAGTACTGACCCTCTGACGCTGCGGCACTCCCTCAGTACTGAACTACCGACATTGCGGCGCTCCCTCAGTACTGACTCTCCGACAATGCTGCACACCCTCAGTACTGACCCTCCGACAGAGCAGCACTCGCTCAGTACTGACCCTCTGACAGTGCAACACTCCCGCAGTACTGACTCTCCAACAGTGCAGCGCCCTCTCAGTTCTCAACATCCGACAGTACACCTCTCCCTCAGTTCTGACCCTCTGACAGTGCAGCGTTCCCTCAGCACTGACCCTCCGACAGTGAAGCACTCCCTCAGCTCTGACCCTCTGACAGTGCAGCACTCCCTCAGCACTGATCCTCCGACAGTGCAGCACTCCCTCAGTACTGACCCTCTGACAGTGCAGCACTCCCTCAGTTCTGAAACTCCGACAGTGCAGCACTCCCTCAGTACTGACCCTCATTCAGTGCAGCAATCCCTCAGTACAGACCCTCTGACAGTGCAGCAATCCCTCAGTACTGACCCTCTGGCTGTGCAGCACTTCCTCAGTACTGACCCTATGACAGTGCAGCCCTCCTTCATTACTCACACTCCGACAGTGCTGCGCTCCTCAGTACTGACCATCCGACAATGCGGCACACCCTCAGTACTGACCATCTGACAGTGCAGCCCTCCCTCAGTACTGACCCTCTGACAGTGCAGCACACCCTCAGTACTGACCGTCTGACAGTGCAGCACTCCCTCAGTACTGATCCTCTGACAGTGCGGCTCTCCCTCAGTACTGACACTCTGAGAGTGCAGCACTCCCTCAGTACTGACCCTCCGACAGTGCAGCGCCCCCTCAGTTCTTAATCTCCGTCAGTATAGCTCTCCCTCATTACTGACCCTACGACATTGCAGCACTCCCTCAGTTCTGACCCTTTGACAGTGCAGCTCTCAATCAGTACTGAACCACTGACTGTGTAGCGCTCCCTCAGTACTGACACTCTGATGCTGCGGCACTCCCTCAGTACTGAACCACCGACAGTGGGGAGAAGCCTCAGTACTGACCCTCCAACTCTGCCGCATTCCCTCAGTACTGACCCTCCGACAGTGCAGCACTCGCTCAGTACTGACCCTATGACAGTGCAGCCCTCCTTCATTACTCACCCTCCGATAGTGTAGCGCTCCTCAGTACTGACCCTCCGACAATGCTGCACACCCTCAGTACTGACCCTCTGACAGTGCAGCACTCCCTCAGTACTGACCCTCCGACAGTGCAGAAATCCCTCAGTAATGACCTTCTGGCAGTGCAACATTCCCTCAGTACTGACCCTCCGACAGTGCAGCACTCAGTCAGTACTGACCCTCCGACAGTGCAGCATTCAGTCCGTACTGACCCGCTGACAGTGCAGTGTTCCCTCAATACTGACCCTTTGACAGTGCAGCAATCCCTCAGTACTGACAGTGCAGCGTTCCCTCACTACTGACCCTCTGAGAGTGCAGCATTCCCTCAGTACTGACCCTCCAACAGTGCAGCTCTCCCTCAGTACTGACCCTCCAACAGTGCAGAAATCCCTCAGTAATGAACGTCCAACAGTGCAGCAATCGCTCAGTACTGACCCACTGACAGTGCAGCACTCCCTCAGTACTGACCCTCTGACAGTGCAGCTCTCCCTCAGTACTGACCCTCTGACAGTGCAGCCCTCCCTCAGTACTGTCCCTCTGAAAGTGCAGCACTCCCTGAGTACTGACCCTCTGACAGTGCAGCACTCCCTCAGTTCTGATCCTCCGACAGTGCAGAAATCGCTCAGTAATTACCCTCTGAAAGTGCAGCATACACTCAGTACTGATCCTCCGAGAGTGCAGCAATCCCTCAGGACTGACCCTCCGACAGTTCAGCACTCCGTCAGTACTGACCCTCCAACAGTGCAGCGTTCAGTCAGTACTGACCCTCTGACAGTGCAGTGTTCCCTCAACAATGACCCTATGAAAGTGCAGCACTCCCTCAGTACTGACAGTGCAGCATTCCCTCAGTACTGACCCTCCAACAGGGCAGCACTCCCTCAGTACTGAACCTCTGACAGTGCAGCACTCCCTCAGTACTGACCCTTTCACAGTGCAGCGTTCCCTCAGTAGTGACCCTCTGACAGTGCAGCAATCCCGTAGTACTGACCCTCTGACAGTGCAGCACTTCCTCAGTACTGACCCCAAGACAGTGCAGCGCTCCCTCAGTACTGACCCTCCGACAATGCGGGACCCACAGTACTGACAATCTAACAGTGCAGCACTCCCTCAGTACTGAACCTCCAACAGTGCGGCGCTCCCTCAGTACTCACACTCCGACAATGCAGAACTCCCTCAGTACTGACCGTCCGAAAGTGCAGCACTCCTTCAGTACCGACCCTCCGACAGTGCAGCAGTCCCTCAGTACCGACCCTCTGACAGTGGAGCACTCCCTCAGTACTGAACCTCTGACACTGCAGCACTCCCTCAGTACTGACCCTCTGACAATGCAGCTCTCCCTCATTTCCGTCTCTCTGACAGTGCAGCACTCCCTCATTACTGACCCTATGACAGTGCAGCAATCCTTCATTACAGACCATCCGACAGTGCGGCGCTCCCTCAGTACTTACCCTCCGACAATGCGGCACACCCTCAGTACTGACCGTCTGACAGTATAGCACTCCCTCAGTACTGACCCTCTGACAGTGCAGCTCTCCCTCAGTACTGACCCTCTGATAGTGCAGCCCTCCCTCAGTACTGTCCCTCTGAAAGTGCAGCACTCCCTGATTACTGACCCTCTGACAGTGCAGCACTCCCTCAGTTCTGATCCTCCGACAGTGCAGAAATCGCTCAGTAATTACCCTCTGAAAGTGCAGCATTCCCTCAGTACTGATCCTCCGAGAGTGCAGCAATCCCTCAGTACTGACGCTCTGATCGTGCAGAACTCCCTCAGGACTGACCCTCCGACAGTTCAGCACTCCGTCAGTACTGACCCTCCAACAATGCAGCGTTCAGTCAGTACTGACCCTCTGACAGTGCAGTGTTCCCTCAACAATGACCCTATGAAAGTGCAGCACTCCCTCAGTACTGACAGTGCAGCGTTCCCTCAGTACTGACCCTCTGAGAGTGCAGCATTCTCTCAGTACGGACCCTCTGACAGAGCAGCACTCCCTTAGTATTGACCCTCTGACAGTGCAGTGTTCCCTCAGTACTGACCCTCCAACAGGGCAGCACTCCCTCAGTGCTGAACCTCCGACATTGCAGCACTCCCTCAGTACTGACCCTTTCACAGTGCAGCGTTCCCTCAGTAGTGACCCTCTGACAGTGAAGCAATCCCGTAGTACTGACCCTCTGACAGTGCAGCACTTCCTCAGTACTGACCCTCTGAAAGTAAAGCAATCCCTGAGCTCTGATTCTCTGAAGGTGCTGCACTCCCTCAGTACTGACCCTCTGACAGTGCGGTACACCTCAGTACTGACCATCCAACAGTGCAGAACTCCCTCAGTACTGACTCACTGACAGTGCATGGCTCCCTCAATACTGACTCTCTGACAGTGCAGCACTCCCTCAATACTGACCATCTGACAGTGCAGCACTCCCTCAGTACTGACCCTCCGACAGTGCGGCACACCCTAGTACTGACCCTCTGACAGTGCAGCACTCCCTCAGTACTGACCCACCGACAGTGCAGCACCCCCTCATTTTTGATCCTCCGACAGTGCGGCACTCCCTCAGTCCTGAACCTCCGACAGTGCGGCGCTCTCTCAGTACTGACCCTATGACTGTTCAGCACTCCTTCATTACTGACCCTCCGACAGTGCAGGGCTCCCTCAGTACTGACCCTCTGACAGTGCAGCACTCCCTCAGTGCTGTCCCTCTGAAAATGCAGCACTCCTTCAGTGCTGACGCTCTGACAGTGCAGCACTCCCTCAGTGCTGTCCCTCTGAAAGTGCAGCACACCCTCAGTGCTGACGCTCTGACAGTACAGCTCTCCCTCAGTGCTGACCATCTGACAGTGCTGCTCTCCCTCAGTACTGTCCCTGTGACAATGCAGCACTCCCTCAGTGCTGATCCTTCGACAGTGCAGCACTCCCTCAGTGCTGTCCCTCTGAAAGTGCAGCACTCCTTCAGTGCTGATGCTCTGACAGTACAGCACTCCCTCAGTACTGACCATCTGACAGTGCAGCACTCCCTCAGAACTGACCCTCCGACACTGCAGAAATCCCTCAGTAATGATCCTCCAACAGTGCAGCAATCGCTCAGTACTGACCCTCTGATAGTGCAGTACTCCCTCAGTACTGACCCTCTGATAGTGCAGTACTCCCTCAGTACTGACCCTCCGACAGTTCAGCACTCAGTCAGTACTCACCCTCCGACTGTGCAGCATTCAGACAGTACTGACCCGCTGACAGTGCAGTGTTCCGTTAATACTGACCCTTTGAAAGTTCAACACTCCCTCAGGACTGACAGTGCAGCGTTCCCTCAGTACTGACCCTCTGAGAGTGCAGCATTCTCTCAGTACGGACCCTCCGACAGAGCAGCAATCCCTCAATACTGACCATCTGACAATGCAGCACTCCCTCAGTACCGACCCTCTGACAGAGCAGCACTCCCTCAGTACTGACCCTCCGACAGTGAAGCACTCCTTCATTACTGACCCTCCGACAGTGCAGCGCTCACTCAGGACTGACCCTCTGACAGTGCGGCACACCCTCAGTACTGACCCTCCGACAGTGCAGCGTCCCTCAGTACTGATACTCTGAGAGTGCAGCACTCCCTCGGTACTGACCCTCCGACAGTGCAGCTCTCCCTCAGTACTGACCCTCCAACAGTGCAGCACTCCCTCAGTACTGACCCTCCGACAGTGCAGCGTACCTCAGTACTGACATTCTGAGTGTGCAGCACTCCCTCAGTACTGACCCTCCGACAGTGCAGCTCTCACTCAGTACTGACCCTCTGACACTGCAGCACTGCCTCAGTACTGACCCTCCGACAGTGCATCTCTCCCTCAATACTGACCCTCTGACAGTGCATCTCTCCCTCAGTACTGACCCTATGACAGTGCAGCACTCCCTCAGTACTGACCCTATGACAGTGCAGCCCTCTTCTTTACTGACCCTCCGACAGTGTAGCGCTCCTCAGTACTGACCATCCGACAATGCTGCACACCCTCAGTACTGACCCTCTGACAGTGCAGCACTCCTTCAGTACTGATCCTCCGACAGTGCGGCACTCCCTCAGTACTGACACTCTGAGAGTACAGCTCTCCCTCAGTGCTGACCATCTGACAGTGCTGGTCTCCCTCAGTACTGACCCTGTGACAATGCAGCACTCCCTCAGCACCGACTCTCTGACAGTGCAGCGCTCCCTCAGTACTGACCATCCGACAGTACGGCACACACTCAGTACGGACCTTCTGACACCGCACAACTCCCTCAGTACTGACCCTCCGATAGTGCAGCACTCCTTCATTATTGAACCTCCGACAGTGCAGCGCTCCGTCAGTACTGACCCTCCGACAGTGCGGCACACCCTGAGTACTGACCCTCTGACAGTGCAGCAATCCTTCAGTACTGACCCTCCGACAGTGCGCCACTTCCTCAGTACTGACCCTCTGAAAGTAAAGCAATCCCTGAGCACTGATTCTCTGAAGGTGCTGCACTCCCTCAGTTCTGACCCTCTGACAGTGCAGCACTCCGTCAGAAATGACCTCCGACAGTGCGGCACACCTCAGTACTGACCATCCAACAGTGCAGAACTCCCTCAGTACTGACTCACTGACAGTGCATGGCTCCCTCAATACTGACTCTCTGACAGTGCAGCACTCCCTCAATACTGACCATCTGACAGTGCAGCACTCCCTCATTACTGACCCTCCGACAGTGCGGCACACCCTAGTACTGACCCTCTGACAGTGTGGCACTCCCTCAGTACTGACCCACCGACAGTGCAGCACCCCCTCATTTTTGATCCTCCGACAGTGCGGCACTCCCTCAGTCCTGAACCTCCGACAGTGCGGCGCTCTCTCAGTACTGACCCTATGACTGTTCAGCACTCCTTCATTACTGACCCTCCGACAGTGCAAGGCTCCCTCAGTACTGACCCTCTGACAGTGCAGCACTCCCTCAGTGCTGTCCCTCTGAAAGTGCAGCACTCCTTCAGTGCTGATGCTCTGACAGTACAGCTCTCCCTCGGTGCTGACCATCTGACAGTGCTGCTCTCCCTCAGTACTGACCCTGTGACAATGCAGCACTCCCTCAGTGCTGATTCTTCGACAGTGCAGCACTCCCTCAGTACTGACCCACTGACAGTGCAGCACTCCCTCAGAACTGACCCTCCGACACTGCAGAAATCCCTCAGTAATGATCCTCCAACAGTGCAGCAATCGCTCAGTACTGACCCTCTGATAGTGCAGTACTCCCTCAGTACTGACCCTCCGACAGTTCAGCACTCAGTCAGTACTCACCCTCCGACTGTGCAGCATTACTGACCCGCTGACAGTGCAGTGTTCCGTTAATACTGACCCTTTGAACGTTCAACACTCCCTCAGTACTGACAGTGCAGCGTTCCCTCAGTACTGACCCTCTGAGAGTGCAGCATTCCCTCAGTACGGACCCTCCGACAGAGCAGCACTCCCTCAGTGCTGACCATCTGACAGTGCTGCTCTCCCTCAGTACTGTCCCTGTGACAATGCAGCACTCCCTCAGTGCTGATCCTTCGACAGTGCAGCACTCCCTCAGTGCTGTCCCTCTGAAAGTGCAGCACTCCCTCCGTACTGACCCTCTGACAGTGCAGCACTCCCTCCGTACTGACCCTCTGACAGTGCAGCACTCCCTCAGTGCTGATCCTTTGACAGTGCAGCACTCCCTCAGTGCTGTCCCTCTGAAAGTGCAGCACTCCCTCAGTGCTGATCCTTCGACAGTGCGGCACACCCTCAGTACTGACCCTCTGAAAGTACAGCACTCCCTCAGTACTGACCCTCCGACAGTGCGTCACTACCTCAGTACTGACACTCTGAGAGTGCAGCACACCCTCAGTGCTGGCGCTCTGACAGTACAGCTCTCCCTCAGTGCTGACCATCTGACAGTGCTGCTCTCCCTCAGTACTGACCCTGTGACAATGCAGCACTCCCTCAGCACCGACCCTCTGATAGTGCAGCGCTCCCTCAGTACTGACCCTCCGATAGTGCAGCACTCCTTCATTATTGAACCTCCGACAGTGCAGCGCTCCGTCAGTACTGACCCTCCGACAGTGCGGCACACCCTGAGTACTGACCCTCTGACAGTGCAGCACTCCTTCATTACTGACCCTCTGACAGTGCAGCGCTCCCTCAGTCCCGACCCTCCGACAGTGCAGCACTCGCTCAGTACTGACCCTCCGACAGTGCAGCACTCGCTCAGTACTGAACCTCCGACAGTGCAGCACTCCTTCATGACTGACCCTCCAACAGTGCGGCACACCCTCAGTACTGAAACTCTGAGAGTGCAGCACTCCCTCAGTACTTACCCTATGACAGTGCAGCGCCCTCTCATTTTTGAACCTCCGACATTGCGGCACTCCCTCAGTACTGACCCTCCGACAGTGCAGCTCTCAATCAGTACTGACCATCTGACTGTGTAGCGCTCCCTCAGTACTGACCCTCTGACGCTGCGGCACTCCCTCAGTACTGACCCTCTGACGCTGTGGCACTCCCTCAGTACTGACCCTCCGACAGTGCAGCTCTCAATCAGTACTGACCATCTGACTGTGTAACGCTCCCTCAGTACTGACCCTCTGACGCTGCGGCACTCCCTCAGTACTGAACCACCGACAGTGCGGCGCTCCCTCAGTACTGACCCTCCAACTGTGCCGCACTCCCTCAGTACTGACCCTCCGACAGTGCAGCACTCGCTCAGTACTGACCCTCTGACAATGCAGCACTCCCTCAGTACTGACCCTCTGACAGTGCAGCCCTCCTTCATTACTCATCCTCCGACAGTGTAGCGCTCCTCATTACTGACCCTCCGACAATGCTACACACCCTCAGTAC
The DNA here is from genome assembly GCA_026770705.1 of Isurus oxyrinchus. NCBI lineage: Eukaryota > Metazoa > Chordata > Chondrichthyes > Lamniformes > Lamnidae > Isurus > Isurus oxyrinchus. The sequence goes on along the minus strand of JANJGN010000259.1, from coordinate 679,218 downwards.
TGAGCCTCTGAAAGTGCAGTGCCCCCTCAGTACTGACCCTCTGACAATTCAGCTCTCACTCAGTACTGACCCTCTGACAGTGCAGCACTCCTGCAGTACTGACTCTCCAACAGTGCAGCGCCCTCTCAGTTCTCAACATCCGACAGTACACCTCTCCCTCAGTACTGACCCTCTGACAGTGCAGCACTCCCTCAGCACTGACCCTCTGACTGTGCAGCACTCCCTCAGTTCTGAATCTCCGACAGTGCAGTACTCCCTCAGTTCTGACCCTCAATCAGTGCAGCAATCCCTCAGTACAGACCCTCTGACAGTGCAGCAATCCCGCAGTACTGTCCCTCTGACAGTGCAGCACTCCATCAGTACTGACCCTCTGACAGTGCAGCACTCCCTCAGTACTGACCCTCTGACACTGCAGAAATACCTCATTAATGACCCTCCAACAGTGCAGCAATCCCTCAGTACTGACCTTCTGATAGTGCAGTACTCCCTCTGTACTGACCCTCCGACAGTTCAGCACTCAGTAGGTACTGACCCTCCGACAGTGCAGCATTCAGTCGGTGCTGACCCGCTGACAGTGCAGTGTTCCCTCAATAGTGACCCTTTGACAGTGCAACACTCCCTCAGTACTGACAGTGCAGCGTTCCCTCAGTACTGACCCTCTGAGAGTGCAGCATTCCCTCTGTACTGACCCTCCAACAGAGCAGCACTCCCTCAATACTGACCATATAACAGTGCAGCACTCCCTCAGTACCGACCCTCTGACAGAGCAGCACTCCCTCAGTACTGACCCTCCGACAGTGCAGCCCTCCCTCAGTACTGACCCTCTGACAGTGCAGCACTCCCTCATACTGACATTCTGCCAGTGCGGCACACCCTCAGTACTGACATTCTGACAGTGCAGCACTCCCTCAGTACTGACCCTCCGACAGTGCGGCACACCCTCAGTACTGACATTCTGACAGTGCAGCACTCCCTCAGTACTGATCCTCCGACAGTGCAGCTCTCCCTCAGTACTGTCACTCTGAGAGTGCAGCACTCCCTCAGTACTGACCCACCGACAGTGCAGCGCTTCCTCAGTACTGAACCTCCGACAGTGCAGCGCCCCCTCAGTTCTAAAACTCCGACAGTACAGCTCTCCCTCAGTACTGACCCTACGACAGTGCGGCACTCCCTCAGTACTGACCATCTGACAGTGCAGCACTCCCTCAGTGCTGTCCCTCTGAAAGTGCAGCACTCCTTCAGTGCTGATGCTCTGACAGTACAGCTCTCCCTCAGTGCTGACCATCTGACAGTGCTGCTCTCCCTCAGTACTGACCCTGTGACAATGCAGCACTCCCTCAGTGCTGATCCTTCTACAGTGCAGCACTCCCTCAGTGCTGTCCTTCTGAAAGTGCAGCACTCCTTCAGTGCTGACGTTCTGACAGTACAGCTCTCCCTCAGTGCTGACCATCTGACAGTGCTGCTCTCCCTCAGTACTGACCCTGTGACAATGCAGCACTCCCTCAGTGCTGATCCTTCGACAGTGCGGCACATCCTCAGTAATGACCCTCTAAAAGTGCAGCACTCCCTCAGTACTGACCCTCCGACAGTGCGTCACTACCTCAGTACTGACACTCAGATTGCAGCACACCCTCAGTGCTGGCACTCTGACAGTATAGCTCTCCCTCAGTGTTGACCATCTGACAGTGCTGCTCTCCCTCAGTACTGACCCTGTGATAATGCAGCACTCCCTCAGCACCGGCTCTCTGACAGTGCAGCGCTCCCTCAGTACTGACCCTCCGACAGTGCGGCACACCCTCAGTATGGACCTTCGGACAGTGCACAACTCCCTCAGTACTGACCCTCCGATAGTGCAGCACTCCTTCATTATTGAACCTCCGACAGTGCAGCGCTCCGTCAGTACTGACCCTCCAACAGTGCGGCACACCCTGAGTACTGACCCTCTGACAGTACAGCAATCCTTCAGTACTGACCCTCTGACAGTGCGCCTCTCCCTCAGTACTGTCCCTCTGAAAGTACAGCACTCCCTGAGCACTGAATCTCTGAAGGTGCTGCACTCCCTCAGTACTGACCCTCTGACCGTGCAGCACTCTGTCAGAATTGACCTCCGACAGTGCGGCACACCTCAGTACTGACCATCCAACAGTGCAGAACTCCCTCAGTACTGACTCACTGACAGTGCATGGCTCCCTCAATACTGAATCTCTGACAGTGCAGCACTCCCTCAGTACGGACCATCTGACAATGCAGCACTCCCTCAGTACCGACCCTCTGAAAGTGCAGCACTCCTTCATTACTGACCCTCAGACAGTGCAGCACTCCCTCAGTACTGACCCTCTGACAGTGCGGCACTCCATCAGTACTGACCCACCGACAGTGCAGCACACCCTCATTTCTGAACCTCTGACAGTGCAGCAATCACTCAGCACTGATCCTCTGACAGTGCAGCACTCCCTCATTAATGACCCTGTGACAGTGCAGCACTCTCCCAGTACTGACCCTCCGAAAGTGCAGCAGTCCCTCAGTACTGACCCTCCGACAGAGCAGCACTCCCTCAGTACTGACCCTCCGACAATGCGGCATACCCTCAGTACTGACACTCTCACAGTGCATCACTCCCTCATTACTGACCCTCTGACAGTGCAGCACTCCCTCAGTACTGTCCCTCTGACAATGCAGCACTCCCTCAGTTCCGACCCTCTGACAGTGCTGCGCTCCCTCAGTACTGACCCTACGACAATGCAGGACACTCTCAGAACTGACCCTCTGACAGTGCAGCACTACCTCAGTACTGATCCTACGACAGTGCGGCACTCCCTCAGTACTGAGATTCCGACAGTTCAGCTCTCCCTTAGTACGGACCATACGACAGTGAGGCACTCCCTCAGTACTCATCCTCCGACAATGCGGCACTCCCTCAGTACTGAAACTCCGACAGTACAGCTCTCCCTCAGTACTGTACCTCCGAGAGTCCGGCGCTCTCTCAGTACTGACCCTATGACATTTCAGCACTCCTTCATTACTGACCCTCCGACAGTGCAGCGCTCCCTCAGTACTGACCCTCTGACAGTGCAGCACTCCCTCAGTGCTGTCCCTCTGAAAGTGCAGCACTCCTTCAGTGCTGACGCTCTGACAGTACAGTTCTCCCTCGGTGCTGACCATCTGACAGTGCTGCTCTCCCTCAGTACTGACCCTGTGACAATACAGCACTCCCTCAGTGCTGATCCTTCGACATTGCAGCACTCCTTCAGTGCTGTCCCTCTGAAAGTGCAGCACTCCTTCAGTGCTGACGCTCTGACAGTACAGCTCTCCCTCAGTGCTGACCATCTGACAGTGCTGCTCTCCCTCAGTACTGACTCTGTGACAATGCAGCACTCCCTCAGTGCTGATCCTTCGACTGTGCGGCACACCCTCAGTACTGACCCTCTGAGAGTGCAGCACTCCCTCAGTGCTGGCGCTCTGACAGTATAGCTCTCCCTCAGTGCTGACCATCTGACAGTGCTGCTCTCCCTCAGTACTGACCCTGTGACAATGCAGCACTCCCTCAGCACCGACCCTCTGAAAGTGCACAACTCCCTCAGTACTGACCCTCCGATAGTGCAGCACTCCTTCATTATTGAACCTCCGACAGTGCAGCGCTCCGTCAGTACTGACCCTCCGACAGTGCGGCACACCCTGAGTACTGCCCCTCTGACCATGCAGCACTCCTTCATTACTGACCCTCCGACAGTGCAGCGCTCCCTCAGTACCGACCCTCTGACAGTGCAGCACTCCCTCAGTACTGACCCTCCGACAGTGCAGCACTCCTTCATTACTGACCCTCCGACAGTGCGGCACACGCTCAGTACTGACCCTACGACAGTGCAGCCCTCCTTCATTACTCATCCTCCGACAGTGTAGCGCTCCTCAGTACTGACCCCCCGACAATGCTACACACCCTCAGTACTGAGCCTCTGAAAGTGCAGTGCCCCATCAGTACTGACCCTCGGACAATGCAGCTCTCACTCAGTACTGACCCTCTGACAGTGCAGCACTCCCGCAGTACTGATCCTCCAACAGTGCAGTGCCCTCTCAGTTCTCAACATCCGACAGTACTCCTCTCCCTCAGTACTGACCCTCTGACAGTGCAGCACTCCCTCAGCACTGATCCTCCGACAATGCAGCACTCCTTCAGTACTGACCCTCTAACTGTGCAGCACTCCCTCAGTTCTGAACCTCCGACAGTGTAGCACTCCCTCAGTACTGACCCTCATTCAGTGCAGCAATCCCTCAGTACCGACCCTCTGGCTGTGCAGCACACCCTCAGTACTGACCCTCTGACAGTGCAGCAATCCCGCAGTTCTGTCCCTCTGACAGTGCAGCACTCCCTGAGTACTGATTCTCTGACAGTGCAGCACTCTCTCAGTACTGACCCTCTGACAGTGCAGCACTCCCTCAGTACTGACCCTCCGACACTGCAGAAATCCCTCATTAATGACCCTCCAACAGTGCAGCAATCCCTCAGTACTGACCCTCCGACAGTTCAGCACTCAGTAGGTACTGACCCTCTGACAGTGCAGTGTTCCATCAATACTGACCCTTTGACAGTGCAACACTCCCTCAGTACTGACAGTGCAGCGTTCCCTCAGTACTGACCCTCTGAGAGTGCAGCATTCCCTCAGTACTGACCCTCCGACAGAGCAGCACTCCCTCAATACTGACCCTCTGACAGTGCAGCACTCCCTCAGTACCGACCCTCTGACAGAGCAGCACTCCCTCAGTACTGACCCTCCGACAGTGCAGCACTCCCTCAGTACTGACCCTCCGACAGTGCAGCGCTCCCTCAGTACTGACCCTCCGACAGTGCGGCACACCCTCAGTACTGACATTCTGAGAGTGCAGCACTCCCTCAGTACTGTCACTCTGACAGTGCAGCACTCCCTCAGTACTGACCCTCCGACAGTGCAGCACTCCCTCAGTACTGATCCTCTGACAGTGCGGCTCTCCCTCAGTACTGTCACTCTGAGAGTGCAGCAATCCCTCAGTACTGACCCTCCGACAGTGCAGCGCCCCCTCAGTTCTAAAACTCCGACTGTACAGCACTCCCTCAGTACTGACCCTCTGACAGTGCAGCACTCCCTCAGCACTGACCCTCCGACAGTGCAGCTCTCACTCAGTACTGACCCTCTGACAATGCAGCACTGCCTCAGTACTGACCCTCTGACAGTGCATCACTCCCTCAGTACTGACCCTTTGACAGTGCAGCACTCCCTCAGTACTGACCCTATGACAGTGCAGTCCTGCATCATTACTGACCCTCCGACAGTGCAGGTAGCGCTCCTCAGTACTGACCCTCCAACAATGCTGCACACCCTCAGTACTGAACCTCTGACAGTGCTGCACTCATTCAGTACTGATCCTCCGACAGTGCAGCATTCCCTCAGTACTGACCCTATGACAGTGCAGCCCTGCATCATTACTGACCCTCCGACAGTGCAGGTAGCGCTCCTCAGTACTGACCCTCCGACAATGCTGCACACCCTCAGTACTGACCCTCTGACAGTGCTGCACTCATTCAGTACTGATCCTCTGACAGTGCAGCACTCCCTCAGTACCGACCCTCTGACAGAGCAGCACTCCCTCAGTACTGACCCTCCGACAGTGCAGCACTCCCTCAGTACTGACCCTCCGACACTGCAGAAATCCCTCATTAATGACCCTCCAACAGTGCAGCAATCCCTCAGTACTGACCTTCTGATAGTGCAGTACTCCCTCAGTACTGACCCTCCGACAGTTCAGCACTCAGTAGGTACTGACCCTCCGACAGTGCAGCATTCAGTCAGTACTGACCCTCTGACAGTGCAGTGTTCCATCAATACTGACCCTTTGACAGTGCAACACTCCCTCAGTACTGACAGTGCAGCGTTCCCTCAGTACTGACCCTCTGAGAGTGCAGCATTCCCTCAGTACTGACCCTCCGACAGAGCAGCACTCCCTCAATACTGACCCTCTGACAGTGCAGCACTCCCTCAGTACCGACCCTCTGACAGAGCAGCACTCCCTCAGTACTGACCCTCCGACAGTGCAGCACTCCCTCAGTACTGACCCTCCGACAGTGCAGCGCTCCCTCAGTACTGACCCTCCGACAGTGCGGCACACCCTCAGTATTGACATTCTGAGAGTGCAGCACTCCCTCAGTACTGTCACTCTGACAGTGCAGCACTCCCTCAGTACTGACCCTCCGACAGTGCAGCACTCCCTCAGTACTGATCCTCTGACAGTGCGGCTCTCCCTCAGTACTGTCACTCTGAGAGTGCAGCAATCCCTCAGTACTGACCCTCCGACAGTGCAGCGCCCCCTCAGTTCTAAAACTCCGACTGTACAGCACTCCCTCAGTACTGACCCTCTGACAGTGCAGCACTCCCTCAGCACTGACCCTCCGACAGTGCAGCTCTCACTCAGTACTGACCCTCTGACAATGCAGCACTGCCTCAGTACTGACCCTCTGACAGTGCATCACTCCCTCAGTACTGACCCTTTGACAGTGCAGCACTCCCTCAGTACTGACCCTATGACAGTGCAGTCCTGCATCATTACTGACCCTCCGACAGTGCAGGTAGCGCTCCTCAGTACTGACCCTCCAACAATGCTGCACACCCTCAGTACTGAACCTCTGACAGTGCTGCACTCATTCAGTACTGATCCTCCGACAGTGCAGCATTCCCTCAGTACTGACCCTATGACAGTGCAGCCCTGCATCATTACTGACCCTCCGACAGTGCAGGTAGCGCTCCTCAGTACTGACCCTCCGACAATGCTGCACACCCTCAGTACTGACCCTCTGACAGTGCTGCACTCATTCAGTACTGATCCTCTGACAGTGCAGCACTCCCTCAGTACCTACCCTCTGACAGAGCAGCACTCCCTCAGTACTGACCCTCCGACAGTGCAGCACTCCCTCAGTACTGACCCTCCGACAGTGCAGCACTCCCTCAGTACTGACCCTCCGACAGTGCAGCGCTCCCTCAGTACTGACCCTCCGACAGTGCGGCACACCCTCAGTACTGACATTCTGAGAGTGCAGCACTCCCTCAGTACTGTCACTCTGACAGTGCAGCACTCCCTCAGTACTGACCCTCCGACAGTGCAGCACTCCCTCAGTACTGATCCTCTGACAGTGCAGCTCTCCCTCAGTACTGTCACTCTGAGAGTGCAGCAATCCCTCAGTACTGACCCTCCGACAGTGCAGCGCCCCCTCAGTTCTAAAACTCCGACTGTACAGCACTCCCTCAGTACTGACCCTCTGACAGTGCAGCACTCCCTCAGTACTGACCCTCCGACAGTGCAGCTCTCACTCAGTACTGACCCTCTGACAATGCAGCACTGCCTCAGTACTGACCCTCTGACAGTGCATCACTCCCTCAGTACTGACCCTTTGACAGTGCAGCATTCCCTCAGTACTGACCCTATGACAGTGCAGCCCTGCATCATTACTGACCCCCCGACAGTGCAGGTAGCGCTCCTCAGTACTGACCCTCCGACAATGCTGCACACCCTCAGTACTGACCCTCTGACAGTGCTGCACTCATTCAGTACTGATCCTCCGACAGTGCGGCACTCCCTCAGTACTGACACTCTGAGAGTGCAGCACTCCCTCAGTACTGAACCTCCGACAGTGCAGCTCTCACTCAGTGCTGACCCTCTGACTGTGCATCGTTCCCTCAGTACTGACCCTCTGACAGTGCGGCACTCCCTTAGTATTGACCCTCTGTAGTGCAGCACTCCCTCATTACTGACACACCGACTGTGCCGCACTCCCTCAATACTGACCCTCCAACAGTGCAGAACTCCCTCAGTACTGACCTTCTGACAGTGCATGGCTCCCTTAATACTGACTCTGTGACAGTGCAGCACTCCCTCAGTACCGACCCTCTGACAGTGCAGCAGCCTTCATTACTGACCCTCAGACAGTGCAGCGCTCCCTCAGTACTGACACTCCGACAGTGCGGCACAACCTACTACTGACACTCTGACAGTGCAGCACTCCCTCATTTTTGAACCTCCGACAGTGCAGCACTCACTCAGCACTGATCCTCTGACAGTGCAGCACTCCCTCATTAATGACCCTGTGACAGTGCAGCACTCTCCCAGTACTGACCCTCCGAAAGCGCAGCACTACCTCAGTACTGACCCTCCGACAGGGCAGCACTCACTCAGCACTGATCCTCTGATAGTGCAGCACTCCCTCATAATGACCCTGTGACAGTGCAGCACTCTCCCAGTACTGACCCTCCAAAAGCGCAGCACTCCCTCAGTACTGACTCTCCGACAGTGCAGCAGACCCTCAGTACTGACCCTCCGACAGAGCAGCACTCCCTCAGTACTGACCCTCTGACAATGCGGCACACCCTCAGTACTGACACTCTCACAGCGCAGCACTCCCTCAGTACTGACCCTCTGACAGTGCAGCACTCCCTCAGTACTGTCCCTCTGACAATGCAGCACTCCCTCAGTTCCGACCCTCCGACAGTGCTGCGCTCCCTCAGTACTGATCCTCAGACAATGCGGGGCACTCTCAGAACTGACCCTCTGACAGTGCAGCACACCCTCAGTACTGATCCTCCGACAGTGCGGCACTCCCTCAGTACTGAAACTCCGACAGTTCAGCTCTCCCTCAGTACGGACCATACGACAGTGAGGCAGTCCCTCACTACTGATCCTCCGACAGTGCGGCACTCCCTCAGTGCTGAAACTCCGACAGTACAGCTCTCCCTCAGTTCTGAACCTACGACAGTGCGGTGCTCTCTCAGTACTGACCCTATGACAGTTCAGCACTCCCTCATTACTGACCCTCCGACAGTGCAGCGCTCCATCAGTACTGACCCTCTGACGGTGCAGCACTCCCTCAGTGCTGTCTCTCTGAAAGTGCAGCACTCCTTCAGTGCTGACGCTCTGACAGTACAGCTCTCCCTCAGTGCTGACCATCTGACAGTGCTGCTGTCCCTCAGTACTGACCCTGTAACAATGCAGCACTCCCTCAGTGCTGATCCTTCGACAGTGCAGCACTCCCTCAGTGCTGTCCCTCTGAAAGTGCAGCACTCCTTCAGTGCTGACGCTCTGACAGTACAGCTCTCCCTCAGTGCTGACCATCTGACAGTGCTGCTCTCCCTCAGTACTGACCCTGTGACAATGCAGCACTCCCTCAGTGCTGATCCTTCGACTGTGCGGCACACCCTCAGTACTGACCCTCTGAAAGTGCTGCTCTCCCTCAGTACTGACCCTCCGACAGTGCGTCATTACCTCAGTACTGACACACTGAGAGTGCAGCACACCCTCAGTGCTGGCGCTCTGACAGTACAGCTCTCCCTCAGTGCTGACCATCTGACAGTGCTGCTCTCCCTCAGTACTGACCCTGTGACAATGCAGCACTCCCTCAGTGCTGATCCTTCGACAGTGCGGCACACCCTCAGTACTGACCCTCTGAAAGTGCTGCTCTCCCTCAGTACTGACCCTCCGATAGTGCAGCACTCCTTCATTATTGACCCTACAACTGTGCGGCGCTCCGTCAGTACTGACCCTCCGACAGTGCGGCACACCCTGAGCACTGACCCTCTGACAGTGCAGCACTCCCTCAGTACTGAACATCCGACAGTGCGGCGCTCCCTCAGTACTGACACTCCGACTGTGCTGCACTCCCTCAGTACTGATCCTCCGACAGTGCAGCACGCCCTCAGTACTGAAACTCCGACATTACAACTCTCCCTCAATACTGAACCTCCGACAGTGCGGCGCTCTCTCAGTACTGACCCTATGACAGTTCAGCACTCCTTCATTACTGACCTTCCGACAGTGCAGGGCTCCCTCAGTACTGACCCTCTGACAGTGCAGCACTCCCTCAGTTCTGAACCTCCGTCAGTGCAGCTCTCAATCAGTACTGACCCTCTGACAGTGCAGCGTCCCCTCAGTACTGACCCCATGACAATGCGGGACACTCTGAGTACTGACCCTCTGATAGTGCAGCACTCCCTCAGTACTGACCCTCATTCAGTGCAGCAATCCCTCAGTACAGACCCTCTGACAGAGCAGCAATCCCGCAGTACTGTCCCTCTGACAGTGCAGCACTCCCTCAGTACTGACCCTCTAACAGTGCAGCACTCCCTCAGTACTGTCCTCTGAAAGTACAGCACTCCCTGATTACTTATTCTCTGACAGTGCAGCACTCCCTCAGTACTGACCCTCTGACAATGCGGCACACCCTCAGTACTGATACTCTGACAGTGCAGCACTCCCTCAGTACTGACCCTCCGACAGTGCAACGCCCCCTCAGTACTGACCCCATGACAATGCGGGACACTCTGAGTACTGACCCTCTGATAGTGCAGCACTCCCTCAGTACTGATCCTCCGACAGTGCTGCACTCCCTCAGTACTGAAACTCCGACAGTACAGCACTCCCTCAGTACGGACCATACGACAGTGAGGCACTCCCTCACTACTGATCCTCTGACAGTGCGGCACTCCCTCAGTACTGATCTCCGACAGTACAGCTCTCCCTCAGTACTGACGCTCCGACAGTGCGGCACACCCTCAGTACTGACCCTCTGACAGTGCAGCACTCCCTCAGTACTGACCCTCCTATAGTGCAGCACTCCTTCATTATTGACCCTCCGACAGTGCAGCGCTCCCTCAGTACTGACCCTCCGACAGTGCGGCACACCCTGAGTACTGACCCTCTGACAGTGCAGCACTCCCTCAGTACTGAACATCAAACAGTGCGGCGCTCCCTCAGTACTGACACGCCGACTGTGCTGCACTCCCTCATTACTGACCCTCTGACAGTGCAGCTGTTCTTCAATACTGACCCTCCGACTGTGCGCCACTCCCTCAGTACTGACACTCTGAGAGTGCGGCGCTCCCTCAGTACAGATCCTCTGACAGTGCGGCACTCCCTTAGTACTGAACCTCCGACAGTGCAGCACTTCCTCAGTACTGTCTCTCTGACAGTGCATGGCTCCCTCAATTCTGACCATCTGACAGTGCAGCACTCCGTCAATACTGACCATCTGACAATGCAGCACTCCCTCAGTGCTGATCCTTCGACAGTGCAGCACTCCCTCAGTGCTGTCCCTCTGAAAGTGCAGCACTCCTTCAGTGCTGACGCTCTGACAGTACAGCTCTCCCTCAGTGCTGACCATCTGACAGTGCTGCTCTCCCTCAGTACTGACCCTGTGACAATGCAGCACACCCTCAGTGCTGATAATTCGACAGTGCTGCACACCCTCAGTACTGACCCTCTGAAAGTGCAGCGCTCCCTCAGTACTGACCCTCTGACAGTGCAGCATTCCCTCAGTGCAGTTCCTCTGAAAGTGCAGCATTCTCTCAGTGCTGACGCTCTGACAGTACAGCTCTCCCTCAGTCCTGACCATCTGACAGTGCTGCTCTCCCTCAGAACTGACCCTGTGACAATGCAGCACTCCCTCAGTACTTACCCTCTGACAGTGCAGTATTCCCTCAGTACTGACCCTCTGACAGTGCAGCACTCTCTCAGTGCTGATCCTTCGACAGTGCAGCACTCCCTCAGTACTGACCCTCCGACAGTGCGGCACACCCTCAGTACTGACCCTCTGAAAGTGCAGCACTCCCTCAGTACTGACCCTCCGACAGTGCGTCACTACCTCAGTACTGACACTCTGAGAGTGCAGCATACCCTCAGTGCTGGCGCTCTGACAGTATAGCTCTCCCTCAGTGCTGACCATCTGACAGTGCTGCTCTCCCTCAGAACTGACCCTGTGACAATGCAGCACGCCCTCAGCACCGACCCTCTGACAGTGCAGTGGTCCCTCAGCACTGACCCTCCGACAGTGCAGCACTCCCTCAGTACTGAACATCCAACACTGCGGCGCTGCCTCAGTACTGACACTCTGACTGTGCTGCACTCCCTCAGTACTGATCCTCCGACAGTGCTGCACTCCCTCAGTACTGAAACTCCGACATTACAGCTCTCCCTCAGTACGGACCATATGACAGGTAGGCACTCCCTCAGTACTGATCCTCCGACAGTGCGGCACTCCCTCAGTACTGAAACTCCGACAGTGCGGCGCTCTCTCAGTACTGACCCTATGACAGTTCAGCACTCCTTCATTACTGACCCTCCGACAGTGCAGGGCTCCCTCAGTACTGACCCTCTGACAGTGCAGCACTCCCTCAGTTCTGAACCTCCGACAGTGCAGCTCTCAATCAGTACTGACTCTCTGACAGTGCAGCACTCCCTCAGTACTGACCCTCTGACAGTGCAGCACTCCCTCAGTACTGTTCCTCTGAAAGTACAGGTCTCCCTGAGTACTGATTCTCTGAGAGTTCAGCACTCCCTCAGTACTGACCCTCTGACAAGGCAGCACTCCCTCAGTACTGACCCTCTGACAGTGCAGCACTCCCTCAGTACTGACCCTCTGACAAGGCAGCACTCCCTCAGTACTGACCTTCTGATAGTGCAGTACTCCCTCTGTACTGACCCTCCGACAGTGCAGCACTCAGTCAGTACTGACCCTCCAACAGTGCAGCATTCAGTCAGTAGTGACACTCTGACAGTGCAGTTTTCCCTCAATACTGACCCTTTGACAGTGCAGCACCCCCTCATTTTTGAACCTCCGACAGTGCAGCACTCACTCAGCACTGATCCTCTGACAGTGCAGCACTCCCTCATTAATGACCCTGTGACAGTGCAGCACTCTCTCAGTACTGACCCTCCGAAAGTGCAGCTCTAACTCAGTACTGACTCTCCGACAGTGCAGCAGTCCCTCAGTACTGACACTCCGACAGAGCAGCACTCCCTCAGTACTGATCCTTTGACAATGCGGCACACCCTCAGTACTGACACTCTGACAATGCAGCACCCCCTCAGTACTGACCCTCCGACAGTGCAGCGCCCCCTCAGTACTGACCCTACGACAATGCGGGACACTCTGAGTACTGACCCTCTGATAGTGCAGCACTCCCTCAGTACTGATCCTCCGACAGTGCTGCACTCCCTCAGTACTGAAACTCCGACAGTACAGCACTCCCTCTGTACAGACCATACGATAGCGAGGCACTCCCTCACTACTGATCCTCTGACAGTGTGGCACTCCCTCAGTACTGAAACTCCGACAGTACAGCTCTCCCTCAGTACTGAACCTCCGACAGTGCGGCGCTCCCTCAGGACTGACCCTCTGACAGTGCAGCACTCTCTCAGTGCTGTCCCTCTGAAAGTGCAGCATTCCCTCAGTGCTGACGCTCTGACAGTACAGCTCTCCCTCAGTGCTGACCATCTGACAGTGCTGCTCTCCCTCAGTACTGACCCTGTGACAATGCAGCACACCCTCAGTGCTGATAATTCGACAGTGCTGCACACCCTCAGTACTGACCCTCTGAAAGTGCAGCGCTCCCTCAGTACTGATCCTCTGACAGTGCAGCACTCTCTCAGTGCTGTTCCTCTGAAAGTGCAGCATTCCCTCAGTGCTGGCGCTCTGACAGTATAGCTCTCCCTCAGTGCTGACCATCTGACAGTGCTGCTCTCCCTCAGAACTGACCCTGTGACAATGCAGCACTCCCTCAGTGCTGATCCTTCGACAGTGGGGCACACCCTCAGTACTGACCCTCTGAAAGTGCAGCACTCCCTCAGTACTGACCCTCTGACAGTGCAGCACTCTCTCAGTGCTGTCCCTCTGAAAGTGCAGCATTCCCTCAGTGCTGACGCTCTAACAGTACAACTCTCCCTCAGTGCTGACCATCTGACAGTGCTGCTCTCCCTCAGTACTGACCCTGTGACAATGCAGCACACCCTGAGTGCTGATAATTCGACAGTGCTGCACACCCTCAGTACTGACCCTCTGAAAGTGCAGCACTCCCTCAGTACTGTTCCTCTGAAAGTACAGGTCTCCCTGAGTACTGATTCTCTGAGAGTTCAGCACTCCCTCAGTACTGACCCTCTGACAAGGCAGCACTCCCTCAGTACTGACCCTCTGACAGTGCAGCACTCCCTCATTACTGTCCCTCTGAAAGTACAGCACTCCCTGATTACTGATTCTCTGACAGTGCAGCACTCCCTCAGTACTGACCCTCTGACAAGGCAGCACTCCCTCAGTACTGACCTTCTGATAGTGCAATACTCCCTCTGTACTGACCCTCCGACAGTGCAGCACTCAGTCAGTACTGACCCTCCAACAGTGCAGCATTCAGTCAGTAGTGACACTCTGACAGTGCAGTTTTCCCTCAATACTGACCCTTTGACAGTGCAGCACCCCCTCATTTTTGAACCTCCGACAGTGCAGCACTCACTCAGCACTGATCCTCTGACAGTGCAGCATTCCCTCATTAATGACCCTGTGACAGTGCAGCACTCTCTCAGTACTGACCCTCCGAAAGTGCAGCTCTAACTCAGTACTGACTCTCCGACAGTGCAGCAGTCCCTCAGTATTGATCCTCCGACAGTGCTGCACTCCCTCAGTACTGAAACTCCGACAGTACAGCACTCCCTCTGTACAGACCATACGATAGCGAGGCACTCCTTCACTACTGATCCTCTGACAGTGCGGCACTCCCTCAGTACTGAAACTCCGACAGTACAGCTCTCCCTCAGTACTGAACCTCCGACAGTGCGGCGCTCCCTCCGGACTGACCCTCTGACAGTGCAGCACTCTCTCAGTGCTGTCCCTCTGAAAGTGCAGCATTCCCTCAGTGCTGACGCTCTGACAGTACAGCTCTCCCTCAGTGCTGACCATCTGAAAGTGCTGCTCTCCCTCAGTACTGACCCTGTGACAATGCAGCACACCCTCAGTGCTGATAATTCGACAGTGCTGCACACCCTCAGTACTGACCCTCTGAAATTGCAGCGCTCCCTCAGTACTGATCCTCTGACAGTGCAGCACTCCCTCAGTGCTGTTCCTCTGAAAGTGCAGCATTCCCTCAGTGCTGGCGCTCTGACAGTATAGCTCTCCCTCAGTGCTGACCATCTGACAGTGCTGCTCTCCCTCAGAACTGACCCTGTGACAATGCAGCACTCCCTCAGTGCTGATCCTTCGACAGTGGGGCACACCCTCAGTACTGACCCTCTGAAAGTGCAGCACTCCCTCAGTACTGACCCTCTGACAGTGCAGCACTCTCTCAGTGCTGTCCCTCTGAAAGTGCAGCATTCCCTCAGTGCTGACGCTCTAACAGTACAACTCTCCCTCAGTGCTGACCATCTGACAGTGCTGCTCTCCCTCAGTACTGACCCTGTGACAATGCAGCACACCCTGAGTGCTGATAATTCGACAGTGCTGCACACCCTCAGTACTGACCCTCTGAAAGTGCAGCGCTCCCTCAGTACTGACCCTCCAACAGTGCAGCACTCCCTCAGTACTGAACATCCAACAGTGCGGCGCTCCCTAAGTACTGACACTCCGACTGTGCTGCACTCCCTCAGTACTGACCCTCTGACAGTGCAGCTGTCCTTCAGTACTGACCCTCCGACTGTGTGCCACTCCCTCAGTACTGACACTCTGAGAGTGCAGCGCTCCCTCAGTACTGATCCTCTGACAGTGCGGCACTCCCTTACTACTGAACCTCCAACAGTGCAGCACTCCCTCAGTACTGACTCTCTGACAGTGCATGGCTCCCTCAATTCTGACCATCTGACAATGCAGCGCTCCCTCAGTACCGACCCTCTGACAGAGCAGCACTCCCTCAGTACTGACCCTCTGACAGTGCAGCACTCCTTCATTAGTGACCCTCCGACAGTGCAGCGCTCCCTCAGTACTGACCGTCTGACAAAACGGCACACCCTCAGTAAGGACACTCTGAGAGAGCAGCACTCCCTCAGTACTGACTCTCTGACAGTGCAGCAGTCCCTCAGTACTGACCCTCTGACAATGCAGCACTCCCTTAAAACTGACTCTCTGACAGTGCAGCACTCCCTCAGTACTGAATCTCTGACAGTGCAGCAGTCACTCTGTACTGACCCTCTGACAATGCAGCACTCCCTTAAAACTGACCCTCTGACAATGCAGCACTCCCTAAACACTGACTCTCTGACAGTCCAGCACTCCCTCAGTTCTGAATCTCCGACAGTGCAGCTCTCCCTCAGTACTAACCTTACGACAGTGCGGCATTCCCTCAGTACTGACCATCTGACAGTGCAGCTCTCACTCAGTACTGACCCTCTGACAGTGCAGCACTCTGTCAGTACTGACCTTCCGACAGTGCAGCACTCCTCAGTACTGACCCTCCAACAGTGCAGAACTCCCTCAGTACTGACCCTCTGACAGTGCAGCACTCCCTCAATACTGACCATCTGACAATGCAGCACTCCCTCAGTACCGAACCTCTGACAGTGCAGCACTCCCTCTGTACCGACCCTCTGACAGTGCAGCACTCCCTCAGCACAGACCCTCCGACAGTGCAGCACTCCTTCATTACTGACCCTCCAACAGTGCTGCGCTCCCTCAGTACCGACCCTCTGACAGTGCAGCACTCCCTCAGTACTTACCCTCCGACAATGCGGCACACCCTCAGTACTGACACTCTGAGAGTGCGGTACTCGCTCAGTACTGACCCTCCGACAGTGCAGCACTCCTTCATTATTGACCCTCCGACAGTGCAGCGCTCCCTGAGTACTGACCCTCTGACAGTGCAGCACTACCTCAGTACTGACCCTCCGACCGTGCAGCACTCCCTCAGTACTGACCCTCTGACAGTGCAGTTCTCCCTCAGTACTGACCCTCTGACAGTGCAGCACTCCCTCAGCACAGACCCTCTGACAGTGCAGCACTCCCTCAGTACTGACCCTCTGACAGTGCAGCATTCCCTCATTACTGACCCTCCGACAGTGCAGCACTCCTTCATTACTGACTCCGACAGTGCAGCGCTCCCTCAGTACCGACCCTCTGACAGTGAAGCACTCCCTCAGTACTGACCCTCCGACAGTGCAGCACTCCTTCATTACTGACCCTCCGACAGTGCGGCACACCCTCAGTACTGAAACTCTGAGAGTGCAGCACTCCCTCAGTACTGACCCTACGACAGTGCAGCGCCCCCTCATTTTTGAACCTCCGACAGTGCAACTCTCCCTCAGTACTGACCCTCCGACAATTCGGCACTCCCTCAGTACTGACCCTCCGAGAGTGCAGCACTCCCTCAGTGCTGTCTCTCTGACAGTGCAACACTCCATCAGTACTGACCCTCTGACTGTGCAGCACTCCCTCAGTACTGACCCTTTGACAGTGCAGCACTCCCTCAGTACTGACTCTCTGACAGTGCAGCACTCCCTCAGTACTGACCCTCTGACAATTCAGCACTCCCTCAGTACTGACCCTCTGACACGCAGCACTCCCTCAGTGCTGCCCCTCTGACAGTACAGCTCTCCCTCTGTACTGACTCTCTGACTGTGCAGCTCTCCGTGAATGCTTACCATCCGACAGTGCCACTCACCCTCAGTACTGAACCTCTGACAGTGTAGCACTACCTCAGAGCAGACCCTCTGACAGTGCAGCTCTCCTTCAGTATGCCACTCTGTCAGTTCAGCTCTCCCTCAGTATTGGCCTCTGAAATTTCCGCACTCCCTGAGTACTATCCCTCTGACAGTGCAGCACTACCTCAGTACTGACCCTCCCACAGTGCAGCACTCCCTCTGTACCGACCCTTTGACAGTGCAGCACTCCCTCAGTACTGACCATCTGACAGTGCAGCACTCCCTCAGTACTGACCCTCCGACCGCGTAGCGTTCCCTCAGTGCTAACTCTCTGACAGTGCAGCACTCCCTCAGTACTGACCCTCCGACTGTGCTGCACTCCCTCAGTACTGACCCTCAAACAATGCAGCACTCCCCCAGTACTGACCCTCCAAGTGTGCCGCACTCCCTCAGTACTGACCCTCCGACAGTGCAGCGCTCCCTCTGTACTGACCCTCCGACTGTGCAGAACTCCCTCAGTACTGACCCTCTGACAGTGCAGCACTCCCTCTGTACTGACCGTCTGACAGTGCAGCACTCCCTCAGTACTGATCCTCCGACAGTGCGGCTCTCCCTCAGTACTGACCCTCTGAGTGTGCAGCATTCCCTCAGTACTGACCCTCCGACAGTGCAGCGCCCCCTCAGTTCTGAAACTCCGACAGTATAGCTCTCCCTCAGTACTGACCCCACGACATTGCGGCACTCCCTCAGTACTGACCCTCCGACAGTGCAGCTCTCAATCAGTACTGACCATCTGACTGTGTAACGCTCCCTCAGTACTGACCCTCTGAGGCTGCGGCACTCCCTCAGTACTGAACCACCGACAGTGCGGCGCTCCCTCAGTAATGACCCTCCAACTGTGCTGCACTCCCTCAGTACTGACCCTCCGACAGAGCAGCACTCGCTCAGTACTGACCCTCTGACAATGCAGGACTCCCTCAGTACTGACCCTATGATAGTGCAGCCCTCCTGCATTACTCATCCTCCGACAGTGTAGCGCTCCTCAGTACTGACCATCCGACAATGCTACACACCCTCAGTACTGAGCCTCTGACAGTGCATTGCCCCCTCAGTACTGACCCTCTGACAATGCAGCTCCCACTCAGTACTGAACCTCTGACAGTGCAGCACTCCCGCAGTACTGACTCTCCAACAGTGCAGCGCCCTCTCAGTTCTCAACATCCGACAGTACACCTTTCCCTCAGTACTGACCCTCTGACAGTGCAGCACTCCCTCAGCACTGATCCTCCGACAGTGCAGCACTCTCTCAGTACTGACCCTCTGACAGTGCAGTACTCCCTCAGTACTGAACCTCCGACAGTGCAGCACTCCCTCAGTACTGACCCTCATTCAGTGCAGCAATCCCTCAGTACAGACCCTCTGACAGTGCAGCAATCCCTCAGTACTGACCCTCTGGCTGTGCAGTACTCCCTCAGTACTGACTCTCTGACAGTTCAGCAATCCCGCAGTACAGTCCCTCTGACAATGCAGCACTACCTCAGTACTAATTCTCTGACAGTGCAGCACACCCTCAGTACTGACCCTCTGACAGTGCAGCACTCCCTCTGTACTGACCCTCCGACACTGCAGAAATCCCTCATTAATGACCCTCCAACAGTGCAGCAATCCCTCAGTACTGACCTTCTGATATTGCAGAACTTCCTCTGTACTGACCCTCCGACAGTTCAGCACTCAGTAGGTACTGACCCTCCGACAGTGCAGCATTCAGTCAGTACTGACCCGCTGACAGTGCAGTGTTCCCTCAATACTGACCCTTTGACAGTGCAACACTCCCTCAGTACTGACAGTGCACCGTTCCCTCAGTACTGACCCTCCGAGAGTGCAGCACTCCTTCATTACTGACCCTCCGACAGTGCAGCGCTCCCTCAGTACTGACCCTCCGACAGTGCTGCACTCCCTCAGTACTGACCCTCCGACAGTGCAGCACTCCCTCAGTACTGACCCTCCGACAGTGCAGCACTCCCTCAGTACTGATCCTCCGACAGTGCGGCTCTCCCTCAGTACTGACCCTCTGACAGAACATCACTCCCTCAGTACTAACCCTATGACAGTGCAGCCCTCCTTCATTACTGACCCTCCGACAGTGTAGCGCTCCTCAGTACTGACACTCTGAGAGTGCAGCACTCCCTCAGTACTGAACCTCCGACAGTGCAGCTCTCACTCAGTGCTGACCCTCTGATTGTGCATCGTTCCCTCAGTACTGACCCGCTGAGAGTGCGGCACTCCCTTAGTACTGACACTCTGTAGTGCAGCACTCCCTCAGTACTGACCCTCTGACAGTGCAGCGCTCCCTCAGTACTGAACCTCCAACAGTGCGGCTCCCTCAGTACTGACCCTCTGACAGTGCAGCGCTCCCTCAGTACTGACCCTCCAACTGTGCCGCACTCCCTCAGTACTGACCCTCCGACAGTGCAGCGCTCCCTCTGTACTGACCCTCCGACAGTGCAGAAATCCCTCAGTACTGACCCTCTGACAGTGCAGCACTCCCTCAGTACTGACCATCTGACAGTGCGGCACTCCCTCAGTACTGACCCTCCGCCAGTGCAGCTCTCAATCAGGACTGACCATCTGACTGTGTAACGCTCCCTCAGTACTGACCCTCTGACGCTGCGGCACTCCCTCAGTACTGGACCACCGACAGTGCGGCACTCCCTCAGTACTGACCCTCTTACTGTGCCGCACTCCCTCAGTACTGACCCTCAGACAGAGCAGCACTCGCTCAGTACTGACCCTCTGACAATGCAGGACTCCCTCAGTACTGACCCTATGATAGTGCAGCACTCCCTCAGTACTGACCCTCAGACAGAGCAGCACTCGCTCAGTACTGACCCTCTGACAATGCAGGACTCCCTCAGTACTGACCCTCCGACAATGCTACACACCCTCAGTACTGAGCCTCTGACAGTGCATTGCCCCCTCAGTACTGACCCTCTGACAATGCAGCTCTCACTCAGTACTGACCCTCTGACAGTGCAGTGCTCCCTCAGTACTGACCCTCCGACAGTGCAGCGCTCCCTCAGTACTGAACCTCCGACAGTGCGGCACACCCTCAGTACTGACACTCTGAGAGTGCAGCACTCCCTCAGTGCTGACCCTCTGACTGTGCATCGTTCCCTCAGTACTGACCCTCTGACAGTGCGGCACTCCCTTAGTATTGACCCTCTGTAGTGCAGCACTCCCTCAGTACTGACCCTCTGACTGTGCAGCGCTCCCTCAGTACTGAACCTCCAACAGTGCGGCTCCCTCAGTACTGACCGTCCGACAGTGCAGCGCTCCCGCAGTACTGACCCTCCAACTGTGCCGCACTCCCTCAATACTGACCCTCCGACAGTGCAGCGCTCCCTCTGTACTGACCCTCCGACAGTGCAGAACTCCCTCAGTACTGACCCTCTGACAGTGCAGCACTCCCTCAGTACTGACCGTCTGACAGTGCAGCACTCCCTCAGTACTGATCCTCCGACATTGCAGCACTCCCTCAGTACTGACCCTCCGACAGTGCAGCGGCCCCTCAGTTCTGAAACTCCGACAGTATAGCTCTCCCTCAGTACTGACCCCACGACATTGCGGCACTCCCTCAGTACTGACCCTCCGACAGTGCGGCACACCCTCAGTACTGACATTCTGAGAGTGCAGCACTCCCTCAGTACTGACCCTCTGACAGTGCAGCACTCCCTCAGTACTGTCACTCTGACAGCGCAGCACTCCCTCAGTACTGAACCTCTGACAGTGCAGTGCCCCCTCAGTTCTAAAACTCCGACAGTACAGCTGTCCCTCAGTACTGACCGTACGACTGTGCGGCACTCCCTCAGTACTGACCCTCATTCAGTGCAGCTCTCACTCAGTACTGACCCTCTGACAATGCAGCACTGCCTCAGTACTGACCCTCTAACAGAACATCACTCCCTCAGTACTAACCCTATGACAGTGCAGCCCTCCTTCATTACTGACCCTCCGACAGTGTAGCGCTCCTCAGTACTGACACTCTGAGAGTGCAGCACTCCCTCAGTACTGAACCTCCGACAGTGCAGCTCTCACTCAGTACTGACCCTCTGACAGTGCAGCACTCCCTCAGTACTGACCGTCTGACAGTGCAGCACTCCCTCAGTACTGATCCTCCGACATTGCAGCACTCCCTCAGTACTGACCCTCCGACAGTGCAGCGGCCCCTCAGTTCTGAAACTCCGACAGTATAGCTCTCCCTCAGTACTGACCCCACGACGTTGCGGCACTCCCTCAGTACTGACCCTCCGACAGTGCAGCTCTCAATCAGTACTGACCATCTGACTGTGTAACGCTCCCTCAGTACTGACCCTCTGAGGCTGCGGCACTCCCTCAGTACTGAACCACCGACAGTGCGGCGCTCCCTCAGTACGGACCCTCCAACTGTGCTGCACTCCCTCAGTACTGACCCTCCGACAGAGCAGCACTCGCTCAGTACTGACCCTCTGACAATGCAGGACTCCCTCAGTACTGACCCTATGATAGTGCAGCCCTCCTGCATTACTCATCCTCCGACAGTGTAGCGCTCCTCAGTACTGACCATCCGACAACGCTACACACCCTCAGTACTGAGCCTCTGACAGTGCATTGCCCCCTCAGTACTGACCCTCTGACAATGCAGCTCCCACTCAGTACTGAACCTCTGACAGTGCAGCACTCCCGCAGTACTGACTCTCCAACAGTGCAGCGCCCTCTCAGTTCTCAACATCCGACAGTACACCTTTCCCTCAGTACTGACCCTCTGACAGTGCAGCACTCCCTCAGCACTGATCCTCCGACAGTGCAGCACTCTCTCAGTACTGACCCTCTGACAGTGCAGTACTCCCTCAGTACTGAACCTCCGACAGTGCAGCACTCCCTCAGTACTGACCCTCATTCAGTGCAGCAATCCCTCAGTACAGGCCCTCTGACAGTGCAGCAATCCCTCAGTACTGACCCTCTGACAGTGCAGTGCTCCCTCAGTACTGAACCTCCGACAGTGCGGCACACCCTCAGTACTGACACTCTGAGAGTGCAGCACTCCCTCAGTGCTGACCCTCTGACTGTGCATCGTTCCCTCAGTACTGACCCTCTGACAGTGCGGCACTCCCTTAGTATTGACCCTCTGTAGTGCAGCACTCCCTCAGTACTGACCCTCTGACTGTGCAGCGCTCCCTCAGTACTGAACCTCCAACAGTGCGGCTCCCTCAGTACTGACCGTCCGACAGTGCAGCGCTCCCGCAGTACTGACCCTCCAACTGTGCCGCACTCCCTCAATACTGACCCTCCGACAGTGCAGCGCTCCCTCTGTACTGACCCTCCGACAGTGCAGAACTCCCTCAGTACTGACCCTCTGACAGTGCAGCACTCCCTCAGTACTGACCGTCTGACAGTGCAGCACTCCCTCAGTACTGATCCTCCGACATTGCAGCACTCCCTCAGTACTGACCCTCCGACAGTGCAGCGGCCCCTCAGTTCTGAAACTCCGACAGTATAGCTCTCCCTCAGTACTGACCCCACGACATTGCGGCACTCCCTCAGTACTGACCCTCCGACAGTGCGGCACACCCTCAGTACTGACATTCTGAGAGTGCAGCACTCCCTCAGTACTGACCCTCTGACAGTGCAGCACTCCCTCAGTACTGTCACTCTGACAGCGCAGCACTCCCTCAGTACTGAACCTCTGACAGTGCAGTGCCCCCTCAGTTCTAAAACTCCGACAGTACAGCTGTCCCTCAGTACTGACCGTACGACTGTGCGGCACTCCCTCAGTACTGACCCTCATTCAGTGCAGCTCTCACTCAGTACTGACCCTCTGACAATGCAGCACTGCCTCAGTACTGACCCTCTAACAGAACATCACTCCCTCAGTACTAACCCTATGACAGTGCAGCCCTCCTTCATTACTGACCCTCCGACAGTGTAGCGCTCCTCAGTACTGACACTCTGAGAGTGCAGCACTCCCTCAGTACTGAACCTCCGACAGTGCAGCTCTCACTCAGTACTGACCCTCTGACAGTGCAGCACTCCCTCAGTACTGACTGTCTGACAGTGCAGCACTCCCTCAGTACTGATCCTCCGACATTGCAGCACTCCCTCAGTACTGACCCTCCGACAGTGCAGCGGCCCCTCAGTTCTGAAACTCCGACAGTATAGCTCTCCCTCAGTACTGACCCCACGACATTGCGGCACTCCCTCAGTACTGACCCTCCGACAGTGCAGCTCTCAATCAGTACTGACCATCTGACTGTGTAACGCTCCCTCAGTACTGACCCTCTGAGGCTGCGGCACTCCCTCAGTACTGAACCACCGACAGTGCGGCGCTCCCTCAGTACGGACCCTCCAACTGTGCTGCACTCCCTCAGTACTGACCCTCCGACAGAGCAGCACTCGCTCAGTACTGACCCTCTGACAATGCAGGACTCCCTCAGTACTGACCCTATGATAGTGCAGCCCTCCTGCATTACTCATCCTCCGACAGTGTAGCGCTCCTCAGTACTGACCATCCGACAACGCTACACACCCTCAGTACTGAGCCTCTGACAGTGCATTGCCCCCTCAGTACTGACCCTCTGACAATGCAGCTCCCACTCAGTACTGAACCTCTGACAGTGCAGCACTCCCGCAGTACTGACTCTCCAACAGTGCAGCGCCCTCTCAGTTCTCAACATCCGACAGTACACCTTTCCCTCAGTACTGACCCTCTGACAGTGCAGCACTCCCTCAGCACTGATCCTCCGACAGTGCAGCACTCTCTCAGTACTGACCCTCTGACAGTGCAGTACTCCCTCAGTACTGAACCTCCGACAGTGCAGCACTCCCTCAGTACTGACCCTCATTCAGTGCAGCAATCCCTCAGTACAGGCCCTCTGACAGTGCAGCAATCCCTCAGTACTGACCCTCTGGCTGTGCAGTACTCCCTCAGTACTGACTCTCTGACAGTTCAGCAATCCCGCAGTACAGTCCCTCTGACAATGCAGCACTACCTCAGTACTAATTCTCTGACAGTGCAGCACACCCTCAGTACTGACCCTCTGACAGTGCAGCACTCCCTCTGTACTGACCCTCCGACACTGCAGAAATCCCTCATTAATGACCCTCCAACAGTGCAGCAATCCCTCAGTACTGACCTTCTGATATTGCAGAACTTCCTCTGTACTGACCCTCCGACAGTTCAGCACTCAGTAGGTACTGACCCTCCGACAGTGCAGCATTCAGTCAGTACTGACCCGCTGACAGTGCAGTGTTCCCTCAATACTGACCCTTTGACAGTGCAACACTCCCTCAGTACTGACAGTGCACCGTTCCCTCAGTACTGACCCTCCGAGAGTGCAGCACTCCTTCATTACTGACCCTCCGACAGTGCAGCGCTCCCTCAGTACTGACCCTCCGACAGTGCTGCACTCCCTCAGTACTGACCCTCCGACAGGGCAGCACTCCCTCAGTACTGACCCTCCGACAGTGCAGCACTCCCTCAGTACTGATCCTCCGACAGTGCGGCTCTCCCTCAGTACTGACCCTCTGACAGAACATCACTCCCTCAGTACTAACCCTATGACAGTGCAGCCCTCCTTCATTACTGACCCTCCGACAGTGTAGCGCTCCTCAGTACTGACACTCTGAGAGTGCAGCACTCCCTCAGTACTGAACCTCCGACAGTGCAGCTCTCACTCAGTGCTGACCCTCTGATTGTGCATCGTTCCCTCAGTACTGACCCGCTGACAGTGCGGCACTCCCTTAGTACTGACACTCTGTAGTGCAGCACTCCTTCAGTACTGACCCTCTGACAGTGCAGCGCTCCCTCAGTACTGAACCTCCAACAGTGCGGCTCCCTCAGTACTGACCCTCTGACAGTGCAGCGCTCCCTCAGTACTGACCCTCCAACTGTGCCGCACTCCCTCAGTACTGACCCTCCGACAGTGCAGCGCTCCCTCTGTACTGACCCTCCGACAGTGCAGAAATCCCTCAGTACTGACCCTCTGACAGTGCAGCACTCCCTCAGTACTGACCATGTGACAGTGCGGCACTCCCTCAGTACTGACCCTCTGCCAGTGCAGCTCTCAATCAGGACTGACCATCTGACTGTGTAACGCTCCCTCAGTACTGACCCTCTGACGCTGTGGCACTCCCTCAGTACTGAACCACCGACAGTGCGGCACTCCCTCAGTACTGACCCTCTTACTGTGCCGCACTCCCTCAGTACTGACCCTCAGACAGAGCAGCACTCGCTCAGTACTGACCCTCTGACAATGCAGGACTCCCTCAGTACTGACCCTATGATAGTGCAGCACTCCCTCAGTACTGACCCTCAGACAGAGCAGCACTCGCTCAGTACTGACCCTCTGACAATGCAGGACTCCCTCAGTACTGACCCTCCGACAATGCTACACACCCTCAGTACTGAGCCTCTGACAGTGCATTGCCCCCTCAGTACTGACCCTCTGACAATGCAGCTCTCACTCAGTACTGACCCTCTGACAGTGCAGTGCTCCCTCAGTACTGACCCTCCGACAGTGCAGCGCTCCCTCAGTACTGAACCTCCGACAGTGCGGCACACCCTCAGTACTGACACTCTGAGAGTGCAGCACTCCCTCAGTGCTGACCCTCTGACTGTGCATCGTTCCCTCAGTACTGACCCTCTGACAGTGCGGCACTCCCTTAGTATTGACCCTCTGTAGTGCAGCACTCCCTCAGTACTGACCCTCTGACTGTGCAGCGCTCCCTCAGTACTGAACCTCCAACAGTGCAGCACTCCCTCAGTGCTGTTCCTCTGAAAGTGCAGCATTCCCTCAGTGCTGGCGCTCTGACAGTATAGCTCTCCCTCAGTGCTGACCATCTGACAGTGCTGCTCTCCCTCAGAACTGACCCTGTGACAATGCAGCACTCCCTCAGTGCTGATCCTTCGACAGTGGGGCACACCCTCAGTACTGACCCTCTGAAAGTGCAGCACTCCCTCAGTACTGACCCTCTGACAGTGCAGCACTCTCTCAGTGCTGTCCCTCTGAAAGTGCAGCATTCCCTCAGTGCTGACGCTCTAACAGTACAACTCTCCCTCAGTGCTGACCATCTGACAGTGCTGCTCTCCCTCAGTACTGACCCTGTGACAATGCAGCACACCCTGAGTGCTGATAATTCGACAGTGCTGCACACCCTCAGTACTGACCCTCTGAAAGTGCAGCGCTCCCTCAGTACTGACCCTCCAACAGTGCAGCACTCCCTCAGTACTGAACATCCAACAGTGCGGCGCTCCCTAAGTACTGACACTCCGACTGTGCTGCACTCCCTCAGTACTGACCCTCTGACAGTGCAGCTGTCCTTCAGTACTGACCCTCCGACTGTGTGCCACTCCCTCAGTACTGACACTCTGAGAGTGCAGCGCTCCCTCAGTACTGATCCTCTGACAGTGCGGCACTCCCTTACTACTGAACCTCCAACAGTGCAGCACTCCCTCAGTACTGACTCTCTGACAGTGCATGGCTCCCTCAATTCTGACCATCTGACAATGCAGCGCTCCCTCAGTACCGACCCTCTGACAGAGCAGCACTCCCTCAGTACTGACCCTCTGACAGTGCAGCACTCCTTCATTAGTGACCCTCCGACAGTGCAGCGCTCCCTCAGTACTGACCGTCTGACAAAACGGCACACCCTCAGTAAGGACACTCTGAGAGTGCAGCACTCCCTCAGTACTGACTCTCTGACAGTGCAGCAGTCCCTCAGTACTGACCCTCTGACAATGCAGCACTCCCTTAAAACTGACTCTCTGACAGTGCAGCACTCCCTCAGTACTGAATCTCTGACAGTGCAGCAGTCACTCTGTACTGACCCTCTGACAATGCAGCACTCCCTTAAAACTGACCCTCTGACAATGCAGCACTCCCTAAACACTGACTCTCTGACAGTCCAGCACTCCCTCAGTTCTGAATCTCCGACAGTGCAGCTCTCCCTCAGTACTAACCTTACGACAGTGCGGCATTCCCTCAGTACTGACCATCTGACAGTGCAGCTCTCACTCAGTACTGACCCTCTGACAGTGCAGCACTCTGTCAGTACTGACCTTCCGACAGTGCAGCACTCCTCAGTACTGACCCTCCAACAGTGCAGAACTCCCTCAGTACTGACCCTCTGACAGTGCAGCACTCCCTCAATACTGACCATCTGACAATGCAGCACTCCCTCAGTACCGAACCTCTGACAGTGCAGCACTCCCTCTGTACCGACCCTCTGACAGTGCAGCACTCCCTCAGCACAGACCCTCCGACAGTGCAGCACTCCTTCATTACTGACCCTCCAACAGTGCTGCGCTCCCTCAGTACCGACCCTCTGACAGTGCAGCACTCCCTCAGTACTTACCCTCCGACAATGCGGCACACCCTCAGTACTGACACTCTGAGAGTGCGGTACTCGCTCAGTACTGACCCTCCGACAGTGCAGCACTCCTTCATTATTGACCCTCCGACAGTGCAGCGCTCCCTGAGTACTGACCCTCTGACAGTGCAGCACTACCTCAGTACTGACCCTCCGACCGTGCAGCACTCCCTCAGTACTGACCCTCTGACAGTGCAGTTCTCCCTCAGTACTGACCCTCTGACAGTGCAGCACTCCCTCAGCACAGACCCTCTGACAGTGCAGCACTCCCTCAGTACTGACCCTCTGACAGTGCAGCATTCCCTCATTACTGACCCTCCGACAGTGCAGCACTCCTTCATTACTGACTCCGACAGTGCAGCGCTCCCTCAGTACCGACCCTCTGACAGTGAAGCACTCCCTCAGTACTGACCCTCCGACAGTGCAGCACTCCTTCATTACTGACCCTCCGACAGTGCGGCACACCCTCAGTACTGAAACTCTGAGAGTGCAGCACTCCCTCAGTACTGACCCTACGACAGTGCAGCGCCCCCTCATTTTTGAACCTCCGACAGTGCAACTCTCCCTCAGTACTGACCCTCCGACAATTCGGCACTCCCTCAGTACTGACCCTCCGAGAGTGCAGCACTCCCTCAGTGCTGTCTCTCTGACAGTGCAACACTCCATCAGTACTGACCCTCTGACTGTGCAGCACTCCCTCAGTACTGACCCTTTGACAGTGCAGCACTCCCTCAGTACTGACTCTCTGACAGTGCAGCACTCCCTCAGTACTGACCCTCTGACAATTCAGCACTCCCTCAGTACTGACCCTCTGACACGCAGCACTCCCTCAGTGCTGCCCCTCTGACAGTACAGCTCTCCCTCTGTACTGACTCTCTGACTGTGCAGCTCTCCGTGAATGCTTACCATCCGACAGTGCCACTCACCCTCAGTACTGAACCTCTGACAGTGTAGCACTACCTCAGAGCAGACCCTCTGACAGTGCAGCTCTCCTTCAGTATGCCACTCTGTCAGTTCAGCTCTCCCTCAGTATTGGCCTCTGAAATTTCCGCACTCCCTGAGTACTATCCCTCTGACAGTGCAGCACTACCTCAGTACTGACCCTCCCACAGTGCAGCACTCCCTCTGTACCGACCCTTTGACAGTGCAGCACTCCCTCAGTACTGACCATCTGACAGTGCAGCACTCCCTCAGTACTGACCCTCCGACCGCGTAGCGTTCCCTCAGTGCTAACTCTCTGACAGTGCAGCACTCCCTCAGTACTGACCCTCCGACTGTGCTGCACTCCCTCAGTACTGACCCTCAAACAATGCAGCACTCCCCCAGTACTGACCCTCCAAGTGTGCCGCACTCCCTCAGTACTGACCCTCCGACAGTGCAGCGCTCCCTCTGTACTGACCCTCCGACTGTGCAGAACTCCCTCAGTACTGACCCTCTGACAGTGCAGCACTCCCTCTGTACTGACCGTCTGACAGTGCAGCACTCCCTCAGTACTGATCCTCCGACAGTGCGGCTCTCCCTCAGTACTGACCCTCTGAGTGTGCAGCATTCCCTCAGTACTGACCCTCCGACAGTGCAGCGCCCCCTCAGTTCTGAAACTCCGACAGTATAGCTCTCCCTCAGTACTGACCCCACGACATTGCGGCACTCCCTCAGTACTGACCCTCCGACAGTGCAGCTCTCAATCAGTACTGACCATCTGACTGTGTAACGCTCCCTCAGTACTGACCCTCTGATGCTGCGGCACTCCCTCAGTACTGAACCACCGACAGTGCGGCGCTCCCTCAGTAATGACCCTCCAACTGTGCTGCACTCCCTCAGTACTGACCCTCCGACAGAGCAGCACTCGCTCAGTACTGACCCTCTGACAATGCAGCACTCCCTCAGTGCTGACCCTCTGACTGTGCATCGTTCCCTCAGTACTGACCCTCTGACAGTGCGGCACTCCCTTAGTATTGACCCTCTGTAGTGCAGCACTCCCTCAGTACTGACCCTCTGACTGTGCAGCGCTCCCTCAGTACTGAACCTCCAACAGTGCAGCACTCCCTCAGTGCTGTTCCTCTGAAAGTGCAGCATTCCC
The DNA here is from genome assembly GCA_026770705.1 of Isurus oxyrinchus. Taxonomy (NCBI): domain Eukaryota; kingdom Metazoa; phylum Chordata; class Chondrichthyes; order Lamniformes; family Lamnidae; genus Isurus; species Isurus oxyrinchus. The sequence continues at coordinate 649,331 of JANJGN010000259.1, read as the reverse complement.
TCAGTGCTGGCGCTCTGACAGTATAGCTCTCCCTCAGTGCTGACCATCTGACAGTGCTGCTCTCCCTCAGAACTGACCCTGTGACAATGCAGCACTCCCTCAGTGCTGATCCTTCGACAGTGGGGCACACCCTCAGTACTGACCCTCTGAAAGTGCAGCACTCCCTCAGTACTGACCCTCTGACAGTGCAGCACTCTCTCAGTGCTGTCCCTCTGAAAGTGCAGCATTCCCTCAGTGCTGACGCTCTAACAGTACAACTCTCCCTCAGTGCTGACCATCTGACAGTGCTGCTCTCCCTCAGTACTGACCCTGTGACAATGCAGCACACCCTGAGTGCTGATAATTCGACAGTGCTGCACACCCTCAGTACTGACCCTCTGAAAGTGCAGCGCTCCCTCAGTACTGACCCTCCAACAGTGCAGCACTCCCTCAGTACTGAACATCCAACAGTGCGGCGCTCCCTAAGTACTGACACTCCGACTGTGCTGCACTCCCTCAGTACTGACCCTCTGACAGTGCAGCTGTCCTTCAGTACTGACCCTCCGACTGTGTGCCACTCCCTCAGTACTGACACTCTGAGAGTGCAGCGCTCCCTCAGTACTGATCCTCTGACAGTGCGGCACTCCCTTACTACTGAACCTCCAACAGTGCAGCACTCCCTCAGTACTGACTCTCTGACAGTGCATGGCTCCCTCAATTCTGACCATCTGACAATGCAGCGCTCCCTCAGTACCGACCCTCTGACAGAGCAGCACTCCCTCAGTACTGACCCTCTGACAGTGCAGCACTCCTTCATTAGTGACCCTCCGACAGTGCAGCGCTCCCTCAGTACTGACCGTCTGACAAAACGGCACACCCTCAGTAAGGACACTCTGAGAGTGCAGCACTCCCTCAGTACTGACTCTCTGACAGTGCAGCAGTCCCTCAGTACTGACCCTCTGACAATGCAGCACTCCCTTAAAACTGACTCTCTGACAGTGCAGCACTCCCTCAGTACTGAATCTCTGACAGTGCAGCAGTCACTCTGTACTGACCCTCTGACAATGCAGCACTCCCTTAAAACTGACCCTCTGACAATGCAGCACTCCCTAAACACTGACTCTCTGACAGTCCAGCACTCCCTCAGTTCTGAATCTCCGACAGTGCAGCTCTCCCTCAGTACTAACCTTACGACAGTGCGGCATTCCCTCAGTACTGACCATCTGACAGTGCAGCTCTCACTCAGTACTGACCCTCTGACAGTGCAGCACTCTGTCAGTACTGACCTTCCGACAGTGCAGCACTCCTCAGTACTGACCCTCCAACAGTGCAGAACTCCCTCAGTACTGACCCTCTGACAGTGCAGCACTCCCTCAATACTGACCATCTGACAATGCAGCACTCCCTCAGTACCGAACCTCTGACAGTGCAGCACTCCCTCTGTACCGACCCTCTGACAGTGCAGCACTCCCTCAGCACAGACCCTCCGACAGTGCAGCACTCCTTCATTACTGACCCTCCAACAGTGCTGCGCTCCCTCAGTACCGACCCTCTGACAGTGCAGCACTCCCTCAGTACTTACCCTCCGACAATGCGGCACACCCTCAGTACTGACACTCTGAGAGTGCGGTACTCGCTCAGTACTGACCCTCCGACAGTGCAGCACTCCTTCATTATTGACCCTCCGACAGTGCAGCGCTCCCTGAGTACTGACCCTCTGACAGTGCAGCACTACCTCAGTACTGACCCTCCGACCGTGCAGCACTCCCTCAGTACTGACCCTCTGACAGTGCAGTTCTCCCTCAGTACTGACCCTCTGACAGTGCAGCACTCCCTCAGCACAGACCCTCTGACAGTGCAGCACTCCCTCAGTACTGACCCTCTGACAGTGCAGCATTCCCTCATTACTGACCCTCCGACAGTGCAGCACTCCTTCATTACTGACTCCGACAGTGCAGCGCTCCCTCAGTACCGACCCTCTGACAGTGAAGCACTCCCTCAGTACTGACCCTCCGACAGTGCAGCACTCCTTCATTACTGACCCTCCGACAGTGCGGCACACCCTCAGTACTGAAACTCTGAGAGTGCAGCACTCCCTCAGTACTGACCCTACGACAGTGCAGCGCCCCCTCATTTTTGAACCTCCGACAGTGCAACTCTCCCTCAGTACTGACCCTCCGACAATTCGGCACTCCCTCAGTACTGACCCTCCGAGAGTGCAGCACTCCCTCAGTGCTGTCTCTCTGACAGTGCAACACTCCATCAGTACTGACCCTCTGACTGTGCAGCACTCCCTCAGTACTGACCCTTTGACAGTGCAGCACTCCCTCAGTACTGACTCTCTGACAGTGCAGCACTCCCTCAGTACTGACCCTCTGACAATTCAGCACTCCCTCAGTACTGACCCTCTGACACGCAGCACTCCCTCAGTGCTGCCCCTCTGACAGTACAGCTCTCCCTCTGTACTGACTCTCTGACTGTGCAGCTCTCCGTGAATGCTTACCATCCGACAGTGCCACTCACCCTCAGTACTGAACCTCTGACAGTGTAGCACTACCTCAGAGCAGACCCTCTGACAGTGCAGCTCTCCTTCAGTATGCCACTCTGTCAGTTCAGCTCTCCCTCAGTATTGGCCTCTGAAATTTCCGCACTCCCTGAGTACTATCCCTCTGACAGTGCAGCACTACCTCAGTACTGACCCTCCCACAGTGCAGCACTCCCTCTGTACCGACCCTTTGACAGTGCAGCACTCCCTCAGTACTGACCATCTGACAGTGCAGCACTCCCTCAGTACTGACCCTCCGACCGCGTAGCGTTCCCTCAGTGCTAACTCTCTGACAGTGCAGCACTCCCTCAGTACTGACCCTCCGACTGTGCTGCACTCCCTCAGTACTGACCCTCAAACAATGCAGCACTCCCCCAGTACTGACCCTCCAAGTGTGCCGCACTCCCTCAGTACTGACCCTCCGACAGTGCAGCGCTCCCTCTGTACTGACCCTCCGACTGTGCAGAACTCCCTCAGTACTGACCCTCTGACAGTGCAGCACTCCCTCTGTACTGACCGTCTGACAGTGCAGCACTCCCTCAGTACTGATCCTCCGACAGTGCGGCTCTCCCTCAGTACTGACCCTCTGAGTGTGCAGCATTCCCCTCAGTACTGACCCTCCGACAGTGCAGCGCCCCCTCAGTTCTGAAACTCCGACAGTATAGCTCTCCCTCAGTACTGACCCCACGACATTGCGGCACTCCCTCAGTACTGACCCTCCGACAGTGCAGCTCTCAATCAGTACTGACCATCTGACTGTGTAACGCTCCCTCAGTACTGACCCTCTGATGCTGCGGCACTCCCTCAGTACTGAACCACCGACAGTGCGGCGCTCCCTCAGTAATGACCCTCCAACTGTGCTGCACTCCCTCAGTACTGACCCTCCGACAGAGCAGCACTCGCTCAGTACTGACCCTCTGACAATGCAGCACTCCCTCAGTGCTGACCCTCTGACTGTGCATCGTTCCCTCAGTACTGACCCTCTGACAGTGCGGCACTCCCTTAGTATTGACCCTCTGTAGTGCAGCACTCCCTCAGTACTGACCCTCTGACTGTGCAGCGCTCCCTCAGTACTGAACCTCCAACAGTGCAGCACTCCCTCAGTGCTGTTCCTCTGAAAGTGCAGCATTCCCTCAGTGCTGGCGCTCTGACAGTATAGCTCTCCCTCAGTGCTGACCATCTGACAGTGCTGCTCTCCCTCAGAACTGACCCTGTGACAATGCAGCACTCCCTCAGTGCTGATCCTTCGACAGTGGGGCACACCCTCAGTACTGACCCTCTGAAAGTGCAGCACTCCCTCAGTACTGACCCTCTGACAGTGCAGCACTCTCTCAGTGCTGTCCCTCTGAAAGTGCAGCATTCCCTCAGTGCTGACGCTCTAACAGTACAACTCTCCCTCAGTGCTGACCATCTGACAGTGCTGCTCTCCCTCAGTACTGACCCTGTGACAATGCAGCACACCCTGAGTGCTGATAATTCGACAGTGCTGCACACCCTCAGTACTGACCCTCTGAAAGTGCAGCGCTCCCTCAGTACTGACCCTCCAACAGTGCAGCACTCCCTCAGTACTGAACATCCAACAGTGCGGCGCTCCCTAAGTACTGACACTCCGACTGTGCTGCACTCCCTCAGTACTGACCCTCTGACAGTGCAGCTGTCCTTCAGTACTGACCCTCCGACTGTGTGCCACTCCCTCAGTACTGACACTCTGAGAGTGCAGCGCTCCCTCAGTACTGATCCTCTGACAGTGCGGCACTCCCTTACTACTGAACCTCCAACAGTGCAGCACTCCCTCAGTACTGACTCTCTGACAGTGCATGGCTCCCTCAATTCTGACCATCTGACAATGCAGCGCTCCCTCAGTACCGACCCTCTGACAGAGCAGCACTCCCTCAGTACTGACCCTCTGACAGTGCAGCACTCCTTCATTAGTGACCCTCCGACAGTGCAGCGCTCCCTCAGTACTGACCGTCTGACAAAACGGCACACCCTCAGTAAGGACACTCTGAGAGTGCAGCACTCCCTCAGTACTGACTCTCTGACAGTGCAGCAGTCCCTCAGTACTGACCCTCTGACAATGCAGCACTCCCTTAAAACTGACCTCTCTGACAGTGCAGCACTCCCTCAGTACTGAATCTCTGACAGTGCAGCAGTCACTCTGTACTGACCCTCTGACAATGCAGCACTCCCTTAAAACTGACCCTCTGACAATGCAGCACTCCCTAAACACTGACTCTCTGACAGTCCCAGCACTCCCTCAGTTCTGAATCTCCGACAGTGCAGCTCTCCCTCAGTACTAACCTTACGACAGTGCGGCATTCCCTCAGTACTGACCATCTGACAGTGCAGCTCTCACTCAGTACTGACCCTCTGACAGTGCAGCACTCTGTCAGTACTGACCTTCCGACAGTGCAGCACTCCTCAGTACTGACCCTCCAACAGTGCAGAACTCCCTCAGTACTGACCCTCTGACAGTGCAGCACTCCCTCAATACTGACCATCTGACAATGCAGCACTCCCTCAGTACCGAACCTCTGACAGTGCAGCACTCCCTCTGTACCGACCCTCTGACAGTGCAGCACTCCCTCAGCACAGACCCTCCGACAGTGCAGCACTCCTTCATTACTGACCTCCAACAGTGCTGCGCTCCCTCAGTACCGACCCTCTGACAGTGCAGCACTCCCTCAGTACTTACCCTCCGACAATGCGGCACACCCTCAGTACTGACACTCTGAGAGTGCGGTACTCGCTCAGTACTGACCCTCCGACAGTGCAGCACTCCTTCATTATTGACCCTCCGACAGTGCAGCGCTCCCTGAGTACTGACCCTCTGACAGTGCAGCACTACCTCAGTACTGACCCTCCGACCGTGCAGCACTCCCTCAGTACTGACCCTCTGACAGTGCAGTTCTCCCTCAGTACTGACCCTCTGACAGTGCAGCACTCCCTCAGCACAGACCCTCTGACAGTGCAGCACTCCCTCAGTACTGACCCTCTGACAGTGCAGCATTCCCTCATTACTGACCCTCCGACAGTGCAGCACTCCTTCATTACTGACTCCGACAGTGCAGCGCTCCCTCAGTACCGACCCTCTGACAGTGAAGCACTCCCTCAGTACTGACCCTCCGACAGTGCAGCACTCCTTCATTACTGACCCTCCGACAGTGCGGCACACCCTCAGTACTGAAACTCTGAGAGTGCAGCACTCCCTCAGTACTGACCCTACGACAGTGCAGCGCCCCCTCATTTTTGAACCTCCGACAGTGCAACTCTCCCTCAGTACTGACCCTCCGACAATTCGGCACTCCCTCAGTACTGACCCTCCGAGAGTGCAGCACTCCCTCAGTGCTGTCTCTCTGACAGTGCAACACTCCATCAGTACTGACCCTCTGACTGTGCAGCACTCCCTCAGTACTGACCCTTTGACAGTGCAGCACTCCCTCAGTACTGACTCTCTGACAGTGCAGCACTCCCTCAGTACTGACCCTCTGACAATTCAGCACTCCCTCAGTACTGACCCTCTGACACGCAGCACTCCCTCAGTGCTGCCCCTCTGACAGTACAGCTCTCCCTCTGTACTGACTCTCTGACTGTGCAGCTCTCCGTGAATGCTTACCATCCGACAGTGCCACTCACCCTCAGTACTGAACCTCTGACAGTGTAGCACTACCTCAGAGCAGACCCTCTGACAGTGCAGCTCTCCTTCAGTATGCCACTCTGTCAGTTCAGCTCTCCCTCAGTATTGGCCTCTGAAATTTCCGCACTCCCTGAGTACTATCCCTCTGACAGTGCAGCACTACCTCAGTACTGACCCTCCCACAGTGCAGCACTCCCTCTGTACCGACCCTTTGACAGTGCAGCACTCCCTCAGTACTGACCATCTGACAGTGCAGCACTCCCTCAGTACTGACCCTCCGACCGCGTAGCGTTCCCTCAGTGCTAACTCTCTGACAGTGCAGCACTCCCTCAGTACTGACCCTCCGACTGTGCTGCACTCCCTCAGTACTGACCCTCAAACAATGCAGCACTCCCCCAGTACTGACCCTCCAAGTGTGCCGCACTCCCTCAGTACTGACCCTCCGACAGTGCAGCGCTCCCTCTGTACTGACCCTCCGACTGTGCAGAACTCCCTCAGTACTGACCCTCTGACAGTGCAGCACTCCCTCTGTACTGACCGTCTGACAGTGCAGCACTCCCTCAGTACTGATCCTCCGACAGTGCGGCTCTCCCTCAGTACTGACCCTCTGAGTGTGCAGCATTCCCTCAGTACTGACCCTCCGACAGTGCAGCGCCCCCTCAGTTCTGAAACTCCGACAGTATAGCTCTCCCTCAGTACTGACCCCACGACATTGCGGCACTCCCTCAGTACTGACCCTCCGACAGTGCAGCTCTCAATCAGTACTGACCATCTGACTGTGTAACGCTCCCTCAGTACTGACCCTCTGAGGCTGCGGCACTCCCTCAGTACTGAACCACCGACAGTGCGGCGCTCCCTCAGTAATGACCCTCCAACTGTGCTGCACTCCCTCAGTACTGACCCTCCGACAGAGCAGCACTCGCTCAGTACTGACCCTCTGACAATGCAGGACTCCCTCAGTACTGACCCTATGATAGTGCAGCCCTCCTGCATTACTCATCCTCCGACAGTGTAGCGCTCCTCAGTACTGACCATCCGACAATGCTACACACCCTCAGTACTGAGCCTCTGACAGTGCATTGCCCCCTCAGTACTGACCCTCTGACAATGCAGCTCCCACTCAGTACTGAACCTCTGACAGTGCAGCACTCCCGCAGTACTGACTCTCCAACAGTGCAGCGCCCTCTCAGTTCTCAACATCCGACAGTACACCTTTCCCTCAGTACTGACCCTCTGACAGTGCAGCGCTCCCTCAGTACTGAACCTCCGACAGTGCGGCACACCCTCAGTACTGACACTCTGAGAGTGCAGCACTCCCTCAGTGCTGACCCTCTGACTGTGCATCGTTCCCTCAGTACTGACCCTCTGACAGTGCGGCACTCCCTTAGTATTGACCCTCTGTAGTGCAGCACTCCCTCAGTACTGACCGTCCGACAGTGCAGCGCTCCCGCAGTACTGACCCTCCAACTGTGCCGCACTCCCTCAATACTGACCCTCCGACAGTGCAGCGCTCCCTCTGTACTGACCCTCCGACAGTGCAGAACTCCCTCAGTACTGACCCTCTGACAGTGCAGCACTCCCTCAGTACTGACCGTCTGACAGTGCAGCACTCCCTCAGTACTGATCCTCCGACATTGCAGCACTCCCTCAGTACTGACCCTCCGACAGTGCAGCGGCCCCTCAGTTCTGAAACTCCGACAGTATAGCTCTCCCTCAGTACTGACCCCACGACATTGCGGCACTCCCTCAGTACTGACCCTCCGACAGTGCGGCACACCCTCAGTACTGACATTCTGAGAGTGCAGCACTCCCTCAGTACTGACCCTCTGACAGTGCAGCACTCCCTCAGTACTGTCACTCTGACAGCGCAGCACTCCCTCAGTACTGAACCTCTGACAGTGCAGTGCCCCCTCAGTTCTAAAACTCCGACAGTACAGCTGTCCCTCAGTACTGACCGTACGACTGTGCGGCACTCCCTCAGTACTGACCCTCATTCAGTGCAGCTCTCACTCAGTACTGACCCTCTGACAATGCAGCACTGCCTCAGTACTGACCCTCTAACAGAACATCACTCCCTCAGTACTAACCCTATGACAGTGCAGCCCTCCTTCATTACTGACCCTCCGACAGTGTAGCGCTCCTCAGTACTGACACTCTGAGAGTGCAGCACTCCCTCAGTACTGAACCTCCGACAGTGCAGCTCTCACTCAGTACTGACCCTCTGACAGTGCAGCACTCCCTCAGTACTGACCGTCTGACAGTGCAGCACTCCCTCAGTACTGATCCTCCGACATTGCAGCACTCCCTCAGTACTGACCCTCCGACAGTGCAGCGGCCCCTCAGTTCTGAAACTCCGACAGTATAGCTCTCCCTCAGTACTGACCCCACGACATTGCGGCACTCCCTCAGTACTGACCCTCCGACAGTGCAGCTCTCAATCAGTACTGACCATCTGACTGTGTAACGCTCCCTCAGTACTGACCCTCTGAGGCTGCGGCACTCCCTCAGTACTGAACCACCGACAGTGCGGCGCTCCCTCAGTACGGACCCTCCAACTGTGCTGCACTCCCTCAGTACTGACCCTCCGACAGAGCAGCACTCGCTCAGTACTGACCCTCTGACAATGCAGGACTCCCTCAGTACTGACCCTATGATAGTGCAGCCCTCCTGCATTACTCATCCTCCGACAGTGTAGCGCTCCTCAGTACTGACCATCCGACAACGCTACACACCCTCAGTACTGAGCCTCTGACAGTGCATTGCCCCCTCAGTACTGACCCTCTGACAATGCAGCTCCCACTCAGTACTGAACCTCTGACAGTGCAGCACTCCCGCAGTACTGACTCTCCAACAGTGCAGCGCCCTCTCAGTTCTCAACATCCGACAGTACACCTTTCCCTCAGTACTGACCCTCTGACAGTGCAGCACTCCCTCAGCACTGATCCTCCGACAGTGCAGCACTCTCTCAGTACTGACCCTCTGACAGTGCAGTACTCCCTCAGTACTGAACCTCCGACAGTGCAGCACTCCCTCAGTACTGACCCTCATTCAGTGCAGCAATCCCTCAGTACAGGCCCTCTGACAGTGCAGCAATCCCTCAGTACTGACCCTCTGGCTGTGCAGTACTCCCTCAGTACTGACTCTCTGACAGTTCAGCAATCCCGCAGTACAGTCCCTCTGACAATGCAGCACTACCTCAGTACTAATTCTCTGACAGTGCAGCACACCCTCAGTACTGACCCTCTGACAGTGCAGCACTCCCTCTGTACTGACCCTCCGACACTGCAGAAATCCCTCATTAATGACCCTCCAACAGTGCAGCAATCCCTCAGTACTGACCTTCTGATATTGCAGAACTTCCTCTGTACTGACCCTCCGACAGTTCAGCACTCAGTAGGTACTGACCCTCCGACAGTGCAGCATTCAGTCAGTACTGACCCGCTGACAGTGCAGTGTTCCCTCAATACTGACCCTTTGACAGTGCAACACTCCTTCAGTACTGACAGTGCACCGTTCCCTCAGTACTGACCCTCCGAGAGTGCAGCACTCCTTCATTACTGACCCTCCGACAGTGCAGCGCTCCCTCAGTACTGACCCTCCGACAGTGCTGCACTCCCTCAGTACTGACCCTCCGACAGGGCAGCACTCCCTCAGTACTGACCCTCCGACAGTGCAGCACTCCCTCAGTACTGATCCTCCGACAGTGCGGCTCTCCCTCAGTACTGACCCTCTGACAGAACATCACTCCCTCAGTACTAACCCTATGACAGTGCAGCCCTCCTTCATTACTGACCCTCCGACAGTGTAGCGCTCCTCAGTACTGACACTCTGAGAGTGCAGCACTCCCTCAGTACTGAACCTCCGACAGTGCAGCTCTCACTCAGTGCTGACCCTCTGATTGTGCATCGTTCCCTCAGTACTGACCCGCTGACAGTGCGGCACTCCCTTAGTACTGACACTCTGTAGTGCAGCACTCCTTCAGTACTGACCCTCTGACAGTGCAGCGCTCCCTCAGTACTGAACCTCCAACAGTGCGGCTCCCTCAGTACTGACCCTCTGACAGTGCAGCGCTCCCTCAGTACTGACCCTCCAACTGTGCCGCACTCCCTCAGTACTGACCCTCCGACAGTGCAGCGCTCCCTCTGTACTGACCCTCCGACAGTGCAGAAATCCCTCAGTACTGACCCTCTGACAGTGCAGCACTCCCTCAGTACTGACCATCTGACAGTGCGGCACTCCCTCAGTACTGACCCTCCGCCAGTGCAGCTCTCAATCAGGACTGACCATCTGACTGTGTAACGCTCCCTCAGTACTGACCCTCTGACGCTGTGGCACTCCCTCAGTACTGAACCACCGACAGTGCGGCACTCCCTCAGTACTGACCCTCTTACTGTGCCGCACTCCCTCAGTACTGACCCTCAGACAGAGCAGCACTCGCTCAGTACTGACCATCTGACAATGCAGGACTCCCTCAGTACTGACCCTATGATAGTGCAGCACTCCCTCAGTACTGACCCTCAGACAGAGCAGCACTCGCTCAGTACTGACCCTCTGACAATGCAGGACTCCCTCAGTACTGACCCTCCGACAATGCTACACACCCTCAGTACTGAGCCTCTGACAGTGCATTGCCCCCTCAGTACTGACCCTCTGACAATGCAGCTCTCACTCAGTACTGACCCTCTGACAGTGCAGTGCTCCCTCAGTACTGACCCTCCGACAGTGCAGCGCTCCCTCAGTACTGAACCTCCGACAGTGCGGCACACCCTCAGTACTGACACTCTGAGAGTGCAGCACTCCCTCAGTGCTGACCCTCTGACTGTGCATCGTTCCCTCAGTACTGACCCTCTGACAGTGCGGCACTCCCTTAGTATTGACCCTCTGTAGTGCAGCACTCCCTCAGTACTGACCCTCTGACTGTGCAGCGCTCCCTCAGTACTGAACCTCCGACAGTGCAGCGCTCCCGCAGTACTGACCCTCCAACTGTGCCGCACTCCCTCAATACTGACCCTCCGACAGTGCAGCGCTCCCTCTGTACTGACCCTCCGACAGTGCAGAACTCCCTCAGTACTGACCCTCTGACAGTGCAGCACTCCCTCAGTACTGACCGTCTGACAGTGCAGCACTCCCTTAGTACTGATCCTCCGACATTGCAGCACTCCCTCAGTACTGACCCTCCGACAGTGCAGCGGCCCCTCAGTTCTGAAACTCCGACAGTATAGCTCTCCCTCAGTACTGACCCCACGACATTGCGGCACTCCCTCAGTACTGACCCTCCGACAGTGCGGCACACCCTCAGTACTGACATTCTGAGAGTGCAGCACTCCCTCAGTACTGACCCTCTGACAGTGCAGCACTCCCTCAGTACTGTCACTCTGACAGCGCAGCACTCCCTCAGTACTGAACCTCTGACAGTGCAGCGCCCCCTCAGTTCTAAAACTCCGACAGTACAGCTGTCCCTCAGTACTGACCGTACGACTGTGCGGCACTCCCTCAGTACTGACCCTCATTCAGTGCAGCTCTCACTCAGTACTGACCCTCTGACAATGCAGCACTGCCTCAGTACTGACCCTCTAACAGAACATCACTCCCTCAGTACTAACCCTATGACAGTGCAGCCCTCCTTCATTACTGACCCTCCGACAGTGTAGCGCTCCTCAGTACTGACACTCTGAGAGTGCAGCACTCCCTCAGTACTGAACCTCCGACAGTGCAGCTCTCACTCAGTACTGACCCTCTGACAGTGCAGCACTCCCTCAGTACTGACCGTCTGACAGTGCAGCACTCCCTCAGTACTGATCCTCCGACATTGCAGCACTCCCTCAGTACTGACCCTCCGACAGTGCAGCGGCCCCTCAGTTCTGAAACTCCGACAGTATAGCTCTCCCTCAGTACTGACCCCACGACATTGCGGCACTCCCTCAGTACTGACCCTCCGACAGTGCAGCTCTCAATCAGTACTGACCATCTGACTGTGTAACGCTCCCTCAGTACTGACCCTCTGAGGCTGCGGCACTCCCTCAGTACTGAACCACCGACAGTGCGGCGCTCCCTCAGTACGGACCCTCCAACTGTGCTGCACTCCCTCAGTACTGACCCTCCGACAGAGCAGCACTCGCTCAGTACTGACCCTCTGACAATGCAGGACTCCCTCAGTACTGACCCTATGATAGTGCAGCCCTCCTGCATTACTCATCCTCCGACAGTGTAGCGCTCCTCAGTACTGACCATCCGACAACGCTACACACCCTCAGTACTGAGCCTCTGACAGTGCATTGCCCCCTCAGTACTGACCCTCTGACAATGCAGCTCCCACTCAGTACTGAACCTCTGACAGTGCAGCACTCCCGCAGTACTGACTCTCCAACAGTGCAGCGCCCTCTCAGTTCTCAACATCCGACAGTACACCTTTCCCTCAGTACTGACCCTCTGACAGTGCAGCACTCCCTCAGCACTGATCCTCCGACAGTGCAGCACTCTCTCAGTACTGACCCTCTGACAGTGCAGTACTCCCTCAGTACTGAACCTCCGACAGTGCAGCACTCCCTCAGTACTGACCCTCATTCAGTGCAGCAATCCCTCAGTACAGACCCTCTGACAGTGCAGCAATCCCTCAGTACTGACCCTCTGGCTGTGCAGTACTCCCTCAGTACTGACTCTCTGACAGTTCAGCAATCCCGCAGTACAGTCCCTCTGACAATGCAGCACTACCTCAGTACTAATTCTCCGACAGTGCAGAACTTCCTCAGTACTGACCCTCTGACAGTGCAGCACTCCCTCAGTACTGACCGTCTGACAGTGCAGCGCTCCCTCTGTACTGACCCTCTGACAGTGCAGCACTCCCTCAGTACTGACTTACCGTCAGTGCAGCGACCTCTTATTTTTGAACCTCCGACAGTGCAGCACTCCCTCAGTCCTGACCCTCCGACAATGGGGCACACCCTCAGTACTGACCCTCTGACAGTGCAGCACTCCCACAGTACTGACCCTCTGACAGTGCAGCACTCCCTCAGTACTGACCCTCTGACAGTGCACTACTCCCTCATTACTGAACCTCCGACAGTGCAGCACTCCCTCAGTACTGACCCTCATTCAGTGCAGCAATCCCTCAGTACAGACCCTCTGACAGTGCAGCAATCCCTCAGTACTGACCCTCTGGCTGTGCAGCACTCCCTCAGTACTGACCCTCTGACAGTGCAGCCCTCCTTCATTACTGAACCTCCGACATTGTAGCGCTCCTCAGTATTGACACTCTGAGAGTGCAGCACTCCCTCAGTACTGAACCTCCGACAGTGCAGCTCTCACTCAGTGCTGACCCTCTGACTGTGCATCGTTCCCTCAGTACTGACCCTCTGACAATGCGGCACTCCCTTAGTACTGACCCTCTGTAGTGCAGCACTCCCTCATTACTGACACTCCGACTGTGCCGCACTCCCTCAATACTGACACTCCAGCAGTGCAGAACTCCCTCAGTACTGACTCTCTGACAGTGCAGCATTCCTCAGGACCGACCCTCTGACAGTGCAGCACTCCTTCATTACTGACCCTCTGACAGTGCGCTGCTCCCTCAGTACTGAAAAAATGAGAGTGCAGCACACCCTCAGTGCTGATGCTCTGACAGTATAGCTCTCCCTCAGTGCTGACCATCTGATAGTGCTGCTCTCCCTCAGTACTTACCCTGTGACAATGCAGCACTCCCTCAGCACCGACCCTCTGACAGTGCAGCGCTCCCTCAGCACTGACCCTCCGACAGTGCGGCACACCCTCAGTACTGACCCTCTGACAGTGCACAACTCCCTCAATACTGACCCTCCGATAGTGCAGCAATCCTTCATTATTGACCCTCCGACAGTGCCGTGCTCCCTCAGAACTGACCGTCCGACAGTGCGGCACACCCTAAGTAATGACCCTCTGACAGTGCAGCTGTCCTCCAGTACTGACCCTCCGACAGTGCGCCACTCCCTCAGTACTGACACTCTGAGAGTGCAGCGCTCCCTCAGTACTGATCCTCTGACAGTGCGGCACTCGCTTAGTACTGAACCTCCGACAGTGCAGCACTCCCTCAGTACTGACTCTCTGACAGTGCATGGCTCCCTCAATTCTGTCTCTCTGACAGTGCAGCACTCCCTCAATACTGACCATCTGACAATGCAGCACTCCCTCAGTACCGACCCTCTGACAGAGCAGCACTCCCTCAGTACTGACCCTCCGACAGTGCAGCACTCCTTCATTACTGACCCTCCGACAGTGCAGTGCTCCCTCAGTACTGACCCTCCGACAGAGTGGCACACCCTCAGTAATGACACTCTGAGAGTGCAGCGCTCCCTCAGTACTGACTTACCGACAGTGCAGTGCCCCGTCATTTTTGAACCTCTGACAGTGCAGCTCTCCCTCAGTACTGACCCTCCGACAGTGCAGCAATCCCTCAGCACTGACTCTCGGACAGTGCAGCAGTCCCTCTGTACTGACCCTCTGACAATGCAGCACTCCCTAAAAACTGACTCTCTGACAGTCCAGCACTCCCTCAGTTCTGAACCTCCGACAGTGCAGCTCTCCCTCAGTACTGACCTTCTGACAGTGCAGCACTCCTCAGTACTGACCCTCCAACAGTGCAGAACTCCCTCAGTACTGACCCTCTGACAGTGCATGGCTCCCTCAATACTGACTCTCTGACAGTGCAGCACTCCCTCAATACTGACCATCTGACAATGCAGCACTCCCTCAGTACCGACCCTCTGACAGTGCAGCACTCCCTCTGTACCGACCCTCTGACAGTGCAGCACTCCCTCAGTACCGAACCTCTGACAGTGCAGCACTCCCTCTGTACCGACCCTCTGACAGTGCAGCACTCCCTCAGTACTGACCCTCCGACAGTGCAGCACTCCTTCATTACTGACCCTCCGACAGTGCAGCGCTCCCTCAGTACCGACCCTCTGACAGTGCAGCACTCCCTCAGTACTGACCCTCCGACAGTGCAGCACTCCTTCATTACTGACCCTCCGACAATGCGGCACACCCTCAGTACTGACACTCTGAGAGTGCAGCACTCCTTCAGTGCTGACTCTCTGACTGTGCAACACTCCATCAGTACTGACCCTCTGACAGTGCAGCACTCCCTCAATACTGACCCTCTGACAGTGCAGCACTCTCTCAGTACTGACACTCTGACTGTGCAGCTCTCCCTGAGTGCTTACCCTCCGACAGTGCCACTCCCCCTCAGTACTGACCCTCTGGCAGTGTAGCACTACCTCAGTGCAGACCCTCTGACAGTGCAGCTCTCCCCCAGTATGCCACTCTGACAGTTCAGCTCTCCCTCAGTATTGGCCCTCTGACAGTTTCGCTCTCCCTGAGTACTATCCCTCTGACAGTGCAGAACTACATCAGTACTGACCCTCCCACAGTGCAGCACTCCCTCAGTACTGACCCTCCGACAGAGCAGCACTCCCTCAGTACTGACCCTCTGGCTGTGCAGCACTCCCTCAGTACTGACCCTCTGACAGTGCAGCCCTCCTTCATTACTGAACCTCCGACATTGTAGCGCTCCTCAGTATTGACACTCTGAGAGTGCAGCACTCCCTCAGTACTGAACCTCCGACAGAGCAGCTCTCACTCAGTGCTGACCCTCTGACTGTGCATCGTTCCCTCAGTACTGACCCTCTGACAATGCGGCACTCCCTTAGTACTGACCCTCTGTAGTGCAGCACTCCCTCATTACTGACACTCCGACTGTGCCGCACTCCCTCAATACTGACACTCCAGCAGTGCAGAACTCCCTCAGTACTGACTCTCTGACAGTGCAGCATTCCTCAGGACCGACCCTCTGACAGTGCAGCACTCCTTCATTACTGACCCTCTGACAGTGCGCCGCTCCCTCAGTACTGAAAAAATGAGAGTGCAGCACACCCTCAGTGCTGATGCTCTGACAGTATAGCTCTCCCTCAGTGCTGACCATCTGATAGTGCTGCTCTCCCTCAGTACTTACCCTGTGACAATGCAGCACTCCCTCAGCACCGACCCTCTGACAGTGCAGCGCTCCCTCAGTACTGACCCTCCGACAGTGCGGCACACCCTCAGTACTGACCCTCTGACAGTGCACAACTCCCTCAGTATTGACCCTCCGATAGTGCAGCAATCCTTCATTATTGACCCTCCGACAGTGCCGTGCTCCCTCAGAACTGACCCTCCGACAGTGCGGCACACCCTAAGTAATGACCCTCTGACAGTGCAGCTGTCCTCCAGTACTGACCCTCCGACAGTGCGCCACTCCCTCAGTACTGACACTCTGAGAGTGCAGCGCTCCCTCAGTACTGATCCTCTGACAGTGCGGCACTCCCTTAGTACTGAACCTCCGACAGTGCAGCACTCCCTCAGTACTGACTCTCTGACAGTGCATGGCTCCCTCAATTCTGTCTCTCTGACAGTGCAGCACTCCCTCAATACTGACCATCTGACAATGCAGCACTCCCTCAGTACCGACCCTCTGACAGAGCAGCACTCCCTCAGTACTGACCCTCCGACAGTGCAGCACTCCTTCATTACTGACCCTCCGACAGTGCAGTGCTCCCTCAGTACTGACCCTCCGACAGAGTGGCACACCCTCAGTAATGACACTCTGAGAGTGCAGATCTCCCTCAGTACTGACCCTCCGACAGTGCAGCAATCCCTCAGCACTGACTCTCGGACAGTGCGGCAGTCCCTCTGTACTGACCCTCTGACAATGCAGCACTCCCTAAAAACTGACTCTCTGACAGTCCAGCACTCCCTCAGTTCTGAACCTCCGACAGTGCAGCTCTCCCTCAGTACTGACCTTCTGACAGTGCGGCACTCCTCAGTACTGACCCTCCAACAGTGCAGAACTCCCTCAGTACTGACCCTCTGACAGTGCATGGCTCCCTCAATACTGACTCTCTGACAGTGCAGCACTCCCTCAATACTGACCATCTGACAATGCAGCACTCCCTCAGTACCGACCCTCTGACAGTGCAGCACTCCCTCTGTACCGACCCTCTGACAGTGCAGCACTCCCTCAGTACCGAACCTCTGACAGTGCAGCACTCCCTCTGTACCAACCCTCTGACAGTGCAGCACTCCCTCAGTACTGACCCTCCGACAGTGCAGCACTCCTTCATTACTGACCCTCCGACAGTGCAGCGCTCCCTCAGTACCGACCCTCTGACAGTGCAGCACTCCCTCAGTACTGACCCTCCGACAGTGCAGCACTCCTTCATTTCTGACCCTCCGACAATGCGGCACACCCTCAGTACTGACACTCTGAGAGTGCAGCACTCCCTCAGTGCTGACTCTCTGACTGTGCAACACTCCATCAGTACTGACCCTCTGACAGTGCAGCACTCCCTCAATACTGACCCTCTGACAGTGCAGCACTCTCTCAGTACTGACACTCTGACTGTGCAGCTCTCCCTGAGTGCTTACCCTCCGACAGTGCCACTCTCCCTCAGTACTGATCCTCTGGCAGTGTAGCACTACCTCAGTGCAGACCCTCTGACAGTGCAGCTCTCCCCCAGTATGCCACTCTGACAGTTCAGCTCTCCCTCAGTATTGGCCCTCTGACAGTTTCGCTCTCCCTGAGTACTATCCCTCTGACAGTGCAGAACTACATCAGTACTGACCCTCCCACAGTGCAGCACTCCCTCAGTACTGACCCTCCGACAGAGCAGCACTCCCTCAGTACTGACCCTCCGACAATGCGGCAAACCCTCAGTACTGACCCTCTGACAGTGCAGCACTTCCTCAGTACTGACCCTCTGACAGTGCAGCACTCCCTCAGTACTGACCCTTCAACAGTGCAGCACTCCCTCAGTACTGACCCTCTGACAGTGCAGGACTCCCTCAGTACCGACCCTCTGACAATGCAGCACTCCCTCAGTACTGACCGTCTGACAGTGCAGCGCTCCCTCTGTACTGACCCTCTGACAGTGCAGCACTCCCTCAGTACTGACTTACCGTCAGTGCAGCGACCTCTTATTTTTGAACCTCCGACAGTGCAGCACTCCCTCAGTCCTGACCCTCCGACAATGGGGCACACCCTCAGTACTGACCCTCTGACAGTGCAGCACTCCCACAGTACTGACCCTCTGACAGTGCAGCACTCCCTCAGTACTGACCCTCTGACAGTGCACTACTCCCTCATTACTGAACCTCCGACAGTGCAGCACTCCCTCAGTACTGACCCTCATTCAGTGCAGCAATCCCTCAGTACAGACCCTCTGACAGTGCAGCAATCCCTCAGTACTGACCCTCTGGCTGTGCAGCACTCCCTCCGTACTGACCCTCTGACAGTGCAGCCCTCCTTCATTACTGAACCTCCGACATTGTAGCGCTCCTCAGTATTGACACTCTGAGAGTGCAGCACTCCCTCAGTACTGAACCTCCGACAGTGCAGCTCTCAATCAGTGCTGACCCTCTGACTGTGCATCGTTCCCTCAGTACTGACCCTCTGACAATGCGGCACTCCCTTAGTACTGACCCTCTGTAGTGCAGCACTCCCTCATTACTGACACTCCGACTGTGCCGCACTCCCTCAATACTGACACTCCAGCAGTGCAGAACTCCCTCAGTACTGACTCTCTGACAGTGCAGCATTCCTCAGGACCGACCCTCTGACAGTGCAGCACTCCTTCATTACTGACCCTCTGACAGTGCGCTGCTCCCTCAGTACTGAAAAAATGAGAGTGCAGCACACCCTCAGTGCTGATGCTCTGACAGTATAGCTCTCCCTCAGTGCTGACCATCTGATAGTGCTGCTCTCCCTCAGTACTTACCCTGTGACAATGCAGCACTCCCTCAGCACCGACCCTCTGACAGTGCAGCGCTCCCTCAGCACTGACCCTCCGACAGTGCGGCACACCCTCAGTACTGACCCTCTGACAGTGCACAACTCCCTCAATACTGACCCTCCGATAGTGCAGCAATCCTTCATTATTGACCCTCCGACAGTGCCGTGCTCCCTCAGAACTGACCGTCCGACAGTGCGGCACACCCTAAGTAATGACCCTCTGACAGTGCAGCTGTCCTCCAGTACTGACCCTCCGACAGTGCGCCACTCCCTCAGTACTGACACTCTGAGAGTGCAGCGCTCCCTCAGTACTGATCCTCTGACAGTGCGGCACTCGCTTAGTACTGAACCTCCGACAGTGCAGCACTCCCTCAGTACTGACTCTCTGACAGTGCATGGCTCCCTCAATTCTGTCTCTCTGACAGTGCAGCACTCCCTCAATACTGACCATCTGACAATGCAGCACTCCCTCAGTACCGACCCTCTGACAGAGCAGCACTCCCTCAGTACTGACCCTCCGACAGTGCAGCACTCCTTCATTACTGACCCTCCGACAGTGCAGTGCTCCCTCAGTACTGACCCTCCGACAGAGTGGCACACCCTCAGTAATGACACTCTGAGAGTGCAGCGCTCCCTCAGTACTGACTTACCGACAGTGCAGCGCCCCGTCATTTTTGAACCTCTGACAGTGCAGCTCTCCCTCAGTACTGACCCTCCGACAGTGCAGCAATCCCTCAGCACTGACTCTCGGACAGTGCAGCAGTCCCTCTGTACTGACCCTCTGACAATGCAGCACTCCCTAAAAACTGACTCTCTGACAGTCCAGCACTCCCTCAGTTCTGAACCTCCGACAGTGCAGCTCTCCCTCAGTACTGACCTTCTGACAGTGCAGCACTCCTCAGTACTGACCCTCCAACAGTGCAGAACTCCCTCAGTACTGACCCTCTGACAGTGCATGGCTCCCTCAATACTGACTCTCTGACAGTGCAGCACTCCCTCAATACTGACCATCTGACAATGCAGCACTCCCTCAGTACCGACCCTCTGACAGTGCAGCACTCCCTCTGTACCGACCCTCTGACAGTGCAGCACTCCCTCAGTACCGAACCTCTGACAGTGCAGCACTCCCTCTGTACCGACCCTCTGACAGTGCAGCACTCCCTCAGTACTGACCCTCCGACAGTGCAGCACTCCTTCATTACTGACCCTCCGACAGTGCAGCGCTCCCTCAGTACCGACCCTCTGACAGTGCAGCACTCCCTCAGTACTGACCCTCCGACAGTGCAGCACTCCTTCATTACTGACCCTCCGACAATGCGGCACACCCTCAGTACTGACACTCTGAGAGTGCAGCACTCCTTCAGTGCTGACTCTCTGACTGTGCAACACTCCATCAGTACTGACCCTCTGACAGTGCAGCACTCCCTCAATACTGACCCTCTGACAGTGCAGCACTCTCTCAGTACTGACACTCTGACTGTGCAGCTCTCCCTGAGTGCTTACCCTCCGACAGTGCCACTCCCCCTCAGTACTGACCCTCTGGCAGTGTAGCACTACCTCAGTGCAGACCCTCTGACAGTGCAGCTCTCCCCCAGTATGCCACTCTGACAGTGCAGCTCTCCCTCAGTATTGGCCCTCTGACAGTTTCGCTCTCCCTGAGTACTATCCCTCTGACAGTGCAGAACTACATCAGTACTGACCCTCCCACAGTGCAGCACTCCCTCAGTACTGACCCTCCGACAGAGCAGCACTCCCTCAGTACTGACCCTCTGGCTGTGCAGCACTCCCTCAGTACTGACCCTCTGACAGTGCAGCCCTCCTTCATTACTGAACCTCCGACATTGTAGCGCTCCTCAGTATTGACACTCTGAGAGTGCAGCACTCCCTCAGTACTGAACCTCCGACAGAGCAGCTCTCACTCAGTGCTGACCCTCTGACTGTGCATCGTTCCCTCAGTACTGACCCTCTGACAATGCGGCACTCCCTTAGTACTGACCCTCTGTAGTGCAGCACTCCCTCATTACTGACACTCCGACTGTGCCGCACTCCCTCAATACTGACACTCCAGCAGTGCAGAACTCCCTCAGTACTGACTCTCTGACAGTGCAGCATTCCTCAGGACCGACCCTCTGACAGTGCAGCACTCCTTCATTACTGACCCTCTGACAGTGCGCCGCTCCCTCAGTACTGAAAAAATGAGAGTGCAGCACACCCTCAGTGCTGATGCTCTGACAGTATAGCTCTCCCTCAGTGCTGACCATCTGATAGTGCTGCTCTCCCTCAGTACTTACCCTGTGACAATGCAGCACTCCCTCAGCACCGACCCTCTGACAGTGCAGCGCTCCCTCAGTACTGACCCTCCGACAGTGCGGCACACCCTCAGTACTGACCCTCTGACAGTGCACAACTCCCTCAGTATTGACCCTCCGATAGTGCAGCAATCCTTCATTATTGACCCTCCGACAGTGCCGTGCTCCCTCAGAACTGACCCTCCGACAGTGCGGCACACCCTAAGTAATGACCCTCTGACAGTGCAGCTGTCCTCCAGTACTGACCCTCCGACAGTGCGCCACTCCCTCAGTACTGACACTCTGAGAGTGCAGCGCTCCCTCAGTACTGATCCTCTGACAGTGCGGCACTCCCTTAGTACTGAACCTCCGACAGTGCAGCACTCCCTCAGTACTGACTCTCTGACAGTGCATGGCTCCCTCAATTCTGTCTCTCTGACAGTGCAGCACTCCCTCAATACTGACCATCTGACAATGCAGCACTCCCTCAGTACCGACCCTCTGACAGAGCAGCACTCCCTCAGTACTGACCCTCCGACAGTGCAGCACTCCTTCATTACTGACCCTCCGACAGTGCAGTGCTCCCTCAGTACTGACCCTCCGACAGAGTGGCACACCCTCAGTAATGACACTCTGAGAGTGCAGATCTCCCTCAGTACTGACCCTCCGACAGTGCAGCAATCCCTCAGCACTGACTCTCGGACAGTGCAGCAGTCCCTCTGTACTGACCCTCTGACAATGCAGCACTCCCTAAAAACTGACTCTCTGACAGTCCAGCACTCCCTCAGTTCTGAACCTCCGACAGTGCAGCTCTCCCTCAGTACTGACCTTCTGACAGTGCGGCACTCCTCAGTACTGACCCTCCAACAGTGCAGAACTCCCTCAGTACTGACCCTCTGACAGTGCATGGCTCCCTCAATACTGACTCTCTGACAGTGCAGCACTCCCTCAATACTGACCATCTGACAATGCAGCACTCCCTCAGTACCGACCCTCTGACAGTGCAGCACTCCCTCTGTACCGACCCTCTGACAGTGCAGCACTCCCTCAGTACCGAACCTCTGACAGTGCAGCACTCCCTCTGTACCGACCCTCTGACAGTGCAGCACTCCCTCAGTACTGACCCTCCGACAGTGCAGCACTCCTTCATTACTGACCCTCCGACAGTGCAGCGCTCCCTCAGTACCGACCCTCTGACAGTGCAGCACTCCCTCAGTACTGACCCTCCGACAGTGCAGCACTCCTTCATTTCTGACCCTCCGACAATGCGGCACACCCTCAGTACTGACACTCTGAGAGTGCAGCACTCCCTCAGTGCTGACTCTCTGACTGTGCAACACTCCATCAGTACTGACCCTCTGACAGTGCAGCACTCCCTCAATACTGACCCTCTGACAGTGCAGCACTCTCTCAGTACTGACACTCTGACTGTGCAGCTCTCCCTGAGTGCTTACCCTCCGACAGTGCCACTCTCCCTCAGTACTGATCCTCTGGCAGTGTAGCACTACCTCAGTGCAGACCCTCTGACAGTGCAGCTCTCCCCCAGTATGCCACTCTGACAGTTCAGCTCTCCCTCAGTATTGGCCCTCTGACAGTTTCGCTCTCCCTGAGTACTATCCCTCTGACAGTGCAGAACTACATCAGTACTGACCCTCCCACAGTGCAGCACTCCCTCAGTACTGACCCTCCGACAGAGCAGCACTCCCTCAGTACTGACCCTCCGACAATGCGGCAAACCCTCAGTACTGACCCTCTGACAGTGCAGCACTCCCTCAGTACTGACCCTCTGACAGTGCATCACCCTCTCAGTACAGACCGTCTGACAGTGCAGCACTCCCTCAGTGCTGACCCTCTGACAGTGCAGCACTCCCTCAGCACTGACCCTCTGACAATGCAGCACTCCCTCAGTTCCGACCCTCTGACAATGCAGCACTCCCTCAGTACTGACCCTCCGACAGTGCAGCACTCCCTCAATACTGACTCTCCGACAGTGCGGCACACTCTCAGTACTGACCCTTTGACAGTGCAGCACTTCCTCAGTACTGACCCTCTGACAGTGCAGCACTCCCTCAGTACTGACCCTTCAACAGTGCAGCACTCCCTCAGTACTGACCCTCTGACAGTGCAGGACTCCCTCAGTACCGACCCTCTGACAATGCAGCACTCCCTCAGTTCCGACTCTCTGACAGTGCAGCACTCCCTCAGTACTGACCCTATGACAGTGCGGCACTCCCTCAGTACTGACCTTCTGACAGTGCAGTTCTCACTCAGTACTCACCCTCTGACTGTGCACTCCTCCCTCAGAACTGAACGTCCGACATTACGGCGCTCCCTCAGTACTGACCCTCCGACTGTGCTGCACGACCTCCGTAGTGACCCTACGACAGTGCGGCACTTCCTCAGTACTGACCCTCCAACAGTGCAGCTCTCTCTCTGTACTGACCCTCCGACAGTGCAGCACTCCCTCAGTACTGACACTCTGAGAGTGCAACACTCCCTCACTACTGACCCTCTGACAGTGCGGCACTGCCTCAGTACTGACCCTCTGACAGTGCAGCACTCCCTCAGTACTGACCCTCCAACAGTGCAGCGTTCCCACAGTACTGACCCTCTGACAGTGCGGCACTCCCTCAGTACTGAACCTCTGACAGTGCAGCGCTCCCTCTGTTCTGACCCTCCGACTGTGCCACAGTCCCGCAGTTCTGACCCACCAACAGTGCGGCACTCCCTCAGTACTGACCCTCCGACAGTGCAGCTCTCCATCAGTACTGACTCTCTAACAGTGCAGCACTCCCTCTGTACTGACCCTCTGACAATGCAGCACTCCCTCAATACTGACTCTCTTGCGTTGCAGCACTCCCTCAGTATTGACCCTCTGACAATGCAGCACAACCTCAGTTCTGACCCTCTGACAGTGCAGCGCTCCCTCTGTACTCACCCTCCGACAGAGCAGCACTCCCTCAGTCCTGACCCTCCAACAATGGGGCACACCCTCAGTACTGACCCTCTGACAGTGCAGCACTCCCACAGTACTGACCCTCTGACAGTGCAGCGTTCCCACAGTACTGACCCTCTGACAGTGCGGCACTCCCTCAGTACTGAACCTCTGACAGTGCAGCGCTCCCTCTGTTCTGACCCTCCGACTGTGCCACAGTCCCGCAGTTCTGACCCACCAACAGTGCGGCACTCCCTCAGTACTGACCCTCCGACAGTGCAGCTCTCCATCAGTACTTACTCTCTAACAGTGCAGCACTCCCTCTATACTGACCCTCTGACAATGCAGCACTCCCTCAACACTGACTCTCTTGCATTGCAGCACTCCCTCAGTATTGACCCTCTGACAATGCAGCACAACCTCAGTTCTGACCCTCTGACAGTGCAGCGCTCCCTCTGTACTCACCCTCCGACAGAGCAGCACTCCCTCAGTCCTGACCCTCCGACAATGGGGCACACCCTCAGTACTGACCCTCCGACATTGTAGCGCTCCTCAGTACTGACACTCTGAGAGTGCAGCTCTCACTCAGTGCTGACCCTCTGACTGTGCATCGTTCCCTCAGTACTGACCCTCTGACAATGCGGCACTCCCTTAGTACTGACCCTCTGTAGTGCAGCACTCCCTCATTACTGACACTCCGACTGTGCCGCACTCCCTCAATACTGACACTCCAGCAGTGCAGAACTCCCTCAGTACTGACCCTCTGACAGTGCATGGCTCCCTAAATACTGACTCTCTGACAGTGCAGCACTCCCTCAGGACTGACCCTCTGACAGTGCAGCACTCCTTCATTACTGACCCTCTGACAATGCGGCACACCCTCAGTACTGACACTCTGACAGTGCAGCACTCCCTCAGTACTGACTCTCTGACTGTGCAACATTCCATCAGTACTGACCCTCTGACAGTGCAGCACTCCCTCAATACTGACCCTCTGACAGTGCAGCACTCCCTCAGTGCTGACTTTCTGACAGTGCAGCACTCTCTCAGTACTGACACTCTGACTGTGCAGCTCTCCCTGAGTGCTTACCCTCCGACAGTGCCACTCTCCCTCAGTACTGACCCTCTGACAGTGTAGCACTACCTCAGTGCAGACCCTCTGACAGTGCAGCTCTCCCCCAGTATTGGCCCTCTGACAGTTTCGCTCTCCCTGTGTACTATCCCTCTGACAGTGCAGCACTACATCAGTACTGACCCTCCCACAGTGCAGCACTCCCTCAGTACTGACCCTCCGACAGAGCAGCACTCCCTCAGTACTGACCCTCCGACAATGCGGCAAACCCTCAGTACTGACCCTCTGACAGTGCAGCACTCCCTCAGTACTGACCCTCTGACAGTGCATCACCCTCTCAGTACAGACCGTCTGACAGTGCAGCACTCCCTCAGTGCTGACCCTCTGACAGTGCAGCACTCCCTCAGAACTGACCCTCTGACAATGCAGCCCTCCCTCAGTTCCGACCCTCTGACAATGCAGCACTCCCTCAGTACTGACCCTCCGACACTGCATCACTCCCTCAATACTGACTCTCCGACAGTGTGGCACACTCTCAGTACTGACCCTTTGACAGTGCAGCACTTCCTCAGTACTGACCCTCTGACAGTGCAGCACTCCCTCAGTACTGACTCTCTGACAGTGCAGGACTCCCTCAGTACCGACCCTCTGACAATGCAGCACTCCCTCAGTTCCGACTCTCTGACAGTGCAGCACTCCCTCAGTACTGACCCTATGACAGTGCGGCACTCCCTCAGTACTGACCCTCTGACAGTGCAGTTCTCACTCAGTACTCACCCTCTGACTGTGCAGTGCTCCCTCAGAACTGAACGTCCGACATTACGGCGCTCCCTCAGTACTGACCCTCCGACTGTGCTGCACGACCTCCGTACTGACCCTACGACAGTGCGGCACTTCCTCAGTACTGACCTTCCAACAGTGCAGCTCTCTCTCTGTACTGACCCTCCGACAGTGCAGCACTCCATCAGTACTGACACTCTGAGAGTGCAACACTCCCTCACTACTGACCCTCTGACAGTGCGGCACTGCCTCAGTACTGACCCTCTGACAGTGCAGCACTCTCTCAGTACTGACCCTCCAACAGTGCAGCTCTCGCTCAGTACTGACCCTCTGACAGTGCAGCGTTCCCACAGTACTGACCCTCTGACAGTGCGGCACTCCCTCAGTACTGAACCTCTGACAGTGCAGCGCTCCCTTTGTTATGACCCTCCGACAGTGCCACAGTCCCGCAGTTCTGACCCACCAACAGTGCGGCACTCCCTCAGTACTGACCCTCCGACAGTGCAGCTCTCCATCAGTACTGACTCTCTAACAGTGCAGCACTCCCTCTATACTGACCCTCTGACAATGCAGCACTCCCTTAATACTGACTCTCTTGCATTGCAGCACTCCCTCAGTATTGACCCTCTGACAATGCAGCACAACCTCAGTTCTGACCCTCTGACAGTGCAGCGCTCCCTCTGTACTCACCCTCCGACAGAGCAGCACTCCCTCAGTCCTGACCCTCCGACAATGGGGCACACCCTCAGTACTGACGCTCTGACAGTGCAGCACTCCCACAGTACTGACCCTCTGACAGTGCAGCACTCCCTCAGTACCGACCCTCTGACAGTGCAGCACTCCCTCAGTACTGACCCTCTGACAGTGCAGCACTCCCTCAGTACTGACCCTCTGACAATGCAGCACTCCCTCAGTTCCGACCCTCTGACAGTGCAGCACTCCCTCAGTACTGATCCTCCGACAGTTCGGCACTCCCTCAGTACTGAAACTCCGACAGTGCAGCTCTCACTCAGTACGCACCGTCTGACTGTGCAGTGCTCCCTCAGTACTGACCCTCTGACAGTGCAGCAATCCTTCAGTGCTGACCATCTGACAGTGCAGCACTCCCTCAGTTTTGACCCTCCGACACTGCAGCACTCCCTCAGTACTGACCCTCTGAGAGTGCAACACTTCCTCACTACTGACCATCTGACAGTGCATCACTCCCTCAGTACTAACCGTCTGACAGTGCAGCACTCCCTAAGTACTAACCCTCTGACAGTGCAGCACTCCCTCAATACTGACCCTCTGACAGTGCAGCACTCCCTCAGTACTGACCCTCTGACAGTGCAGCACTCCCTCAGTACTGACCCTCTGACAGTGCAGCGCTCCCTCAGTACTGTCCCTCTGACATTGCAGCCCTGCCTCAGTACTGACCGTCTGACAGTGAAGCACTCCCTCAGTACTGACTCTTTGACACTGTAGCTCTCCACAGCGACCCTCGAGCAGTGAAGCTTCAGCAAAGGCGCTGTGTGTCTCATCCAGAATAATGGGGCTCAATTCTTTAGACTGGGGACTGGATCCATTGCTTTCAGATTCAGAGACAAGACAGACAGCCCTTCCCACTGAACCGCATGTTACCGGACTGCCCTTTTTGTCTTAAACCCCATAATTAGACTGAGAGATCTGTTCCTGAGATAGGCGAAGGCTTTGGTCACCTGGTTTTAAGTAGGCCCCTTTCATAATGGCTCCCATCTTTTTTTCCCCTGTCATTTGGGGTTTCTGGGGCTACTGAGACTCATTTTACAGGCCTTGAAGCCTCCTCTGATAATGCGAAACAAGGAGCCACGTCACTCCTAGGCCTCTCCTTGAGCTGAAAATCTCAAGGTCGGCTATTTACGAAGTTGCCTGGGTCAGCTTTCAGCCAAGCCTTTTATCCACAATCAATTCTAATTTGCCTGCGGTGTCTCATTTTCCGATGAAACCCGAGCTTGATTTGAGGACCTGCCCTGGATGGGTCTGATCCTACTGCGGATCCCGCAAAACAGGCCAAGCCCAGCTCGCCGCTCCAGCGAGGGGGAGGGGTTGAGGTCCCTGAGATTCCGGAACCTTCCCTGCCTCACCTCGGCACGATGAAGGAACCAAGGCGGGGAGGGCGAGTCAATGCTGCTGTTGGCCTCAGTTCCCCCAGGCGAGGGCTTGGGGCCTGTAATTTAACCGGCCAGGACTCTCTTGGGCCTAGCGCAGGCCCTGCCTGCTGCCAACGAGACACAATTCACCCGGCAGCTGTACAACACGAAAGCCTGGAAGGGGCAAAGTAGCTCACCCCTCACTTTTGGCCACCATGCACCAACACCCATCCCCCAGCTCAAAGGCCACGAGTGTCCTTTTGAAAGGGCCCAGCCACTGGAAGTGTGGCCAAGCCCTTTCTAAATTATTTCTGAGCACATAAGAGCCGCTGGCCCAAAGGCTTTATCTCAGGCGAGAGACAGGGGTTATCTTTCAATGGGACATTGCATTTAGGGTTGTCTCATTGTACTAGCTGTTAGTGTAGAATTCTATAATCCCAGTAGATCCAAAGCCCTTCCCATTAAGTCCTATTGTACATTATCTCAATGGACCCAAACTCCTACCTATTGCAGATAGCTCATTAAACTATATATAACCTATGTGCCCTGGGACAGTGTAGAGAGAGCTTTACTCTGTATCTAACCCCGTGCTGTACCTGTCCTGGGAGTGTTTGATGGGGACAGTGTAGAGGGAACTTTACTCTGTATCTAACCCTGTGCTGTACCTGTCCTGGGAGTGTCTGATGGGGACAGTGTAGAGAGAGCTTTACTCTGTGTCTAACCCCGTGCTGTACCTGTCCTGGGAGTGTTTGAAGGGGACAGTGTAGAGGGAGATTTACTCTGTATCTAACCCTGTGCTGTACCTGTCCTGGGAGTGTTTGATGGGGACAGTGTAGAGGAAGTTTTACTCTGTATCTAACCCCGTGCTGTACCTGTCCTGGGAGTGTTTGATGGGGACAGTGTAGAGGAAGTTTTACTCTGTATCTAACCCCGTGCTGTACCTGTCCTGGGAGTGTTTGATGGGGACAGTGTAGAGGGAGCTTTACTCTGTATCTAACCCCGGGCTGTACCTGTCCTGGGAGTGTTTGATGGGGACAGTGTAGAGGGAGCTTTACTCTGTATCTAACCCCATGCTGTACCTGTCCTGGGAGTGTTTGATGGGGACAGTGTAGAGGGAGCTTTACTCTGTATCTAACCCCGTGCAGTACCTGTCCTGGGAGTGTTTGATGGGGACAGTGTAGAGGGAGATTTACTTTTCCCGTGTCTGAAATCGGGGGATGACATTACTGCAGAGAGAATGAGCTCAGAATGAAGGCTGCTTTATACATGTGGGGAAATCTGTGGGCTGACGCTCTCTGAGAATCCTTTGTTCCTGTCTGCAAATCAATGAACTAAATTGCTTCTCAGTTTCAAACAACACCCTGGAGAAAATACAACGCGAACACTGTTGATGTGACCCTGAGGCTTGAGTAAGTATTAAGTAATCTCCGGGGGGCCCAGCAATCGCTTTCCTGCCATCTTGAATTTAACCATTTCAGGACCATGCTGCTCACCCACTATTACTGAAGACAGCAGCTGAGGGCCTTTTTCATCCAGACCCGAATTCCCATTCTCAATGTAGGAGCTGAAATCACATTTTCAAAATTATTAGTCCAGTTTTTTGGACGTGCCCAGTAATGCAACTATCACACGAGTGTAGCCAGGATTGGGATGGGGATTGGGTCCATTGGGATTGTGGGCAATGGGAGTGAATGGAAAGGGGTTTGTGTCCACAGTGATTGTGTACAACAGGAGTGAGTGGGAAGGGGTTTGATTTATTGGGATTATGACAATGGGAGTGAATGGGAAGGGGATTGGGTCCATTGGGATTATGACAATGGGAGTGAATGGGAAGGGCTTTGGGTCCATTGGGATTGTGTACAGTGGGAGTGAGTGGGAAGGGGTTTGATTCATTGGGTTTGTGACAATGGGAGTGAATGGGAAGGGTTTTGGGTCCATTGGGATTGTGTACAGTGGGAGTGAATGGGATGGGGATTGGGTCCATTGGGATTGTGTACAGTGGGAGTGAATGGGATGGGGATTGGGTCCATTGGGATTGTGTACAGTGGGAGTAAATGGGATGGGGATTGGGTCCATTGGGATTGTGTACAGTGGGAGTGAATGGGATGGGGATTGGGTCCATTGGGATTGTGGACAGTGGGAGTGAATGGAATGGGGATTGGGACAATTGGGATTGTGCACAACAGGAGTGAATAGGAAGGGGTTGATTCATTGGGATTGTGTACAATGGGAGTGAATGGGAGGGGGTTTGATCCATTGGGATTGTGTACAATGGGAGTGAATGGGAAGGGTTTTGGGTCCATTGGGATTGTGTACAGTGGGAGTGAATGGGAAGGGGTTTGGGTCCATTGGGAATGTGTACAGTGGGAGTGAATGGGAAGGGGTTTGGGTCCATTGGGATTGTGTACAGTGGGAGTGAATGGGAAGGGGTTTGGGTCCATTGGGAATGTGTACAGTGGGAGTGAATGGGAAGGGGTTTGGGTCCATTGGGATTGTGGACAGTGGGAGTGAATGGGAAGGGGATAGTTGAAATTCTTTACCATATGAATGCAAGAGTAGGGTGTTCAATCACTGAGGATTGTACTCGTGTATCATTGTGTTCTGTTCAAGCAATTGTCCACAAAGCATTCCAGTTCTCCCATCAGCAGCATCTGTCAGCTGCCACTAGACTAAACAAAGTGTGTAATGTCCATCAGATTTATTATATTACACAGACTTGTGCCTCCCGCAGCTCATTACTGAGAGAAAAAAGCAAATTGCTTTAATAATTATCTCGTTTGTGCCATGTTGTCATTTATTGCCATTTAGTTCATGGTTCAATCATTAAACATCTGTCATCTGCCAACACCTTGTACTGAACATTTTGCAGAAACATTAGCCTGACTGCCACTCTGTCTGGGGTAATAAATCGCCGCTCGAGCATTTAGTTCACACTGAAGGGAAAGAGCCCAAATCTTTCTCAAACCATCGCTCTCCAAGATTTAAACACATACTACAGGCTGACAGTCCCAGGGTCAGTGCTGAGGGAGTGCTGCACTGTCAGCGGTCCACCCCCTCCACCTCCACCCCCTCTTCCCTCATCCCCTCCGCCCTCACTCCCTCCTCCCACAACCCCTCCTTCCCCAACATCTCCTCCCCCACCCCTCCTCCCTCACCCCCCTCCCTCAGTCTCTCTTCCCACAGCCCCTCCACCCACACACCCTCCTCCCTCATTCCCTCCACCCCACTCCCCCCTCCCCTGCCCCTCCTCTCCACGCCTTCCTACCTACACCCTCCTCCCTCGCCCTCTCCTCCCACAGCCCCTTCTCCCTCACCCTCTCCTCCCCCACCTCCTACACCCACACCCCCTCGTCCCCCCCACCCACTCTTCCCCCACCCCCTTGTCTCCCAACCGCACCCCCTCCTCCTCACCCCGAACATTCCTCCCTCACTCCCTCCACCCCACTGCATTGTCCCTCACGCTGTCCTCCCTCATCCCCTCCTCCCTCAAGCACTCCTCCCTCACCCCACCCTTTCCTCCTTTACCCCACCCTGCCCCACATCATCCTCTCACAGCTGCACCCCTGCCTTCCCCACCCCCTCCTCTCCCAGCCAATCCTCTCCCACCTTCACAACCTCCTGCCCCACCTCTCCTCCCCCAAATCTTCCTCCTCCACCCCATCTTGCCCACCCTCTACTCCCACCCACTCCACCCCCAACCTCTCTTCTCCCAACCCTCCTCCCTCCTCTCACACACCATTCCCTCCTCCCCTACCTTCTCTTCCTCCCTCAACCCTCCTCTCTCTTACCTACCCCTCCCTCATCCCTCTTCTCTCATACCTCCCCCTCCCTCACCCCTTCTCTCTCATACCTCTCCCTCTCTCACCCCTCCTCTCTCATACCTTTCCCTCCCTCACCTCTCGTCTTTCATACCTCCCCCTCCCTCACCCCTCTTCTCTCATACCTCTCCCTCCCTCAACCCTCCTCTCTCATACCTTTCCCTCCCTCACCTCTCCTCTTTCATACCTCCCCCTCCCTCACCCCTCTTCTCTCATACCTCTCTCTTCCTCACCCCTCCTCTCTCATATCTCCCCCTCCCTCACCCCTCCTCTCTCATACCTCCCTCACCCCTGCTCTCTCATACCTTTCCCTCCCTCACCTCTCCTCTTTCATACCTCTCCCTCCCTCAGTCCTCCTCTCGCGTACCTCCCACTCGCCTCACACCTCTTCTCTCATACCACCCCCTCCCTCACCCCTCCTCACTGAGACCTACCCCTCCCTCACCCCTCCTCTCTCATACCACCCCCTCATCCCTCTTCTCTCATACCTCCCCTCCTCCCTCACCCCTTCTCTCTCATATCTCCCTCACCCCTCCTCTCTCATATCTCCCTCACCCCTCCTCTCTCATATCTCCCTCACCCCTCCTCTCTCATACCTCTCCCTCCCTCACCCCTCCTCTCTCATACCTCCCACTCCCCTCACCCATCCACCCTCACCCTCCCAACCCTATCCTAAACCCCTCTCTCACTCCACCTCCCTTTCCCCACACCTCCACCCTCCTCTCCTCCCCCACACCTCCCTCTCCTCTCTTACATGTCACTACTCACTGGGGATAGTGCACTGCAATAAATGTGGAAAAGTTTGATTTACCCACCTAACTGTTTCATTTAGGTTAACAGAATATGAGCACCCGGCTTGTAAACTAAATAAATGAAGAACTGCTTATTGAACAAACTGTCTTTAATCAGTGGCAAAATAAAGAAATATTAACTGCTAACTTCTAACACTATACCCCAAACTCTACCCCTTATTAAATCCCCACATGCACACACACACACACGCAAGGCACATAAGTCACACAAAAACATGGATTTTAAGGGTGTGTTAAAACAGCTCAATAGCACCAATCCGGGGTATAGGATTCGATGGGTTGATTTTGATTGATGTCTTCCAAATTCCTTTCAGTTCTTTGTCGATAACACGAGGTCATCAGTTCACTATTTAGTTCACTGGTTGAGCACTTGCCTTTCAATGTCTCTAAGTGTGATTTTTCCCTTTGCCTCTTGACGGGGGTTTTCAGAGAGAGATAGAGAGCAGGTTATAGAGATATAATGAGAAAAAGCCAGCTAGCTATTATTGTAGAATTACTGGAATCTTCCACACACGGGAGAGAGAGAGGGTTTAGGCCTTTTTTCCTTTCAGGCTAGGAGCTATTCCACTGCATTGCTCTCACGCAAATCTATATAGACAGGGGGAGAGAGAGAGAGAGAGGGTACAGAGAGATCTAGATAGAGAGGGAGAGTGGGAAAAGAGATATGGAAAGACCAATAGAGCAGGTAAAGAGAAATCCAGGTAGACTGATAGAGAGAGTGCGAAAAGAGAGATCTGGATAGAGAGGGAGAGTGGGAAAAGAGAGATTTAGAGAGATAGAGGAGAGTGGGAAAAGAGATATGGAAAGACCAGTAGAGTAGATAAAGAGAAATCCAGGTAGACTGATAGAGAGAATGCGAAAAGAGAGATCTGGATAGAGAGGGAGAGTGGGAAGCAAGCGATTTAGTTAGACAGAGTGGGAAAAGAGAGATAGGCAGATGGAGGGTAGGAAAAAAGAGATCAAAATAGGAGCTATTCCGCTGCATTGCTCTCACACAAATCTAGATAGACGGGGGAGAGACAGAGAGGGTACAGAGAGATCTAGATAGAGAGGGAGAGTGGGAAAAGAGATATGGAAAGACCAGTAGAGCAGGTAAAGAGAAATCCAGGTAGACAGATAGAGAGAGCGTGAAAAGAGAGATCTGGATAGAGAGGGAGAGTGGGAAAAGAGAGATTTAGTTAGAGTGGGAAAAGAGAGATAGATAGGCAGATGGAGGGTAGGAAAAAGATCAAGATAGACAGAGAGAGGGAGTGTGGGCAAAGGGAAATATAGATAGATAGATAGAGAGAGAGAGAGAAAGTGAGCAGGAAACGGAGAGATCTGGATGAAGAGAGGAGAGTGAGGATTAATGAGAATCATTTGATCCATGCTCCATTGTGAGTCACTGCTTCAGTGAGTCAGTGACATCAGACCCGCCACATGAATGATTGATATTTATGGTAACCATGATGAGGAACAAAATCAGGGAATGGTCAGACTTGTCTCAGAGGAGCCATGCTGCATTCTATCACAAGTCTGCAGGTTCAAGGGGCAGAGGTCAAGGGGTACTGGGCACCCTCCTATCCTTCACCCGGGCTGGCTTGGCGCAAAAAGAGTTGACTGTACGCAGAGGATTTTAGGGAAAAATGTTAATACTATTATTTAACCCTTAGCTCTCCCCGGTGCTTGCTTGAGCCAGTTAAGCCGGTGCCAAGAAGCTATTCGACCAAGGAGGCTGTGAAGGGGGGTGGTGCCATTACGTAGGGCGTGAAAAATTGTCCAAGGGGTTTGGGGAGGAGGAAATGAGGGGCTCGCACCCCGGAACCTCAGGCTTTACTCCCGGGCTTGTCCTATGAGTCCTTCATCGCTAAGGGGATTTGAGGACAGGAGTAAAGAGGTCTCGCTGCAGCTGGTGGGAACCACACCTGGAGGACTGTGCACAGCTCTGGCCTCCTTATCTAAGGGAGGGTGTACTAACCAGAGAGGGAGCGCGCCAGATTAACTCCCAGGGATTTGTGGATTGTTGCCTGAAGAGGGAGTGAGGAAACTGGGCCTGTATTCGCTTACAGGGGGTGACAGGGTAGATGCCTGGAAGGATGTTACCCCCACCCCCTCCCAGGCTGGGCCAGCCTAGAATCGGAGGTCACAGAATCACGGCATTGTTAGGATGCAGGAGGAGGCCATTTGGCCCATCATGTCTGCACTGACTCTCCGAATGAGCATTGTGACCTAGTGCCATTGCCCTGCCTTTGCCCCGAACCCCTGCACATTGTTTCTATTCAAATATTCACCCAATGCCCTCTCGAATGCCTCGATTGAACCTGCCTCCACCACACTTCCAGGCAGTGAATTCCAGACCCGAACCACTCGCTGTGTGAAAAAGTGTTTTCTCACCTCACATTTGCAAATGACTTTAAATCTGTGCCCTCTCATTCATGATCCCTGTACGAGAGGGAACAGCTTCTCCCCATCTACTCTGTCCAGCCGCACCCCGCCTCCATGAATTTGAACATCTCTATTAAATCTCCTCTCAGCCTTCTCCTGTTCAAGGAGAACAGTCCCAAACTCTCCCATCTATCCTCATAGCTGAAGTGTCTCATCCCTGGAGCCATTCTTGTAAACCTCTCCTGCACTCTCTCCAATGCGTTCACATCCTTCCTACAGTGTGGCGACCAGAACTGTACACAATACTCCAGCTGAGGTCTAACTAGTTTCTTTTATAAGCTCATCATAACCTCCCTGCTCTTGCACTCTATGCCCCTATTGATAAAGCCCAGGATACTGAATGCTTTACTAACTGCTCTCTCCACCTGACCTGCCACCTTCAGTGATCTATGCACATATACACCCAGGCGTCTCTGCTCCTGCACCCCCATCAGAATTGTACCCCTTCTTTTATATTGCCCCCCCAAATGTTCGTCTTAGCAAAATGAACCACCTCACACTTGCCACAGGCTCAGAATAAGTGTCGGCCATTTCGGACTGGGATGAGGAGCCATTACTTCGCTCGGAGGGCGGTGAATCTTTGGAGTTCTCTGGTCCAGAGGGCTGTGGAGGCTCAGACGTTTAATATGTTCGAGTCGGGGGTTTCGGGATATTTGTGGATGTGGATAACATCAAGGGATATGGGGATTAGCGGGGGGAAAATGGTGGAGAGGGAGATCAGCCATGATCTGTTTGAATGGCGGGTTAGGCTCAACAGGTCGAATAGCCAACTCTTATCTTCCCATCCTGCCTAGGCCTGGACAGTGGGAGAAGGGCAGGAGGGCGAACGGGCCTCATAACCCCAGCCACGAAGCATCTTTGAGAGGGGGGGGATCTCCAGCTGATTGCAGTCTAGGCCCAACCAACTCACCGCCCAAGAATTGTGAAGCTAGTTGGGTCATGGGTGGGGGGGGTTTGTGGGGGGGGGGGGAGTAGTGGGGGGGAGGATACGGGTGTGGGGGCAGCATGACTGGGCTTGAAGGCGATGCACTCTACAGTCGAATAGCTCCCCCCCTCCCCCAACCAATTCCTGCCCTTGCTTGCAATGGGCAACCTCGAGGGTGGTCGGTGGGCAGCAGTCTCACGTCTGCTTGGGCTCGAATCCCGCTCCAGCGGCCTCGAGCCCCCCTAATCCAGGCCCTCGCTCCCTCTTCCAGTACTGAGGGGGGGGGGGGTGGTGGAGGTTGCTGGTGGGGGATGAACAGGGTGGGACTCGCATTAGGGGTTGGATTTATTGTGTCGACAATCCAAAAGGGCAAAGGAAGACAAAGTCACCAATTCACTGCTCTCCTCTTCTTCCGATCTGGGTTCCCCAACACCCTGGGATTCTCCGGAATCTTTCCCATGAATTAATCTGCCCTCTCGAGGGAGCATCGGTCCACAAGGAGGTCTCCCTTTCCTTATTCCTCCCTCTTCTCCAGTCTCTCCCCCAGCGTTAGTGCCAGCAACAAGAGAGAGGTCGCCCCCTATCGCCAGCTCAGGAGATTACGATGCACCTCCCAGCCAATGATGTTCCTTTATCCCCTGAAGAATAGTCACTGTTGTAATCTAACCAGTGCAGTGGCCAATTTGCGCACAGCAACTCTCACAATTGCCAATATGTTGATGCCCCAGTTCAGCTGTTTTCGAGATATTGGTTATTGACCCCAGGGAAAAGGGGACATCTCCCCCTCCCCTTTTCTTATTTGAAGTACTGACTGTGGGATCCCTTATGCGCATCCAGGAGGGCAGATAGGCTCTTGTTTTAATTTCTCACCCAAAATAAAGCACTCCCGCAGTACTGTTTCTCCGACAACACAGCAATCCCTCAGCACTGACCCTCTGACAGTGCAGCACTCCCGCAGTACTGTTTCTCCGACAACACAGCAATCCCTCAGCACTGACCCTCTGACAGTGCAGCGCTCCCTCAGTACTGTTTCTCCGACAACACAGCAATCCCTCAGCACTTACCCTCTGACAGTGCAGCACTCCCACAGTACTGTTTCTCTGACAACACAGCAATCCCTCAGCACTGACCCTCTGACAGTGCAGCACTCCCTCAGTACTGACCCTCTGACAGTGCAGCACTCCCTGAGTACTGACCCTCTGACAGTGCAGCACTCCCTCAGTACTGACCCTCCGACAGTGCAGCACTCCCTCAGTACTGACCCTTCGACAGTGCAGCAATCCCTCAGTACTGACCCTCCGACAGTGCAGCACTCCCTCAGTACTGACCCTCTGACAGTGCAGCACTCCCTCAGTACTGACCCTCTGACAGTGCAGCACTCCCACAGTACTGTTTCTCTGACAACACAGCAATCCCTCAGCACTGACCCTCTGACAGTGCAGCACTCCCTCAGCACTGACCCTCTGACAGTGCAGCACTCCCTCAGTACTGACCCTCTGACAGTGCAGCTCTCCCTCAGTACTGACCCTTCGACAGTGCAGCACTCCCTCAGTACTGACCCTCCGACAGTGCAGCACTCCCTCAGTACTGACCCTCTGACAGTGCAGCACTCCCTCAGTACTGACCCTCCGACAGTGCAGCACTCCCTCAGTACTGACCCCCCGACAGTGCAGCACTCCCTCAGTACTGACCCTCCGACAGTGCAGCACTCCCTCAGTACTGACCCTCGAGGTTGCTTGGTACTGGACTGCAGTTCCTGGGGTGGGAGTTGACCCCGCAACCGTCTGACTCAGGGGCCCTCGTGACAGCCAATGCATGAGTTAAAAGGCTTGCACCTGAATCTCTCACTCACTGCTGCGAACACTGATCTCGGCCAAACCCCACCTCTTCCTCTGTATTGCCAGGGGATAGACGTGAGGGAGCCGAATTTGATTCATGGGTCATTAACCCAAGGGAAGAGCCTGGGAGGGCCCAACATGGAGCTTGGTTGGATCATCAATATCCCTGGACTTCCACACACCCTGGAATTCTGAAGGTAAGTATTCCGATCGTGCGCTAACGGAATGTGCCGGTCCACTCCACGGTTATCTGTGTGCCTGACAGAATGATCACGTTCTGCGCATGTTTCCACCAGACAGCAAATGTACGAGCAGAAACTTTAACCGTGGTCCGATTTGACTGGGGTCACACCAGGCGGCCTGTTGGCTGAGGCTTTTGAAATCGAGACAAGGGCCTGCTGACTCCCTGGACCGGGCCTGGTCAGAGCAGGGCTGGGGTGAAAATTGACCTTCGATACTTCCACAAGGTTGAGCAGACGATAGGGTTTGGGCTTGTGCTGTTCGAAACGAACGGACGGGGGAATGTGGGCTTTGGGTTTCGACTACAACAACAACCCCTATTTAAATAGCGCCCTGAGCGAAACGAAACGTGCCCAGGGAGTTTCACGGCAGGGGTAAACAATGGAGGACAACTGAGCCTTTTGTGTACATAGACTCGAAGGGTCTTTTTTGTTCTCTCATACAAACTTTGAAAAATTCCCTGCGTGACGAATCCCGCCCTAGCGACCAACTCTGTCCCTCACCATGGCAACCACCTGAGGCAGGGCCAGATTTTTTGGCGTAATTGGCGTTGGGTTTGACCCGGAGGTGAGCTCTCGGCCACATGTCCATCCAAACCACCTGCTGTTACCCCAACATCTCACCCGTCTCCAACCCTGCTTCAGCTCATCGGCTGGTGAAGCCCTCATCCATGCCGTGGTTACCTCCGGACCTGATTATTCCAAAGCGCTCCTGGCTTGTCTCGTATCTCCCACTCAGCTTGAACCAATCCACAGTTCTGCTGTTCTGTTTCTCCACCCACATAAACACCCATTCACCCATTGTCCTGTTGCACACTCACCTACCCTGGTTCCATGTCTGGCAACGCCTCAGTTTTAATGTTCTCATCTTTGTTTTCAAATCCCTCCATGGCCTCACTCCTCCCTATTTCCGTAACTGCCTCCAGCCCCTACAACCCTCCCTATCTCTGTAACCTCCTGTAGCCCCTACAATCTTCCCTATCTCTGTAACCTCCTCCAGCCCTTACAACCATCCCTATCTCTGTAACCTCCTCCAGCCCCTACAATCTTCCCTATCTCTGTAACCTCCTCCAGCCCCTACAATCCTCCCTATCTCTGTAACCTCCTCCAGCCCCTACAATCCTCCCTATCTCTGTAACCTCCTCCAGCCCCTACAATCCTCCCTATCTCTGTAACCTCCTCCAGCCCCTACAACCCTCCCTATCACTGTAACCTCCTCCAGCCTCTACACCCCTCCCTATCTTTGTAACCTCCTCCAGCCCCTACAACCCTCCCTATCTCTGTAACCTCCTCCAGCCTCTACACCCCTCCCTATCTTTGTAACCTCCTCCAGCCCCTACAACCCTCCCTATCTCTGTACCCTCCTCCAGCCCCTACAATCCTCCCTATCTCTGTAACCTCCTCCAGCCCCTACAACCCTCCCTATCTCTGTAACCTCCTCCAGCCCCTACAACCCTCCATATATCTGTATCCTCCTCCAGCACCTACAACCCTCCGAGATCTCTGCAGTCCTCCAATTCCGGCCTCTCACCCATACCCCGATTCCCATCGCTCCACCATTGGCGACCGTGCCTTCAGCTGCCTGGGGGCCCTGAGCTCTGGAATTCCCTCCCTAAACCTCTCTGACCCTCTCCCCCCTCCTTTAAGTTGCCCCTTAATTGGCCACCTATTTTTGACCATCCACCCTAATACCTCCTTATGTGGCTTGGGGTCAAATTTACTTTCTAACCAGCCCCTGTGTAGCCCCCTTGGGACGATTCACCTCGGTAATGGGTGGCCATATAAATGCAAGGTGCAATTGTTCTGTTTGAAAGGTTCGTGAGACATAAAGAAGGTGTTTCCACTTGTGGTGGAGTCTAAACCTCGGGGCCCTAAAAATAAGATGGTCATTAATAAATCCGATTTGGTGGGGGGGAGTCAGGGAGAGACTTCTCTCCCCAGGGAGTGGGGAGGGTGGGAGAAAGCGGGAGTCGCTCCCACAGGGAGTGGTTGAGGCGAATAGGTTGGGTGTTG
The DNA here is from genome assembly GCA_026770705.1 of Isurus oxyrinchus. Classification (NCBI taxonomy): domain Eukaryota; kingdom Metazoa; phylum Chordata; class Chondrichthyes; order Lamniformes; family Lamnidae; genus Isurus; species Isurus oxyrinchus. Next base: position 609,122 of record JANJGN010000259.1, on the reverse strand, counting down.
GGAATTGAAGGGAAGCTGGATAAACGCATGAGGGAGAGAGGAATAGGAGGGGGTGTGTGTGTGTGTGTGATGGGGGGGGGGGCGGTGGGGGGTGAGACGAAGAGGGGCCGGGTGAGGAGGGACGTTTGTGCGGGGAACGGCAAGGGCCGGCATGGAGCAGATGGGCTGAATGGCCCCATCTCTGAGTTGTCCAAGGCTCCGTGTTAAGTACCGGGAAGGGTTCGCTTGGGGACACTGGGGTGAAGGTGCGAGAGACGGTGGACTCCTGTGATGGAGCATTAAGCACCTCATTGGTACAGGCAGTGCCTGGTTCACGGGCTTTGGAAAGTGCCCAGTGTTAATGGGGAGCCTGGGGGTGGCGGGAGTGGAAATAGAGAGCGGGACGTTTCACTCTGGGGAGGGGGAAGGCTTGAACTGAAAACCAGCAGGATCTCTCCTTCCAATCATGTTGCCAGAGAGGGATCTCTGAGCACTGAGCTGTGTTAATCCAGGAGCAATAGCTCAACAGATAAAGCACCTGGTGGGCACCATTAATGAAATTACTGAGACAATGAAGGGGGAGCTCGATAATGAGGCTCTTAATTTTTTTCTCTGCAACCCCCCCACCCCACCACCCCCCCCCCCCCCCCCCTCCCCCCCCCCCACACCCCCACCCCCCCAAGTGAGACAGATAATGATATTTCTCTGGGAGGAAGGACAGTGCAGCAGAATTTCGGCAGGATGGCTTAACCCTTGCAGTCCCACGTTCGGTTCAGCAGGTTCTTCCCTTCCTAAAGGGCCGGGAGGTGCAGGAGGAACAGGGCTGCAGCGGGGCATTGAGGGGGCCTCTGTAACGTGGGCTACTCCGTAACGTCCGAAAGATCCGGGTTTGCCCCAGGAGGGACAACAAGAGGGCAGCGAGGCTCGGACAGGGACAGATGCCCCATCAGCGCACCCGACTGATGGGCTGTCTGCAGCTCAGCACAAAGGCACAGGCACAGTCAAATTAACTCAGCAGACTGCTGCCAATTAATACAGCTACTCACAGTCACAGGGAGTCACTGTCACAGGGCTCCGCACTCACAGAGAAATCACAGTCACAGGGATTCACAGTCACAGGGATTCACAGTCACAGGGAATCAAATTCACAAGGAATCACAGTCACAGGGATTATAGTCACAGGGAATCACAGCCATAGGGATTCATAATCACAGGGAATCACAGTCATAGAAATTCACTGTCACAAGGAGTCATAGTCACAGGGAACCACAGTCATAGGGATTCACAGTCACGGCAATTAACAGTCACAGGGAATCACAGTCAAAGGGATTCACAGTCACAGGGATTTACAGCTGCAGGGAATCACAGTCACAGGGATTCACTGGCACAGGGAACCACACTTACAGTATATCACAGTCACAGGTTAATCACAGTCACAGGGAATCACAGTCACAGGAAACCACAGTCACAGGAAACCACAGTCACAGGGAATCACAGTCTCAGGGAATCACAGTCACAGGGAATCACAGTCACAGGGAATCATTGACATAGGGATTCACAGTCACAGGGATTCACAATCACAAGGAATTGCAGTCATTGGAAATCACATTCACAAGGAATCACAGTCAAGGGATTCACTGTCACAGGGAATCACAGTCACAGGGAATCACAGCCACAGATAATCACTGTCACAGGGATTCACAGTCATAGCAATTAGTAGTCACAGGGAATCACAGTTACGGGAATTCACAGTCATAGGGAATCACAGTTGCAGGGATTCACTGCCACAGGGATTCACAGTTACAGGGATTTATAGCTGCAGGGAATCACAGTCACAGGGAACCACAGTCGCAGGAATTCACAGTCGCAGGGAATCACAGTCACAGGAATTTACAGTCACAGCGATTAACAGTCACAGGGATTCACCATCAGAGGGAAACACAGTTGCAGGGATTCACTGTCACAGGGATTCACAATCATGGGGATTCACAATCATGGGGATTTACAGCTGCAGGGAATCATAGTCACAGGTATTCACTGTAATAAGGATTCACAATCACAAGGATTCCCAGTAGCAAGGATTCCCAGTCACAGGGATCCACAGTCACAGTGAATCATAGACACAGGGAATCATGGTCACAGGGGTCCACAGTCACGTGGAATCACAGTCATAGGGAATCACATGCACAGGGATTCACAGTCGCAGGAAATCATAGTCACAGGGATACACAGCTGGGGAATCAAGTTCTTAAGACAGGTTGCAGTCGGTCAGTAGAATGAAACAGGCAGGATATATCTGTATTGTGATGCTGGGGGCATTTGGCCTGCAGCCATGGCAATGGGAATGACAGCCTAGGTGTCACGTTGCCGAAGGGTAGATTCATTCATGGGTTCTGCCCCAGGCAACTCAGATTGGCCATTGGTTGGCTCAGGCTCCAGCCAAAGGCTGATGGATAATTCATAACCAAATACTTGGAGCATTGTGAAGTCTAAGAGAGTTGAGGAATCTGGCTTCAACTTGGCAAAGGGCTTTGCTTGGGAGTCAGACTTATCAGGACGGAAGAGGTGGCCAACTCCATAAGAACACTTGTGGACCCAGTTACGATTGTGTGGAATGGCCAGTGTCTGAACATCCATTGCACTATCAACCACCCAACACCAACCACCCAACATCAACCACCCAACATCAACCACCCAACATCAACCACCCAACATCAACCACCCAACACCAACCAGCCAACATCAACCTCCCAACATCAACCACCCAACATCAACCTCCCAACATCAACCTCCCAACATCAACCTCCCAACATCAACCACCCAACATCAATCTCGCAACATCAACCTCCCAACATCAACCACCCAACATCAACCACCCAACATCAACCACCCAACATCAACCACCCAACATCAACCACCCAATATCAACCAGCCAACATCAACCAGCCAACATCAACCTCCCAACATCAACCACCCAACATCAACCACCCAACATCAACCACCGAACATCAACCTCCCAACATCAACCACCGAACATCAACCTCCCAACATCAACCTCCCAACATCAACCAGCCAACATCAACCTCCCAACATCAACCACCCAACATCAACCTCCCAACATCAACCACCGAACATCAACCTCCCAACATCAACCTCCCAACATCAACCAGCCAACATCAACCTCCCAACATCAACCTCCCAACATCAACCAGCCAACATCAACCGAACATCTGAGTGCTGCAGTGGGAAGTGTACTCTCTCAAACCTGAGACTTTAGCAGGGAACAATGACTCCTGCGCCCCCTATACACGATGGCCCACAGCCCACACTACGAAGCACTGAAAAATGGCCAGCGGCACCGTCTTCGAGGAGGCACAGGAGACTAGAACTGGAGGAGCGCAGAGACCTCAGAGGGTTGGAGGGGCTGGAGGAACTTACAGAGATAGGGAGGGTTATAGGGGCTGCAGGAGGTTACAGAGATAGGGAGGATTGTAGGGACCGGAGGAGGTTACCGGGAGGTTTGTAGCGACTGGAGGAGGTTACAGAGATAGGGAGGGTTGTAGGGGCTGGGGGGGGTTACAGAGATAGGGAGGGTTGTAGGGGCTGGAGGAGGTTACAGAGATAGGGAGGGCTGTAGGGGCTGGGGGAGGTTACAGAGATAGGGAGGGTTGTAGGAGCTGGAGGGAGTTACAGAGATAGGGAATGTTGTAGGGACTGGAGGACGTTACAGAGATAGGGAGGGTTGTAGGGATTGGAGGAGTTTACAGAGATAGGGAGGGCTGTAGGGACTGGAGGGGGTTACAGAGATAGGGAGGGTTGTAGGGGTTGGAGGAGGTTACAGAGATAGGGAGATTTGGAGGGGCTGGAGTGCGTTAAAGAGATAGGGAGGGTTGTAGGGTCTGGAGGAGGTTACAGATAGATGGGAACACCACCACTTGGATGTTCCTCTCCAAGTCACTCACCATCCTGACTTGGAAATATATCGGCCGTTCCTTCACTGTCGCTGGGTCAAAATCCTGGAGCTCCCTCCCTAACAGCACTGTGGGTGTACCTACACCACATGGGCTGCAGCGGTTCAAGAAGGCAGCTCACCTCCACCTTCTCAAGGGGGCAGTTAGGGATAGGCAATAAAATTGCTGGCCTTTCATGAATGCTGAAGATCGTGAAAATAATTTTTAAAAAGTCAAAACGGATTTAATCTGTGGGCATTTTGCAGATTTCAAAAGCTGGGCTGACTGGGAGAGCAGAGACAAGCACTGGAGGGATCTTTGGAAGAGGAGATGGTGAAAATTGCAGTAATAACAGCAAAAGTGATTCCGGCTACAGCGCGAGTGTTAAAGAGGGCTGAGGGCCTCTGAAGGGCAGTGTACAATCAGATTGAAACATATTCTCAGGTTATGACAGAGCTGTTTAGTGGTTTATTTTGCCTGCACTCCTGGGAGTCATTCACTGACAGCAGCTGTGAAAATAACATCATCAAACCTCAAGACAGGCAGGAATGTCATCTCGCGAAGAACAGCAGCTCTTAAGACCCACACGGTCCGGATAACCTCTCTCCAAGAAATCAGACAGCAGCTATAGGAGCGGTGAGAAGGTGGGAGCTGCTGCTCCACAAGGATCAGTGGCTGGGTCTAGGGCTGCTCCCAATTTACATCGCCAATTTAGACATCGGAAACAGAAGCCCAATTTTTTGGGAGGAGGTGGGTGGGTGGGTCTGTGGGGGGGATGGGTGTTGCAGTGGTGTTGCCGGTGGTGAGGGGGGTGGGGTACAGAGGATCTTGAAAACAGGGATGAGAATCTTAAAAATTGAGGCGTTGTCGGGGAACTGATGAAGGCCAACGATGGATCTCATCTCCCCCCGCCTTGGCCCTCCCAATGCCTGACGGGCAGGAGCCTCATGTCGCAAGGTCACTGCCAGCCGACCTTGCTCCCGCTTCCATTGTGAACCTTGGCATCGCCCTTCCCCTGGGGGGTCGTGACCTTTCGCCCTGAGGCCATCTTAAAACCCGCAAGAGGCAAGGTCAGTGGCTGGGTTAGCGGAGGGGATGGGTGCAAATGCCGCCTAGATTAGGAGGTTATTCTTCCTGAGAATATACTATGTTCGTAAGCTCTGTAAAATTACACCGCATCAAAGTTCCAATTGGGTGCCACGTAAAGTCCAATGCGGAATAGCTTCTCTCAGTGCAGTACATGAGGTGCCTCAGTACGTTTGTCCTCACAGGTTATATTTACGATGACCGGGACCTTCCGGTCCTGTTGAGGGAGGACCTTCCGGCAGAGGTTCAACAGCTCAGCCAAAAAGTCCATTGGCTTTGGGTGGGAGCGGGCGATTCCCAGTGGTGGCCGGGGTAAGGTCCAGTTACATTTCATGTCAAACATTCCCTGGCGCGTACAGTCGAAGGGGTGGTAGACGGTTTCCAGCCCCTCGGTGCGCTATGGCGGGGGCTGAGGGGGGAGGGGGGGGGGGCCTTAGACAGCGACCTTTCCCCCATTGACCCTCTGAGGCGGCCACCCCAAGCTTTAGTGCGTCCCTCAGCACGTAGTCCTGGACCTTGGAATGTGCCAGTCTGCTACACTCGGTCGGGGACAACTCTTTGCGTTGGAAGACCAACGAGTCTCGGGCAGACCAAAGAGCGCCTCTCACCGAGTCCGTGGCTCTCTCCAGCTCAGGAAGGACCAGGAGTGTAGAGGCTCTGCGATTACAGAGGCCCCTTGAGCTGCACTGAGAGGCGCCTCGCGATGTCTCAGCTTTCCTACTTGGCAGAGGCTGACAGACAATCGGATTGGCCCAGCGGTTTACTCCATAAGGGGCAGCTCTTCCCACGCTATATCGTCCGGGGCTCTTTCCTTGCTGGGCCCTTGGCGTCACTGAGAGGTGCGTTTTAAAGGGCCAGTCCACCCCGCCCCTCAAAGCCGTGCGGTTCATTCACGCTCACACACGTGTGAGAGCCGGGGAAGCAGATTCAACAAAAACTTTCACAAGAGGAGCTGGATAACATAAAAAGAAAGTCTTGCATTTGTATAGCGCCTTTCACAACCCCAGGGTGTCGCAAAGCACTTTACAGCTAAAGTAATTTTTGAAGGGATTTGCGCACAGTCAGATCCCATAATCAGCAACATGATTAATGACCCAATAATCTGTTCTGGTGATGTTAGTTGAGGGATAACTATGGGCCCCAGGACACCGGGGAGAATTACCCCCCTCCCACCCACCCCACCCCCCCACCGCCTCCCCTGCTCTTCCTCCAACGAGTGCCCGCGGGATCTTTCATATCCACCCGACAGAGCGGCTGGTGTCCTGGGTTTCAGGTCTCATCGGGAAGAAGGCGCCATTGACAGTGCAGCACCCCCTCAACGCCAGCCTGGATCTTGTGCCCATTTCTCCGGAGTGGGACTTGCGACAGGGAGTCTCGGGATATGAGGAGAGAGCTGGGTCAGTGTGGCACGTGCCGCTATTGAGCCGGAGTCTCACCCACAGCGGAAAGCAAGGGAGTGCCAGTGAGGACAGCAAAGCCCAACAGCTCCCAGGGTAAACCAGTGCTGGACAGGGGCTCCAATGTGACGGGAATCAACCCCAGCTCCAATGCCCGGACAGTAACACCACAGTAATCGCACTGCAACTCACGGTCCCTCTTTCTCTGTGTCCCATCCCCTCGTTTCTCTCTCCCCAAGTTATCACCACCACTTCTATCACTTAATGGTGTCTCTCCCACTCCAAGCTCCACCATCTGTGGAAAGCCACAGCCCATAACCTTCCCCTCCGCAGATCAGCACTGGAAATCTGATACAGGGGACAGAGGGCAATGCAGGGTTCCAGCACTTTCCATTGTTATTCTCATTCCGGCCTCCCCCAGCCCCGTCCCCCTTGAATTTTCCCTGATCTCTCCGGCTTCTCAAATTACCCTCACGCCCCAGACTCTCTCCGCCTTCCCCAACCCCCAGTCCTCACAGGGCCCTCTGGATCACTCAACTCCTCCCATTCCCTTCCACAGACTACCACACTCCCACCACCACCCAACCACCCCCCCACCCCCCCACAGGATGCCCCCATCACCCCCTGTCTACCGCTGGCTCCATTTGTTTCCCGGGTATCTGTTATTCTATATATAAAACCTCCAAACCCCTCGATTAGATTCCAGTCTGTAACTCACTCCCGGATATCTGTTATTCTATATATAAACCACCCTGAACCCCTCTATTAGATTCCAGTCTGTAACTCACTCCCTGGTATCTGTTATTCTATATATAAACCACCCTGAACCCCTCTATTAGAGTCCAGTCTGTAACTCACTCCCGGGTATCTGTTGTTCTATATATAAACCCCCCAAACCCCTCGATTAGATTCCAGTCTGTAACTCACTCCCGGGTATCTGTTATTCTATATATAAACCCCCCAAACCCGTCGATTAGATTCCAGTCTGTAACTCACTCCCGGGTATCTGTAATTCTATATATAAACCACCCCAAACCCCTCGATTAGATTCCAGTCTGTAACTCACTCCCGGGTATCTGTTATTCTATATATAAACCCCCCAAACCCCTCGATTAGATTCCAGTCTGTAACTCACTCCCGGGTATCTGTTATTCTATATATAAACTACCCCAAACCCCTCGATTAGATTCCAGTCTGTAACTCACTCCCGGGTATCTGTTATTCTATATATAAACCACACCTAACCCCTCGATTAGATTCCAGTCTGTAACTCACTCCCGGGCATCTGTTACTCTATATATAAACTATCCCAACCCCTCGATTAGATTCCAGTCTGTAACTCACTCCCGGGGATCTGTTATTCTATATATAAACTACCCCGAACCCCTCGATTAGATTCCAGTCTGTAACTCACTCTCGGGTATCTGTTATTCTATATATAAACTACCCCTAAACCCCTCGATTAGATTCCAGTCTGTAACTCCCTCCCGGGTATCTGTTATTCTATATATAAACCACCCCGAACCCCTCGATTAGATTCCAGTCTGTAACTCACTCCCGGGTATCTGTTATTCTATATATAAACCACCCCGAACCCCTCGATTAGATTCCAGTCTGTAACTCACTCCCGAGTTTCTGTTATTCTATATATAAACCACTCCAAACCCCTTGATTAGATTCCAGTCCATAACTCACCCCCGGGTATCTGTTATTCTATATATAACCCACCCCGAACCCCTTGATTAGATTCCAGTCTGTAACTCACTCCCAGGTATCTGTTATTCTATATATAAACACCCCAAACCCCTCGATTAGATTCCATTCTGTAACTCACTCCCGGGTATCTTTTATTCTATATATAAACACCCCAAACCCTCGATTAGATTCCAGTCTGTAATTCAAATCCTGATATTTTTTATTCTATACATAAACCACCCTGGACCATTCAATTAGATTCCAGCCTGGAATTCATTCCCAGATATGTTCTGTTCTACATATACACCCGGAACCCGTCGATTAGGTTCCAGCCTGTGATTCACTCTCTGGTATCTGTTATTTTATATATAAAGCAACCCCGAACCCCTCAATTAGATTCCAGTCCGTAACTCACTCCCTGGTATCTGTTATTCCATCTATAAACCTCCTGAAACCCTCGATTAGATTCCAGCATGTAATTCACTCCCGGGTATCTGTTATTCTCTATGTAAACCATCCCGAACCCCTCGATTAGATTCCAGTCCGTAACTCACTCCCGGGTATCTGTGATTCTATATATAAACCACCCAAATCTCTCAATTAGATTCCAGTCTGTAACTCACTCCCGGGTATCTGTTATTCTATATATAAACCACCCCGAACCCCACGATTAGATTCCAGCCTGTAACTCACTCCCGGATATCTGTTATTCTATATATAAACCACCCCGAACCCCTCGATTAGATTCCAGTCTGTAACTCACTCTCGGGTATCTGTTATTCTATATATAAACCACCCCGAACCCCTCGATTAGATTCCAGTCTGTAACTCACTCCCGGGTATCTGTTATTCTTTATATAAACCACCCCGAACCCCTCGATTAGATTCCAGTCTGTAACTCTCTCCCGGGTATCTGTTATTCTATATATAAACCACCCCGAACCCCTCGATTAGATTCCAGTCTGTAACTCACTCTCAGGTATCTGTTATTCTATATATAAACCACCCCGAACCCCTCGATTAGATTCCAGTCTGTAACTCACTCCCGGGTATCTGTTATTCTTTATATAAACCACCCCGAAACCCTCGATTAGATTCCAGTCTGTAACTCACTCCCGGGTATCTGTTATTCTATATATAAACCACCCCAAACCCCTCGATTAGATTCCAGTCTGTAACTCACTCCCTGGTATCTGTTATTCTATATATAAACCACCCTGAACCCCTCAATTAGATTCCAGTCTGTAACTCACTCCCGGATATCTGTAATTCTATATATAAACAACCCCGAACCCCTCGATTAGATTCCAGTCTGTAACTCACTCTCGGGTATCTGTTATTCTATATGTAAACCACCCCGAACCCCTCGATTAGATTCCAGTCTGTAACTCACTCCCGGGAATCTGTTATTCTATATATAAACCACCCTGAACCCCTCGATTAGATTCCAGCCTGTAACTCACTCCCAGGTATCTGTGATTCTATATATAAACCACCCTGAACCCCTCGATTAGATTCCAGTCTGTAACTCACTCCTATTATTATAAATCTGTTTGAGTAGTTTGAAAATCTTTGCGAGATACCTGAAGAAACCTATCTGGTATATTTTGATGGGCCAGGAGTGACGTTAATTCAAAGGGATGACTCATGAAAGGGCCAGAGGCAGTTTCGCATGAAAAGTTCATTCAAAACACTTTGAATCAAAAATGTCATTAATGAGTAATTTCTTGGAGCATAATTTACGGGGAAACGTTTTCAATTTACTAATCGTGCATCATTCCAGCCGTTTCTGTGTTCAATTCACTGTGGTGAAAGGGAGAGGTAGAGAGAGGGGAGAAAGTGTTGGAGATGGGGGAAAAGAGGGGTGGTGTGGGGGCAGAGGGGAGATGGAGGGAGGATATCACAGAATCGTAGAATTGTTACCGTGTAGAAGGAGGCCATTCGGCCCATCGTGTCTGCACTGGCTCTCTGAGCATTTTAACTTAGAGCCAATCTCCTGCCTTTGCCCTGTAATCCTGCACGTTGATTCCATTTATATCATCATCCAATGCTCTCTTGAATGTCTCAATTGAACCTGCCTCCACCACACTCCAGGCAGTGCATTCCAAACCCTAACCACTCTCGGTGTGTGAAAAGCTTTTTTCTCACCTGGCATTTGCTTGTTTTGTGAAACACTTTAAAAGCTGTGCCCTCTGGTTCTGGATAGAGGGAACAAAAGGTGGATTGAAGAATCAGCAAGAAAGAGGGTGACAGAGGGAGAGGGGGAGAGAGCCAAATAAACACCTAGAAAATTGAAGAAGAGCTGGGGCAGAGAGGAGAGAGAGGGAGAGAGTGTGAGGACAGGAGTGTGTGTGCTAGAAGAGAGAGAGAGCAGGAATGAGAAAGCAGAGTGGGAAAGAGAGTTAGGCCGAGTGAAGGAGATATTTAATGTGATGATGATGTGATGTGATGTGATGGATGCTCTGTGAGTAATGGAGCTGTTAGCTGTTTAAAAACAGCAGGGAGTGCATTCTCACAGGGGCATATATTCACACACTCACACACTGGCTGCAATTCTCCAACTGGCCACAGTGGTACAGGCAGCAAGCCTTTCAAACACCCTTGGACCTCGATGGGACTGCAAGATCCCACCGATGGGAGGGGCTGGAGAAACACACACACATGGTCTCACACACACGCACTCCCACACACACTCCCACATGCACACACACGCAGACACACACGCAGACACACACACACACACACACACACACACACACAGTCTCGCACACACATTCTCACACACACGCACTCCCACACGCACACATACACAGTCTCACACACGCAGACACACACATACACACACAGTCTCTCACACACATTCTCACACACACGCACTCCCACACGCACACATACACAGTCTCACACACGCAGACACACACATACACACACAGTCTCTCACACACATTCTCACACACACGCACTCCCACACGCACATATACACAGTCTCACACACGCAGACACACACACTCATACACATGCACTCCCACACGCACGCATACACAGTCTCACACACACAGTCTCTCATACACACTCTCACACACGCACACATACACAGTCTCACACACACACACACACACACACACACACACACACACACACACACACACACAGTCTCTCACACACACGCACTCCCACACGCACGCATACACAGTCTCACACATGCAGACACACACACAGTCTCTCACATACACTCTCACACACACGCACATACACAGTCTCACACACACACACACACACACACACACACACACACACACAGTCTCTCACACACACGCACTCCCATACGCACGCATACACAGTCTCACACATGCAGACACACACACACACACAGTCTCTCACACACACTCTCACACACACGCACTCCCACACGCACCCATACAGTCTCACACATGCAGACACACACATACACATACTCTTTCACACATGTTCTCACACACACACACAATCTCTCACACACGTTCTCACACACACACACAGACGGTCTCACACACACACACTCAAACTCACACAGAACACACACACGCTCACACTGACATGCACACACACACGCTCACACACAGACTCGCACACATACTGATACACACACACACACAAACTCTCGCTCATACACACACTCAGTAATTGTCAGTGAATTTGAGATATGGTAAACTGCAATGACACAGAAAACAGTTGAAGGAGGGGGAAATGCTCAGATCATTGTTACCAATAGATGAGAATAGCTCTGGCCATTTGCTGTCCAGATCCATTTCAGGAATCGCCCTCAGGAACTATTTCCGAAAGGTAAGGACATTCCAGAATGTGGCATTCCACAGCTAAAAATCCTAACGAAACACAGATTCCTTCCCATCTCATTCCACCCCTCCCCACCCACCATCCCAGTAAATCAGTTTTGCACATGATACATAATGTAGCCAGTCCGATAAGTGCCTCATCGCTGCTTCAATGATGGATTTGAAAAGCCTTGTGTAAAGTCAGTTCCTGAGGAATGTACTTGAGAGAGCTGAGCATTCAAATTATCCCATTCAGGAAGCTCCACCTATCCGAGGGAATTCACCGGGATTCATAAGCAGGGGCTTTGAATTGAAGTTCTATATATATTATTCAGATGACTGAAAACAATTCACTTCCTTTTTACATATTCCCAATGGATAAAACCTCTTCCTATTCACTCTCATTCAACACAATCCCAATGGATCCAAACTCTTCCCATTCACTCCCACTGTACACAATCCCAATGGATCCAAACTCTTCCCATTCACTCCCACTGTCCACAATCCCAATGGATCCAAACCCCTTCCCATTCACTCCCTTCTCCACAATCCTAATGGATCAAACCCCTTCCCATTCACTCACACTATACAGAATCCCAATGGATCCAAACGCTTCCCATTCACTCCCTTCTCCACAATCCCAATGGATCAAACCTCTTCCCATTCACTCCCACTGTACACAATCCCAATGGATCAAACCCCTTCCCATTCACTCCCACTGTACACAATCCCAATAGATCAAACCCCTTCCCATTCACTCCAAATATTGCAGAGTGGATCCCCAATGTCCTATCCCAAACTCCCCCCTCTCTCAGACCCACAACCCCTCTCCCCTGTCTTACAATCTCCCCGCCCCCATCCTCCTCCCTTGCATCTCCGAGGCACAGTGTCCCCTCCCCTGTCCCACACACACAGCGCTCGATCCTAACTGTCTTAAACTCTAGCCCCTTTGCACTGTCTCTCCACCCAACCCTTCCTGTCCCTAGGCTACTAGGCTATTGCTCCCCTCCACCACCCCCCCACCCCGCCCTTCAATCTCCCCCTCCTCTTCAAATCCACAGACATTGAAAACTCCAGCCACCTGTTTGCTTGGCCCTATGTGTTAATACAGTTGGTCTCTCTGTTCACTGCTTCAAATTTTATCATCCACTTCATTCTAGTCCAAGGTCCTTTATCTGGACTCCTCCAAGAAAGATGCATCATGGACCCTACAGCAGTAATCTCATCGATTTGATTAAGAACCAAAGCCTTGGTTCATTTGTTTCCTGCTTTCTGTCTCTAATCACATTGTCAAGCATTGAGTCAGTTAGACCAGGGACAATTTACTGTCATCTCCACTCACTGCTGAGCTTTTCCTGGTAATGTTGGCTGTATTGATTATAGACTGAGGAATCAGTGTCACTTAGAATCGCAACATCATAGACTCACACAGCGCAAGAGGAGGCCATTCGGCCCATCGTGCCTGTGCTGGCTCTTTGAAAGGTCTATCCAATTAGTCCCCACTCTCCCCCCTGCTCTTGCCCCCATAGCCCTGTAAATCTTTCCCCTTTCAGTATTTATCCAATTCCCCCGTTTGAAAGTTCCTACTGAACCTGCTTCCACCGCCCTCTCAGGCAGCGCCTTCCAGATCACAACAACTCGCTGTGTCAAAATAAAATTCTCCTCATCTCCCCCTCTGGGTCTTTTCCCGATTCTCTTCAATCTGAGTCCCTCTGGCCACCGACCCTCCTGTCACTGGAAACAGTTTCTCCTTATTGACTCTATCCAAACCCCTCATGGTTTTGAACATCTCGATTCAATCTCCCCCTTAACCTTCTCTGCTCCAAGGAGAACAATCCCAGCTTCTCCAGTCTCTCCACATGAACTGAAGTCCCTGATCACTGGGAAAACTCTGGTAAATCTCCTCCGCACCCCCTCCAAGACCTTGACATCCTTCCTGAAGTGCGAGTGCCCAGATTTGGACACAATCTCCCAGCTGCGGCCTAACCAGTGATTTCTAAAGGATTTACCTAAACTCCCATGTTTTGGACTCTATCCTCTATTACTGAAGGCCAGGACACCATGTGTTTTTTCAACAGCTGTCTCAACTTACCTTGCCGTCTTCAAAGCTTTGCATATGTACACCCTCTTTCTCCAACCCGTCAACCTGTTTAAAATTGAATCATTTAATTCATATCTCTGGGAAGTGTAGAGGGACCGTGAGTTCACAGAATAGGCCATTCAGCTCACTTGGTCAGTACTAGCGCTTATGCTCCAAACCAATTTCCACCCTCCTTCCCTTAACCCTCATGCCGAATCTTTCACGTTCCTTTCTCCCTCATGTACTTATCTAGCTTCCCCTCAAAGGCGTTGAGTGTCATGGAGGGAGCGAGGGGTTAATGGGCCTCACTGGCGGCCCCCGGGTAACTAAGAGGACAAGGAGAGGCGGTGCCTCTTAGAAAGCAGTCCGGCTCGGTAAGATGATCTGGCCGTTCCTTCACTGTCGCTGGGTCAAAATCCTGGAGCTCCCTCCCTAACAGCGCTGTGGGTGTACCTACACCACAGGGACTGCAGCGGTTCAAGAAGGCAGCTCACCGCCACCTTCTCAAGGGGGCAATTAGGGAGGGGCAGTAAATGCTGGGCCCAGACAGTGAAGCCCACATCTCACGAATGAATTAAAAAAAAACCGGAAGAAGTGCATCCCATAAGGATTGTGAGCGACAAGGTGTCCAGACTGCACGACCCACACACAGAGAATTGGATTTGATTATGTATACGTGGACACAGTTATTGCTTTATCAACCGAGCTAAATATTTTCTCCTGGGAGACATTAACAGTTAATTTTCATCCTTTCACAGACGTGGGCATCGAGGGCAAGGCCAGCGTTTGGTGCCCAGCCCTAACTGCCCTTGCCCTCGAACTGAGTGAGGACAGTTAAGGCTCAGCTGCATTGCTGTGGGACTGTAGGCCTGAGAGATCTGGGTAGCAGCTTTCCTCTTTGAAAGACATTTAGTGAAGGAAATACTTTTTTCGACTATCAGTGATGGTTTCAGGGTCACCATTACTGTATATTCCAAACTGTTCTGAAATTAATTAAGTAATTAATTAGCTGCCACAGTGAGATTTGAACCCATAAGCCCAGGGCATTAGTTGATTTACTACTACAGCAATATTACCACGACAACACCGGCTCCCCACACTGGGAGCCGATTCCATGATGGGAGCCAATACCTTGGCGAATCGATCTTGGGGGACGCGACACAGGGACACAACGCTCGGCACAAGCGTGTCAAAGTGGTCGATGAAATTCTAAGCAAAGACAAAAGTAGCTGGAAAAACTCAGCAGGTCTGAAAGCATCGGCGGGAGAGGGGCACAGTTAACGTGTCGAGTCCGTAAGACCCTTCAACAGATCTAAGGAAAAATAGGAGAGAGGTGAAATATAAAACAAAAACAGAATTACCTGGAAAAACCCAGCAGGTCTGGCAGCATCGGCGGAGAAGAAAAGAGTTGACGTTTTGAGTCCTCATGACCCTTCGACAGAGCTAGGTGAATCCCAGGAAGGGTTGAAATATAAAACAAAAACAGAATTACCTGGAAAAACTCAGCAGGTCTGGCAGCGTCGGCGGAGAAGAAAAGAGTTGACGTTTCGAGTCCTCATGACCCTTCGACAGAACTTGAGTTCGAGTCCAAGAAAGAGTTGAAAGGTGAAATATAAGCTGGTTGAGTTTGGGGGGGTGGGGGGGCGGGGGGCGGTGGGGGTGGGGGGAGAGAGGGAGGGGTGTTGGAGGGGGTGGGGGGGTTGGAGGTGGGACAGGTAGAACTAGATAGAACTGGTGGAGGCAAAGAAGAGATTGCCAAAGATGTCATAGACAAAAGGACAAAGGGGTGTCGACAGTGGTGATATTCACAGAGGAATGTGCTAATGGGGACATTAAGGGTAGAAAGCAGGACAAGCAAGGTACAGATAGCCCTAGTGGGGGTGGGCTGGGGGAAAGGGATAACAGAGGCTAAAAGGTGGAGGTAAAACAATGGATGGAAATAATTTTTAAAAATAACAATGGAAATAGGTGGGAGAAGAGTATTAAAAAGATGTCCATCTCCCCGGGTACCTGAGTTAACATGGCCTGCTCCTCCATTTGCAAGTGAGGATTGTGGAGTTATTAGCTGGGCTTTTCGGAAGGAAGCTTCTCATTGGACCCTCACCTCGAAAGGTCATGGTCCATACTTCCCGGGGATTCCCCTGTCCGGGCTCAGTATTCCCTTACAGGATGCTCCCACCCACTTCAATCACCTATCACTCCCAACGATCCCCAATACATATGCAAAAGCTCGGCTGCCCTCTGTCCTAACTCACACCAGGTCCAGTTCCCTGTTGCTCACTGACACACTCTGACTCTTGGTCCAGCAACACCTCAAATTTCAACTTCTCTTCATTGTTTTCAACTGTTTCCATGGCCTCATACACCCCATCTCTGTAACCTCCTCCAGCCCCTACAACCCTCCCTATCTCTGTCACCTCCTCCAGCCCCTACAACCCTCCCTATCTCTGTCACCTCCTCCAGCCCCTACACCCCTCCCTATCTCTGTCACCTCCTCCAGCCCCTACAACAATCCCTATCTCGGTAACCTCCTCCAGCCCCTACAACCCTCCCTATCTCTGTAACCTCCTCCAGCCCCTACACCCCTCCCTATCTCTGTCACCTCCTCCAGACCCTACACCCCTCCCTATCTCTGTCACCTCCTCCAGTCCTGACAACCCTCCCTATCTCTGTAACATCCTCCAGCCCCTACAACCCTCCCTATCTCTGTCACCTCCTCCAGCCCCTACAACCCTCCCTTTCTCTGTCACCTCCTCCAGCCACTACAACCCTCCCTATCTCTGTAACCTCCTCCAGCCCCTACAACACACCCTATCTCTGTAACCTCCTCCAGCCCCTACAACACAGCCTATCCCTGTAACCTCCTCCAGCCCCTACAACCCTCCCTATCTCTGTAACCTCCTCCAGCCCCTACAACCCTCCCTATCTCTGTAATCTCCTCCAGGCCCTACAACCCTCCCTATCTCTGTAACCTCCTCCAGCCCCTACAACCCTCCCCATCTCTGTAACTTCCTCCAGCCCCTACAACCCTCCCTATCTCTGTAACCTCCTCCAGCCCCTACAACCCTCCCCATCTCTGTAACCTCCTCCAGCCCCTACAACCCTCCCCATCTCTGTAACCTCCTCCAGCCCCTACAACCCTCCCTATCTCTGTAACCTCCTCCAGCCCCTACAACCCTCCCCATCTCTGTAACCTCCTCCAGCTCTGACAACCCTCCCTATCTCTGTAACCTCCTCCAGTTCTGACAACCCTCCCTATCTCTGTAACCTCCTCCAGCCCCTACAACCCTCCCTATCTCTGTAACCTCCTCCAGCTCTGACAACCCTCCCTATCTCTGTAACCTCCTCCAGCCCCTACAACCCTCCCTATCTCTGTAACCTCCTCCAGCTCTGACAACCCTCCCCATCTCTGTAACCTCCTCCAGCCCCTACAACCCTCCCTATCTCTGTAAACTCCTCCAGCCCCTACAACCCTCCCTATCTCTGTAAACTCCTCCAGCTCTGACAACCCTTTCTATCTCTGTAACCTCCTCCAGCTCTGACAACCCTCCCTATCTCTGTAAACTCCTCCAGCTCTGACAACCCTCTCGATCTCTGTAACCTCCTCCAGCTCTGACAACCCTCCCTATCTCTGTAAACTCCTCCAGCCCCTACAACCCTCCCTATCTCTGTAAACTCCTCCAGCTCTGACAACCCTCCCTATCTCTGTAAACTCCTCCAGCCCCCGTACCATCCTCCCTATCTCTGTAAACTCCTCCAGCCCCTACAACCCTCCCTATCTCTGTAACCTCCTCCAGCTCTGACAACCCTCCCCATCTCTGTAACCTCCTCCAGCCCCTACAACCCTCCCTATCTCTGTAAACTCCTCCAGCTCTGACAACCCTCCCTATCTCTGTAAACTCCTCCAGCTCTGACAACCCTCCCTATCTCTGTAAACTCCTCCAGCCCCTACAACCCTCCCTATCTCTGTAACCTACTCCAGCCCCTACAACCCTCCCTATCTCTGTAACCTCCTCCAGCTCTGACAACCCTCCCTATCTCTGTAAACTCCTCCAGCTCTGACAACCCTCCCTATCTCTGTAACCTCCTCCAGCCCCTACAACCCTCCCTATCTCTGTAACCTACTCCAGTCCCTACAACCCTCCCTATCTCTGTAAACTCCTCCAGCTCTGACAACCCTCTCTATCTCTGTAAACTCCTCCAGCCCCTACAACCCTCCCTATCTCTGTAAACTCCTCCAGCTCTGACAACCCTCTCTATCTCTGTAAACTCCTCCAGCCCCTACAACCCTCCCTATCTCTGTAACCTCCTCCAGCCCCTACAACCCTCCCTATCTCTGTAACCTCCTCCAGCTCTGACAACCCTCCCTATCTCTGTAAACTCCTCCAGCCCCTACAACCCTCCCTATCTCTGTAACCTCCTCCAGCCCCTACAACCCTCCCTATCTCTGTAAACTCCTCCAGCTCTGACAACTCTCTCTATCTCTGTAAACTCCTCCAGCCCCTACAACCCTTCCTATCTCTGTAACCTCCTCCAGCCCCTACAACCCTCCCTATCTCTGTAACCTCCTCCAGCCCCTACAACCCTCCCTATCTCTGTAACCTCCTCCAGCCCCTACAACACTCCCTATCTCTGTAACCTCCTTCAGCCCCTACAACCCTCCGAGATCAGTGCTCTCCTCCAATTCCAGCCTCTTGATGATCCCTCCATTCCCATCGCTCCACCATTGGCAGCCGTGCCTTCAGCTGCCTGGGGGCCCTAAGCTCTGGAACTCCCTCCCTAAACCTCTCCACCTATCTCTCTCTCTCTCTCCCCTCCTTTAAGACACTCCTCAAAAAGCTGACCTCTGTGACTGGGCTTCTGGTCACCTGTCCCTATTACCTCCTCACGTGGGTTTGGGAGGCCAAAGTTTAGTAGGGATACTCGCCCCTCCGAAGCGCTGCGGGATGTTCGCCTGTGCTCAGGGCGCTATATAAATGCAAGTCCTGGCGGTCAGGGAAGGAGCAGGGTGGAACGGCTGTGGGTGAGATTGGGAGCTGGAGATTCTCTGCCTCCCAGTCACAGCCTGTAGCAGGTTTGTCCTGTGATTAAACTCTTCTCCGCAATGCCTGGAATTCCGTGAGGAGTGCTGCTGGGTTATCGCTGGGGCCAGGTTTGTTTACCTCCAGCATTCCCGACACACTCTGTCCCAAGTTTACATACCTTGCATGGTTCTGCCAAAGGGAGTGATCACTTGCTTGGTTGTCTCGCCCTGGTGGTCGGTGCCAATGGGAGACCAGCGACCTTGCTGATGCTCAGCTCCTCCCCCACCACCACCACTCCTCGCTCATACTCTCTGAATGCCTTTCCATTGATTCACTCCGGCTGGTGTCTCTCCCAACCCCAGACTGAAGCAGTGGGTGCCATTCATACTCCCCAGCTCGCTGTCTGTACCTATGCTTCTGCACTCTTGGATACGAAGACAAGGAGCAGGAGCTTGAGGAGGCCATTCGGCCCATCCAATGCAATCGCGGCTGGTTCCTGGGCTTCAGCTCCGTTTTCCTGCCTGCTCCCCACATCCCTCAACTCCCCGAGAGACCAAGAATCCCGTCTATCCCGGCCTTAAACATATTCACTGAGGGGGAACCACAACTCTCTGGGGTCAGAGAATACCAAAGATCCACAACCCCAGTGAGTGAAGAAATCCCCCCTCATCTCAGTCCGAGATGATCGACCCCCTTATCCAGAGACTGTGCCCCCGTGTTTTAGATTCCCCAGCCAGGGGTAACAACTTTTCAGTGCCTACCCTGTCAAGCCCATTCAGAATCTGTGTGTTTCAATGAGGTGACTGTTATATATTTGATTCTCCTCAGAGCAATGTAGAGATGGCACAAGTCCCTAGTCACAGCTCTCACTTACACTGCTCTGAAATGTCTGCTCCATGTTTCCGCTCGATCATTTGGTTCTTCCAACAGCTTTGTTTACTTTTCGCTGAGTCTGCATCCAGGCTTAACCAATCAAGCACGGTGAGCATAGATCAGTTACCAGACTCACTAATCAAACACAGAACACTACAATTGCCTCTCATCCTGCGAAATCCCAGAGAGTACCAGTCCAACTTACTCAGCCTCCCATCCCAGCGACCAACCCAGTGAACCTTCACTGTACCAACT
The DNA here is from genome assembly GCA_026770705.1 of Isurus oxyrinchus. Classification (NCBI taxonomy): domain Eukaryota; kingdom Metazoa; phylum Chordata; class Chondrichthyes; order Lamniformes; family Lamnidae; genus Isurus; species Isurus oxyrinchus. The sequence goes on along the minus strand of JANJGN010000259.1, from coordinate 588,971 downwards.
CCAATCCAAGTATATCCTTCCTCAGACAAGGAGACCAAAACTGCACACAGTACTCCACATGCAGTCTCAACAAAACCCTGGATGATTTCTTTATTCTTGTACTCCAGTCCCCTTGCAAAAAAGGCCAACAGGCCATTTGCTTTTCTAAATGCTTGCCGAGCCTGCATGTTAACTGTCTGTGTTCCTTGAAACCCACGTCTGTCTGAACATCCATATTTACAAGGTTCACGCCTTTTGGAGTAGATTCCAATTTTCTAAACCTGTGATGATAGAGAAGTCACTCAGAACCCAGAACTTTCTGCAAATCCCAATCCCCCATAGCGTCTCTTAGAGGACCCTGGTGTCCCCCAGATCTGACAGTCTCACTCAGAGCCTCTGCCTCTCAGACAGTCTGTCTCTCAGACACTCTGCCTATCAGACACTCTGCCTCTCAGACACACTGCCTCTCAGACTCTCTGCCTCTAAGACTCTCTGCCTCTCACACAATCTGCCTCACAGACACTCTGTCTCTCAGACTCTCTGCCTCTCAGACTCTCTGCCTCTCAAACTCGCTGCCTCTCAGACACGCTGTCTCCCAGACAATGTCTCTCAGACACTTCCTCTCAGACACTCTGTCTCTCAGACACTCTGCCTCTCAGACACTGCCTCTCAGACACTCTGTCTCTCAGACACTTCCTCTCAGACACTCTGCCTCTCAGAGACTCTGTCTCTCAGACACTCTGCCTCTCAGACACACTGCCTCTCAGACATTCTGTCTCACAGACTCACTGCCACTCAGACACTCTGCCTGTCAGACACTCTGTCTCTCAGATTCTCTGCCTCTCAGACTCTCTGCCTCTCAGACTCTCTGCCTCTCAGACACTCTGTCTATCAGACACTGCCTCTCAGACACGCTGTCTCTCAGACACTGTCTCTCAGACACTTCCTCTCAGACACTCTGTCTCTCAGACACTCTGCGTCTCAGACACTGCCTCTCAGACACTCTGCCTCTCAGACACTCTGCATCTCAGACACTCTGTCTCTCAGACATTCTGTCGCTCAGACACTGCCTCTCAGAAAATCGCTCTCTCAGACACTGCCTTTCAGATACTCTGACTCTCAGACATTCTGTCACTCAGTCACTGCCTCTCAGACACTCTGCCTCTCAGACACTGCCTCTCAGACACTGCCTCTCAGACACTCTGCCTCTCAGACACTCTGTCTCTCAGACACTCTGTCTCTCAGACACAATGTCTCTCAGACTCTCTGCCTCTCAGACACTCTGTCTCTCAGAAACTCTGTTTCTCAGACACTCTGACTCTGAGACTCTCTGCCTCTCAGACACGCTGCATCTCAGACACTCTGTCTCTCAGATACTCTGCCTCTCAGACCCTCTGTCTCTGAGACAGTCTGTCTCTCATACAATCTGCCTCACAGACACACTGCCTCTCAGATACTCTGTCTCTCAGAAACTCTGCCTCTCAGACACTGCCTCTCAGATACTCTGCCTCTCAGACACTCTGTCCCTCAGACACTCTGTCGCTCAGACACTCTGCCTCTCAGAAACTGCCTCTCAGATACTGCCTCTCAGACACTGCCTCTCAGACACTCTGCCTCTCAGACACTCTGCCTCTCAGACACTGTCTCTCAGACACTCTGTCTCTCAGACACTCTGCCTCTCAGAAACTCTGCCTCTCAGACACTCTGTCTCTCAGACAATCTGCCTCTCAGACCCTCTGTCTCTCAGACACTCAGTCGCTCAGACACTGCCTCTCAGACACTCTGTCTTTCAGACTCTCTGCCTCTCAGACACTCTGTATCTCAGACACACTGCCTCTCAGCCACTCTGCCTCTCAGACACTCTGTCGCTCAGAAAATCTGCCTCTCACAGTCTCTGCCTCTCAGACTCCCTGACTTTCAGACACTCTGCCTCTCAGACAATCTGTCTCTCATGTACTCTGCCTCTCAGAAAATCCGCCTCTCAGACACTCTGTCTCTCAGACACTCTGCCTCTCAGACACTCTGTCTCTCAGACACTCTGCATCTCAGACACTCTGCCTCTCAGACACTCTTTCTATCAGACACTGCCCCTCAGACACGCTGTCTCTCAGACACTGTCTCTCAGACACTGCCTCTCAGACACTCTGTCTCTCAGACACTGCCTCTCAGACACTCTGCCTCTCAGACACTCTGCCTCTCAGACACTCTGTCTCTCAGACATTATGTCGCTCAGACACTGCCTCTCAGAAAATCTCTCTCTCAGACACTGCCTCTCAGACACTCTGTCTCTCAGACACTGACTCTCAGACACTCTGCCTCTCAGACAATCTGTCTCTCAGACACTCTGTCTCTGAGACACACTGTCTCTCAGACACAATGTCTCTCAGACTCTTTGTCTCTCAGACACTCTGTTTCTCAGACACTGTTTCTCAGACACTCTGTCTTTCAGACACTCTGACTCTCAGACTCTCTGCCTCTCAGACACGCTGCCTCTCAGACCCTCTGCCTCTCAGACTCTCTGCCTCTCAGATTCTATGACTTTCAGAAACTCTGTCCCTCTGACACTCTGCCTCTCAGACTCTCTGACTATCAGACACTCTGCCTCTCAGACACTTTGCCTCTCAGACACTCTGCCTTTCCGACTCACTGACTTTCAGACACTCTGCCAGTCAGAAACTCTGTCTCTCAGATACTCTGCCTCTCAGACAACCTGCCTCTCAGACACACTGCCTCTCAGACACACTGTCTCTCAGACAATTTGTCTTTCAGACTCTCTGCCTCTCAGACAATCTGCCTCTAAGACAGTCTGCATCTCAGATACACTGTCTCTCAGACACTCTGTCTCTCAGACACACTGCCTCTCAGACTCTCTGCCTCTAAGACTCTCTGCCTCTCACACAATCTGCCTCACAGACACTCTGTCTCTCAGACTCTCTGCCTCTCAGACTCTCTGCCTCTCAAACTCGCTGCCTCTCAGACACGCTGTCTCTCAGACAATGTCTCTCAGACACTTCCTCTCAGACACTCTGTCTCTCAGACACTCTGCCTCTCAGACACTGCCTCTCAGACACTCTGTCTCTCAGACACTTCCTCTCAGACACTCTGCCTCTCAGAGACTCTGTCTCTCAGACACTCTGCCTCTCAGACACACTGCCTCTCAGACACTCTGTCTCACAGACTCACTGCCACTCAGACACTCTGCCTGTCAGACACTCTGTCTCTCAGATTCTCTGCCTCTCAGACTCTCTGCCTCTCAGACTCTCTGCCTCTCAGACACTCTGTCTATCAGACACTGCCTCTCAGACACGCTGTCTCTCAGACACTGTCTCTCAGACACTTCCTCTCAGACACTCTGTCTCTCAGACAATCTGCATCTCAGACACTGCCTCTCAGACACTCTGCCTCTCAGACACTCTGCATCTCAGACACTCTGTCTCTCAGACATTCTGTCGCTGAGACACTGCCTCTCAGAAAATCGCTCTCTCAGACACTGCCTCTCAGATACTCTGACTCTCAGACATTCTGTCACTCAGTCACTGCCTCTCAGACACTCTGCCTCTCAGACACTGCCTCTCAGAAACTGCCTCTCAGACACTATGCCTCTCAGACACTCTGTCTCTCAGACACTCTGTCTCTCAGACACAATGTCTCTCAGACTCTCTGCCTCTCAGACACTCTGTCTCTCAGAAAATCTGTCTCTCAGACACTCTGTTTCTCAGACACTCTGACTCTGAGACTCTCTGCCTCTCAGACACGCTGCATCTCAGACACTCTGTCTCTCAGATACTCTGCCTCTCAGACCCTCTGTCTCTGAGACAGGCTGTCTCTCATACAATCTGCCTCTCAGACACTGCCTCTCAGACACTTTGCCTCTCAGACACTCTGCCTTTCCGACTCACTGACTTTCAGACACTCTGCCAGTCAGAAACTCTGTCTCTCAGATACTCTGCCTCTCAGACAACCTGCCTCTCAGACACACTGCCTCTCAGACACACTGTCTCTCAGACAATTTGTCTTTCAGACTCTCTGCCTCTCAGACAATCTGCCTCTCAGACAGTCTGCATCTCAGATACTCTGTCTCTCAGACACTCTGTCTCTCAGACACACTGCCTCTCAGACTCTCTGCCTCTAAGACTCTCTGCCTCTCACAAAATCTGCCTCACAGACACTCTGTCTCTCAGACTCTCTGCCTCTCAGACTCTCTGCCTCTCAAACTCACTGCCTCTCAGACACGCTGTCTCTCAGACAATGTCTCTCAGACACTTCCTCTCAGACACTCTGTCTCTCAGACACTCTGCCTCTCAGACACTGCCTCTCAGACACTCTGTCTCTCAGACACTTCCTCTCAGACAGCCTGCCTCTCAGAGACTCTGTCTCTCAGACACTCTGCCTCTCAGACACTCTGCCTCTCAGACACTCTGTCTCTCAGACACTCTGCATCTCAGACACTCTGCCTCTCAGACACTCTTTCTATCAGACACTGCCCCTCAGACACGCTGTCTCTCAGACACTGTCTCTCAGACACTGCCTCTCAGACACTCTGTCTCTCAGACACTGCCTCTCAGACACTCTGCCTCTCAGACACTCTGCCTCTCAGACACTCTGTCTCTCAGACATTATGTCGCTCAGACACTGCCTCTCAGAAAATCTCTCTCTCAGACACTGCCTCTCAGACACTCTGTCTCTCAGACACTGACTCTCAGACACTCTGCCTCTCAGACAATCTGTCTCTCAGACACTCTGTCTCTGAGACACACTGTCTCTCAGACACAATGTCTCTCAGACTCTTTGTCTCTCAGACACTCTGTTTCTCAGACACTGTTTCTCAGACACTCTGTCTTTCAGACACTCTGACTCTCAGACTCTCTGCCTCTCAGACACGCTGCCTCTCAGACCCTCTGCCTCTCAGACTCTCTGCCTCTCAGATTCTATGACTTTCAGAAACTCTGTCCCTCTGACACTCTGCCTCTCAGACTCTCTGACTATCAGACACTCTGCCTCTCAGACACTTTGCCTCTCAGACACTCTGCCTTTCCGACTCACTGACTTTCAGACACTCTGCCAGTCAGAAACTCTGTCTCTCAGATACTCTGCCTCTCAGACAACCTGCCTCTCAGACACACTGCCTCTCAGACACACTGTCTCTCAGACAATTTGTCTTTCAGACTCTCTGCCTCTCAGACAATCTGCCTCTAAGACAGTCTGCATCTCAGATACACTGTCTCTCAGACACTCTGTCTCTCAGACACACTGCCTCTCAGACTCTCTGCCTCTAAGACTCTCTGCCTCTCACACAATCTGCCTCACAGACACTCTGTCTCTCAGACTCTCTGCCTCTCAGACTCTCTGCCTCTCAAACTCGCTGCCTCTCAGACACGCTGTCTCTCAGACAATGTCTCTCAGACACTTCCTCTCAGACACTCTGTCTCTCAGACACTCTGCCTCTCAGACACTGCCTCTCAGACACTCTGTCTCTCAGACACTTCCTCTCAGACACTCTGCCTCTCAGAGACTCTGTCTCTCAGACACTCTGCCTCTCAGACACACTGCCTCTCAGACACTCTGTCTCACAGACTCACTGCCACTCAGACACTCTGCCTGTCAGACACTCTGTCTCTCAGATTCTCTGCCTCTCAGACTCTCTGCCTCTCAGACTCTCTGCCTCTCAGACACTCTGTCTATCAGACACTGCCTCTCAGACACGCTGTCTCTCAGACACTGTCTCTCAGACACTTCCTCTCAGACACTCTGTCTCTCAGACAATCTGCATCTCAGACACTGCCTCTCAGACACTCTGCCTCTCAGACACTCTGCATCTCAGACACTCTGTCTCTCAGACATTCTGTCGCTGAGACACTGCCTCTCAGAAAATCGCTCTCTCAGACACTGCCTCTCAGATACTCTGACTCTCAGACATTCTGTCACTCAGTCACTGCCTCTCAGACACTCTGCCTCTCAGACACTGCCTCTCAGAAACTGCCTCTCAGACACTATGCCTCTCAGACACTCTGTCTCTCAGACACTCTGTCTCTCAGACACAATGTCTCTCAGACTCTCTGCCTCTCAGACACTCTGTCTCTCAGAAAATCTGTCTCTCAGACACTCTGTTTCTCAGACACTCTGACTCTGAGACTCTCTGCCTCTCAGACACGCTGCATCTCAGACACTCTGTCTCTCAGATACTCTGCCTCTCAGACCCTCTGTCTCTGAGACAGGCTGTCTCTCATACAATCTGCCTCTCAGACACTGCCTCTCAGACACTTTGCCTCTCAGACACTCTGCCTTTCCGACTCACTGACTTTCAGACACTCTGCCAGTCAGAAACTCTGTCTCTCAGATACTCTGCCTCTCAGACAACCTGCCTCTCAGACACACTGCCTCTCAGACACACTGTCTCTCAGACAATTTGTCTTTCAGACTCTCTGCCTCTCAGACAATCTGCCTCTCAGACAGTCTGCATCTCAGATACTCTGTCTCTCAGACACTCTGTCTCTCAGACACACTGCCTCTCAGACTCTCTGCCTCTAAGACTCTCTGCCTCTCACAAAATCTGCCTCACAGACACTCTGTCTCTCAGACTCTCTGCCTCTCAGACTCTCTGCCTCTCAAACTCACTGCCTCTCAGACACGCTGTCTCTCAGACAATGTCTCTCAGACACTTCCTCTCAGACACTCTGTCTCTCAGACACTCTGCCTCTCAGACACTGCCTCTCAGACACTCTGTCTCTCAGACACTTCCTCTCAGACAGCCTGCCTCTCAGAGACTCTGTCTCTCAGACACTCTGCCTCTCAGACACACTGCCTCTCAGACACTCTGTCTCACAGACTCACTGCCACTCAGACACTCTGCCTGTCAGACACTGCCTCTCAGACACGCTGTCTCTCAGACACTGTCTCTCAGACACTTCCTCTCAGACACTCTGTCTCTCAGACAATCTGCGTCTCAGACACTGCCTCTCAGACACTCTGCCTCTCAGACACTCTGCATCTCAGACACTCTGTCTCTCAGACATTCTGTCGCTCAGACACTGCCTCTCAGAAAATCGCTCTCTCAGACACTGCCTCTCAGATACTCTGACTCTCAAACATTCTGTCACTCAGTCACTGCCTCTGAGACACTCTGCCTCTCAGACACTGCCTCTCAGAAACTGCCTCTCAGACACTATGCCTCTCAGACACTCTGTCTCTCAGACACTCTGTCTCTCAGACACAATGTCTCTCAGACTCTCTGCCTCTCAGACACTCTGTCTCTCAGAAACTCTGTCTCTCAGACACTCTGTTTCTCAGACACTCTGACTCTGAGACTCTCTGCCTCTCAGACACGCTGCATCTCAGACACTCTGTCTCTCAGATAGTCTGCCTCTCAGACCCTCTGTCTCTGAGACAGTCTGTCCCTCATACAATCTGCCTCTCAGACACTGCCTCTCAGACACTTCCTCTCAGATACTCTGCCTCTCAGACACTCTGTCCCTCAGACACTCTGTCGCTCAGACACTCTACCTCTCAGAAACTGCCTCTCAGACACTACCTCTCAGACACTGCCTCTCAGGGACTCTGCCTCTCAGACACTCTGCCTCTCAGACACTCTGCCTCACAGACACTCTGTCTCTCAGACACTGTCTCTCAGACACTCTGTCTCTCAGACACTCTGTCTCTCAGACACTCTGCCTCTCAGAAACTCTGCCTCTCAGACACTCTGTCTCTCAGACAATCTGCCTCTCAGACCCTCTGTCTCTCAGACACTCAGTCGCTCAGACACTGCCTCTCAGACACTCTGTCTTTCAGACTCTCTGCCTCTCAGACACTCTGTATCTCAGACACACTGCCTCTCAGCCACTCTGCCTCTCAGACACTCTGTCGCTCAGAAAATCTGCCTCTCACAGTCTCTGCCTCTCAGACTCCGTGACTTTCAGACACTCTGCCTCTCAGACAATCTGTCTCTCATATACTCTGCCTCTCAGACAATACGCCTCTCAGACACTCTGTCTCTCAGACACTCTGCCTCTCAGACACTCTGTCTCTCAGACACTCTGCATCTCAGACACTCTGCCTCTCAGACACTCTTTCTATCAGACACTGCCCCTCAGACACGCTGTCTCTCAGACACTGTCTCTCAGACACTGCCTCTCAGATACTCTGTCTCTCAGACACTGCCTCTCAGAAACTCTGTCTCTCAGACACTCTGCCTCTCAGACACTGCCTCTCAGACACTCTGTATCTCAGACACTTCCTCTCAGACACTCTGCCTCTCAGACACACTGTCTCTCAGACACTCTGCCTCTCAGACACACTGCCTCTCAGACACTCTGTCTCACAGACTCACTGCCACTCAGACACTCTGCCTGTCAGACACTCTGTCTCTCAGATTCTCTGCCTCTCAGACTCTCTGCCTCTCAGACTCTCTGCCTCTCAGACACTCTGTCTATCAGACACTGACTCTCAGACACGCTGTCTCTCAGACACTGTCTCTCAGACACTTCCTCTCAGACACTCTGTCTCTCAGACACTCTGCGTCTCAGACACTGCCTCTCAGACACTCTGCCTCTCAGACACTCTGCATCTCAGACACTCTGTCTCTCAGACATTCGGTCGCTCAGACACTGCCTCTCAGAAAATCGCTCTCTCAGACACTGCCTTTCAGATACTCTGACTCTCAGACATTCTGTCACTCAGTCACTGCCTCTCAGACACTCTGCCTCTCAGACACTGCCTCCCAGACACTGCCTCTCAGACACTCTGCCTCTCAGACACTCTGTCTCTCAGACACTCTGTCTCTCAGACACAATGTCTCTCAGACACTCTGACTCTCAGACTCTCTGCCTCTCAGACACGCTGCCTCTCAGACTCTCTGCCTCTCAGACTCTCTGCCTCTCAGATTCTATGACTTTCAGACACTCTGCCAGTCAGAAACGCTGTCTCTCAGATACTCTGCCTCTCAGACAATCTGCCTCTCAGACACACTGCCTCTCAGACACACTGTCTCTCAGACAATTTGTCTTTCAGACTCTCTGCCTCTCAGACAATCTGCCTCTCAGACAGTCTGCATCTCAGATACTCTGTCTCTCAGACACTCTGTCTCTCAGACACACTGCCTCTCAGACTCTCTGCCTCTAAGACTCTCTGCCTCTCACACAATCTGCCTCACAGATACTCTGTCTCTCAGACTCTCTGCCTCTCAGACTCTCTGCCTCTCAAACTCGCTGCCTCTCAGACACGCTGTCTCTCAGACAATGTCTCTCAGACACTTCCTCTCAGAAACTCTGTCTCTCAGACACTCTGCCTCTCAGACACTGCCTCTCAGACATTCTGTCTCTCAGACACTTCCTCTCAGACACTCTGCCTCTCAGAGACTCTGTCTCTCAGACACTCTGCCTCTCAGACACACTGCCTCTCAGACACTCTGTCTCACAGACTCACTGCCACTCAGACACTCTGCCTGTCAGACACTCTGTCTCTCAGATTCTCTGCCTCTCAGACTCTCTGCCTCTCAGACTCTCTGCCTCTCAGACACTCTGTCTATCAGACACTGCCTCTCAGACACGCTGTCTCTCAGACACTGTCTCTCAGACACTTCCTCTCAGACACTCTGTCTCTCAGACAATCTGCATCTCAGACACTGCCTCTCAGACACTCTGCCTCTCAGACACTCTGCATCTCAGACACTCTGTCTCTCAGACATTCTGTCGCTCAGACACTGCCTCTCAGAAAATCGCTCTCTCAGACACTGCCTCTCAGATACTCTGACTCTCAGACATTCTGTCACTCAGTCACTGCCTCTCAGACACTCTGCCTCTCAGACACTGCCTCTCAGAAACTGCCTCTCAGACACTATGCCTCTCAGACACTCTGTCTCTCAGACACTCTGTCTCTCAGACACAATGTCTCTCAGACCCACTGCCTCTCAGACACTCTGTCTCTCAGACACGCTGCATCTCAGACACTCTGTCTCTCAGATACTCTGCCTCTCAGACCCTCTGTCTCTGAGACAGTCTGTCTCTCATATAATCTGCCTCTCAGACACTGCCTCTCAGACACTACCTCTCAGACACTGCCTCTCAGGCACTCTGCCGTTCAGACACTCTGCCTCTCAGACACTCTGCCTCACACACACTCTGTCTCTCAGACACTGCCTCTCAGATACTCTGTCTCTCAGACACTCTGCCTCTCAGAAACGCTGCCTCTCAGACACTCTGTCTCTCAGACAATCTGCCTCTCAGACCCTCTGTCTCTCAGACACTCAGTCGCTCAGACACTGCCTCTCAGACACTCTGTCTTTCAGACTCTCTGCCTCTCAGACACTCTGTATCTCAAACACACTGCCTCTCAACCACTCTGCCTCTCAGACACTCTGTCGCTCTGAAATTCTGCCTCTCACAGTCTCTGCCTCTCAGACTCCCTGACTTTCAGACACTCTGCCTCTCAGACAATCTGTCTCTCATATACTCTGCCTCTCAGACAATCCGCCTCTCAGACACTGTCTCTCAGACACTCTGCCTCTCAGACACTCTGTCTCTCAGACACTCTGCATCTCAGACACTCTGCCTCTCAGACACTCTTTCTATCAGACACTGCCCCTCAGACACGCTGTCTCTCAGACACTGTCTCTCAGACACTGCCTCTCAGACACTCTGTCTCTCAGACACTGCCTCTCAGAAACTCTGTCTCTCAGACACTCTGCCTCTCAGACACACTGCCTCTCAGACACTCTGTCTCACAGACTCACTGCCACTCAGACACTCTGCCTGTCAGACACTCTGTCTCTCAGATTCTCTGCCTCTCAGACTCTCTGCCTCTCAGACTCTCTGCCTCTCAGACACTCTGTCTATCAGACACTGCCTCTCAGACACGCTGTCTCTCAGACACGTCCTCTCAGACACTCTGTCTCTCAGACACTCTGCGTCTCAGACACTGCCTCTCAGACACTCTGCCTCTCAGACACTCTGCATCTCAGACACTCTGTCTCTCAGACATTCTGTCGCTCAGACACTGCCTCTCAGAAAATCGCTCTCTCAGACACTGCCTTTCAGATACTCTGACTCTCAGACATTCTGTCACTCAGTCACTGCCTCTCAGACACTCTGCCTCTCAGACACTCTGCCTCACAGACACTCTGTGTCTCAGACACTGTCTCTCAGACACTCTGTCTCTCAGACACTCTGTCTCTGAGACTCTCTGCCTCTCAGACACGCTGCATCTCAGACACTCTGTCTCTCAGATACTCTGCCTCTCAGACCCTCTGTCTCTGAGACAGTCTGTCTCTCATACAATTGCCTCACAGACACACTGCCTCTCAGATACTCTGTCTCTCAGAAACTCTGCCTCTCAGACACTGCCTCTCAGATATTCTGCCTCTCAGACACTCTGTCCCTCAGACACGCTGTCGCTCAGACACTCTGCCTCTCAGAAACTGCCTCTCAGACACTGCCTCTCAGACACTGCCTCTCAGACACTCTGCCTCTCAGACACTCTGCCTCTCAGACACTCTGCCTCTCAGACACTCTGTCTCTCAGACACTGTCTCTCAGACACTCTGTCTTTCAGACACTCTGTCTCTCAGACACTCTGCCTCTCAGAAACTCTGCCTCTCAGACCCTCTGTCTCTCAGACAATCTGCCTCTCAGACCCTCTGTCTCTCAGACACTCAGTCGCTCAGACACTGCCTCTCAGACACTCTGTCTTTCAGACTCTGCCTCTCAGACACTCTGTATCTCAGACACACTGCCTCTCAGCCACTCTGCCTCTCAGACACTCTGTCGCTCAGAAAATCTGCCTCTCACAGTCTCTGCCTCTCAGACTCCCTGACTTTCAGACACTCTGCCTCTCAGACAATCTGTCTCTCATATACTCTGCCTCTCAGACAATCCGCCTCTCAGTCACTCTGTCTCTCAGACACTTTGCCTCTCAGACACTCTGCCTTTCCGACTCACTGACTTTCAGACACTCTGCCAGTCAGAAACTCTGTCTCTCAGATACTCTGCCTCTCAGACAATCTGCCTCTCAGACACACTGCCTCTCAGACACACTGTCTCTCAGACAATTTGTCTTTCAGACTCTCTGCCTCTCAGACAATCTGCCTCTCAGACAGTCTGCATCTCAGATACTCTGTCTCTCAGACACTCTCCCTCTCAGACACTCTGTCTCTCAGACACTCTGTCTCTCAGACACACTGCCTCTCAGACTCTCTGCCTCTAAGACTCTCTGCCTCTCACACAATCTGCCTCACAGACACTCTGTCTCTCAGACTCTCTGCCTCTCAGACTCTCTGCCTCTCAAACTCGCTGCCTCTCAGACACGCTGTCTCTCAGACAATGTCTCTCAGACACTTCCTCTCAGACACTCTGTCTCTCAGACACTCTGCCTCTCAGACACTGCCTCTCAGACACTCTGTCTCTCAGACACTTCCTCTCAGACACTCAGCCTCTCAGACACACTGTCTCTCAGACACTCTGCCTCTCAGACACACTGCCTCTCAGACACTCTGTCTCACAGACTCACTGCCACTCAGACACTCTGCCTGTCAGACACTCTGTCTCTCAGATTCTCTGCCTCTCAGACTCTCTGCCTCTCAGACTCTCTGCCTCTCAGACACTCTGTCTATCAGACACTGCCTCTCAGACACGCTGTCTCTCAGACACTGTCTCTCAGACACTTCCTCTCAGACACTCTGTCTCTCAGACAATCTGCGTCTCAGACACTGCCTCTCAGACACTCTGCCTCTCAGACTCTCTGCATCTCAGACACTCTGTCTCTCAGACATTCTGTCGCTGAGACACTGCCTCTCAGAAAATCGCTCTCTCAGACACTGCCTCTCAGATACTCTGACTCTCAGACATTCTGTCACTCAGTCACTGCCTCTCAGACACTCTGCCTCTCAGACACTGCCTCTCAGACACTGCCTCTCAGACACTATGCCTCTCAGACACTCTGTCTCTCAGACACTCTGTCTCTCAGACACAATGTCTCTCAGACTCTCCGCCTCTCAGACACTCTGTCTCTCAGAAACTCTGTCTCTCAGACACTCTGTTTCTCAGACACTCTGACTCTGAGACTCTCTGCCTCTCAGACACGCTGCATCTCAGACACTCTGTCTCTCAGATACTCTGCCTCTCAGACCCTCTGTCTCTGAGACAGTCTGTCTCTCATACAATCTGCCTCTCAGACACTGCCTCTTAGACACTGCCTCTCAGATACTCTGCCTCTCAGACACTCTGCCTCTCAGAAACTGCCTCTCAGACACTCTGCCTCTCAGACACTGCCTCTCAGGCACTCTGCCTCTCAGACACTGTCTCTCAGACACTCTGTCTCTCAGACACTCTGTCTCTCAGACACTCTGCCTCTCAGACAATCTGCCTCTCAGACCCTCTGTCTCTCAGACACTCAGTCGCTCAGACACTGCCTCTCAGACACTCTGTCTTTCAGACTCTCTGCCTCTCAGACACTCTGTATCTCAGACACACTGCCTCTCAGCCACTCTGCCTCTCAGACACTCTGTCGCTCAGAAAATCTGCCTCTCACAGTCTCTGCCTCTCAGACTCCCTGACTTTCAGACACTCTGCCTCTCAGACAATCTGTCTCTCATATACTCTGCCTCTCAGACAATCCGCCTCTCAGACACTGCCTCTCAGAAACGCTGTCTCTCAGACACTGTCTCTCAGACACTTCCTCTCAGACACTCTGTCTCTCAGACACTCTGCGTCTCAGACACTGCCTCTCAGACACTCTGCCTCTCAGACACTCTGCATCTCAGACACTCTGTCTCTCAGACATTCTGTCACTGAGACACTGCCTCTCAGAAAATCGCCCTCTCACACACTGCCTCTCAGATACTCTGACTCTCAGACATTCTGTCACTCAGTCACTGCCTCTCAGACACTCTGTCTCTCAGACACAATGTCTCTCAGACTCTCTGCCTCTCAGACACTCTGTCTCTCAGATACTCTGCCTCTCAGACCCTCTGTCTCTGAGACAGTCTGTCTCTCATACAATCTGCCTCACAGACACACTGCCTCTCAGATACTCTGTCTCTCAGAAACTCTGCCTCTCAGACACTGCCTCTCAGATACTCTGCCTCTCAGACACTCTGTTCCTCAGACACTCTGTCGCTCAGACACTCTGCCTCTCAGAAACTGCCTCTCAGACACTGCCTCTCAGACACTGCCTCTCAGACACTCTGCCTCTCAGACACTCTGCCTCTCAGACACTCTGCCTCTCAGACACTCTGCCTCTCAGACACTCTGTCTCTCAGACACTGTCTCTCAGACACTCTGTCTTTCAGACACTCTGTCTCTCAGACACTCTGCCTCTCAGAAACTCTGCCTCTCAGACATTCTGTCTCTCAGACAATCTGCCTCTCAGACCCTCTGTCTCTCAGACACTCAGTCGCTCAGACACTGCCTCTCAGACACTCTGTCTTTCAGACTCTCTGCCTCTCAGACACTCTGTATCTCAGACACTCTGTCGCTCAGAATATCTGCGTCTCACAGTCTCTGCCTCTCAGACTCCCTGACTTTCAGACACTCTGCTTCTCAGACAATCTGTCTCTCATATACTCTGCCTCTCAGACAATCCGCCTCTCAGACACTCTGTCTCTCAGACACTCTGCCTCTCAGACATTCTGTCTCTCAGACACTCTGCATCTCAGACACTCTGCCTCTCAGACACTCTTTCTATCAGACACTGCCCCTCAGACACGCTGTCTCTCAGACACTGTCTCTCAGACACTGCCTCTCAGACACTCTGTCTCTCAGACAATGCCTCTCAGACACTCTGCCTCTCAGACACTCTGCCTCTCAGACACTCTGTCTCTCAGACAGTATGTCGCTCAGACACTGCCTCTCAGAAAATCTCTCTCTCAGACACTGCCTCTCAGACACTCTGTCTCTCAGACACTGACTCTCAGACACTCTGCCTCTCAGACAATCTGTCTCTCAGACACTCTGTCTCTGAGACACACTGTCTCTCAGACACAATGTCTCTCAGACTCTCTGTCTCTCAGACACTCTGTTTCTCAGACACTGTTTCTCAGACACTCTGTCTATCAGACACTCTGTCTCTCAGACACTCTGTCTTTCAGACACTCTGACTCTCAGAATCTCTGCCTCTCAGACACGCTGCCTCTCAGTCTCTCTGACTATCAGACACTCTGCCTCTCAGACACTTTGCCTCTCAGACACTCTGCCTTTCCGACTCACTGACTTTCAGACACTCTGCCAGTCAGAAACTCTGTCTCTCAGATACTCTGCCTCTCAGACAATCTGCCTCTCAGACACACTGCCTCTCAGACACACTGTCTCTCAGACAATTTGTCTTTCAGACTCTCTGCCTCTCAGACAATCTGCCTCTCAGACAGACTGCATCTCAGATACTCTGTCTCTCAGACACTCTCCCTCTCAGACACTCTGTCTCTCAGACACTCTGTCTCTCAGACACACTGCCTCTCAGACTCTCTGCCTCTAAGACTCTCTGCCTCTCACACAATCTGCCTCACAGACACTCTGTCTCTCAGACTCTCTGCCTCTCAGACTCTCTGCCTCTCAAACTCGCTGCCTCTCAGACACGCTGTCTCTCAGACAATGTCTCTCAGACACTTCCTCTCAGACACTCTGCCTCTCAGAGACTCTGTCTCTCAGACACTCTGCCTCTCAGACACTCTGCCTCACAGACTCACTGCCACTCAGACACTCTGCCTGTCAGACACTCTGTCTCTCAGATTCTCTGCCTCTCAGACTCTCTGCCTCTCAGACTCTCTGCCTCTCAGACACTCTGTCTATCAGACACTGCCTCTCAGACACGCTGTCTCTCAGACACTGTCTCTCAGACACTTCCTCTCAGACACTCTGTCTCTCAGACACTCTGCGTCTCAGACACTGCCTCTCAGACACTCTGCCTCTCAGACACTCTGCATCTCAGACACTCTGTCTCTCAGACATTCTGTCACTGAGACACTGCCTCTCAGAAAATCGCTCTCTCAGACACTGCCTCTCAGATACTCTGACTCTCAGACATTCTGTCACTCAGTCACTGCCTCTCAGACACTCTGTCTCTCAGACACAATGTCTCTCAGACTCTCTGCCTCTCAGACACGCTGTCTCTCAGATACTCTGCCTCTCAGACCCTCTGTCTCTGAGACAGTCTGTCTCTCATACAATCTGCCTCACAGACACACTGCCTCTCAGATACTCTGTCTCTCAGAAACTCTGCCTCTCAGACACTGCCTCTCAGATACTCTGCCTCTCAGACACTCTGTCCCTCAGACACTCTGTCGCTCAGACACTCTGCCTCTCAGAAACTGCCTCTCAGACACTGCCTCTCAGACACTGCCTCTCAGACACTCTGCCTCTCAGACACTCTGCCTCTCAGACACTCTGCCTCTCAGACACTCTGCCTCTCAGACACTCTGTCTCTCAGACACTGTCTCTCAGACACTCTGTCTTTCAGACACTCTGTCTCTCAGACACTCTGCCTCTCAGAAACTCTGCCTCTCAGACATTCTGTCTCTCAGACAATCTGCCTCTCAGACCCTCTGTCTCTCAGACACTCAGTCGCTCAGACACTGCCTCTCAGACACTCTGTCTTTCAGACTCTCTGCCTCTCAGACACTCTGTATCTCAGACACTCTGTCCCTCAGAAAATCTGCCTCTCACAGTCTCTGCCTCTCAGACTCCCTGACTTTCAGACACTCTGCCTCTCAGACAATCTGTCTCTCATATACTCTGCCTCTCAGACAATCCGCCTCTCAGACACTCTGTCTCTCAGACACTCTGCCTCTCAGACATTCTGTCTCTCAGACACTCTGCATCTCAGACACTCTGCCTCTCAGACACTCTTTCTATCAGACACTGCCCCTCAGACACGCTGTCTCTCAGACACTGTCTCTCAGACACTGCCTCTCAGACACTCTGTCTCTCAGACAATGCCTCTCAGACACTCTGCCTCTCAGACACTCTGCCTCTCAGACACTCTGTCTCTCAGACAGTATGTCGCTCAGACACTGCCTCTCAGAAAATCTCTCTCTCAGACACTGCCTCTCAGACACTCTGTCTCTCAGACACTGACTCTCAGACACTCTGCCTCTCAGACAATCTGTCTCTCAGACACTCTGTCTCTGAGACACACTGTCTCTCAGACACAATGTCTCTCAGACTCTCTGTCTCTCAGACACTCTGTTTCTCAGACACTGTTTCTCAGACACTCTGTCTATCAGACACTCTGTCTCTCAGACACTCTGTCTTTCAGACACTCTGACTCTCAGAATCTCTCCCTCTCAGACACGCTGCCTCTCAGACTCTCTGACTATCAGACACTCTGCCTCTCAGACACTTTGCCTCTCAGACACTCTGCCTTTCCGACTCACTGACTTTCAGACACTCTGCCAGTCAGAAACTCTGTCTCTCAGATACTCTGCCTCTCAGACAATCTGCCTCTCAGCCACACTGCCTCTCAGACACACTGTTTCTCAGACAATTTGTCTTTCAGACTCTCTGCCTCTCAGACAATCTGCCTCTCAGACAGACTGCATCTCAGATACTCTGTCTCTCAGACACTCTCCCTCTCAGACACTCTGTCTCTCAGACACTCTGTCTCTCAGACACACTGCCTCTCAGACTCTCTGCCTCTAAGACTCTCTGCCTCTCACACAATCTGCCTCACAGACACTCTGTCTCTCAGACTCTCTGCCTCTCAGACTCTCTGCCTCTCAAACTCGCTGCCTCTCAGACACGCTGTCTCTCAGACAATGTCTCTCAGACACTTCCTCTCAGACACTCTGCCTCTCAGAGACTCTGTCTCTCAGACACTCTGCCTCTCAGACACTCTGTCTCACAGACTCACTGCCACTCAGACACTCTGCCTGTCAGACACTGCCTCTCAGACACGCTGTCTCTCAGACACTGTCTCTCAGACACTTCCTCTCAGACACTCTGTCTCTCAGACACTCTGCGTCTCAGACACTGCCTCTCAGACACTCTGCCTCTCAGACACTCTGCATCTCAGACACTCTGTCTCTCAGACATTCTGTCGCTGAGACACTGCCTCTCAGAAAATCGCTCTCTCAGACACTGCCTCTCAGATACTGTGACTCTCAGACATTCTGTCACTCAGTCACTGCCTCTCAGACACTCTGCCTCTCAGACACTGCCTCTCAGACACTGCCTCTCAGACACTATGCCTCTCAGACACTCTGTCTCTCAGACACTCTGTCTCTCAGACACAATGTCTCTCAGACTCTCTGCCTCTCAGACACTCTGTCTCTCAGAAACTCTGTCTCTCAGACACTCTGTTTCTCAGACACTCTGTCTCTGAGACTCTCTGCCTCTCAGACACGCTGCATCTCAGACACTCTGTCTCTCAGACATTATGTCGCTCAGACACTGCCTCTCAGAAAATCTCTCTCTCAGACACTGCCTCTCAGACACTCTGTCTCTCAGACACTGACTCTCAGACACTCTGTCTCACAGACTCACTGCCACTCAGACACTCTGCCTGTCAGACACTCTGTCTCTCAGATTCTCCGCCTCTCAGACTCTCTGCCTCTCAGACTCTCTGCCTCTCAGACACTCTGTCTATCAGACACTGCCTCTCAGACACGCTGTCTCTCAGACACTGTCTCTCAGACACTTCCTCTCAGACACTCTGTCTCTCAGACAATCAGCGTCTCAGACACTGCCTCTCAGACACTCTGCCTCTCAGACACGCTGCATCTCAGACACTCTGTCTCTCAGACATTATGTCGCTCAGACACTGCCTCTCAGAAAATCTCTCTCTCAGACACTGCCTCTCAGACACTCTGTCTCTCAGACACTGACTCTCAGACACTCTGCCTCTCAGACAATCTGTCTCTCAGACACTCTGTCTCTGAGACACACTGTCTCTCAGACACAATGTCTCTCAGACTCTCTGTCTCTCAGACACTCTGTTTCTCAGACACTGTTTCTCAGACACTCTGTCTATCAGACACTCTGTCTCTCAGACACTCTGTCTTTCAGACACTCTGACTCTCAGACTCTCTGCCTCTCAGACACGCTGCCTCTCAGACTCTCTGCCTCTCAGACTCTCTGCCTCTCAGATTCTATGACTTTCAGAAACTCTGTCTCTCAGACACTCTGCATCTCAGACTCTCTGACTATCAGACACTCTGCCTCTCAGACACTTTGCCTCTCAGACACTCTGCCTTTCCGACTCACTGACTTTCAGACACTCTGCCAATCAGAAACTCTGCCTCTCAGACACTGCCTCTCAGATATTCTGCCTCTCAGACACTCTCTCCCTCAGACACTCTGTCGCTCAGACACTCTGCCTCTCAGAAACTGCCTCTCAGACACTGCTTCTCAGAAACTGCCTCTCAGACACTCTGCCTCTCAGACACTCTGCCTCTCAGACACTCTGTCTCTCAGACAATCTGTCTCTCAGACACTGTCTCTCAGACACTCTGTCTCTCAGACACTCTGTCTCTCAGACACTCTGCCTCTCAGAAACTCTGCCTCTCAGACACTCTGTCTCTCAGACAATCTGCCTCTCAGACCCTCTGTCTCTCAGACACTCAGTCGCTCAGACACTGCCTCTCAGACACTCTGTCTTTCAGACTCTCTGCCTCTCAGACACTCTGTATCTCAGACACACTGCCTCTCAGCCACTCTGCCTCTCAGACACTCTGTCGCTCAGAAAATCTGCCTCTCACAGTCTCTGCCTCTCAGACTCCCTGACTTTCAGACACTCTGCCTCTCAGACAATCTGTCTCTCATGTACTCTGCCTCTCAGACAATCCGCCTCTCAGACACTCTGTCTCTCAGACACTCTGCCTCTCAGACATTCTGTCTCTCAGACACTCTGCATCTCAGACACTCTGCCTCTCAGACACTCTTTCTATCAGACACTGCCCCTCAGACACGCTGTCTCTCAGACACTGTCTCTCAGACACTGCCTCTCAGACACTCTGTCTCTCAGACACTGCCTCTCAGACACTCTGCCTCTCAGACACTCTGCCTCTCAGACACTCTGTCTCTCAGACAGTATGTCGCTGAGACACTGCCTCTCAGAAAATCTCTCTCTCAGACACTGCCTCTCAGACACTCTGACTCTCAGACATTCTGTCACTCAGTCACTGCCTCTCAGACACTCTGCCTCTCAGACACTGCCTCTCAGACACTGCCTCTCAGACACTATGCCTCTCAGACACTCTGTCTCTCAGACACTCTGTCTCTCAGACACAATGTCTCTCAGACTCTCTGCCTCTCAGACACTCTGTCTCTCAGAAACTCTGTCTCTCAGACACTCTGTTTCTCAGACACTCTGACTCTGAGACTCTCTGCCTCTCAGACACGCTGCATCTCAGACACTCTGTCTCTCAGATACTCTGCCTCTCAGACCCTCTGTCTCTGAGACAGTCTGTCTCTCATACAATCTGCCTCTCAGACACTGCCTCTCAGACACTGCCTCTCAGATACTCTGCCTCTCAGACACTCTGTCCCTCAGACACTCTGTCGCTCAGACACTCTGCCTCTCAGAAACTGCCTCTCAGACCTACCTCTCAGACACTGCCTCTCAGGCACTCTTCCTCTCAGACACTCTGCCTCTCAGACAATCTGTCTCTCAGACACTCTGCCTCTCAGACACTCTGTCTCACAGCCTCACTGCCTCTCAGACACTCTGCCTGTCAGACACTCTGTCTCTCAGATTCTCTGCCTCTCAGACTCTCTGCTTCTCAGACTCTCTGCCTCTCAGACACTCTGTCTATCAGACACTGACTCTCCGAAACGCTTTCTCTCAGACACTGTCTCTCAGACACTTCCTCTCAGACACTCTTTCTATCAGACACTGCCCCTCAGACATGCTGTCTCTCAGACACTGTCTCTCAGACACTGCCTCTCAGACACTCTGTCTCTCAGACACTGCCTCTCAGACACTCTGCCTCTCAGACACTCTGCCTCTCAGACACTCTGTCTCTCAGACATTATGTCACTCAGACACTGCCTCTCAGAAAATCTCTCTCTCAGACACTGCCTCTCAGACACTCTGTCTCTCAGACACTGACTCTCAGACACTCTGCCTCTCAGACAATCTGTCTCTCAGACACTCTGTCTCTGAGACACACTGTCTCTCAGACACAATGTCTCTCAGACTCTCTGTCTCTCAGACACTCTGTTTCTCAGACACTGTTTCTCAGACACTCTGTCTATCAGACACTCTGTCTCTCAGACACTCTGTCTTTCAGACACTCTGACTCTCAGACTCTCTGCCTCTCAGACACGCTGCCTCTCAGACTCTCTGCCTCTCAGACTCTCTGCCTCTCAGATTCTATGACTTTCAGAAACTCTGTCTCTCAGACACTCTGCATCTCAGACTCTCTGACTATCAGACACTCTGCCTCTCAGACACTTTGCCTCTCAGACACTCTGCCTTTCCGACTCACTGACTTTCAGACACTCTGCCAATCAGAAACTCTGTCTCTCAGATACTCTCTCACAGACACTCTGTCTCTCAGACACTCTGCCTCTCAGACACTCTGCCTCTCAGACACACTGCCTCTCAGACACACTGTCTCTCAGACAGTATGTCTTTCAGACTCTCTGCCTCTCAGACAATCTGCCTCTCAGACAGTCTGCATCTCAGATACTCTGTCTCTCAGACACTCTCCCTCTCAGACACTCTGTCTCTCAGACACTCTGTCTCTCAGACACTCTGCCTCTCAGACAATCTGTCTCTCAGACACTCTGCCTATCAGACACTCTGTCTCACAAACTCACTGCCTCTCAGACACTCTGCATGTCAGACACTCTGTCTCTCAGATTCTCTGCCTCTCAGACTCTCTGCCTCTCAGACTCTCTGCCTCTCAGACACGCTGTCTCTCAGACACTGTCTCTCAGACACTTCCTCTCAGACACTCTGTCTCTCAGACATTCGGTCGCTCAGACACTGCCTCTCAGAAAATCTCTCTCTCAGACAATGCCTCTCAGACACTCTGCCCCTCAGACATTCTGTCACTCAGACACTGCCTCTCAGACACTCTGTCTCTCAGACTTTCTGTCGCTCAGACACTGCCTCTCAGAAAATCTCTCTCTCAGACAATGCCTCTCAGACACTCTGCCTCTCAGACATTCTGTCACTCAGACACTGCCTCTCAGACACTCTGTCTCTCAGACACTGCCTCTCAGACACTCTGTCTCTCAGACACTCTGTTTCTCAGACACTCTGTTTCTCAGACACTCTGCCTCTCAGACACTCTGACTCTCAGACACTGTCTTTCAGACACTCTGACTCTCAGACTCTCTGCCTCTCAGACACGCTGCCTCTCAGACTCTCTGCCTCTCAGATCTCTGCCTCTCAGATTCTATGACTTTCAGAAACTCTGTCTCTCTGACACTCTGCCTCTCAGACTCTCTGACTATCAGACACTCTGCCTCTCAGACACATTGCCTCTCAGACACTCTGCCTTTCCGACTCACTGACTTTCAGACACTCTGCCAATCAGAAACTCTGTCTCTCAGATACTCTCTCTCAGACCCTCTGTCTCTCAGACACTCTGCCTCTCAGACCCTCTGTCTCTCAGACAATCTGCCTCTCAGACACACTGCATCTCAGATACACTGTCTCTCAGACACTCTCCCTCTCAGACACTCTGTCTCTCAGACACTCTGTCTCTCAGACACTCTGCCTCTCAGACACTCTGTCTACCTGACACTGCCTCTCAGACACGCTGTCTCTCAGACACGCTGTCTCTCAGACACTTCCTCTCAGACACTCTGTCTCTCAGACACTCTGCGTCTCAGACACTGCCTCTCAGACACTCTGCCTCTCAGACACTCTGCATCTCAAACACTCTGTCTCTCAGACATTCTGTCGCTCAGACACTGCCTCTCAGAAAATCTCTCTCTCAGACAATGCCTCTCAGAAACTCTGTCTCTCAGACACTCTGTCTCTCAGACACTCAGTCGCTCAGACACAATGTCTCTCAGACTCTCTGCCTCTCCGACACTCTGTCTCTCAGACACTCTGTCTCTCAGACTCTCTGTCTCTCAGACACTCTGTTTCTCAGACACTCTGACTCTGTGACTCTCTGCCTCTCAGACACGCTGCCTCTCAGACACTCTGTCTCTCAGACAACCTGACTCTCAGACACTCTGTCTCTCAGATACACTGCCTCTCAGACCCTCTGTCTCTGAGACACTCTGTCTCTCATACAATCTGCCTCTCAGACTCTCTGACTCTCAGACACTCTGCCTCTCAGTCACTGCCTCTCAGACACTGCCTCTCAGACACTCTGCCTCTCAGACACTCTGTCTCCCAGACAATCTGCCTCTCAGACCCTCTGTCTCTCAGACACTCAGTCGCTCAGATACTGCTTCTCAGACACTCTGTGTGTCAGACACTCTGCCTATCAGCCACTCTGCCTCTCAGACACTCTGTCTCTCAGAAAATCTGCCTCTCACAGTCTCTGCCTCTCAGGCTCCCTGACTTTCAGACACTCTGCCTCTCAGCCACTATGTCTCTCATATAATCTGCCTCTCAGACAATCCGCCTCTCAGACACTCTGTCTCTCAGACACTCTGCCTCTCAGACACTCTGTCTCTCAGACAATCTGTCTCTCAGAATCTCTGCTTCTCAGACACTCTGTCTCACAGACACTCTGCCTCTCAGACACTCTGTCTCTCAGACACTGATTCTCAGACACTATGTCTCTCATATACTCTGCCTCTAAGACAATCCGCCTCTCAGACACTCTGTCTCTCAGACACTCTGCCTCTCAGACACTCTGTCTATCAGACACTCTGCCTCTCAGACACTCTGTCTCTCAGACACTCTGCCTCTCAGACACTCTGTCTCACAGACACTCTGCCTCTCAGACACACTGCATCTCAGACACACTGTCTCTCAGACATTGTCACTCAGACAGTGCCTCTCAGAAAATCGCTCTTTCAGGCACTGCCTCTCAGACACTCTGTCTCTCAGACACTCTGTCTCACAGACACTCTTTCTCTCAGACACAATGTCTCTCAGACTCTCTGCCTCTCAGACACTCTGCCTCTCAGACACGCTGTCTCTCAGACACTGTTTCTCAGGCACTTCCTCTCAGACACTCTGTCTCTCAGACACTCTGCGTCTCAGAAACTGCCTCTCAGACACTCTGTCTCTCAGACACTGAATCTCAGACACTCTGACTCACAGACACACTGCCTCTCAGACTCTCTGCCTCTAAGACTCTCTGCCTCTCACACAATCTGCCTCACAGACACTCTGTCTCTCAGATTCTCTGCCTCTCAGACTCTCTGCCTCTCAAACTCGCTGCCTCTCAGACATGCTGTCTCTCAGACAATGTCTCTCAGACACTTCCTCTCAGACACTCTGTCTCTCAGACACTCTGCCTCTCAGACACTGCCTCTCAGACACTCTGTCTCTCAGACACTTCCTCTCAGACACTCTGCCTCTCAGAGAATCTGTCTCTCAGACATTCTGCCTCTCAGACACACTGCCTCTCAGACACTCTGTCTCACAGACTCACTGCCACTCAGACACTCTGCCTGTCAGACACTCTGTCTCTCAGATTCTCTGCCTCTCAGACTCTCTGCCTCTCAGACTCTCTGCCTCTCAGACACTCTGTCTATCAGACACTGACTCTCCGAAACGCTTTCTCTCAGACACTGTCTCTCAGACACTTCCTCTCAGACACTCTTTCTATCAGACACTGCCCCTCAGACACGCTGTCTCTCAGACACTGTCTCTCAGACACTGCCTCTCAGACACTCTGTCTCTCAGACACTGCCTCTCAGACACTCTGCCTCTCAGACACTCTGCCTCTCAGACACTCTGTCTCTCAGACATTATGTCACTCAGACACTGCCTCTCAGAAAATCTCTCTCTCAGACACTGCCTCTCAGACACTCTGTCTCTCAGACACTGACTCTCAGACACTCTGCCTCTCAGACAATCTGTCTCTCAGACACTCTGTCTCTGAGACACACTGTCTCTCAGACACAATGTCTCTCAGACTCTCTGTCTCTCAGACACTCTGTCTCTCAGACACTCTGTCTTTCAGACACTCTGACTCTCAGACTCTCTGCCTCTCAGACACGCTGCCTCTCAGACTCTCTGCCTCTCAGACTCTCTGCCTCTCAGATTCTATGACTTTCAGAAACTCTGTCTCTCAGACACTCTGCATCTCAGACTCTCTGACTATCAGACACTCTGCCTCTCAGACACTTTGCCTCTCAGACACTCTGCCTTTCTGACTCACTGACTTTCAGACACTCTGCCAATCAGAAACTCTGTCTCTCAGATACTCTCTCACAGACACTCTGTCTCTCAGACACTCTCCCTCTCAGACACTCTGTCTCTCAGACACTCTGTCTCTCAGACACACTGCCTCTCAGACAATCTGTCTCTCAGACACTCTGCCTGTCAGACACTCTGTCTCACAAACTCACTGCCTCTCAGACACTCTGCATGTCAGACACTCTGTCTCTCAGATTCTCTGCCTCTCAGACTCTCTGCCTCTCAGACTCTCTGCCTCTCAGACACTCTGTCTATCAGACACTGCCTCTCAGACACGCTGTCTCTCAGACACTGTCTCTCAGACACTTCCTCTCAGACACTCTGTCTCTCAGACATTCTGTCGCTCAGACACTGCCTCTCAGAAAATCTCTCTCTCAGACAATGCCTCTCAGACACTCTGCCCCTCAGACATTCTGTCACTCAGACACTGCCTCTCAGACACTCTGTCTCTCAGACTTTCTGTCGCTCAGACACTGCCTCTCAGAAAATCTCTCTCTCAGACAATGCCTCTCAGACACTCTGCCTCTCAGACATTCTGTCACTCAGACACTGCCTCTCAGACACTCTGTCTCTCAGACACTCTGTTTCTCAGACACTCTGTTTCTCAGACACTCTGCCTCTCAGACACTCTGACTCTCAGACACTGTCTTTCAGACACTCTGACTCTCAGACTCTCTGCCTATCAGACACGCTGCGTCTCAGACTCTCTGCCTCTCAGATCTCTGCCTCTCAGATTCTATGACTTTCAGAAACTCTGTCTCTCTGACACTCTGCCTCTCAGACTCTCTGACTATCAGACACTTTGCCTCTCAGACACTCTGCCTTTCCGACTCACTGACTTTCAGACACTCTGCCAATCAGAAACTCTGTCTCTCAGATACTCTCTCTCAGACCCTCTGTCTCTCAGACACTCTGCCTCTCAGACCCTCTGTCTCTCAGACAATCTGCCTCTCAGACACACTTCATCTCAGATACTCTGTCTCTCAGACACTCTCCCTCTCAGACACTCTGTCTCTCAGACACTCTGTCTCTCAGACGCTCTGCCTCTCAGACAATCTGTCTCTCAGACACTCTGCCTCTCAGACACTCTGTCTATCTGACACTGCCTCTAAGACACGCTGTCTCTCAGACACGCTGTCTCTCAGACACTTCCTCTCAGACACTCTGTCTCTCAGACACTCTGCGTCTCAGACACTGCCTCTCAGACACTCTGCCTCTCAGACACTCTGCATCTCAAACACTCTGTCTCTCAGACATTCTGTCGCTCAGACACTGCCTCTCAGAAAATCTCTCTCTCAGACAATGCCTCTCAGAAACTCTGTCTCTCAGACACTCTGTCTCTCAGACACTCTGTCTCTCAGACACAATATCTCTCAGACTCTCTGCCTCTCCGACACTCTGTCTCTCAGACACTCTGTCTCTCAGACTCTCTGTCTCTCAGACACTCTGTTTCTCAGACACTCTGACTCTGTGACTCTCTGCCTCTCAGACACGCTGCCTCTCAGACACTCTGTCTCTCAGACAACCTGCCTCTCAGACACTCTGTCTCTCAGATACACTGCCTCTCAGACCCTCTGTCTCTGAGACACTCTGTCTCTCATACAATCTGCCTCTCAGACACTCTGACTCTCAGACACTCTGCCTCTCAGACACTGCCTCTCAGACACTGCCTCTCAGACACTCTGCCTCTCAGACACTCTGTCTCCCAGACAATCTGCCTCTCAGACCCTCTGTCTCTCAGACACTCAGTCGCTCAGATACTGCTTCTCAGACACTCTGTGTGTCAGACACTCTGCCTATCAGCCACTCTGCCTCTCAGACACTCTGTCTCTCAGAAAATCTGCATCTCACAGTCTCTGCCTCTCAGGCTCCCTGACTTTCAGACACTCTGCCTCTCAGACACTATGTCTCTCATATAATCTGCCTCTCAGACAATCCGCCTCTCAGACACTCTGTCTCTCAGACACTCTGCCTCTCAGACACTCTGTCTCTCAGACACTGATTCTCAGACACTCTGACTCTCAGACACTATGTCTCTCATATACTCTGCCTCTAAGACAATCCACCTCTCAGACACTCTGTCTCTCAGACACTCTGCCTCTCAGACACTCTGTCTATCAGACACTCTGCCTCTCAGACACTCTGTCTCTCAGACACTCTGCCTCTCAGACACTCTGTCTCACAGACACTCTGCCTCTCAGACACACTGCATCTCAGACACACTGTCTCCCAGACAATCTGCCTCTCAGACCCTCTGTCTCTCAGACACTCAGTCGCTCAGATACTGCTTCTCAGACACTCTGTGTGTCAGACACTCTGCCTATCAGCCACTCTGCCTCTCAGACACTCTGTCTCTCAGAATATCTGCCTCTCACAGTCTCTGCCTCTCAGGCTCCCTGACTTTCAGACACTCTGCCTCTCAGACACTATGTCTCTCATATAATCTGCCTCTCAGACAATCCGCCTCTCAGACACTCTGTCTCTCAGACACTCTGCCTCTCAGACACTCTGTCTCTCAGACAATCTGTCTCTCAGAATCTCTGCTTCTCAGACACTCTGTCTCACAGACACTCTGCCTCTCAGACACTCTGTCTCTCAGACACTGATTCTCAGACACTCTGACTCTCAGACACTATGTCTCTCATATACTCTGCCTCTAAGACAATCCGCCTCTCAGACACTCTGTTTCTCAGACACTCTGCCTCTCAGACACTCTGTCTATCAGACACTCTGCCTCTCAGACACTCTGTCTCTCAGACACTCTGCCTCTCAGACACTCTGTCTCACAGACACTCTGCCTCTCAGACACACTGCATCTCAGACACACTGTCTCTCAGACATTGTCACTCAGACAGTGCCTCTCAGAAAATCGCTCTCTCAGACACTGCCTCTCAGACACTCTGTCTCTCAGACACTCTGTCTCACAGACACTCTGTCTCTCAGACACAATGTCTCTCAGATTCTCTGCCTCTCAGACACTCTGCCTCTCAGACACGCTGTCTCTCAGACACTGTTTCTCAGACACTTCCTCTCAGACACTCTGTCTCTCAGACACTCTGTCTCTCAGACACTGAATGTCAGACACTCTGACTCTCAGACACACTGCCTCTCAGACTCTCTGCCTCTAAGACTCTCTGCCTCTCACACAATCTGCCTCACAGACACTCTGTCTCTCAGACTCTCTGCTTCTCAGACTCTCTGCCTCTCAAACTCGCTGCCTCTCAGACACGCTGTCTCTCAGACAATGTCTCTCAGACACTTCCTCTCAGACACTCTGTCTCTCAGACACTCTGCCTCTCAGACACTGCCTCTCAGACACTCTGTCTCTCAGACACTTCCTCTCAGACACTCTGCCTCTCAGAGACTCTGTCTCTCAGACACTCTGCCTCTCAGACACACTGCCTCTCAGACACTCTGCCTCACAGACTCACTGCCACTCAGACACTCTGCCTGTCAGACACTCTGTCTCTCAGATTCTCTGCCTCTCAGAATCTCTGCCTCTCAGACTCTCTGCCTCTCAGACACTCTGTCTATCAGACACTGCCTCTCAGACACGCTGTCTCTCAGACACTGTCTCTCAGACACTTCCTCTCAGACACTCTGTCTCTCAGACAATCTGCGTCTCAGACACTGCCTCTCAGACACTCTGCCTCTCAGACACTCAGCATCTCAGACACTCTGTATCAGACACTCTGCCTCTCAGACACTCTGTCTCTCAGACACTCTGCCTCTCAGACACTCTGTCTCACAGACACTCTGCCTCTCAGACACACTGCATCTCAGACACACTGTCTCTCAGACATTGTCACTCAGACAGTGCCTCTCAGAAAATCGCTCTCTCAGACACTGCCTCTCAGACACTCTGTCTCTCAGACACTCTGTCTCACAGACACTCTGTCTCTCAGACACTCTGTCTCACAGACTCTCTGCCTCTCAGACACTCTGCCTCTCAGACACGCTGTCTCTCAGACACTGTTTCTCAGACACTTCCTCTCAGACACTATGCCTCTCAGACACTCTGTCTCTCAGACACTGAATCTCAGACACTCTGACTCTCAGACACACTGCCTCTCAGACTCTCTGCCTCTAAGACTCTCTGCCTCTCACACAATCTGCCTCACAGACACTCTGTCTCTCAGACTCTCTGCTTCTCAGACTCTCTGCCTCTCAAACTCGCTGCCTCTCAGACACGCTGTCTCTCAGACAATGTCTCTCAGACACTTCCTCTCAGACACTCTGTCTCTCAGACACTCTGCCTCTCAGACACTGCCTCTCAGACACTCTGTCTCTCAGACACTTCCTCTCAGACACTCTGCCTCTCAGAGACTCTGTCTCTCAGACACTCTGCCTCTCAGACACACTGCCTCTCAGACACTCTGTCTCACAGACTCACTGCCACTCAGACACTCTGCCTGTCAGACACTCTGTCTCTCAGATTCTCTGCCTCTCAGACTCTCTGCCTCTCAGACTCTCTGCCTCTCAGACACTCTGTCTATCAGACACTGCCTCTCAGACACGCTGTCTCTCAGACACTGTCTCTCAGACACTTCCTCTCAGACACTCTGTCTCTCAGACACTCTGCGTCTCAGACACTGCCTCTCAGACACTCTGCCTCTCAGACACTCTGCATCTCAGACACTCTGTCTCTCAGACATTCTGTCGCTGAGACACTGCCTCTCAGAAAATCGCTCTCTCAGACACTGCCTCTCAGATACTCTGACTCTCAGACATTCTGTCACTCAGTCACTGCCTCTCAGACACTCTGCCTCTCAGACACTGCCTCTCAGACACTGCCTCTCAGACACTATGCCTCTCAGACACTCTGTCTCTCAGACACTCTGTCTCTCAGACACAATGTCTCTCAGACTCTCTGACTCTCAGACACTCTGTCTCTCAGAAACTCTGTCTCTCAGACACTCTGTTTCTCAGACACTCTGACTCTGAGACTCTCTGCCTCTCAGACACGCTGCATCTCAGACACTCTGTCTCTGAGACAGTCTGTCTCTCATACAATCTGCCTCTCAGACACTGCCTCTCAGACACTGCCTCTCAGATACTCTGCCTCTCAGACACTCTGTCCCTCAGACACTCTGTCGCTCAGACACTCTGCCTCTCAGAAACTGCCTCTCAGACCTACCTCTCAGACACTGCCTCTCAGGCACTCTTCCTCTCAGACACTCTGCCTCTCAGACAATCTGTCTCTCAGACACTCTGCCTCTCAGACACTCTGTCTCACAGCCTCACTGCCTCTCAGACACTCTGCCTGTCAGACACTCTGTCTCTCAGATTCTCTGCCTCTCAGACACTCTGCCTCTCAGACACTCTGCCTCTCAGACACTCTGTCTATCAGACACTGACTCTCCGAAACGCTTTCTCTCAGACACTGTCTCTCAGACACTTCCTCTCAGACACTCTTTCTATCAGACACTGCCCCTCAGACACGCTGTCTCTCAGACACTGTCTCTCAGACACTGCCTCTCAGACACTCTGTCTCTCAGACACTGCCTCTCAGGCACTCTGCCTCTCAGACACTCTGCCTCTCAGACACTCTGTCTCTCAGACATTATGTCACTCAGACACTGCCTCTCAGAAAATCTCTCTCTCAGACACTGCCTCTCAGACACTCTGTCTCTCAGACACTGACTCTCAGACACTCTGCCTCTCAGACAATCTGTCTCTCAGACACTCTGTCTCTGAGACACACTGTCTCTCAGACACAATGTCTCTCAGACTCTCTGTCTCTCAGACACTCTGTTTCTCAGACACTGTTTCTCAGACACTCTGTCTATCAGACACTCTGTCTCTCAGACACTCTGTCTTTCAGACACTCTGACTCTCAGACTCTCTGCCTCTCAGACACGCTGCCTCTCAGACTCTCTGCCTCTCAGACTCTCAGCCTCTCAGATTCTATGACTTTCAGAAACTCTGTCTCTCAGACACTCTGCATCTCAGACTCTCTGACTATCAGACACTCTGCCTCTCAGACACTCTGTCTATCAGACACTGCCTCTCAGACACGCTGTCTCTCAGACACTGTCTCTCAGACACTTCCTCTCAGACACTCTGTCTCTCAGACAATCTGCGTCTCAGACACTGCCTCTCAGACACTCTGCCTCTCAGACACTCAGCATCTCAGACACTCTGTATCAGACACTCTGCCTCTCAGACACTCTGTCTCTCAGACACTCTGCCTCTCAGACACTCTGTCTCACAGACACTCTGCCTCTCAGACACACTGCATCTCAGACACACTGTCTCTCAGACATTGTCACTCAGACAGTGCCTCTCAGAAAATCGCTCTCTCAGACACTGCCTCTCAGACACTCTGTCTCTCAGACACTCTGTCTCACAGACACTCTGTCTCTCAGACACTCTGTCTCACAGACTCTCTGCCTCTCAGACACTCTGCCTCTCAGACACGCTGTCTCTCAGACACTGTTTCTCAGACACTTCCTCTCAGACACTATGCCTCTCAGACACTCTGTCTCTCAGACACTGAATCTCAGACACTCTGACTCTCAGACACACTGCCTCTCAGACTCTCTGCCTCTAAGACTCTCTGCCTCTCACACAATCTGCCTCACAGACACTCTGTCTCTCAGACTCTCTGCTTCTCAGACTCTCTGCCTCTCAAACTCGCTGCCTCTCAGACACGCTGTCTCTCAGACAATGTCTCTCAGACACTTCCTCTCAGACACTCTGTCTCTCAGACACTCTGCCTCTCAGACACTGCCTCTCAGACACTCTGTCTCTCAGACACTTCCTCTCAGACACTCTGCCTCTCAGAGACTCTGTCTCTCAGACACTCTGCCTCTCAGACACACTGCCTCTCAGACACTCTGTCTCACAGACTCACTGCCACTCAGACACTCTGCCTGTCAGACACTCTGTCTCTCAGATTCTCTGCCTCTCAGACTCTCTGCCTCTCAGACTCTCTGCCTCTCAGACACTCTGTCTATCAGACACTGCCTCTCAGACACGCTGTCTCTCAGACACTGTCTCTCAGACACTTCCTCTCAGACACTCTGTCTCTCAGACACTCTGCGTCTCAGACACTGCCTCTCAGACACTCTGCCTCTCAGACACTCTGCATCTCAGACACTCTGTCTCTCAGACATTCTGTCGCTGAGACACTGCCTCTCAGAAAATCGCTCTCTCAGACACTGCCTCTCAGATACTCTGACTCTCAGACATTCTGTCACTCAGTCACTGCCTCTCAGACACTCTGCCTCTCAGACACTGCCTCTCAGACACTGCCTCTCAGACACTATGCCTCTCAGACACTCTGTCTCTCAGACACTCTGTCTCTCAGACACAATGTCTCTCAGACTCTCTGACTCTCAGACACTCTGTCTCTCAGAAACTCTGTCTCTCAGACACTCTGTTTCTCAGACACTCTGACTCTGAGACTCTCTGCCTCTCAGACACGCTGCATCTCAGACACTCTGTCTCTGAGACAGTCTGTCTCTCATACAATCTGCCTCTCAGACACTGCCTCTCAGACACTGCCTCTCAGATACTCTGCCTCTCAGACACTCTGTCCCTCAGACACTCTGTCGCTCAGACACTCTGCCTCTCAGAAACTGCCTCTCAGACCTACCTCTCAGACACTGCCTCTCAGGCACTCTTCCTCTCAGACACTCTGCCTCTCAGACAATCTGTCTCTCAGACACTCTGCCTCTCAGACACTCTGTCTCACAGCCTCACTGCCTCTCAGACACTCTGCCTGTCAGACACTCTGTCTCTCAGATTCTCTGCCTCTCAGACACTCTGCCTCTCAGACTCTCTGCCTCTCAGACACTCTGTCTATCAGACACTGACTCTCCGAAACGCTTTCTCTCAGACACTGTCTCTCAGACACTTCCTCTCAGACACTCTTTCTATCAGACACTGCCCCTCAGACACGCTGTCTCTCAGACACTGTCTCTCAGACACTGCCTCTCAGACACTCTGTCTCTCAGACACTGCCTCTCAGGCACTCTGCCTCTCAGACACTCTGCCTCTCAGACACTCTGTCTCTCAGACATTATGTCACTCAGACACTGCCTCTCAGAAAATCTCTCTCTCAGACACTGCCTCTCAGACACTCTGTCTCTCAGACACTGACTCTCAGACACTCTGCCTCTCAGACAATCTGTCTCTCAGACACTCTGTCTCTGAGACACACTGTCTCTCAGACACAATGTCTCTCAGACTCTCTGTCTCTCAGACACTCTGTTTCTCAGACACTGTTTCTCAGACACTCTGTCTATCAGACACTCTGTCTCTCAGACACTCTGTCTTTCAGACACTCTGACTCTCAGACTCTCTGCCTCTCAGACACGCTGCCTCTCAGACTCTCTGCCTCTCAGACTCTCAGCCTCTCAGATTCTATGACTTTCAGAAACTCTGTCTCTCAGACACTCTGCATCTCAGACTCTCTGACTATCAGACACTCTGCCTCTCAGACACTTTGCCTCTCAGACACTCTGCCTTTACGACTCACTGACTTTCAGACACTCTGCCAATCCGAAACTCTGTCTCTCAGATACTCTCTCACAGACACTCTGTCTCTCAGACACTCTGCCTCTCAGACACTCTGCCTCTCAGACACACTGCCTTTCAGACACACTGTCTCTCAGACAATATGTCTTTCAGACTCTCTGCCTCTCAGACAATCTGCCTCTCAGACAGTCTGCATCTCAGATACTCTGTCTCTCAGACACTCTCCCTCTCAGACACTCTGTCTCTCAGACACTCTGTCTCTCAGACACTCTGCCTCTCAGACAATCTGTCTCTCAGACACTCTGACTCTCAGACATTCTGTCACTCAGTCACTGCCTCTCAGACACTCTGCCTCTCAGACACTGCCTCTCAGACACTGCCTCTCAGACACTATGCCTCTCAGACACTCTGTCTCTCAGACACTCTGTCTCTCAGACACAATGTCTCTCAGACTCTCTGCCTCTCAGACACTCTGTCTCTCAGAAACTCTGTCTCTCAGACACTCTGTTTCTCAGACACTCTGACTCTGAGACTCTCTGCCTCTCAGACACGCTGCATCTCAGACACTCTGTCTCTCAGATACTCTGCCTCTCAGACCCTCTGTCTCTGAGACAGTCTGTCTCTCATACAATCTGCCTCTCAGACACTGCCTCTCAGACACTGCCTCTCAGATACTCTGCCTCTCAGACACTCTGTCCCTCAGACACTCTGTCGCTCAGACACTCTGCCTCTCAGAAACTGCCTCTCAGACCTACCTCTCAGACACTGCCTCTCAGGCACTCTTCCTCTCAGACACTCTGCCTCTCAGACAATCTGTCTCTCAGACACTCTGCCTCTCAGACACTCTGTCTCACAGCCTCACTGCCTCTCAGACACTCTGCCTGTCAGACACTCTGTCTCTCAGATTCTCTGCCTCTCAGACTCTCTGCTTCTCAGACTCTCTGCCTCTCAGACACTCTGTCTATCAGACACTGACTCTCCGAAACGCTTTCTCTCAGACACTGTCTCTCAGACACTTCCTCTCAGACACTCTTTCTATCAGACACTGCCCCTCAGACATGCTGTCTCTCAGACACTGTCTCTCAGACACTGCCTCTCAGACACTCTGTCTCTCAGACACTGCCTCTCAGACACTCTGCCTCTCAGACACTCTGCCTCTCAGACACTCTGTCTCTCAGACATTATGTCACTCAGACACTGCCTCTCAGAAAATCTCTCTCTCAGACACTGCCTCTCAGACACTCTGTCTCTCAGACACTGACTCTCAGACACTCTGCCTCTCAGACAATCTGTCTCTCAGACACTCTGTCTCTGAGACACACTGTCTCTCAGACACAATGTCTCTCAGACTCTCTGTCTCTCAGACACTCTGTTTCTCAGACACTGTTTCTCAGACACTCTGTCTATCAGACACTCTGTCTCTCAGACACTCTGTCTTTCAGACACTCTGACTCTCAGACTCTCTGCCTCTCAGACACGCTGCCTCTCAGACTCTCTGCCTCTCAGACTCTCTGCCTCTCAGATTCTATGACTTTCAGAAACTCTGTCTCTCAGACACTCTGCATCTCAGACTCTCTGACTATCAGACACTCTGCCTCTCAGACACTTTGCCTCTCAGACACTCTGCCTTTCCGACTCACTGACTTTCAGACACTCTGCCAATCAGAAACTCTGTCTCTCAGATACTCTCTCACAGACACTCTGTCTCTCAGACACTCTGCCTCTCAGACACTCTGCCTCTCAGACACACTGCCTCTCAGACACACTGTCTCTCAGACAGTATGTCTTTCAGACTCTCTGCCTCTCAGACAATCTGCCTCTCAGACAGTCTGCATCTCAGATACTCTGTCTCTCAGACACTCTCCCTCTCAGACACTCTGTCTCTCAGACACTCTGTCTCTCAGACACTCTGCCTCTCAGACAATCTGTCTCTCAGACACTCTGCCTATCAGACACTCTGTCTCACAAACTCACTGCCTCTCAGACACTCTGCATGTCAGACACTCTGTCTCTCAGATTCTCTGCCTCTCAGACTCTCTGCCTCTCAGACTCTCTGCCTCTCAGACACGCTGTCTCTCAGACACTGTCTCTCAGACACTTCCTCTCAGACACTCTGTCTCTCAGACATTCTGTCGCTCAGACACTGCCTCTCAGAAAATCTCTCTCTCAGACAATGCCTCTCAGACACTCTGCCCCTCAGACATTCTGTCACTCAGACACTGCCTCTCAGACACTCTGTCTCTCAGACTTTCTGTCGCTCAGACACTGCCTCTCAGAAAATCTCTCTCTCAGACAATGCCTCTCAGACACTCTGCCTCTCAGACATTCTGTCACTCAGACACTGCCTCTCAGACACTCTGTCTCTCAGACACTGCCTCTCAGACACTCTGTCTCTCAGACACTCTGTTTCTCAGACACTCTGTTTCTCAGACACTCTGCCTCTCAGACACTCTGACTCTCAGACACTGTCTTTCAGACACTCTGACTCTCAGACTCTCTGCCTCTCAGACACGCTGCCTCTCAGACTCTCTGCCTCTCAGATCTCTGCCTCTCTGATTCTATGACTTTCAGAAACTCTGTCTCTCTGACACTCTGCCTCTCAGACTCTCTGACTATCAGACACTCTGCCTCTCAGACACATTGCCTCTCAGACACTCTGCCTTTCCGACTCACTGACTTTCAGACACTCTGCCAATCAGAAACTCTGTCTCTCAGATACTCTCTCTCAGACCCTCTGTCTCTCAGACACTCTGCCTCTCAGACCCTCTGTCTCTCAGACAATCTGCCTCTCAGACACACTGCATCTCAGATACACTGTCTCTCAGACACTCTCCCTCTCAGACACTCTGTCTCTCAGACACTCTGTCTCTCAGACGCTCTGCCTCTCAGACAATCTGTCTCTCAGACACTCTGCCTCTCAGACACTCTGTCTACCTGACACTGCCTCTCAGACACGCTGTCTCTCAGACACGCTGTCTCTCAGACACTTCCTCTCAGACACTCTGTCTCTCAGACACTCTGCGTCTCAGACACTGCCTCTCAGACACTCTGCCTCTCAGACACTCTGCATCTCAAACACTCTGTCTCTCAGACATTCTGTCGCTCAGACACTGCCTCTCAGAAAATCTCTCTCTCAGACAATGCCTCTCAGAAACTCTGTCTCTCAGACACTCTGTCTCTCAGACACTCAGTCGCTCAGACACAATGTCTCTCAGACTCTCTGCCTCTCCGACACTCTGTCTCTCAGACACTCTGTCTCTCAGACTCTCTGTCTCTCAGACACTCTGTTTCTCAGACACTCTGACTCTGTGACTCTCTGCCTCTCAGACACGCTGCCTCTCAGACACTCTGTCTCTCAGACAACCTGACTCTCAGACACTCTGTCTCTCAGATACACTGCCTCTCAGACCCTCTGTCTCTGAGACACTCTGTCTCTCATACAATCTGCCTCTCAGACTCTCTGACTCTCAGACACTCTGCCTCTCAGACACTGCCTCTCAGACACTGCCTCTCAGACACTCTGCCTCTCAGACACTCTGTCTCCCAGACAATCTGCCTCTCAGACCCTCTGTCTCTCAGACACTCAGTCGCTCAGATACTGCTTCTCAGACACTCTGTGTGTCAGACACTCTGCCTATCAGCCACTCTGCCTCTCAGACACTCTGTCTCTCAGAAAATCTGCCTCTCACAGTCTCTGCCTCTCAGGCTCCCTGACTTTCAGACACTCTGCCTCTCAGACACTATGTCTCTCATATAATCTGCCTCTCAGACAATCCGCCTCTCAGACACTCTGTCTCTCAGACACTCTGCCTCTCAGACACTCTGTCTCTCAGACAATCGGTCTCTCAGAATCTCTGCTTCTCAGACACTCTGTCTCACAGACACTCTGCCTCTCAGACACTCTGTCTCTCAGACACTGATTCTCAGACACTCTGACTCTCAGACACTATGTCTCTCATATACTCTGCCTCTAAGACAATCCGCCTCTCAGACACTCTGTCTCTCAGACACTCTGCCTCTCAGACACTCTGTCTATCAGACACTCTGCCTCTCAGACACTCTGTCTCTCAGACACTCTGCCTCTCAGACACTCTGTCTCACAGACACTCTGCCTCTCAGACACACTGCATCTCAGACACACTGTCTCTCAGACATTGTCACTCAGACAGTGCCTCTCAGAAAATCGCTCTTTCAGGCACTGCCTCTCAGACACTCTGTCTCTCAGACACTCTGTCTCACAGACACTCTGTCTCTCAGACACAATGTCTCTCAGACTCTCTGCCTCTCAGACACTCTGCCTCTCAGACACGCTGTCTCTCAGACACTGTTTCTCAGACACTTCCTCTCAGACACTCTGTCTCTCAGACACTCTGCGTCTCAGAAACTGCCTCTCAGACACTCTGTCTCTCAGACACTGAATCTCAGACACTCTGACTCACAGACACACTGCCTCTCAGACTCTCTGCCTCTAAGACTCTCTGCCTCTCACACAATCTGCCTCACAGACACTCTGTCTCTCAGATTCTCTGCCTCTCAGACTCTCTGCCTCTCAAACTCGCTGCCTCTCAGACATGCTGTCTCTCAGACAATGTCTCTCAGACACTTCCTCTCAGACACTCTGTCTCTCAGACACTCTGCCTCTCAGACACTGCCTCTCAGACCCTCTGTCTCTCAGACACTTCCTCTCAGACACTCTGCCTCTCAGAGACTCTGTCTCTCAGACATTCTGCCTCTCAGACACACTGCCTCTCAGACACTCTGTCTCACAGACTCACTGCCACTCAGACACTCTGCCTGTCAGACACTCTGTCTCTCAGATTCTCTGCCTCTCAGACTCTCTGCCTCTCAGACTCTCTGCCTCTCAGACACTCTGTCTATCAGACACTGACTCTCCGAAACGCTTTCTCTCAGACACTGTCTCTCAGACACTTCCTCTCAGACACTCTTTCTATCAGACACTGCCCCTCAGACACGCTGTCTCTCAGACACTGTCTCTCAGACACTGCCTCTCAGACACTC
Organism: Isurus oxyrinchus; assembly: GCA_026770705.1. NCBI lineage: Eukaryota > Metazoa > Chordata > Chondrichthyes > Lamniformes > Lamnidae > Isurus > Isurus oxyrinchus. Next base: position 550,227 of record JANJGN010000259.1, on the reverse strand, counting down.
TGTCTCTCAGACACTGCCTCTCAGACACTCTGCCTCTCAGACACTCTGCCTCTCAGACACTCTGTCTCTCAGACATTATGTCACTCAGACACTGCCTCTCAGAAAATCTCTCTCTCAGACACTGCCTCTCAGACACTCTGTCTCTCAGACACTGACTCTCAGACACTCTGCCTCTCAGACAATCTGTCTCTCAGACACTCTGTCTCTGAGACACACTGTCTCTCAGACACAATGTCTCTCAGACTCTCTGTCTCTCAGACACTCTGTCTCTCAGAAACTCTGTCTTTCAGACACTCTGACTCTCAGACTCTCTGCCTCTCAGACACGCTGCCTCTCAGACTCTCTGCCTCTCAGACTCTCTGCCTCTCAGATTCTATGACTTTCAGAAACTCTGTCTCTCAGACACTCTGCATCTCAGACTCTCTGACTATCAGACACTCTGCCTCTCAGACACTTTGCCTCTCAGACACTCTGCCTTTCTGACTCACTGACTTTCAGACACTCTGCCAATCAGAAACTCTGTCTCTCAGATACTCTCTCACAGACACTCTGTCTCTCAGACACTCTCCCTCTCAGACACTCTGTCTCTCAGACACTCTGTCTCTCAGACACACTGCCTCTCAGACAATCTGTCTCTCAGACACTCTGCCTGTCAGACACTCTGTCTCACAAACTCACTGCCTCTCAGACACTCTGCATGTCAGACACTCTGTCTCTCAGATTCTCTGCCTCTCAGACTCTCTGCCTCTCAGACTCTCTGCCTCTCAGACACTCTGTCTATCAGACACTGCCTCTCAGACACGCTGTCTCTCAGACACTGTCTCTCAGACACTTCCTCTCAGACACTCTGTCTCTCAGACATTCTGTCGCTCAGACACTGCCTCTCAGAAAATCTCTCTCTCAGACAATGCCTCTCAGACACTCTGCCCCTCAGACATTCTGTCACTCAGACACTGCCTCTCAGACACTCTGTCTCTCAGACTTTCTGTCGCTCAGACACTGCCTCTCAGAAAATCTCTCTCTCAGACAATGCCTCTCAGACACTCTGCCTCTCAGACATTCTGTCACTCAGACACTGCCTCTCAGACACTCTGTCTCTCAGACACTCTGTTTCTCAGACACTCTGTTTCTCAGACACTCTGCCTCTCAGACACTCTGACTCTCAGACACTGTCTTTCAGACACTCTGACTCTCAGACTCTCTGCCTATCAGACACGCTGCCTCTCAGACTCTCTGCCTCTCAGATCTCTGCCTCTCAGATTCTATGACTTTCAGAAACTCTGTCTCTCTGACACTCTGCCTCTCAGACTCTCTGACTATCAGACACTTTGCCTCTCAGACACTCTGCCTTTCCAACTCACTGACTTTCAGACACTCTGCCAATCAGAAACTCTGTCTCTCAGATACTCTCTCTCAGACCCTCTGTCTCTCAGACACTCTGCCTCTCAGACCCTCTGTCTCTCAGACAATCTGCCTCTCAGACACACTGCATCTCAGATACTCTGTCTCTCAGACACTCTCCCTCTCAGACACTCTGTCTCTCAGACACTCTGTCTCTCAGACGCTCTGCCTCTCAGACAATCTGTCTCTCAGACACTCTGCCTCTCAGACACTCTGTCTATCTGACACTGCCTCTCAGACACGCTGTCTCTCAGACACGCTGTCTCTCAGACACTTCCTCTCAGACACTCTGTCTCTCAGACACTCTGCATCTCAGACACTGCCTCTCAGACACTCTGCCTCTCAGACACTCTGCATCTCAAACACTCTGTCTCTCAGACATTCTGTCGCTCAGACACTGCCTCTCAGAAAATCTCTCTCTCAGACAATGCCTCTCAGAAACTCTGTCTCTCAGACACTCTGTCTCTCAGACACTCTGTCTCTCAGACACAATATCTCTCAGACTCTCTGCCTCTCCGACACTCTGTCTCTCAGACACTCTGTCTCTCAGACTCTCTGTCTCTCAGACACTCTGTTTCTCAGACACTCTGACTCTGTGACTCTCTGCCTCTCAGACACGCTGCCTCTCAGACACTCTGTCTCTCAGACAACCTGCCTCTCAGACACTCTGTCTCTCAGATACACTGCCTCTCAGACCCTCTGTCTCTGAGACACTCTGTCTCTCATACAATCTGCCTCTCAGACACTCTGACTCTCAGACACTCTGCCTCTCAGACACTGCCTCTCAGACACTGCCTCTCAGACACTCTGCCTCTCAGACACTCTGTCTCCCAGACAATCTGCCTCTCAGACCCTCTGTCTCTCAGACACTCAGTCGCTCAGATACTGCTTCTCAGACACTCTGTGTGTCAGACACTCTGCCTATCAGCCACTCTGCCTCTCAGACACTCTGTCTCTCAGAAAATCTGCATCTCACAGTCTCTGCCTCTCAGGCTCCCTGACTTTCAGACACTCTGCCTCTCAGACACTATGTCTCTCATATAATCTGCCTCTCAGACAATCCGCCTCTCAGACACTCTGTCTCTCAGACACTCTGCCTCTCAGACACTCTGTCTCTCAGACACTGATTCTCAGACACTCTGACTCTCAGACACTATGTCTCTCATATACTCTGCCTCTAAGACAATCCACCTCTCAGACACTCTGTCTCTCAGACACTCTGCCTCTCAGACACTCTGTCTATCAGACACTCTGCCTCTCAGACACTCTGTCTCTCAGACACTCTGCCTCTCAGACACTCTGTCTCACAGACACTCTGCCTCTCAGACACACTGCATCTCAGACACACTGTCTCCCAGACAATCTGCCTCTCAGACCCTCTGTCTCTCAGACACTCAGTCGCTCAGATACTGCTTCTCAGACACTCTGTGTGTCAGACACTCTGCCTATCAGCCACTCTGCCTCTCAGACACTCTGTCTCTCAGAATATCTGCCTCTCACAGTCTCTGCCTCTCAGGCTCCCTGACTTTCAGACACTCTGCCTCTCAGACACTATGTCTCTCATATAATCTGCCTCTCAGACAATCCGCCTCTCAGACACTCTGTCTCTCAGACACTCTGCCTCTCAGACACTCTGTCTCTCAGACAATCTGTCTCTCAGAATCTCTGCTTCTCAGACACTCTGTCTCACAGACACTCTGCCTCTCAGACACTCTGTCTCTCAGACACTGATTCTCAGACACTCTGACTCTCAGACACTATGTCTCTCATATACTCTGCCTCTAAGACAATCCGCCTCTCAGACACTCTGTCTCTCAGACACTCTGCCTCTCAGACACTCTGTCTATCAGACACTCTGCCTCTCAGACACTCTGTCTCTCAGACACTCTGCCTCTCAGACACTCTGTCTCACAGACACTCTGCCTCTCAGACACACTGCATCTCAGACACACTGTCTCTCAGACATTGTCACTCAGACAGTGCCTCTCAGAAAATCGCTCTCTCAGACACTGCCTCTCAGACACTCTGTCTCTCAGACACTCTGTCTCACAGACACTCTGTCTCTCAGACACAATGTCTCTCAGACTCTCTGCCTCTCAGACACTCTGCCTCTCAGACACGCTGTCTCTCAGACACTGTTTCTCAGACACTTCCTCTCAGACACTCTGTCTCTCAGACACTCTGTCTCTCAGACACTGAATGTCAGACACTCTGACTCTCAGACACACTGCCTCTCAGACTCTCTGCCTCTAAGACTCTCTGCCTCTCACACAATCTGCCTCACAGACACTCTGTCTCTCAGACTCTCTGCTTCTCAGACTCTCTGCCTCTCAAACTCGCTGCCTCTCAGACACGCTGTCTCTCAGACAATGTCTCTCAGACACTTCCTCTCAGACACTCTGTCTCTCAGACACTCTGCCTCTCAGACACTGCCTCTCAGACACTCTGTCTCTCAGACACTTCCTCTCAGACACTCTGCCTCTCAGAGACTCTGTCTCTCAGACACTCTGCCTCTCAGACACACTGCCTCTCAGACACTCTGCCTCACAGACTCACTGCCACTCAGACACTCTGCCTGTCAGACACTCTGTCTCTCAGATTCTCTGCCTCTCAGACTCTCTGCCTCTCAGACTCTCTGCCTCTCAGACACTCTGTCTATCAGACACTGCCTCTCAGACACGCTGTCTCTCAGACACTGTCTCTCAGACACTTCCTCTCAGACACTCTGTCTCTCAGACAATCTGCGTCTCAGACACTGCCTCTCAGACACTCTGCCTCTCAGACACTCAGCATCTCAGACACTCTGTATCAGACACTCTGCCTCTCAGACACTCTGTCTCTCAGACACTCTGCCTCTCAGACACTCTGTCTCACAGACACTCTGCCTCTCAGACACACTGCATCTCAGACACACTGTCTCTCAGACATTGTCACTCAGACAGTGCCTCTCAGAAAATCGCTCTCTCAGACACTGCCTCTCAGACACTCTGTCTCTCAGACACTCTGTCTCACAGACACTCTGTCTCTCAGACACTCTGTCTCACAGACTCTCTGCCTCTCAGACACTCTGCCTCTCAGACACGCTGTCTCTCAGACACTGTTTCTCAGACACTTCCTCTCAGACACTATGCCTCTCAGACACTCTGTCTCTCAGACACTGAATCTCAGACACTCTGACTCTCAGACACACTGCCTCTCAGACTCTCTGCCTCTAAGACTCTCTGCCTCTCACACAATCTGCCTCACAGACACTCTGTCTCTCAGACTCTCTGCTTCTCAGACTCTCTGCCTCTCAAACTCGCTGCCTCTCAGACACGCTGTCTCTCAGACAATGTCTCTCAGACACTTCCTCTCAGACACTCTGTCTCTCAGACACTCTGCCTCTCAGACACTGCCTCTCAGACACTCTGTCTCTCAGACACTTCCTCTCAGACACTCTGCCTCTCAGAGACTCTGTCTCTCAGACACTCTGCCTCTCAGACACACTGCCTCTCAGACACTCTGTCTCACAGACTCACTGCCACTCAGACACTCTGCCTGTCAGACACTCTGTCTCTCAGATTCTCTGCCTCTCAGACTCTCTGCCTCTCAGACTCTCTGCCTCTCAGACACTCTGTCTATCAGACACTGCCTCTCAGACACGCTGTCTCTCAGACACTGTCTCTCAGACACTTCCTCTCAGACACTCTGTCTCTCAGACAATCTGCGTCTCAGACACTGCCTCTCAGACACTCTGCCTCTCAGACACTCTGCATCTCAGACACTCTGTCTCTCAGACATTCTGTCGCTGAGACACTGCCTCTCAGAAAATCGCTCTCTCAGACACTGCCTCTCAGATACTCTGACTCTCAGACATTCTGTCACTCAGTCACTGCCTCTCAGACACTCTGCCTCTCAGACACTGCCTCTCAGACACTGCCTCTCAGACACTATGCCTCTCAGACACTCTGTCTCTCAGACACTCTGTCTCTCAGACACAATGTCTCTCAGACTCTCTGACTCTCAGACACTCTGTCTCTCAGAAACTCTGTCTCTCAGACACTCTGTTTCTCAGACACTCTGACTCTGAGACTCTCTGCCTCTCAGACACGCTGCATCTCAGACACTCTGTCTCTGAGACAGTCTGTCTCTCATACAATCTGCCTCTCAGACACTGCCTCTCAGACACTGCCTCTCACATACTCTGCCTCTCAGACACTCTGTCCCTCAGACACTCTGTCGCTCAGACACTCTGCCTCTCAGAAACTGCCTCTCAGACCTACCTCTCAGACACTGCCTCTCAGGCACTCTTCCTCTCAGACACTCTGCCTCTCAGACAATCTGTCTCTCAGACACTCTGCCTCTCAGACACTCTGTCTCACAGCCTCACTGCCTCTCAGACACTCTGCCTGTCAGACACTCTGTCTCTCAGATTCTCTGCCTCTCAGACACTCTGCCTCTCAGACTCTCTGCCTCTCAGACACTCTGTCTATCAGACACTGACTCTCCGAAACGCTTTCTCTCAGACACTGTCTCTCAGACACTTCCTCTCAGACACTCTTTCTATCAGACACTGCCCCTCAGACACGCTGTCTCTCAGACACTGTCTCTCAGACACTGCCTCTCAGACACTCTGTCTCTCAGACACTGCCTCTCAGACACTCTGCCTCTCAGACACTCTGCCTCTCAGACACTCTGTCTCTCAGACATTATGTCACTCAGACACTGCCTCTCAGAAAATCTCTCTCTCAGACACTGCCTCTCAGACACTCTGTCTCTCAGACACTGACTCTCAGACACTCTGCCTCTCAGACAATCTGTCTCTCAGACACTCTGTCTCTGAGACACACTGTCTCTCAGACACAATGTCTCTCAGACTCTCTGTCTCTCAGACACTCTGTTTCTCAGACACTGTTTCTCAGACACTCTGTCTATCAGACACTCTGTCTCTCAGACACTCTGTCTTTCAGACACTCTGACTCTCAGACTCTCTGCCTCTCAGACACGCTGCCTCTCAGACTCTCTGCCTCTCAGACTCTCAGCCTCTCAGATTCTATGACTTTCAGAAACTCTGTCTCTCAGACACTCTGCATCTCAGACTCTCTGACTATCAGACACTCTGCCTCTCAGACACTTTGCCTCTCAGACACTCTGCCTTTCCGACTCACTGACTTTCAGACACTCTGCCAATCAGAAACTCTGTCTCTCAGATACTCTCTCACAGACACTCTGTCTCTCAGACACTCTGCCTCTCAGACACTCTGCCTCTCAGACACACTGCCTTTCAGACACACTGTCTCTCAGACAATATGTCTTTCAGACTCTCTGCCTCTCAGACAATCTGCCTCTCAGACAGTCTGCATCTCAGATACTCTGTCTCTCAGACACTCTCCCTCTCAGACACTCTGTCTCTCAGACACTCTGTCTCTCAGACACTCTGCCTCTCAGACAATCTGTCTCTCAGACACTCTGCCTATCAGACACTCTGTCTCACAAACTCACTGCCTCTCAGACACTCTGCATGTCAGACACTCTGTCTCTCAGATTCTCTGCCTCTCAGACTCTCTGCCTCTCAGACTCACTGCCTCTCAGACACTCTGTCTATCAGACACTGCCTCTCAGACACGCTGTCTCTCAGACACTGTCTCTCAGACACTTCCTCTCAGACACTCTGTCTCTCAGACATTCTGTCGCTCAGACACTGCCTCTCAGAAAATCTCTCTCTCAGACAATGCCTCTCAGACACTCTGCCCCTCAGACATTCTGTCACTCAGACACTGCCCTTCAGACACTCTGTCTCTCAGACTTTCTGTCGCTCAGCAACTGCCTCTCAGAAAATCTCTCTCTCAGACAATGCCTCTCAGACACTGCCTCTCAGACATTCTGTCACTCAGACACTTCCTCTCAGACACTCTGTCTCTCAGACACTGCCTCTCAGACACTCTGTCTCTCAGACACTCTGTTTCTCAGACACTCTGTTTCTCAGACACACTGCCTCTCAGACACTCTGACTCTCAGACACTGTCTTTCAGACACTCTGACTCTCAGACTCTCTGCCTCTCAGACACGCTGCCTCTCAGACTCTCTGCCTCTCAGATCTCTGCCTCTCAGATTCTATGACTTTCAGAAACTCTGTCTCTCTGACACTCTGCCTCTCAGACTCTCTGACTATCAGACACTCTGCCTCTCAGACACTTTGTCTCTCAGACACTCTGCCTTTCCGACTCAGTGACTTTCAGACACTCTGCCAATCAGAAACTCTGTCTCTCAGATACTCTCTCTCAGACCATCTGTCTCTCAGACACTCTGCCTCTCAGACCCTCTGTCTCTCAGACAATCTGCCTCTCAGACACACTGCATCTCAGATACTCTGTCTCTCAGACACTCTCCCTCTCAGACACTCTGTCTCTCAGACACTCTGTCTCTCAGACGCTCTGCCTCTCAGACAATCTGTCTCTCAGACACTCTGCCTCTCAGACACTCTGTCTATCTGACACTGCCTCTCAGACACGCTGTCTCTCAGACACGCTGTCTCTCAGACACTTCCTCTCAGACACTCAGTCTCTCAGACACTCTGCGTCTCAGACACTGCCTCTCAGACACTCTGCCTCTCAGACACTCTGCATCTCACACACTCTGTCTCTCAGACATTCTGTCGCTCAGACACTGCCTCTCAGAAAATCTCTCTCTCAGACAATGCCTCTCAGAAACTGTCTCTCAGACACTCTGTCTCTCAGACACAATGTCTCTCAGACTCTCTGCCTCTCCGACACTCTGTCTCTCAGACACTCTGTCTCTCAGACTCTCTGTCTCTCAGACACTCTGTCTCTCAGACACTGCCTCTCAGACACTCTGCCTCTCAGACACTCTGCCTCTAAGACAATCCGCCTCTCAGACACACTGTCTCTCAGACACTCTGCCTCTCAGACACTCTGTCTATCAGACACTCTGCCTCTCAGACACTCTGTCTCTCAGACACTCTGCCTCTCAGACACTCTGTCTCACAGACACTCTGCCTCTCAGACACACTGCATCTCAGACACACTGTCTCTCAGACATTGTCACTCAGACAGTGCCTCTCAGAAAATCGCTCTCTCAGACACTGCCTCTCAGACACTCTGTCTCTCAGACACTCTGCCTCTCAGACCCTCTGTCTCTGAGACAGTCTGTCTCTCATACAATCTGCCTCTCAGACACTGCCTCTCAGACACTGCCTCTCAGATACTCTGCCTCTCAGACACTCTGTCTCTCAGATTCTCTGCCTCTCAGACTCTCTGCCTCTCAGACTCTCTGCCTCTCAGACACTCTGTCTATCAGACACTGACTCTCCGAAACGCTTTCTCTCAGACACTGTATCTCAGACACTTCCTCTCAGACACTCTTTCTATCAGACACTGCCCCTCAGAAACGCTGTCTCTCAGACACTGTCTCTCAGACACTGCCTCTCAGACACTCTGTCTCTCAGACACTGCCTCTCAGACACTCTGCCTCTCAGACACTCTGCCTCTCAGACACTCTGCCTCTCAGACACTCTGTCTCTCAGACATTATGTCACTCAGACACTGCCTCTCAGAAAATCTCTCTCTCAGACACTGCCTCTCAGACACTCTGTCTCTCAGACACTGACTCTCAGACACTCTGCCTCTCAGACAATCTGTCTCTCAGACACTCTGTCTCTGAGACACACTGTCTCTCAGACACAATGTCTCTCAGACCCTCTGTCTCTCAGACACTCTGTTTCTCAGACACTGTTTCTCAGACACTCTGTCTATCAGACACTCTGTCTCTCAGACACTCTGTCTTTCAGACACTCTGACTCTCAGACTCTCTGCCTCTCAGACACGCTGCCTCTCAGACTCTCTGCCTCTCAGACTCTCTGCCTCTCAGATTCTATGACTTTCAGAAACTCTGTCTCTCAGACACTCTGCATCTCAGACTCTCTGATTATCAGACACTCTGCCTCTCAGACACTTTGCCTCTCAGACACTCTGCCTTTCCGACTCACTGACTTTCAGACACTCTGCCAATCAGAAACTCTGTCTCTCAGATACTCTCTAACAGACACTCTGTCTCTCAGACACTCTGCCTCTCAGACACACTGCCTCTCAGACACACTGCCTCTCAGACACACTGTCTCTCAGACAATATGTCTTTCAGACTCTCTGCCTCTCAGACAATCTGCCTCTCAGACAGTCTGCATCTCAGATACTCTGTCTCTCAGACACTCTCCCTCTCAGACACTCTGTCTCTCAGACACTCTGTCTCTCAGACACTCTGCCTCTCAGACAATCTGTCTCTCAGACACTCTGCCTATCAGACACTCTGTCTCACAAACTCACTGCCTCTCAGACACTCTGCATGTCAGACACTCTGTCTGTCAGATTCTCTGCCTCTCAGACTCTCTGACTCTCAGACTCTCTGCCTCTCAGACACTCTGTCTATCAGACACTGCCTCTCAGACACGCTGTCTCTCAGACACTGTCTCTCAGACACTTCCTCTCATACACTCTGTCTCTCAGACATTCTGTCGCTCAGACACTGCCTCTCAGAAAATCTCTCTCTCAGACAATGCCTCTCAGACACGCTGTCTCTCAGACACTGTCTCTCAGACACTTCCTCTCAGACACTCTGTCTCTCAGACATTCTGTCGCTCAGACACTGCCTCTCAGAAAATCTCTCTCTCAGACAATGCCTCTCAGACACTCTGCCCCTCAGACATTCTGTCACTCAGACACTGCCCTTCAGACACTCTGTCTCTCAGACTTTCTGTCGCTCAGACACTGCCTCTCAGAAAATCTCTCTCTCAGACAATGCCTCTCAGACACTGCATCTCAGACATTCTGTCACTCAGACACTTCCTCTCAGACACTCTGTCTCTCAGACACTGCCTCTCAGACACTCTGTCTCTCAGACACTCTGTTTCTCAGACACTCTGTTTCTCAGACACACTGCCTCTCAGACACTCTGACTCTCAGACACTGTCTTTCAGACACTCTGACTCTCAGACTCTCTGCCTCTCAGACACGCTGCCTCTCAGACTCTCTGCCTCTCAGATCTCTGCCTCTCAGATTCTATGACTTTCAGAAACTCTGTCTCTCTGACACTCTGCCTCTCAGACTCTCTGACTATCAGACACTCTGCCTCTCAGACACTTTGTCTCTCAGACACTCTGCCTTTCCGACTCAGTGACTTTCAGACACTCTGCCAATCAGAAACTCTGTCTCTCAGATACTCTCTCTCAGACCCTCTGTCTCTCAGACACTCTGACTCTCAGACCCTCTGCCTCTCAGACACTCTGCCTCTAAGACAATCCGCCTCTCAGACACACTGTCTCTCAGACACTCTGCCTCTCAGACACTCTGTCTATCAGACACTCTGCCTCTCAGACACTCTGTCTCTCAGACACTCTGCCTCTCAGACACTCTGTCTCACAGACACTCTGCCTCTCAGACACACTGCATCTCAGACACACTGTCTCTCAGACATTGTCACTCAGACAGTGCCTCTCAGAAAATCGCTCTCTCAGACACTGCCTCTCAGACACTCTGTCTCTCAGACACTCTGCCTCTCAGACCCTCTGTCTCTGAGACAGTCTGTCTCTCATACAATCTGCCTCTCAGACGCTGCCTCTCAGACACTGCCTCTCAGATACTCTGCCTCTCAGACACTCTGTCTCTCAGATTCTCTGCCTCTCAGACTCTCTGCCTCTCAGACTCTCTGCCTCTCAGACACTCTGTCTATCAGACACTGACTCTCCGAAACGCTTTCTCTCAGACACTGTATCTCAGACACTTCCTCTCAGACACTCTTTCTATCAGACACTGCCCCTCAGAAACGCTGTCTCTCAGACACTGTCTCTCAGACACTGCCTCTCAGACACTCTGTCTCTCAGACACTGCCTCTCAGACACTCTGCCTCTCAGACACTCTGCCTCTCAGACACTCTGCCTCTCAGACACTCTGTCTCTCAGACATTATGTCACTCAGACACTGCCTCTCAGAAAATCTCTCTCTCAGACACTGCCTCTCAGACACTCTGTCTCTCAGACACTGACTCTCAGACACTCTGCATCTCAGACAATCTGTCTCTCAGACACTCTGTCTCTGAGACACACTGTCTCTCAGACACAATGTCTCTCAGACCCTCTGTCTCTCAGACACTCTGTTTCTCAGACACTGTTTCTCAGACACTCTGTCTATCAGACACTCTGTCTCTCAGACACTCTGTCTTTCAGACACTCTGACTCTCAGATTCTCTGCCTCTCAGACACGCTGCCTCTCAGACTCTCTGCCTCTCAGACTCTCTGCCTCTCAGATTCTATGACTTTCAGAAACTCTGTCTCTCAGACACTCTGCATCTCAGACTCTCTGATTATCAGACACTCTGCCTCTCAGACACTTTGCCTCTCAGACACTCTGCCTTTCCGACTCACTGACTTTCAGACACTCTGCCAATCAGAAACTCTGTCTCTCAGATACTCTCTAACAGACACTCTGTCTCTCAGACACTCTGCCTCTCAGACACACTGCCTCTCAGACACACTGCCTCTCAGACACACTGTCTCTCAGACAATATGTCTTTCAGACTCTCTGCCTCTCAGACAATCTGCCTCTCAGACAGTCTGCATCTCAGATACTCTGTCTCTCAGACACTCTCCCTCTCAGACACTCTGTCTCTCAGACACTCTGTCTCTCAGACACTCTGCCTCTCAGACAATCTGTCTCTCAGACACTCTGCCTATCAGACACTCTGTCTCACAAACTCACTGCCTCTCAGACACTCTGCATGTCAGACACTCTGTCTGTCAGATTCTCTGCCTCTCAGACTCTCTGACTCTCAGACTCTCTGCCTCTCAGACACTCTGTCTATCAGACACTGCCTCTCAGACACGCTGTCTCTCAGACACTGTCTCTCAGACACTTCCTCTCATACACTCTGTCTCTCAGACATTCTGTCGCTCAGACACTGCCTCTCAGAAAATCTCTCTCTCAGACAATGCCTCTCAGACACTCTGCCCCTCAGACATTCTGTCACTCTGACACTGCCTCTCAGACACTCTGTCTCTCAGACTTTCTGTCGCTCAGACACTGCCTCTCAGAAAATCTCTCTCTCAGACACTGACTCTCAGACACTCTGTCTCTCAGACACTCTGTTTCTCAGACACTCTGTTTCTCAGACACTCTGCCTCTCAGACACTCTGCCTCTCAGACACTCTGCCTCTCAGACACTCTGTCTCTCAGACACTGCCTCTCAGACACTCTGTCTCTCAGACACTCTGTTTCTCAGACACTCTGTTTCTCAGACACTCTGCCTCTCAGACTCTCTGACTCTCAGATACTGTCTTTCAGACACTCTGACTATCAGACTCTCTGCCTCTCAGACACGCTGCCTCTCAGACTCTCTGCCTCTCAGATCTCTGCCTCTCAGATTCTATGACTATCAGACACTCTGCCTCTCAGACACTTTGCCTCTCAGACACTCTGCCTTTCCGACTCACTGACTTTCAGACACTCTGCCAATCAGAAACTCTGTCTCTCAGATACTCTTTCTCAGACCCTCTGTCTCTCAGACACTCTGACTCTCAGACCCTCTGTCTCTCAGACAATCTGCCTCTCAGACACACTGCATCTCAGATACTCTGTCTCTCAGACACTCTCCCTCTCAGACACTCTGTCTCTCAGACACTCTGTCTCTCAGACGCTCTGCCTCTCAGACAATCTGTCTCTCTGACACTCTGCCTCTCAGACACTCTGTCTATCTGACACTGCCTCTCAGACACGCTGTCTCTCAGACACGCTGTCTCTCAGACACTTCCTCTCAGACACTCTGTCTCTCAGACACTCTGCGTCTCAGACACTGCCTCTCAGACACTCTGCCTCTCAGACACTCTGCATCTCAAACACTCTGTCTCTCAGACATTCTGTCGCTCAGACACTGCCTCTCAGAAAATCTCTCTCTCAGACAATGCCTCTCAGAAACTCTGTCTCTCAGACACTCTGCCTCTCAGACACTCTGCCTCTCAGACACACTGCCTTTCAGACACACTGTCTCTCAGACAATATGTCTTTCAGACTCTCTGCCTCTCAGACAATCTGCCTCTCAGACAGTCTGCATCTCAGATACACTGTCTCTCAGACACTCTCCCTCTCAGACACTCTGTCTCTCAGACACTCTGTCTCTCAGACACTCTGCCTCTCAGACAATCTGTCTCTCAGACACTCTGCCTATCAGACACTCTGTCTCACAATCTCACTGCCTCTCAGACACTCTGCATGTCAGACACTCTGTCTCTCAGATTCTCTGCCTCTCAGACTCTCTGACTCTCAGACTCACTGCCTCTCAGACACTCTGTCTATCAGACACTGCCTCTCAGACACGCTGTCTCTCAGACACTGTCTCTCAGACACTTCCTCTCAGACACTCTGTCTCTCAGACATTCTGTCGCTCAGACACTGCCTCTCAGAAAATCTCTCTCTCAGACAATGCCTCTCAGACACTCTGCCCCTCAGACATTCTGTCACTCAGACACTGCCCTTCAGACACTCTGTCTCTCAGACTTTCTGTCGCTCAGACACTGCCTCTCAGAAAATCTCTCTCTCAGACAATGCCTCTCAGACACTCTGCCTCTCAGACATTCTGTCACTCAGACACTTCCTCTCAGACACTCTGTCTCTCAGACACTGCCTCTCAGACACTCTGTCTCTCAGACACTCTGTTTCTCAGACACTCTGTTTCTCAGACACTCTGCCTCTCAGACACTCTGACTCTCAGACACTCTGTCTTTCAGACACTCTGACTCTCAGACTCTCTGCCTCTCAGACACGCTGCCTCTCAGACTCTCTGCCTCTCAGATCTCTGCCTCTCAGATTCTATGACTTTCAGAAACTCTGTCTCTCTGACACTCTGCCTCTCAGACTCTCTGACTATCAGACACTCTGCCTCTCAGACACTTTGTCTCTCAGACACTCTGCCTTTCCGACTCAGTGACTTTCAGACACTCTGCCAATCAGAAACTCTGTCTCTCAGATACTCTCTCTCAGACCCTCTGTCTCTCAGACACTCTGCCTCTCAGACCCTCTGTCTCTCAGACAATCTGCCTCTCAGACACACTGCATCTCAGATACTCTGTCTCTCAGACACTCTCCCTCTCAGACACTCTGTCTCTCAGACACTCTGTCTCTCAGACGCTCTGCCTCTCAGACAATCTGTCTCTCAGACACTCTGCCTCTCAGACACTCTGTCTATCTGACACTGCCTCTCAGACACGCTGTCTCTCAGACACGCTGTCTCTCAGACACTTCCTCTCAGACACTCAGTCTCTCAGACACTCTGCGTCTCAGACACTGCCTCTCAGACACTCTGCCTCTCAGACACTCTGCATCTCACACACTCTGTCTCTCAGACATTCTGTCGCTCAGACACTGCCTCTCAGAAAATCTCTCTCTCAGACAATGCCTCTCAGAAACTCTGTCTCTCAGACACTGACTCTCAGACACTCTGCCTCTCAGACAGTCTGTCTCTCAGACACTGTTTCTCAGACACTTCCTCTCAGACACACTGTCTCTCAGACACTCTGTCTCTCAGACACTGAATCTCAGACACTCTGACTCTCAGACACACTGCCTCTCAGACTCTCTGCCTCTAAGACTCTCTGCCTCTCACACAATCTGCCTCTCAGACACTCTGTCTCTCAGACTCTCTGCTTCTCAGACTCTCTGCCTCTCAAACTCGCTGCCTCTCAGACACGCTGTCTCTCAGACAATGTCTCTCAAACACTTCCTCTCAGACACTCTGTCTCTCAGACACTCTGCCTCTCAGACACTGCCTCTCAGACACTCTGTCTCTCAGACACTTCCTCTCAGACACTCTGCCTCTCAGAGACTCTGTCTCTCAGACACTCTGCCTCTCAGACACACTGCCTCTCAGACACTCTGTCTCACAGACTCACTGCCACTCAGACACTCTGCCTGTCAGACACTCTGTCTCTCAGATTCTCTGCCTCTCAGACTCTCTGCCTCTCAGACTCTCTGCCTCTCAGACACTCTGTCTATCAGACACTGCCTCTCAGACACGCTGTCTCTCAGACACTGTCTCTCAGACACTTCCTCTCAGACACTCTGTCTCTCAGACAATCTGCGTCTCAGACACTGCCTCTCAGACACTCTGCCTCTCAGACACTCTGCATCTCAGACACTCTGTCTATCAGACACTCTGCCTCTCTGACACTCTGTCTCTCAGACACTCTGCCTCTCAGACACTGTCTCACAGACACTCTGCCTCTCAGACACACTGCATCTCAGACACACTGTCTCTCAGACATTGTCACTCAGACAGTGCCTCTCAGAAAATCGCTCTCTCAGACACTGCCTCTCAGACACTCTGTCTCTCAGACACTCTGTCTCACAGACACTCTGTCTCTCAGACACTCTGTCTCACAGACTCTCTGCCTCTCAGACACTCTGCCTCTCAGACACGCTGTCTCTCAGACACTGTTTCTCAGACACTTCCTCTCAGACACTATGCCTCTCAGACACTCTGTCTCTCAGACACTGAATCTCAGACACTCTGACTCTCAGACACACTGCCTCTCAGACTCTCTGCCTCTAAGACTCTCTGCCTCTCACACAATCTGCCTCACAGACACTCTGTCTCTCAGACTCTCTGCTTCTCAGACTCTCTGCCTCTCAAACTCGCTGCCTCTCAGACACGCTGTCTCTCAGACAATGTCTCTCAGACACTTCCTCTCAGACACTCTGTCTCTCAGACAATCTGCCTCTCAGACACTGCCTCTCAGACACTCTGTCTCTCAGACACTTCCTTTCAGACACTCTGCCTCTCAGAGACTCTGTCTCTCAGACACTCTGCCTCTCAGACACACTGCCTCTCAGACACTCTGTCTCACAGACTCACTGCCACTCAGACACTCTGCCTGTCAGACACTCTGTCTCTCAGATTCTCTGCCTCTCAGACTCTCTGCCTCTCAGACTCTCTGCCTCTCAGACACTCTGTCTATCAGACACTGCCTCTCAGACACGCTGTCTCTCAGACACTGTCTCTCAGACACTTCCTCTCAGACACTCTGTCTCTCAGACAATCTGCGTCTCAGACACTGCCTCTCAGACACTCTGCCTCTCAGACACTCTGCATCTCAGACACTCTGTCTCTCAGACATTCTGTCGCTGAGACACTGCCTCTCAGAAAATCGCCCTCTCAGACACTGCCTCTCAGATACTCTGACTCTCAGACATTCTGTCACTCAGTCACTGCCTCTCAGACACTCTGCCTCTCAGACACTGCCTCTCAGACACTGCCTCTCAGACACTATGCCTCTCAGACACTCTGTCTCTCAGACACTCTGTCTCTCAGACACAATGTCTCTCAGACTCTCTGACTCTCAGACACTCTGTCTCTCAGAAACTCTGTCTCTCAGACACTCTGTTTCTCAGACACTCTGACTCTGAGACTCTCTGCCTCTCAGACACGCTGCATCTCAGACACTCTGTCTCTCAGATACTCTGCCTCTCAGACCCTCTGTCTCTGAGACAGTCTGTCTCTCATACAATCTGCCTCTCAGACACTGCCTCTCAGACACTGCCTCTCAGATACTCTGCCTCTCAGACACTCTGTCCCTCAGACACTCTGTCGCTCAGACACTCTGCCTCTCAGAAACTGCCTCTCAGACCTACCTCTCAGACACTGCCTCTCAGGCACTCTTCCTCTCAGACACTCTGCCTCTCAGACAATCTGTCTCTCAGACACTCTGCCTCTCAGACACTCTGTCTCACAGCCTCACTGCCTCTCAGACACTCTGCCTGTCGGACACTCTGTCTCTCAGATTCTCTGCCTCTCAGACTCTCTGCCTCTCAGACTCTCTGCCTCTCAGACACTCTGTCTATCAGACACTGATCTCCGAAACGCTTTCTCTCAGACACTGTCTCTCAGACACTTCCTCTCAGACACTCTTTCTATCAGACACTGCCCCTCAGACATGCTGTCTCTCAGACACTGTCTCTCAGACACTGCCTCTCAGACACTCTGTCTCTCAGACACTGCCTCTCAGACACTCTGCCTCTCAGACACTCTGCCTCTCAGACACTCTGTCTCTCAGACATTATGTCACTCAGACACTGCCTCTCAGAAAATCTCTCTCTCAGACACTGCCTCTCAGACACTCTGTCTCTCAGACACTGACTCTCAGACACTCTGCCTCTCAGACAATCTGTCTCTCAGACACTCTGTCTCTGAGACACACTGTCTCTCAGACACAATGTCTCTCAGACTCTCTGTCTCTCAGACACTCTGTTTCTCAGACACTGTTTCTCAGACACTCTGTCTATCAGACATTCTGTCTCTCAGACACTCTGTCTTTCAGACACTCTGACTCTCAGACTCTCTGCCTCTCAGACACGCTGCCTCTCAGACTCTCTGCCTCTCAGACTCTCAGCCTCTCAGATTCTATGACTTTCAGAAACTCTGTCTCTCAGACACTCTGCATCTCAGACTCTCTGACTATCAGACACTCTGCCTCTCAGACACTTTGCCTCTCAGACACTCTGCCTTTCCGACTCACTGACTTTCAGACACTCTGCCAATCAGAAACTCTGTCTCTCAGATACTCTCTCACAGACACTCTGTCTCTCAGACACTCTGCCTCTCAGACACTCTGCCTCTCAGACACACTGCCTCTCAGACACACTGTCTCTCAGACAATATGTCTTTCAGACTCTCTGCCTCTCAGACAATCTGCCTCTCAGACAGTCTGCATCTCAGATACTCTGTCTCTCAGACACTCTCCCTCTCAGACACTCTGTCTCTCAGACACTCTGTCTCTCAGACACTCTGCCTCTCAGACAATCTGTCTCTCAGACACTCTGCCTATCAGACACTCTGTCTCACAAACTCACTGCCTCTCAGACAATCTGCATGTCAGACACTCTGTCTCTCAGATTCTCTGCCTCTCAGACTCTCTGCCTCTCAGACTCACTGCCTCTCAGACACTCTGTCTATCAGACACTGCCTCTCAGACACGCTGTCTCTCAGACACTGTCTCTCAGACACTTCCTCTCAGACACTCTGTCTCTCAGACATTCTGTCGCTCAGACACTGCCTCTCAGAAAATCTCTCTCTCAGACATTGCCTCTCAGACACTCTGCCCCTCAGACATTCTGTCACTCAGACACTGCCCTTCAGACACTCTGTCTCTCAGACTTTCTGTCGCTCAGACACTGCCTCTCAGAAAATCTCTCTCTCAGACAATGCCTCTGAGACACTCTGCCTCTCAGACATTCTGTCACTCAGACACTTCCTCTCAGACACTCTGTCTCTCAGACACTGCCTCTCAGACACTCTGTCTCTCAGACACTCTGTTTCTCAGACACTCTGTTTCTCAGACACTCTGCCTCTCAGACACTCTGACTCTCAGACACTGTCTTTCAGACACTCTGACTCTCAGACTCTCTGCCTCTCAGACACGCTGCCTCTCAGACTCTCTGCCTCTCAGATCTCTGCCTCTCAGATTCTATGACTTTCAGAAACTCTGTCTCTCTGACACTCTGCCTCTCAGACTCTCTGACTATCAGACACTCTGCCTCTCAGACACTTTGTCTCTCAGACACTCTGCCTTTCCGACTCAGTGACTTTCAGACACTCTGCCAATCAGAAACTCTGTCTCTCAGATACTCTCTCTCAGACCCTCTGTCTCTCAGACACTCTGCCTCTCAGACCCTCTGTCTCTCAGACAATCTGCCTCTCAGACACACTGCATCTCAGATACTCTGTCTCTCAGACACTCTCCCTCTCAGACACTCTGTCTCTCAGACACTCTGTCTCTCAGACACTCTGCCTCTCAGACACACTGCCTCTCAGACACTCTGTCTCACAGACTCACTGCCACTCAGACACTCTGCCTGTCAGACACTCTGTCTCTCAGATTCTCTGCCTCTCAGACTCTCTGCCTCTCAGACTCTCTGCCTCTCAGACACTCTGTCTATCAGACACTGCCTCTCAGACACGCTGTCTCTCAGACACTGTCTCTCAGACACTTCCTCTCAGACACTCTGTCTCTCAGACAATCTGCGTCTCAGACACTGCCTCTCAGACACTCTGCCTCTCAGACACTCTGCATCTCAGACACTCTGTCTCTCAGACATTCTGTCGCTGAGACACTGCCTCTCAGAAAATCGCTCTCTCAGACACTGCCTCTCAGATACTCTGACTCTCAGACATTCTGTCACTCAGTCACTGCCTCTCAGACACTCTGCCTCTCAGACACTGCCTCTCAGACACTGCCTCTCAGACACTATGCCTCTCAGACACTCTGTCTCTCAGACACTCTGTCTCTCAGACACAATGTCTCTCAGACTCTCTGACTCTCAGACACTCTGTCTCTCAGAAACTCTGTCTCTCAGACACTCTGTTTCTCAGACACTCTGACTCTGAGACTCTCTGCCTCTCAGACACGCTGCATCTCAGACACTCTGTCTCTCAGATACTCTGCCTCTCAGATCCTCTGTCTCTGAGACAGTCTGTCTCTCATACAATCTGCCTCTCAGACACTGCCTCTCAGACACTGCCTCTCAGATACTCTGCCTCTCAGACACTCTGTCCCTCAGACACTCTGTCGCTCAGACACTCTGCCTCTCAGAAACTGCCTCTCAGACCTACCTCTCAGACACTGCCTCTCAGGCACTCTTCCTCTCAAACACTCTGCCTCTCAGACAATCTGTCTCTCAGACACTCTGCCTCTCAGACACTCTGTCTCACAGCCTCACTGCCTCTCAGACACTCTGCCTGTCAGACACTCTGTCTCTCAGATTCTCTGCCTCTCAGACTCTCTGCCTCTCAGACTCTCTGCCTCTCAGACACTCTGTCTATCAGACACTGACTCTCCGAAACGCTTTCTCTCAGACACTGTCTCTCAGACACTTCCTCTCAGACACTCTTTCTATCAGACACTGCCCCTCAGACATGCTGTCTCTCAGACACTGTCTCTCAGACACTGCCTCTCAGACACTCTGTCTCTCAGACACTGCCTCTCAGACACTCTGCCTCTCAGACACTCTGCCTCTCAGACACTCTGTCTCTCTGACATTATGTCACTCAGACACTGCCTCTCAGAAAATCTCTCTCTCAGACACTGCCTCTCAGACACTCTGTCTCTCAGACACTGACTCTCAGACACTCTGCCTCTCAGACAATCTGTCTCTCAGACACTCTGTCTCTGAGACACACTGTCTCTCAGACACAATGTCTCTCAGACTCTCTGTCTCTCAGACACTCTGTTTCTCAGACACTGTTTCTCAGACACTCTGTCTATCAGACATTCTGTCTCTCAGACACTCTGTCTTTCAGACACTCTGACTCTCAGACTCTCTGCCTCTCAGACACGCTGCCTCTCAGACTCTCTGCCTCTCAGACTCTCAGCCTCTCAGATTCTATGACTTTCAGAAACTCTGTCTCTCAGACACTCTGCATCTCAGACTCTCTGACTATCAGACACTCTGCCTCTCAGACACTTTGCCTCTCAGACACTCTGCCTTTCCGACTCACTGACTTTCAGACACTCTGCCAATCAGAAACTCTGTCTCTCAGATACTCTCTCACAGACACTCTGTCTCTCAGACACTCTGCCTCTCAGACACTCTGCCTCTCAGACACACTGCCTCTCAGACACACTGTCTCTCAGACAATATGTCTTTCAGACTCTCTGCCTCTCAGACAATCTGCCTCTCAGACAGTCTGCATCTCAGATACTCTGTCTCTCAGACACTCTCCCTCTCAGACACTCTGTCTCTCAGACACTCTGTCTCTCAGACACTCTGCCTCTCAGACAATCTGTCTCTCAGACACTCTGCCTATCAGACACTCTGTCTCACAAACTCACTGCCTCTCAGACAATCTGCATGTCAGACACTCTGTCTCTCAGATTCTCTGCCTCTCAGACTCTCTGCCTCTCAGACTCACTGCCTCTCAGACACTCTGTCTATCAGACACTGCCTCTCAGACACGCTGTCTCTCAGACACTGTCTCTCAGACACTTCCTCTCAGACACTCTGTCTCTCAGACATTCTGTCGCTCAGACACTGCCTCTCAGAAAATCTCTCTCTCAGACATTGCCTCTCAGACACTCTGCCCCTCAGACATTCTGTCACTCAGACACTGCCCTTCAGACACTCTGTCTCTCAGACTTTCTGTCGCTCAGACACTGCCTCTCAGAAAATCTCTCTCTCAGACAATGCCTCTGAGACACTCTGCCTCTCAGACATTCTGTCACTCAGACACTTCCTCTCAGACACTCTGTCTCTCAGACACTGCCTCTCAGACACTCTGTCTCTCAGACACTCTGTTTCTCAGACACTCTGTTTCTCAGACACTCTGCCTCTCAGACACTCTGACTCTCAGACACTGTCTTTCAGACACTCTGACTCTCAGACTCTCTGCCTCTCAGACACGCTGCCTCTCAGACTCTCTGCCTCTCAGATCTCTGCCTCTCAGATTCTATGACTTTCAGAAACTCTGTCTCTCTGACACTCTGCCTCTCAGACTCTCTGACTATCAGACACTCTGCCTCTCAGACACTTTGTCTCTCAGACACTCTGCCTTTCCGACTCAGTGACTTTCAGACACTCTGCCAATCAGAAACTCTGTCTCTCAGATACTCTCTCTCAGACCCTCTGTCTCTCAGACACTCTGCCTCTCAGACCCTCTGTCTCTCAGACAATCTGCCTCTCAGACACACTGCATCTCAGATACTCTGTCTCTCAGACACTCTCCCTCTCAGACACTCTGTCTCTCAGACACTCTGTCTCTCAGACGCTCTGCCTCTCAGACAATCTGTCTCTCAGACACTCTGCCTCTCAGACAATCTGTCTATCTGACACTGCCTCTCAGACACGCTGTCTCTCAGACACGCTGTCTCTCAGACACTTCCTCTCAGACACTCAGTCTCTCAGACACTCTGCGTCTCAGACACTGCCTCTCAGACACTCTGCCTCTCAGACACTCTGCATCTCACACACTCTGTCTCTCAGACATTCTGTCGCTCAGACACTGCCTCTCAGAAAATCTCTCTCTCAGACAATGCCTCTCAGAAACTCTGTCTCTCAGACACTCTGTCTCTCAGACACAATGTCTCTCAGACTCTCTGCCTCTCCGACACTCTGTCTCTCAGACACTCTGTCTCTCAGACTCTCTGTCTCTCAGACACTCTGTCTCTCAGACACTGCCTCTCAGACACTCTGCCTCTCAGACACTCTGCCTCTAAGACAATCCGCCTCTCAGACACTCTGTCTCTCAGACACTCTGCCTCTCAGACACTCTGTCTATCAGACACTCTGCCTCTCAGACACTCTGTCTCTCAGACACTCTGCCTCTCAGACACTCTGTCTCACAGACACTCTGCCTCTCAGACACACTGCATCTCAGACACACTGTCTCTCAGACATTGTCACTCAGACAGTGCCTCTCAGAAAATCGCTCTCTCAGACACTGCCTCTCAGACACTCTGTCTCTCAGACACTCTGCCTCTCAGACCCTCTGTCTCTGAGACAGTCTGTCTCTCATACAATCTGCCTCTCAGACACTGCCTCTCAGACACTGCCTCTCAGATACTCTGCCTCTCAGACACTCTGTCTCTCAGATTCTCTGCCTCTCAGACTCTCTGCCTCTCAGACTCTCTGCCTCTCAGACACTCTGTCTATCAGACACTGACTCTCCGAAACGCTTTCTCTCAGACACTGTATCTCAGACACTTCCTCTCAGACACTCTTTCTATCAGACACTGCCCCTCAGAAACGCTGTCTCTCAGACACTGTCTCTCAGACACTGCCTCTCAGACACTCTGTCTCTCAGACACTGCCTCTCAGACACTCTGCCTCTCAGACACTCTGCCTCTCAGACACTCTGCCTCTCAGACACTCTGTCTCTCAGACATTATGTCACTCAGACACTGCCTCTCAGAAAATCTCTCTCTCAGACACTGCCTCTCAGACACTCTGTCTCTCAGACACTGACTCTCAGACACTCTGCCTCTCAGACAATCTGTCTCTCAGACACTCTGTCTCTGAGACACACTGTCTCTCAGACACAATGTCTCTCAGACCCTCTGTCTCTCAGACACTCTGTTTCTCAGACACTGTTTCTCAGACACTCTGTCTATCAGACACTCTGTCTCTCAGACACTCTGTCTTTCAGACACTCTGACTCTCAGACTCTCTGCCTCTCAGACACGCTGCCTCTCAGACTCTCTGCCTCTCAGACTCTCTGACAATCTCTCAGACTCTCATACAATCTGCCTCTCAGACACTGCCTCTCAGACACTGCCTCTCAGATACTCTGCCTCTCAGACACTCTGTCTCCCAGACAATCTGCCTCTCAGACCCTCTGTCTCTCAGACACTCAGTCGCTCAGATACTGCTTCTCAGACACTCTGTGTGTCAGACACTCTGCCTATCAGCCACTCTGCCTCTCAGACACTCTGTCTCTCAGAAAATCTGCCTCTCGCAGTCTCTGCCTCTCAGGCTCCCTGACTTTCAGACACTCTGCCTCTCAGACACTATGTCTCTCATATAATCTGCCTCTCAGACAATCCGCCTCTCAGACACTCTGTCTCTCAGACACTCTGCCTCTCAGACACTCTGTCTCTCAGATAATCTGTCTCTCAGAATCTCTGCTTCTCAGACACTCTGTCTCACAGACACTCTGCCTCTCAGACACTCTGTCTCTCAGACACTGATTCTCAGACACTCTGACTCTCAGACACTATGTCTCTCATATACTCTGCCTCTAAGACAATCCGCCTCTCAGACACTCTGTCTCTCAGACACTCTGCCTCTCAGACACTCTGTCTATCAGACACTCTGCCTCTCAGACACTCTGTCTCTCAGACACTCTGCCTCTCAGACACTCTGTCTCACAGACACTCTGCCTCTCAGACACACTGCATCTCAGACACACTGTCTCTCAGACATTGTCACTCAGACAGTGCCTCTCAGAAAATCGCTCTCTCAGACACTGCCTCTCAGACACTCTGTCTCTCAGACACTCTGCCTCTCAGACCCTCTGTCTCTGAGACAGTCTGTCTCTCATGCAATCTGCCTCTCAGACACTGCCTCTCAGACACTGCCTCTCAGATACTCTGCCTCTCAGACACTGACTCTCAGACACTCTGCCTCTCAGACAATCTGTCTCTCAGACACTCTGTCTCTGAGACACACTGTCTCTCAGACACAATGTCTCTCAGACCCTCTGTCTCTCAGACACTCTGTTTCTCAGACACTGTTTCTCAGACACTCTGTCTATCAGACACTCTGTCTCTCAGACACTCTGTCTTTCAGACACTCTGACTCTCAGACTCTCTGCCTCTCAGACACGCTGCCTCTCAGACTCTCTGCCTCTCAGACTCTCTGCCTCTCAGATTCTATGACTTTCAGAAACTCTGTCTCTCAGACACTCTGCATCTCAGACTCTCTGACTATCAGACACTCTGCCTCTCAGACAATTTGCCTCTCAGACACGCTGCCTTTCCGACTCACTGACTTTCAGACACTCTGCCAATCAGAAACTCTGTCTCTCAGATACTCTCTAACAGACACTCTGTCTCTCAGACACTCTGCCTCTCAGACACACTGCCTCTCAGACACACTGCCTCTCAGACACACTGTCTCTCAGACAATATGTCTTTCAGACTCTCCGCCTCTCAGACAATCTGCCTCTCAGACAGTCTGCATCTCAGATACTCTGTCTCTCAGACACTCTCCCTCTCAGACACTCTGTCTCTCAGACACTCTGCCTCTCAGACAATCTGTCTCTCAGACACTCTGCCTATCAGACACTCTGTCTCACAAACTCACTGCCTCTCAGACACTCTGCATGTCAGACACTCTGTCTGTCAGATTCTCTGCCTCTCAGACTCTCTGACTCTCAGACTCTCTGCCTCTCAGACACTCTGTCTATCAGACACTGCCTCTCAGACACGCTGTCTCTCAGACACTGTCTCTCAGACACTTCCTCTCAGACACTCTGTCTCTCAGACATTCTGTCGCTCAGACACTGCCTCTCAGAAAATCTCTCTCTCAGACAATGCCTCTCAGACACTCTGCCCCTCAGACATTCTGTCACTCTGACACTGCCTCTCAGACACTCTGTCTCTCAGACTTTCTGTCGCTCAGACATTGCCTCTCAGAAAATCTCTCTCTCAGACACTGACTCTCAGACACTCTGCCTCTCAGACATTCTGTCACTCAGACACTGCCTCTCAGACACTCTGTCTCTCAGACACTGCCTCTCAGACACTCTGTCTCTCAGACACTCTGTTTCTCAGACACTCTGTTTCTCAGACACTCTGCCTCTCAGACTCTCTGACTCTCAGATACTGTCTTTCAGACACTCTGACTATCAGACTCTCTTCCTCTCAGACACGCTGCCTCTCAGACTCTCTGCCTCTCAGATCTCTGCCTCTCAGATTCTATGACTTTCAGAAACTCTGTCTCTCTGACACTCTGCCTCTCAGACTCTCTGACTATCAGACACTCTGCCTCTCAGACACTTTGCCTCTCAGACACTCTGCCTTTCCGACTCACTGACTTTCAGACACTCTGCCAATCAGAAACTCTGTCTCTCAGATACTCTCTCTCAGACCCTCTGTCTCTCTGACACTCTGACTCTCAGACCCTCTGTCTCTCAGACAATCTGCCTCTCAGACACACTGCATCTCAGATACTCTGTCTCTCAGACACTCTCCCTCTCAGACACTCTGTCTCTCAGACACTCTGTCTCTCAGACGCTCTGCCTCTCAGACAATCTGTCTCTCTGACACTCTGCCTCTCAGACACTCTGTCTATCTGACACTGCCTCTCAGACACGCTGTCTCTCAGACTCGCTGTCTCTCAGACACTTCCTCTCAGACACTCTGTCTCTCAGACACTCTGCGTCTCAGACACTGCCTCTCAGACACTCTGCCTCTCAGACACTCTGCATCTCAAACACTCTGTCTATCAGACATTCTGTCGCTCAGACACTGCCTCTCAGAAAATCTCTCTCTCAGACAATGCCTCTCAGAAACTCTGTCTCACAGACACTCTGTCTCTCAGACACTCTGTCTCTCAGACACAATGTCTCTCAGACTCTCTGTCTCTCAGACACTCTGTTTCTCAGACACTCTGACTCTGTGACTCTGTGCCTCTCAGACACGCTGCCTCTCAGACACTCTGTCTCTCAGACAACTTGCCTCTCAGACACTCTGTCTCTCAGATACACTGCCTCTCAGACCCTCTGTCTCTGAGACACTCTGTCTCTCATACAGTCTGCCTCTCAGACACTCTGACTCTCAGACACTCTGCCTCTCGGACACTGCCTCTCAGACACTGCCTCTCAGACACTCTGCCTCTCAGACACTCTGTCTCCCAGACAATCTGCCTCTCAGACCCTCTGTCTCTCAGACACTCAGTCGCTCAGATACTGCTTCTCAGACACTCTGTGTGTCAGACACTCTGCCTATCAGCCACTCTGCCTCTCAGACACTCTGTCTCTCAGAAAATCTGCCTCTCGCAGTCTCTGCCTCTCAGGCTCCCTGACTTTCAGACACTCTGCCTCTCAGACACTATGTCTCTCATATAATCTGCCTCTCAGACAATCCGCCTCTCAGACACTCTGTCTCTCAGACACTCTGCCTCTCAGACACTCTGTCTCTCAGATAATCTGTCTCTCAGAATCTCTGCTTCTCAGACACTCTGTCTCACAGACACTCTGCCTCTCAGACACTCTGTCTCTCAGACACTGATTCTCAGACACTCTGACTCTCAGACACTATGTCTCTCATATACTCTGCCTCTAAGACAATCCGCCTCTCAGACACTCTGTCTCTCAGACACTCTGCCTCTCAGACACTCTGTCTATCAGACACTCTGCCTCTCAGACACTCTGTCTCTCAGACACTCTGCCTCTCAGACACTCTGTCTCACAGACACTCTGCCTCTCAGACACACTGCATCTCAGACACACTGTCTCTCAGACATTGTCACTCAGACAGTGCCTCTCAGAAAATCGCTCTCTCAGACACTGCCTCTCAGACACTCTGTCTCTCAGACACTCTGCCTCTCAGACCCTCTGTCTCTGAGACAGTCTGTCTCTCATGCAATCTGCCTCTCAGACACTGCCTCTCAGACACTGCCTCTCAGATACTCTGCCTCTCAGACACTGACTCTCAGACACTCTGCCTCTCAGACAATCTGTCTCTCAGACACTCTGTCTCTGAGACACACTGTCTCTCAGACACAATGTCTCTCAGACCCTCTGTCTCTCAGACACTCTGTTTCTCAGACACTGTTTCTCAGACACTCTGTCTATCAGACACTCTGTCTCTCAGACACTCTGTCTTTCAGACACTCTGACTCTCAGACTCTCTGCCTCTCAGACACGCTGCCTCTCAGACTCTCTGCCTCTCAGACTCTCTGCCTCTCAGATTCTATGACTTTCAGAAACTCTGTCTCTCAGACACTCTGCATCTCAGACTCTCTGACTATCAGACACTCTGCCTCTCAGACAATTTGCCTCTCAGACACGCTGCCTTTCCGACTCACTGACTTTCAGACACTCTGCCAATCAGAAACTCTGTCTCTCAGATACTCTCTAACAGACACTCTGTCTCTCAGACACTCTGCCTCTCAGACACACTGCCTCTCAGACACACTGCCTCTCAGACACACTGTCTCTCAGACAATATGTCTTTCAGACTCTCCGCCTCTCAGACAATCTGCCTCTCAGACAGTCTGCATCTCAGATACTCTGTCTCTCAGACACTCTCCCTCTCAGACACTCTGTCTCTCAGACACTCTGTCTCTCAGACACTCTGCCTCTCAGACAATCTGTCTCTCAGACACTCTGCCTATCAGACACTCTGTCTCACAAACTCACTGCCTCTCAGACACTCTGCATGTCAGACACTCTGTCTGTCAGATTCTCTGCCTCTCAGACTCTCTGACTCTCAGACTCTCTGCCTCTCAGACACTCTGTCTATCAGACACTGCCTCTCAGACACGCTGTCTCTCAGACACTGTCTCTCAGACACTTCCTCTCAGACACTCTCTCTCTCAGACATTCTGTCGCTCAGACACTGCCTCTCAGAAAATCTCTCTCTCAGACAATGCCTCTCAGACACTCTGCCCCTCAGACATTCTGTCACTCTGACACTGCCTCTCAGACACTCTGTCTCTCAGACTTTCTGTCGCTCAGACATTGCCTCTCAGAAAATCTCTCTCTCAGACACTGACTCTCAGACACTCTGCCTCTCAGACATTCTGTCACTCAGACACTGCCTCTCAGACACTCTGTCTCTCAGACACTGCCTCTCAGACACTCTGTCTCTCAGACACTCTGTTTCTCAGACACTCTGTTTCTCAGACACTCTGCCTCTCAGACTCTCTGACTCTCAGATACTGTCTTTCAGACACTCTGACTATCAGACTCTCTTCCTCTCAGACACGCTGCCTCTCAGACTCTCTGCCTCTCAGATCTCTGCCTCTCAGATTCTATGACTTTCAGAAACTCTGTCTCTCTGACACTCTGCCTCTCAGACTCTCTGACTATCAGACACTCTGCCTCTCAGACACTTTGCCTCTCAGACACTCTGCCTTTCCGACTCACTGACTTTCAGACACTCTGCCAATCAGAAACTCTGTCTCTCAGATACTCTCTCTCAGACCCTCTGTCTCTCTGACACTCTGACTCTCAGACCCTCTGTCTCTCAGACAATCTGCCTCTCAGACACACTGCATCTCAGATACTCTGTCTCTCAGACACTCTCCCTCTCAGACACTCTGTCTCTCAGACACTCTGTCTCTCAGACGCTCTGCCTCTCAGACAATCTGTCTCTCTGACACTCTGCCTCTCAGACACTCTGTCTATCTGACACTGCCTCTCAGACACGCTGTCTCTCAGACTCGCTGTCTCTCAGACACTTCCTCTCAGACACTCTGTCTCTCAGACACTCTGCGTCTCAGACACTGCCTCTCAGACACTCTGCCTCTCAGACACTCTGCATCTCAAACACTCTGTCTATCAGACATTCTGTCGCTCAGACACTGCCTCTCAGAAAATCTCTCTCTCAGACAATGCCTCTCAGAAACTCTGTCTCACAGACACTCTGTCTCTCAGACACTCTGTCTCTCAGACACAATGTCTCTCAGACTCTCTGTCTCTCAGACACTCTGTTTCTCAGACACTCTGACTCTGTGACTCTGTGCCTCTCAGACACGCTGCCTCTCAGACACTCTGTCTCTCAGACAACTTGCCTCTCAGACACTCTGTCTCTCAGATACACTGCCTCTCAGACCCTCTGTCTCTGAGACACTCTGTCTCTCATACAGTCTGCCTCTCAGACACTCTGACTCTCAGACACTCTGCCTCTCGGACACTGCCTCTCAGACACTGCCTCTCAGACACTCTGCCTCTCAGACACTCTGTCTCCCAGACAATCTGCCTCTCAGACCCTCTGTCTCTCAGACACTCAGTCGCTCAGATACTGCTTCTCAGACACTCTGTGTGTCAGACACTCTGCCTATCAGCCACTCTGCCTCTCAGACACTCTGTCTCTCAGAAAATCTGCCTCTCGCAGTCTCTGCCTCTCAGGCTCCCTGACTTTCAGACACTCTGCCTCTCAGACACTATGTCTCTCATATAATCTGCCTCTCAGACAATCCGCCTCTCAGACACTCTGTCTCTCAGACACTCTGCCTCTCAGACACTCTGTCTCTCAGATAATCTGTCTCTCAGAATCTCTGCTTCTCAGACACTCTGTCTCACAGACACTCTGCCTCTCAGACACTCTGTCTCTCAGACACTGATTCTCAGACACTCTGACTCTCAGACACTATGTCTCTCATATACTCTGCCTCTAAGACAATCCGCCTCTCAGACACTCTGTCTCTCAGACACTCTGCCTCTCAGACACTCTGTCTATCAGACACTCTGCCTCTCAGACACTCTGTCTCTCAGACACTCTGCCTCTCAGACACTCTGTCTCACAGACACTCTGCCTCTCAGACACACTGCATCTCAGACACACTGTCTCTCAGACATTGTCACTCAGACAGTGCCTCTCAGAAAATCGCTCTCTCAGACACTGCCTCTCAGACACTCTGTCTCTCAGACACTCTGCCTCTCAGACCCTCTGTCTCTGAGACAGTCTGTCTCTCATGCAATCTGCCTCTCAGACACTGCCTCTCAGACACTGCCTCTCAGATACTCTGCCTCTCAGACACTCTGTCTCTCAGATTCTCTGCCTCTCAGACTCTCTGCCTCTCAGACTCTCTGCCTCTCAGACACTCTGTCTATCAGACACTGACTCACCGAAACGCTTTCTCTCAGACACTGTCTCTCAGACACTTCCTCTCAGACACTCTTTCTATCAGACACTGCCCCTCAGAAACGCTGTCTCTCAGACACTGTCTCTCAGACACTGCCTCTCAGACACTCTGTCTCTCAGACACTGCCTTTCAGACACTCTGCCTCTCAGACACTCTGCCTCTCAGACACTCTGCCTCTCAGACACTCTGTCTCTCAGACATTATGTCACTCAGACACTGCCTCTCAGAAAATCTCTCTCTCAGACACTGCCTCTCAGACACTCTGTCTCTCAGACACTGACTCTCAGACACTCTGCCTCTCAGACAATCTGTCTCTCAGACACTCTGTCTCTGAGACACACTGTCTCTCAGACACAATGTCTCTCAGACCCTCTGTCTCTCAGACACTCTGTTTCTCAGACACTGTTTCTCAGACACTCTGTCTATCAGACACTCTGTCTCTCAGACACTCTGTCTTTCAGACACTCTGACTCTCAGACTCTCTGCCTCTCAGACACGCTGCCTCTCAGACTCTCTGCCTCTCAGACTCTCTGCCTCTCAGATTCAATGACTTTCAGAAACTCTGTCTCTCAGACACTCTGCATCTCAGACTCTCTGACTATCAGACACTCTGCCTCTCAGACACTTTGCCTCTCAGACACTCTGCCTTTCCGACTCACTGACTTTCAGACACTCTGCCAATCAGAAACTCTGTCTCTCAGATACTCTCTAACAGACACTCTGTCTCTCAGACACTCTGCCTCTCAGACACACTGCATCTCAGACACACTGTCTCTCAGACAATATGTCTTTCAGACAGTCTGCCTCTCAGACAATCTGCCTCTCAGACAGTCTGCATCTCAGATACTCTGTCTCTCAGACACTCTGTCTCTCAGACACTCTGCCTCTCAGACAATCTGTCTCTCAGACACTCTGCCTATCAGACACTCTGTCTCACAAACTCACTGCCTCTCAGACACTCTGCATGTCAGACACTCTGTCTGTCAGATTCTCTGCCTCTCAGACTCTCTGACTCTCAGAATCTCTGCCTCTCAGACACTCTGTCTATCAGACACTGCCTCTCAGACACGCTGTCTCTCAGACACTGTCTCTCAGACACTTCCTCTCAGACACTCTGTCTCTCAGACATTCTGTCGCTCAGACACTGCCTCTCAGAAAATCTCTCTCTCAGACAATGCCTCTCAGACACTCTGCCCCTCAGACATTCTGTCACTCTGACACTGCCTCTCAGACACTCTGTCTCTCAGACTTTCTGTCGCTCAGACACTGCCTCTCAGAAAATCTCTCTCAGACACAGACTCTCAGACACTCTGCCTCTCAGACATTCTGTCACTCAGACACTGCCTCTCAGACACTCTGTCTCTCAGACACTGCCTCTCAGACACTCTGTCTCTCAGACACTCTGTTTCTCAGACACTCTGTTTCTCAGACACTCTGCCTCTCAGACAATCTGTCTCTCAGACACTCTGTCTCTGAGACACACTGTCTCTCAGACACAATGTCTCTCAGACCCTCTGTCTCTCAGACACTCTGTTTCTCAGACACTGTTTCTCAGACACTCTGTCTATCAGACACTCTGTCTCTCAGACACTCTGTCTTTCAGACACTCTGACTCTCAGACTCTCTGCCTCTCAGACACGCTGCCTCTCAGACTCTCTGCCTCTCAGACTCTCTGCCTCTCAGATTCTATGACTTTCAGAAACTCTGTCTCTCAGACACTCTGCATCTCAGACTCTCTGACTATCAGACACTCTGCCTCTCAGACACTTTGCCTCTCAGACACTCTGCCTTTCCGACTCACTGACTTTCAGACACTCTGCCAATCAGAAACTCTGTCTCTCAGATACTCTCTAACAGACACTCTGTCTCTCAGACACTCTGCCTCTCAGACACACTGCCTCTCAGACACACTGCCTCTCAGACACACTGTCTCTCAGACAATATGTCTTTCAGACAATCTGCCTCTCAGACAGTCTGCATCTCAGATACTCTGTCTCTCAGACACTCTCCCTCTCAGACACTCTGTCTCTCAGACACTCTGTCTCTCAGACACTCTGCCTCTCAGACAATCTGTCTCTCAGACACGCTGCCTATCAGACACTCTGTCTCACAAACTCACTGCCTCTCAGACACTCTGCATGTCAGACACTCTGTCTGTCAGATTCTCTGCCTCTCAGACTCTCTGACTCTCAGACTCTCTGCCTCTCAGACACTCTGTCTATCAGACACGGCCTCTCAGACACGCTGTCTCTCAGACACTGTCTCTCAGACACTTCCTCTCAGACACTCTGTCTCTCAGACATTCTGTCGCTCAGACACTGCCTCTCAGAAAATCTCTCTCTCAGACAATGCCTCTCAGACACTCTGCCCCTCAGACATTCTGTCACTCTGACACTGCCTCTCAGACACTCTGTCTCTCAGACTTTCTGTCGCTCAGACACTGCCTCTCAGAAAATCTCTCTCTCAGACACTGACTCTCAGACACTCTGCCTCTCAGACATTCTGTCACTCAGACACTGCCTCTCAGACACTCTGTCTCTCAGACACTGCCTCTCAGACACTCTGTCTCTCAGACACTCTGTTTCTCAGACACTCTGTTTCTCAGACACTCTGCCTCTCAGACTCTCTGACTCTCAGATACTGTCTTTCAGACACTCTGACTATCAGACTCTCTGCCTCTCAGACACGCTGCCTCTCAGACTCTCTGCCTCTCAGATCTCTGCCTCTCAGATTCTATCACTTTCAGAAACTCTGTCTCCCTGACACTCTGCCTCTCAGACTCTCTGACTATCAGACACTCTGCCTCTCAGACACTTTGCCTCTCAGACACTCTGCCTTTCCGACTCACTGACTTTCAGACACTCTGCCAATCAGAAACTCTGTCTCTCAGATACTCTCTCTCAGACCCTCTGTCTCTCAGACACTCTGACTCTCAGACCCTCTGTCTCTCAGACAATCTGCCTCTCAGACACACTGCATCTCAGATACTCTGTCTCTCAGACACTCTCCCTCTCAGACACTCTGTCTCTCAGACACTCTGTCTCTCAGACGCTCTGCCTCTCAGACAATCTGTCTCTCTGACACTCTGCCTCTCAGACACTCTGTCTATCTGACACTGCCTCTCAGACACGCTGTCTCTCAGACACGCTGTCTCTCAGACACTTCCTCTCAGACACTCTGTCTCTCAGACACTCTGCGTCTCAGACACTGCCTCTCAGACACTCTGCCTCTCAGACACTCTGCATCTCAAACACTCTGTCTCTCAGACATTCTGTTGCTCAGACACAATGTCTCTCAGACTCTCTGCCTCTCCGACACTCTGTCTCTCAGACACTCTGTCTCTCAGACTCTCTGTCTCTCAGACACTCTGTTTCTCAGACACTCTGACTCTGTGACTCTCTGCCTCTCAGACACGCTGCCTCTCAGACACTCTGTCTCTCAGACAACTTGCCTCTCAGACACTCTGTCTCTCAGATACACTGCCTCTCAGACCCTCTGTCTCTGAGACACTCTGTCTCTCATACAGTCTGCCTCTCAGACACTCTGACTCTCAGACACTCTGCCTCTCGGACACTGCCTCTCAGACACTGCCTCTCAGACACTCTGCCTCTCAGACACTCTGTCTCCCAGACAATCTGCCTCTCAGACCCTCTGTCTCTCAGACACTCAGTCGCTCAGATACTGCTTCTCAGACACTCTGTGTGTCAGACACTCTGCCTATCAGCCACTCTGCCTCTCAGACACTCTGTCTCTCAGAAAATCCGCCTCTCACAGTCTCTGCCTCTCAGGCTCCCTGACTTTCAGACACTCTGCCTCTCAGACACTATGTCTCTCATATAATCTGCCTCTCAGACAATCAGCCTCTCAGACACTCTGTCTCTCAGACACTCTGCCTCTCAGACACTCTGTCTCTCAGATAATCTGTCTCTCAGAATCTCTGCTTCTCAGACACTCTGTCTCACAGACACTCTGCCTCTCAGACACTCTGTCTCTCAGACACTGATTCTCAGACACTCTGACTCTCAGACACTATGTCTCTCATATACTCTGCCTCTAAGACAATCCGCCTCTCAGACACTCTGTCTCTCAGACACTCTGCCTCTCAGACACTCTGTCTATCAGACACTCTGCCTCTCAGACACTCTGTCTCTCAGACACTCTGCCTCTCAGACACTCTGTCTCACAGACACTCTGCCTCTCAGACACACTGCATCTCAGACACACTGTCTCTCAGACATTGTCACTCAGACAGTGCCTCTCAGAAAATCGCTCTCTCAGACACTGCCTCTCAGACACTCTGTCTCTCAGACACTCTGCCTCTCAGACCCTCTGTCTCTGAGACAGTCTGTCTCTCATGCAATCTGCCTCTCAGACACTGCCTCTCAGACACTGCCTCTCAGATACTCTGCCTCTCAGACACTGACTCTCAGACACTCTGCCTCTCAGACAATCTGTCTCTCAGACACTCTGTCTCTGAGACACACTGTCTCTCAGACACAATGTCTCTCAGACCCTCTGTCTCTCAGACACTCTGTTTCTCAGACACTGTTTCTCAGACACTCTGTCTATCAGACACTCTGTCTCTCAGACACTCTGTCTTTCAGACACTCTGACTCTCAGACTCTCTGCCTCTCAGACACGCTGCCTCTCAGACTCTCTGCCTCTCAGACTCTCTGCCTCTCAGATTCTATGACTTTCAGAAACTCTGTCTCTCAGACACTCTGCATCTCAGACTCTCTGACTATCAGACACTCTGCCTCTCAGACAATTTGCCTCTCAGACACGCTGCCTTTCCGACTCACTGACTTTCAGACACTCTGCCAATCAGAAACTCTGTCTCTCAGATACTCTCTAACAGACACTCTGTCTCTCAGACACTCTGCCTCTCAGACACACTGCCTCTCAGACACACTGCCTCTCAGACACACTGTCTCTCAGACAATATGTCTTTCAGACTCTCCGCCTCTCAGACAATCTGCCTCTCAGACAGTCTGCATCTCAGATACTCTGTCTCTCAGACACTCTCCCTCTCAGACACTCTGTCTCTCAGACACTCTGCCTCTCAGACAATCTGTCTCTCAGACACTCTGCCTATCAGACACTCTGTCTCACAAACTCACTGCCTCTCAGACACTCTGCATGTCAGACACTCTGTCTGTCAGATTCTCTGCCTCTCAGACTCTCTGACTCTCAGACTCTCTGCCTCTCAGACACTCTGTCTATCAGACACTGCCTCTCAGACACGCTGTCTCTCAGACACTGTCTCTCAGACACTTCCTCTCAGACACTCTGTCTCTCAGACATTCTGTCGCTCAGACACTGCCTCTCAGAAAATCTCTCTCTCAGACAATGCCTCTCAGACACTCTGCCCCTCAGACATTCTGTCACTCTGACACTGCCTCTCAGACACTCTGTCTCTCAGACTTTCTGTCGCTCAGACATTGCCTCTCAGAAAATCTCTCTCTCAGACACTGACTCTCAGACACTCTGCCTCTCAGACATTCTGTCACTCAGACACTGCCTCTCAGACACTCTGTCTCTCAGACACTGCCTCTCAGACACTCTGTCTCTCAGACACTCTGTTTCTCAGACACTCTGTTTCTCAGACACTCTGCCTCTCAGACTCTCTGACTCTCAGATACTGTCTTTCAGACACTCTGACTATCAGACTCTCTTCCTCTCAGACACGCTGCCTCTCAGACTCTCTGCCTCTCAGATCTCTGCCTCTCAGATTCTATGACTTTCAGAAACTCTGTCTCTCTGACACTCTGCCTCTCAGACTCTCTGACTATCAGACACTCTGCCTCTCAGACACTTTGCCTCTCAGACACTCTGCCTTTCCGACTCACTGACTTTCAGACACTCTGCCAATCAGAAACTCTGTCTCTCAGATACTCTCTCTCAGACCCTCTGTCTCTCTGACACTCTGACTCTCAGACCCTCTGTCTCTCAGACAATCTGCCTCTCAGACACACTGCATCTCAGATACTCTGTCTCTCAGACACTCTCCCTCTCAGACACTCTGTCTCTCAGACACTCTGTCTCTCAGACGCTCTGCCTCTCAGACAATCTGTCTCTCTGACACTCTGCCTCTCAGACACTCTGTCTATCTGACACTGCCTCTCAGACACGCTGTCTCTCAGACTCGCTGTCTCTCAGACACTTCCTCTCAGACACTCTGTCTCTCAGACACTCTGCGTCTCAGACACTGCCTCTCAGACACTCTGCCTCTCAGACACTCTGCATCTCAAACACTCTGTCTATCAGACATTCTGTCGCTCAGACACTGCCTCTCAGAAAATCTCTCTCTCAGACAATGCCTCTCAGAAACTCTGTCTCACAGACACTCTGTCTCTCAGACACTCTGTCTCTCAGACACAATGTCTCTCAGACTCTCTGTCTCTCAGACACTCTGTTTCTCAGACACTCTGACTCTGTGACTCTGTGCCTCTCAGACACGCTGCCTCTCAGACACTCTGTCTCTCAGACAACTTGCCTCTCAGACACTCTGTCTCTCAGATACACTGCCTCTCAGACCCTCTGTCTCTGAGACACTCTGTCTCTCATACAGTCTGCCTCTCAGACACTCTGACTCTCAGACACTCTGCCTCTCGGACACTGCCTCTCAGACACTGCCTCTCAGACACTCTGCCTCTCAGACACTCTGTCTCCCAGACAATCTGCCTCTCAGACCCTCTGTCTCTCAGACACTCAGTCGCTCAGATACTGCTTCTCAGACACTCTGTGTGTCAGACACTCTGCCTATCAGCCACTCTGCCTCTCAGACACTCTGTCTCTCAGAAAATCTGCCTCTCGCAGTCTCTGCCTCTCAGGCTCCCTGACTTTCAGACACTCTGCCTCTCAGACACTATGTCTCTCATATAATCTGCCTCTCAGACAATCCGCCTCTCAGACACTCTGTCTCTCAGACACTCTGCCTCTCAGACACTCTGTCTCTCAGATAATCTGTCTCTCAGAATCTCTGCTTCTCAGACACTCTGTCTCACAGACACTCTGCCTCTCAGACACTCTGTCTCTCAGACACTGATTCTCAGACACTCTGACTCTCAGACACTATGTCTCTCATATACTCTGCCTCTAAGACAATCCGCCTCTCAGACACTCTGTCTCTCAGACACTCTGCCTCTCAGACACTCTGTCTATCAGACACTCTGCCTCTCAGACACTCTGTCTCTCAGACACTCTGCCTCTCAGACACTCTGTCTCACAGACACTCTGCCTCTCAGACACACTGCATCTCAGACACACTGTCTCTCAGACATTGTCACTCAGACAGTGCCTCTCAGAAAATCGCTCTCTCAGACACTGCCTCTCAGACACTCTGTCTCTCAGACACTCTGCCTCTCAGACCCTCTGTCTCTGAGACAGTCTGTCTCTCATGCAATCTGCCTCTCAGACACTGCCTCTCAGACACTGCCTCTCAGATACTCTGCCTCTCAGACACTGACTCTCAGACACTCTGCCTCTCAGACAATCTGTCTCTCAGACACTCTGTCTCTGAGACACACTGTCTCTCAGACACAATGTCTCTCAGACCCTCTGTCTCTCAGACACTCTGTTTCTCAGACACTGTTTCTCAGACACTCTGTCTATCAGACACTCTGTCTCTCAGACACTCTGTCTTTCAGACACTCTGACTCTCAGACTCTCTGCCTCTCAGACACGCTGCCTCTCAGACTCTCTGCCTCTCAGACTCTCTGCCTCTCAGATTCTATGACTTTCAGAAACTCTGTCTCTCAGACACTCTGCATCTCAGACTCTCTGACTATCAGACACTCTGCCTCTCAGACAATTTGCCTCTCAGACACGCTGCCTTTCCGACTCACTGACTTTCAGACACTCTGCCAATCAGAAACTCTGTCTCTCAGATACTCTCTAACAGACACTCTGTCTCTCAGACACTCTGCCTCTCAGACACACTGCCTCTCAGACACACTGCCTCTCAGACACACTGTCTCTCAGACAATATGTCTTTCAGACTCTCCGCCTCTCAGACAATCTGCCTCTCAGACAGTCTGCATCTCAGATACTCTGTCTCTCAGACACTCTCCCTCTCAGACACTCTGTCTCTCAGACACTCTGTCTCTCAGACACTCTGCCTCTCAGACAATCTGTCTCTCAGACACTCTGCCTATCAGACACTCTGTCTCACAAACTCACTGCCTCTCAGACACTCTGCATGTCAGACACTCTGTCTGTCAGATTCTCTGCCTCTCAGACTCTCTGACTCTCAGACTCTCTGCCTCTCAGACACTCTGTCTATCAGACACTGCCTCTCAGACACGCTGTCTCTCAGACACTGTCTCTCAGACACTTCCTCTCAGACACTCTGTCTCTCAGACATTCTGTCGCTCAGACACTGCCTCTCAGAAAATCTCTCTCTCAGACAATGCCTCTCAGACACTCTGCCCCTCAGACATTCTGTCACTCTGACACTGCCTCTCAGACACTCTGTCTCTCAGACTTTCTGTCGCTCAGACATTGCCTCTCAGAAAATCTCTCTCTCAGACACTGACTCTCAGACACTCTGCCTCTCAGACATTCTGTCACTCAGACACTGCCTCTCAGACACTCTGTCTCTCAGACACTGCCTCTCAGACACTCTGTCTCTCAGACACTCTGTTTCTCAGACACTCTGTTTCTCAGACACTCTGCCTCTCAGACTCTCTGACTCTCAGATACTGTCTTTCAGACACTCTGACTATCAGACTCTCTTCCTCTCAGACACGCTGCCTCTCAGACTCTCTGCCTCTCAGATCTCTGCCTCTCAGATTCTATGACTTTCAGAAACTCTGTCTCTCTGACACTCTGCCTCTCAGACTCTCTGACTATCAGACACTCTGCCTCTCAGACACTTTGCCTCTCAGACACTCTGCCTTTCCGACTCACTGACTTTCAGACACTCTGCCAATCAGAAACTCTGTCTCTCAGATACTCTCTCTCAGACCCTCTGTCTCTCTGACACTCTGACTCTCAGACCCTCTGTCTCTCAGACAATCTGCCTCTCAGACACACTGCATCTCAGATACTCTGTCTCTCAGACACTCTCCCTCTCAGACACTCTGTCTCTCAGACACTCTGTCTCTCAGACGCTCTGCCTCTCAGACAATCTGTCTCTCTGACACTCTGCCTCTCAGACACTCTGTCTATCTGACACTGCCTCTCAGACACGCTGTCTCTCAGACTCGCTGTCTCTCAGACACTTCCTCTCAGACACTCTGTCTCTCAGACACTCTGCGTCTCAGACACTGCCTCTCAGACACTCTGCCTCTCAGACACTCTGCATCTCAAACACTCTGTCTATCAGACATTCTGTCGCTCAGACACTGCCTCTCAGAAAATCTCTCTCTCAGACAATGCCTCTCAGAAACTCTGTCTCACAGACACTCTGTCTCTCAGACACTCTGTCTCTCAGACACAATGTCTCTCAGACTCTCTGTCTCTCAGACACTCTGTTTCTCAGACACTCTGACTCTGTGACTCTGTGCCTCTCAGACACGCTGCCTCTCAGACACTCTGTCTCTCAGACAACTTGCCTCTCAGACACTCTGTCTCTCAGATACACTGCCTCTCAGACCCTCTGTCTCTGAGACACTCTGTCTCTCATACAGTCTGCCTCTCAGACACTCTGACTCTCAGACACTCTGCCTCTCGGACACTGCCTCTCAGACACTGCCTCTCAGACACTCTGCCTCTCAGACACTCTGTCTCCCAGACAATCTGCCTCTCAGACCCTCTGTCTCTCAGACACTCAGTCGCTCAGATACTGCTTCTCAGACACTCTGTGTGTCAGACACTCTGCCTATCAGCCACTCTGCCTCTCAGACACTCTGTCTCTCAGAAAATCTGCCTCTCGCAGTCTCTGCCTCTCAGGCTCCCTGACTTTCAGACACTCTGCCTCTCAGACACTATGTCTCTCATATAATCTGCCTCTCAGACAATCCGCCTCTCAGACACTCTGTCTCTCAGACACTCTGCCTCTCAGACACTCTGTCTCTCAGATAATCTGTCTCTCAGAATCTCTGCTTCTCAGACACTCTGTCTCACAGACACTCTGCCTCTCAGACACTCTGTCTCTCAGACACTGATTCTCAGACACTCTGACTCTCAGACACTATGTCTCTCATATACTCTGCCTCTAAGACAATCCGCCTCTCAGACACTCTGTCTCTCAGACACTCTGCCTCTCAGACACTCTGTCTATCAGACACTCTGCCTCTCAGACACTCTGTCTCTCAGACACTCTGCCTCTCAGACACTCTGTCTCACAGACACTCTGCCTCTCAGACACACTGCATCTCAGACACACTGTCTCTCAGACATTGTCACTCAGACAGTGCCTCTCAGAAAATCGCTCTCTCAGACACTGCCTCTCAGACACTCTGTCTCTCAGACACTCTGCCTCTCAGACCCTCTGTCTCTGAGACAGTCTGTCTCTCATGCAATCTGCCTCTCAGACACTGCCTCTCAGACACTGCCTCTCAGATACTCTGCCTCTCAGACACTCTGTCTCTCAGATTCTCTGCCTCTCAGACTCTCTGCCTCTCAGACTCTCTGCCTCTCAGACACTCTGTCTATCAGACACTGACTCACCGAAACGCTTTCTCTCAGACACTGTCTCTCAGACACTTCCTCTCAGACACTCTTTCTATCAGACACTGCCCCTCAGAAACGCTGTCTCTCAGACACTGTCTCTCAGACACTGCCTCTCAGACACTCTGTCTCTCAGACACTGCCTTTCAGACACTCTGCCTCTCAGACACTCTGCCTCTCAGACACTCTGCCTCTCAGACACTCTGTCTCTCAGACATTATGTCACTCAGACACTGCCTCTCAGAAAATCTCTCTCTCAGACACTGCCTCTCAGACACTCTGTCTCTCAGACACTGACTCTCAGACACTCTGCCTCTCAGACAATCTGTCTCTCAGACACTCTGTCTCTGAGACACACTGTCTCTCAGACACAATGTCTCTCAGACCCTCTGTCTCTCAGACACTCTGTTTCTCAGACACTGTTTCTCAGACACTCTGTCTATCAGACACTCTGTCTCTCAGACACTCTGTCTTTCAGACACTCTGACTCTCAGACTCTCTGCCTCTCAGACACGCTGCCTCTCAGACTCTCTGCCTCTCAGACTCTCTGCCTCTCAGATTCAATGACTTTCAGAAACTCTGTCTCTCAGACACTCTGCATCTCAGACTCTCTGACTATCAGACACTCTGCCTCTCAGACACTTTGCCTCTCAGACACTCTGCCTTTCCGACTCACTGACTTTCAGACACTCTGCCAATCAGAAACTCTGTCTCTCAGATACTCTCTAACAGACACTCTGTCTCTCAGACACTCTGCCTCTCAGACACACTGCATCTCAGACACACTGTCTCTCAGACAATATGTCTTTCAGACAGTCTGCCTCTCAGACAATCTGCCTCTCAGACAGTCTGCATCTCAG
Source organism: Isurus oxyrinchus (assembly GCA_026770705.1). Classification (NCBI taxonomy): domain Eukaryota; kingdom Metazoa; phylum Chordata; class Chondrichthyes; order Lamniformes; family Lamnidae; genus Isurus; species Isurus oxyrinchus. Next base: position 508,013 of record JANJGN010000259.1, on the reverse strand, counting down.
ATACTCTGTCTCTCAGACACTCTCCCTCTCAGACACTCTGTCTCTCAGACACTCTGTCTCTCAGACACTCTGCCTCTCAGACAATCTGTCACTCAGACACTCTGCCTATCAGACACTCTGTCTCACAAACTCACTGCCTCTCAGACACTCTGCATGTCAGACACTCTGTCTGTCAGATTCTCTGCCTCTCAGACTCTCTGACTCTCAGAATCTCTGCCTCTCAGACACTCTGTCTATCAGACACTGCCTCTCAGACACGCTGTCTCTCAGACACTGTCTCTCAGACACTTCCTCTCAGACACTCTGTCTCTCAGACATTCTGTCGCTCAGACACTGCCTCTCAGAAAATCTCTCTCTCAGACAATGCCTCTCAGACACTCTGCCCCTCAGACATTCTGTCACTCTGACACTGCCTCTCAGACACTCTGTCTCTCAGACTTTCTGTCGCTCAGACACTGCCTCTCAGAAAATCTCTCTCTCAGACACTGACTCTCAGACACTCTGCCTCTCAGACATTCTGTCACTCAGACACTGCCTCTCAGACACTCTGTCTCTCAGACACTGCCTCTCAGACACTCTGTCTCTCAGACACTCTGTTTCTCAGACACTCTGTTTCTCAGACACTCTGCCTCTCAGACAATCTGTCTCTCAGACACTCTGTCTCTGAGACACACTGTCTCTCAGACACAATGTCTCTCAGACCCTCTGTCTCTCAGACACTCTGTTTCTCAGACACTGTTTCTCAGACACTCTGTCTATCAGACACTCTGTCTCTCAGACACTCTGTCTTTCAGACACTCTGACTCTCAGACTCTCTGCCTCTCAGACACGCTGCCTCTCAGACTCTCTGCCTCTCAGACTCTCTGCCTCTCAGATTCTATGACTTTCAGAAACTCTGTCTCTCAGACACTCTGCATCTCAGACTCTCTGACTATCAGACACTCTGCCTCTCAGACACTTTGCCTCTCAGACACTCTGCCTTTCCGACTCACTGACTTTCAGACACTCTGCCAATCAGAAACTCTGTCTCTCAGATACTCTCTAACAGACACTCTGTCTCTCAGACACTCTGCCTCTCAGACACACTGCCTCTCAGACACACTGCCTCTCAGACACACTGTCTCTCAGACAATATGTCTTTCAGACAGTCTGCCTCTCAGACAATCTGCCTCTCAGACAGTCTGCATCTCAGATACTCTGTCTCTCAGACACTCTCCCTCTCAGACACTCTGTCTCTCAGACACTCTGTCTCTCAGACACTCTGCCTCTCAGACAATCTGTCTCTCAGACACGCTGCCTATCAGACACTCTGTCTCACAAACTCACTGCCTCTCAGACACTCTGCATGTCAGACACTCTGTCTGTCAGATTCTCTGCCTCTCAGACTCTCTGACTCTCAGACTCTCTGCCTCTCAGACACTCTGTCTATCAGACACGGCCTCTCAGACACGCTGTCTCTCAGACACTGTCTCTCAGACACTTCCTCTCAGACACTCTGTCTCTCAGACATTCTGTCGCTCAGACACTGCCTCTCAGAAAATCTCTCTCTCAGACAATGCCTCTCAGACACTCTGCCCCTCAGACATTCTGTCACTCTGACACTGCCTCTCAGACACTCTGTCTCTCAGACTTTCTGTCGCTCAGACACTGCCTCTCAGAAAATCTCTCTCTCAGACACTGACTCTCAGACACTCTGCCTCTCAGACATTCTGTCACTCAGACACTGCCTCTCAGACACTCTGTCTCTCAGACACTGCCTCTCAGACACTCTGTCTCTCAGACACTCTGTTTCTCAGACACTCTGTTTCTCAGACACTCTGCCTCTCAGACTCTCTGACTCTCAGATACTGTCTTTCAGACACTCTGACTATCAGACTCTCTGCCTCTCAGACACGCTGCCTCTCAGACTCTCTGCCTCTCAGATCTCTGCCTCTCAGATTCTATCACTTTCAGAAACTCTGTCTCCCTGACACTCTGCCTCTCAGACTCTCTGACTATCAGACACTCTGCCTCTCAGACACTTTGCCTCTCAGACACTCTGCCTTTCCGACTCACTGACTTTCAGACACTCTGCCAATCAGAAACTCTGTCTCTCAGATACTCTCTCTCAGACCCTCTGTCTCTCAGACACTCTGACTCTCAGACCCTCTGTCTCTCAGACAATCTGCCTCTCAGACACACTGCATCTCAGATACTCTGTCTCTCAGACACTCTCCCTCTCAGACACTCTGTCTCTCAGACACTCTGTCTCTCAGACGCTCTGCCTCTCAGACAATCTGTCTCTCTGACACTCTGCCTCTCAGACACTCTGTCTATCTGACACTGCCTCTCAGACACGCTGTCTCTCAGACACGCTGTCTCTCAGACACTTCCTCTCAGACACTCTGTCTCTCAGACACTCTGCGTCTCAGACACTGCCTCTCAGACACTCTGCCTCTCAGACACTCTGCATCTCAAACACTCTGTCTCTCAGACATTCTGTTGCTCAGACACAATGTCTCTCAGACTCTCTGCCTCTCCGACACTCTGTCTCTCAGACACTCTGTCTCTCAGACTCTCTGTCTCTCAGACACTCTGTTTCTCAGACACTCTGACTCTGTGACTCTCTGCCTCTCAGACACGCTGCCTCTCAGACACTCTGTCTCTCAGACAACTTGCCTCTCAGACACTCTGTCTCTCAGATACACTGCCTCTCAGACCCTCTGTCTCTGAGACACTCTGTCTCTCATACAGTCTGCCTCTCAGACACTCTGACTCTCAGACACTCTGCCTCTCGGACACTGCCTCTCAGACACTGCCTCTCAGACACTCTGCCTCTCAGACACTCTGTCTCCCAGACAATCTGCCTCTCAGACCCTCTGTCTCTCAGACACTCAGTCGCTCAGATACTGCTTCTCAGACACTCTGTGTGTCAGACACTCTGCCTATCAGCCACTCTGCCTCTCAGACACTCTGTCTCTCAGAAAATCCGCCTCTCACAGTCTCTGCCTCTCAGGCTCCCTGACTTTCAGACACTCTGCCTCTCAGACACTATGTCTCTCATATAATCTGCCTCTCAGACAATCAGCCTCTCAGACACTCTGTCTCTCAGACACTCTGCCTCTCAGACACTCTGTCTCTCAGATAATCTGTCTCTCAGAATCTCTGCTTCTCAGACACTCTGTCTCACAGACACTCTGCCTCTCAGACACTCTGTCTCTCAGACACTGATTCTCAGACACTCTGACTCTCAGACACTATGTCTCTCATATACTCTGCCTCTAAGACAATCCGCCTCTCAGACACTCTGTCTCTCAGACACTCTGCCTCTCAGACACTCTGTCTATCAGACACTCTGACTCTCAGACACTCTGTCTCTCAGACACTCTGCCTCTCAGACACTGTCTCACAGACACTCTGCCTCTCAGACACACTGCATCTCAGACACACTGTCTCTCAGACATTGTCACTCAGACAGTGCCTCTCAGAAAATCGCTCTCTCAGACACTGCCTCTCAGACACTCTGTCTCTCAGACACTCTGTCTCACAGACACTCTGTCTCTCAGACACAATGTCTCTCAGACTCTCTGCCTCTCAGACACTCTGCCTCTCAGACACGCTGTCTCTCAGACACTGTTTCTCAGACACTTCCTCTCAGACACTCTGTCTCTCAGACACCCTGCGTCTCAGAAACTGCCTCTCAGACACTCTGTCTCTCAGACACTGAATCTCAGACACACTGACTCTCAGACACTATGTCTCTCATATACTCTGCCTCTAAGACAATCTGCCTCTCAGACACTCTGTCTCTCAGACACTCTGCCTCTCAGACACTCTGTCTATCAGACACTCTGCCTCTCAGACACTCTGTCTCTCAGACACTCTGCCTCTTAGACACTCTGTCTCACAGACACTCTGCCTCTCAGACACACTGCATCTCAGACACACTGTCTCTCAGACATTGTCACTCAGACAGTGCCTCAGAAAATCGCTCTCTCAGACACTGCCTCTCAGACACTCTGTCTCTCAGACACAATGTCTCTCAGACTCTCTGCCTCTCAGACACTCTGCCTCTCAGACACGCTGTCTCTCAGACACTGTTTCTCAGACACTTCCTCTCAGACACTCTGTCTCTCAGACACTCTGCGTCTCAGAAACTGCCTCTCAGACACTCTGCCTCTCAGACACTCTGCATCTCAGACACTCTGTCTCTCAGACATTCTGTCGCTCAGACACTGCCTCTCAGAAAATCGCTCTCTCAGACACTGCCTCTCAGTTACTCTGCCTCTCAGACATTCTGTCACTCAGTCACTGCATCTCAGACACTCTGTCTCTCAGACACTCTGCCTCTCAGACACTGCCTATCAGACACTGCCTCTCAGACACTCTGCCTCTCAGACACTCTGTCTCTCAGACACTCTGTCTCACAGACACTCAGTCTCTCAGACACAATGTCTCTCAAACTCTCTGCCTCTCAGACACTCTGTCTCTCAGAAACTCTGTCTCTCAGACACTCTGTTTCTCAGACACTCTGACTCTGAGACTCTCTGCCTCTCAGACACGCTGCCTCTCAGACACACTGCCTCTCAGACACACTGTCTCTCAGACAATCTGTCTTTCAGACTCTCTGCCTCTCAGACAATCTGCCTCTCAGAATGTCTGCATCTCAGATACTCTGTCCCTCAGACACTCACCCTCTCAGACACTGTCTCTCAGACACTCTGTCTCTCAGACACTCTGCCTCTCAGACAATCTCTCTCTCAGACACTCTGCCTATCAGACACTCTGTCTCACACTCTCACTGCCTCTCAGACACTCTGCATGCCAGACACTCTGTCTCTCAGATTCTCTGCCTCTCAGACACTCTGCCTCTCAGACTCTCTGCCTCTCAGACACTCTGTCTATCAGACACTGCCTCTCAGACACTCTGCCTCTCAGACACTTTGCCTCTCAGACAATCTGCCTTTCCGACTCACTGACTTTCAGACACTCTGCCAATCAGAAACTCTGTCTCTCAGATACTCTCTCTCAGACACTCTGTCTCTCAGACACTCTGCCTCTCAGACCCACTGTCTCTCAGACAATCTGCCTCTCAGACACTCTGCATCTCAGATATTCTGTCTCTCAGACACTCTCCCTCTCAGACACTCTGTCTCTCAGACACTCTGTCTCTCAGACACACTGCCTCTCAGACTCTCTGCCTCTAAGACTCTCTGCCTCTCACACAATCTGCCTCACAGACACTCTGTCTCTCAGACTCTCTGCCTCTCAGACTCTCTGCCTCTCAAACCCGCTGCCTCTCAGACACGCTGTCTCTCAGACAATGTCTCTCAGACACTTCCTCTCAGACACTCTGTCTCTCAGACACTCTGCCTCTCAGACACTGCCTCTCAGACACTCTGTCTCTCAGACACTTCCTCTCAGACACACTGCCTCTCAGAGACTCTGTCTCTCAGACACTCTGCCTCTCAGACACACTGCCTCTCAGACACTCTGTCTCACAGACTCACTGCCACTCAGACACTCTGCCTGTCAGACACTCTGTCTCTCAGATTCTCTGCCTCTCAGACTCTCTGCCTCTCAGACTCTGCCTCTCAGACACTCTGTCTATCAGACACTGCCTCTCAGACACGCTGTCTCTCAGACACTGTCTCCATGACACTTCCTCTCAGACACTCTGTCTCTCAGACAATCTGCGTCTCAGACACTGCCTCTCAGACACTCTGCCTCTCAGACACTCTGCATCTCAGAAACTCAGTCTCTCAGACATTCTGTCGCTGAGACACTGCCTCTCAGAAAATCTCTCTCTCAGACACTGCCTCTCAGATACTCTGACTCTCAGACATTCTGTCACTCAGTCACTGCCTCTCAGACACTCTGCCTCTCAGACACTGCCTCTCAGACACTGCCTGTCAGACACTATGCCTCTCAGACAATCTGTCTCTCAGACACACTGTCTCTCAGACATTGTCACTCAGACAGTGCCTCAGAAAATCGCTCTCTCAGACACTGCCTCTCAGACACTCTGTCTCTCAGACACAATGTCTCTCAGACTCTCTGCCTCTCAGACACTCTGCCTCTCAGACACGCTGTCTCTCAGACACTGTTTCTCAGACACTTCCTCTCAGACACTCTGTCTCTCAGACACTCTGCGTCTCAGAAACTGCCTCTCAGACACTCTGCCTCTCAGACACTCTGCATCTCAGACACTCTGTCTCTCAGACATTCTGTCGCTCAGACACTGCCTCTCAGAAAATCGCTCTCTCAGACACTGCCTCTCAGTTACTCTGCCTCTCAGACATTCTGTCACTCAGTCACTGCATCTCAGACACTCTGTCTCTCAGACACTCTGCCTCTCAGACACTGCCTATCAGACACTGCCTCTCAGACACTCTGCCTCTCAGACACTCTGTCTCTCAGACACTCTGTCTCACAGACACTCAGTCTCTCAGACACAATGTCTCTCAAACTCTCTGCCTCTCAGACACTCTGTCTCTCAGAAACTCTGTCTCTCAGACACTCTGTTTCTCAGACACTCTGACTCTGAGACTCTCTGCCTCTCAGACACGCTGCCTCTCAGACACACTGCCTCTCAGACACACTGTCTCTCAGACAATCTGTCTTTCAGACTCTCTGCCTCTCAGACAATCTGCCTCTCAGAATGTCTGCATCTCAGATACTCTGTCCCTCAGACACTCACCCTCTCAGACACTGTCTCTCAGACACTCTGTCTCTCAGACACTCTGCCTCTCAGACAATCTCTCTCTCAGACACTCTGCCTATCAGACACTCTGTCTCACACTCTCACTGCCTCTCAGACACTCTGCATGCCAGACACTCTGTCTCTCAGATTCTCTGCCTCTCAGACACTCTGCCTCTCAGACTCTCTGCCTCTCAGACACTCTGTCTATCAGACACTGCCTCTCAGACACTCTGCCTCTCAGACACTTTGCCTCTCAGACAATCTGCCTTTCCGACTCACTGACTTTCAGACACTCTGCCAATCAGAAACTCTGTCTCTCAGATACTCTCTCTCAGACACTCTGTCTCTCAGACACTCTGCCTCTCAGACCCACTGTCTCTCAGACAATCTGCCTCTCAGACACTCTGCATCTCAGATATTCTGTCTCTCAGACACTCTCCCTCTCAGACACTCTGTCTCTCAGACACTCTGTCTCTCAGACACACTGCCTCTCAGACTCTCTGCCTCTAAGACTCTCTGCCTCTCACACAATCTGCCTCACAGACACTCTGTCTCTCAGACTCTCTGCCTCTCAGACTCTCTGCCTCTCAAACCCGCTGCCTCTCAGACACGCTGTCTCTCAGACAATGTCTCTCAGACACTTCCTCTCAGACACTCTGTCTCTCAGACACTCTGCCTCTCAGACACTGCCTCTCAGACACTCTGTCTCTCAGACACTTCCTCTCAGACACACTGCCTCTCAGAGACTCTGTCTCTCAGACACTCTGCCTCTCAGACACACTGCCTCTCAGACACTCTGTCTCACAGACTCACTGCCACTCAGACACTCTGCCTGTCAGACACTCTGTCTCTCAGATTCTCTGCCTCTCAGACTCTCTGCCTCTCAGACTCTCTGCCTCTCAGACACTCTGTCTATCAGACACTGCCTCTCAGACACGCTGTCTCTCAGACACTGTCTCCATGACACTTCCTCTCAGACACTCTGTCTCTCAGACAATCTGCGTCTCAGACACTGCCTCTCAGACACTCTGCCTCTCAGACACTCTGCATCTCAGAAACTCAGTCTCTCAGACATTCTGTCGCTGAGACACTGCCTCTCAGAAAATCTGTCTCTCAGACACTGCCTCTCAGATACTCTGACTCTCAGACATTCTGTCACTCAGTCACTGCCTCTCAGACACTCTGCCTCTCAGACACTGCCTCTCAGACACTGCCTGTCAGACACTATGCCTCTCAGACAATCTGTCTCTCAGACACTCTGTCTCTCAGACACTCTGCCTCTCAGATACTCTGTCTATCAGACACTCTGCCTCTCAGACACTCTGTCTCTCAGACACTCTGCCTCTCAGACACACTGCATCTCAGACCCACTGTCTCTCAGACATTGTCACTCAGACAGTGCCTCTCAGAAAATCACTCTCTCAGACACTGCCTCTCAGACATTCTGTCTCTCAGACACTCTGTCTCACAGACACTCTGTCTCTCAGACACAATGTCTCTCAGACTCTCTGCCTCTCAGACACTCTGCCTCTCACACACGCTGTCTCTCAGACACTGTTTCTCAGACACTTCCTCTCAGACACTCTGTCTCTCAGACACTCTGCGTCTCAGAAACTGCCTCTCAGACACTCTGCCTCTCAGACACTCTGCATCTCAGACACTCTGTCTCTCAGACATTCTGTCGCTCAGACACTGCCTCTCAGAAAATCGCTCTCTCAGACACTGCCTCTCAGTTACTCTGCCTCTCAGACATTCTGTCACTCAGTCACTGCCTCTCAGACACTCTGTCTCTCAGACACTCTGCCTCTCAGACACTGCCTATCAGACACTGCCTCTCAGACACTCTCCCTCTCAGACACTCTGTCTCTCAGACACTCTATCTCACAGACACTCTGTCTCTCAGACACAATGTCTCTCAAACTCTCTGCCTCTCAGACACTCTGTCTCTCAGACACACTGCCTCTCAGACACACTGTCTCTCAGACAATCTGTCTTTCAGACTCTCTGCCTCTCAGACAATCTGCCTCTCAGACAAACTGCCTCTCAGACACACTGTCTCTCAGACAATCTGTCTTTCAGACTCTCTGCCTCTCAGACAATCTGCCTCTCAGACTGTCTGCATCTCAGATACTCTGTCTCTCAGACACTCTCCCTCTCAGACACTCTGTCTCTCAGACACTCTGTCTCTCAGACACTCTGCCTCTCAGACAATCTGTCTCTCAGACACTCTGCCTATCAGACACTCTGTCTCACACTCTCACTGCCTCTCAGACACTCTGCATGCCAGACACTCTGTCTCTCAGATTCTCTGCCTCTCAGACTCTCTGCCTCTCAGACTCTCTGCCTCTCAGACACTCTGTCTATCAGACACTGCCTCTCAGACATGCTGTCTCTCAGACACTGTCTCTCAGACACTTCCTCTCAGACACTCTGTCTCTCAGACATTCTGTCGCTCAGACACTGCCTCTCAGAAAATCACTCTCTCAGACAATGCCTCTCAGACACTCTGCCCCTCAGACATTCTGTCACTCAGACACTGCCTCTCAGACACTCTGTCTCTCAGACATTCTGTCGCTCAGACACTGCCTCTCAGAAAAACTCTCTCTCAGACAATGCCTCTCAGACACTCTGTCTCTCAGACATTCTGTCACTCAGACACTGCCTCTCAGACACTCTGTTTCTCAGACACTCTGTTTCTCAGACACTCTGTCTCTCAGACACTCTGTCTCTCAGACACTGTCTTTCAGACACTCTGACTCTCAGACTCTCTGCCTCTCAGACACGCTGCCTCTCAGACTCTCTGCCTCTCAGATCTCTGCCTCTCAGATTCTATGACTTTCAGAAACTCTGTCTCTCTGACACTCTGACTCTCACACTCTCTGACTATCAGACACTCTGCCTCTCAGACACTTTGCCTCTCAGACAATCTGCCTTTCCGACTCACTGACTTTCAGACACTCAGCCAATCAGAAACTCTGTCTCTCAGATACTCTCTCTCAGACCCTCTGTCTCTCAGACACTCTGCCTCTCAGACCCACTGTCTCTCAGACAATCTGCCTCTCAGACACTCTGCATCTCAGATATTCTGTCTCTCAGACACTCTGCCTCTCAGACTCTCTGCCTCTCAGACACTCTGTCTATCTGACACTGCCTCTCAGACACGCTTTCTCTCAGACACTCTGTCTCTCAGACACTTCCTCTCAGACACTCTGTCTCTCAGACACTCTGCGTGTCAGACACTGCCTCTCAGACACTCTGCCTCTCAGACACTCTGCATCTCAAACACTCTGTCTCTCAGACATTCTGTCGCTCAGACACTGCCTCTCAGAAAATCTCTCTCTCAGACAATGCCTCTCAGACACGCTGCCTCTCAGACTCTCTGCCTCTCAGATCTCTGCCTCTCAGATTCTATGACTTTCAGAAACTCTGTCTCTCTGACACTCTGCCTCTCAGACTCTCTGACTATCAGACACTCTGCCTCTCAGTCACTTTGCCTCTCAGACAATCTGCCTTTCCGACTCACTGACTTTCAGACACTCTGCCAATCAGAAACTCTGTCTCTCAGATACTCTCTCTCAGACCCTCTGTCTCTCAGACATTCTGCCTCTCAGACCCACTCTCTCTCAGACCCTCTGTCTCTCAGACACTCTGCCTCTCAGACCCACTGTCTCTCAGACAATCTGCCTCTCAGACACTCTGCATCTCAGATATTCTGTCTCTCAGACACTCTCCCTCTCAGACACTCTGTCTCTCAGACACTCTGTCTCTCAGACACTCTGTCTCTCAGACACTCTGCCTCTCAGACAATCTGTCACTCAGACACTCTGCCTATCAGACACTCTGTCTCACAAACTCACTGCCTCTCAGACACTCTGCATGTCAGACACTCTGTCTGTCAGATTCTCTGCCTCTCAGACTCTCTGACTCTCAGAATCTCTGCCTCTCAGACACTCTGTCTATCAGACACTGCCTCTCAGACACGCTGTCTCTCAGACACTGTCTCTCAGACACTTCCTCTCAGACACTCTGTCTCTCAGACATTCTGTCGCTCAGACACTGCCTCTCAGAAAATCTCTCTCTCAGACAATGCCTCTCAGACACTCTGCCCCTCAGACATTCTGTCACTCTGACACTGCCTCTCAGACACTCTGTCTCTCAGACTTTCTGTCGCTCAGACACTGCCTCTCAGAAAATCTCTCTCTCAGACACTGACTCTCAGACACTCTGCCTCTCAGACATTCTGTCACTCAGACACTGCCTCTCAGACACTCTGTCTCTCAGACACTGCCTCTCAGACACTCTGTCTCTCAGACACTCTGTTTCTCAGACACTCTGTTTCTCAGACACTCTGCCTCTCAGACAATCTGTCTCTCAGACACTCTGTCTCTGAGACACACTGTCTCTCAGACACAATGTCTCTCAGACCCTCTGTCTCTCAGACACTCTGTTTCTCAGACACTGTTTCTCAGACACTCTGTCTATCAGACACTCTGTCTCTCAGACACTCTGTCTTTCAGACACTCTGACTCTCAGACTCTCTGCCTCTCAGACACGCTGCCTCTCAGACTCTCTGCCTCTCAGACTCTCTGCCTCTCAGATTCTATGACTTTCAGAAACTCTGTCTCTCAGACACTCTGCATCTCAGACTCTCTGACTATCAGACACTCTGCCTCTCAGACACTTTGCCTCTCAGACACTCTGCCTTTCCGACTCACTGACTTTCAGACACTCTGCCAATCAGAAACTCTGTCTCTCAGATACTCTCTAACAGACACTCTGTCTCTCAGACACTCTGCCTCTCAGACACACTGCCTCTCAGACACACTGCCTCTCAGACACACTGTCTCTCAGACAATATGTCTTTCAGACAGTCTGCCTCTCAGACAATCTGCCTCTCAGACAGTCTGCATCTCAGATACTCTGTCTCTCAGACACTCTCCCTCTCAGACACTCTGTCTCTCAGACACTCTGTCTCTCAGACACTCTGCCTCTCAGACAATCTGTCTCTCAGACACGCTGCCTATCAGACACTCTGTCTCACAAACTCACTGCCTCTCAGACACTCTGCATGTCAGACACTCTGTCTGTCAGATTCTCTGCCTCTCAGACTCTCTGACTCTCAGACTCTCTGCCTCTCAGACACTCTGTCTATCAGACACGGCCTCTCAGACACGCTGTCTCTCAGACACTGTCTCTCAGACACTTCCTCTCAGACACTCTGTCTCTCAGACATTCTGTCGCTCAGACACTGCCTCTCAGAAAATCTCTCTCTCAGACAATGCCTCTCAGACACTCTGCCCCTCAGACATTCTGTCACTCTGACACTGCCTCTCAGACACTCTGTCTCTCAGACTTTCTGTCGCTCAGACACTGCCTCTCAGAAAATCTCTCTCTCAGACACTGACTCTCAGACACTCTGCCTCTCAGACATTCTGTCACTCAGACACTGCCTCTCAGACACTCTGTCTCTCAGACACTGCCTCTCAGACACTCTGTCTCTCAGACACTCTGTTTCTCAGACACTCTGTTTCTCAGACACTCTGCCTCTCAGACTCTCTGACTCTCAGATACTGTCTTTCAGACACTCTGACTATCAGACTCTCTGCCTCTCAGACACGCTGCCTCTCAGACTCTCTGCCTCTCAGATCTCTGCCTCTCAGATTCTATCACTTTCAGAAACTCTGTCTCCCTGACACTCTGCCTCTCAGACTCTCTGACTATCAGACACTCTGCCTCTCAGACACTTTGCCTCTCAGACACTCTGCCTTTCCGACTCACTGACTTTCAGACACTCTGCCAATCAGAAACTCTGTCTCTCAGATACTCTCTCTCAGACCCTCTGTCTCTCAGACACTCTGACTCTCAGACCCTCTGTCTCTCAGACAATCTGCCTCTCAGACACACTGCATCTCAGATACTCTGTCTCTCAGACACTCTCCCTCTCAGACACTCTGTCTCTCAGACACTCTGTCTCTCAGACGCTCTGCCTCTCAGACAATCTGTCTCTCTGACACTCTGCCTCTCAGACACTCTGTCTATCTGACACTGCCTCTCAGACACGCTGTCTCTCAGACACGCTGTCTCTCAGACACTTCCTCTCAGACACTCTGTCTCTCAGACACTCTGCGTCTCAGACACTGCCTCTCAGACACTCTGCCTCTCAGACACTCTGCATCTCAAACACTCTGTCTCTCAGACATTCTGTTGCTCAGACACAATGTCTCTCAGACTCTCTGCCTCTCCGACACTCTGTCTCTCAGACACTCTGTCTCTCAGACTCTCTGTCTCTCAGACACTCTGTTTCTCAGACACTCTGACTCTGTGACTCTCTGCCTCTCAGACACGCTGCCTCTCAGACACTCTGTCTCTCAGACAACTTGCCTCTCAGACACTCTGTCTCTCAGATACACTGCCTCTCAGACCCTCTGTCTCTGAGACACTCTGTCTCTCATACAGTCTGCCTCTCAGACACTCTGACTCTCAGACACTCTGCCTCTCGGACACTGCCTCTCAGACACTGCCTCTCAGACACTCTGCCTCTCAGACACTCTGTCTCCCAGACAATCTGCCTCTCAGACCCTCTGTCTCTCAGACACTCAGTCGCTCAGATACTGCTTCTCAGACACTCTGTGTGTCAGACACTCTGCCTATCAGCCACTCTGCCTCTCAGACACTCTGTCTCTCAGAAAATCCGCCTCTCACAGTCTCTGCCTCTCAGGCTCCCTGACTTTCAGACACTCTGCCTCTCAGACACTATGTCTCTCATATAATCTGCCTCTCAGACAATCAGCCTCTCAGACACTCTGTCTCTCAGACACTCTGCCTCTCAGACACTCTGTCTCTCAGATAATCTGTCTCTCAGAATCTCTGCTTCTCAGACACTCTGTCTCACAGACACTCTGCCTCTCAGACACTCTGTCTCTCAGACACTGATTCTCAGACACTCTGACTCTCAGACACTATGTCTCTCATATACTCTGCCTCTAAGACAATCCGCCTCTCAGACACTCTGTCTCTCAGACACTCTGCCTCTCAGACACTCTGTCTATCAGACACTCTGACTCTCAGACACTCTGTCTCTCAGACACTCTGCCTCTCAGACACTGTCTCACAGACACTCTGCCTCTCAGACACACTGCATCTCAGACACACTGTCTCTCAGACATTGTCACTCAGACAGTGCCTCTCAGAAAATCGCTCTCTCAGACACTGCCTCTCAGACACTCTGTCTCTCAGACACTCTGTCTCACAGACACTCTGTCTCTCAGACACAATGTCTCTCAGACTCTCTGCCTCTCAGACACTCTGCCTCTCAGACACGCTGTCTCTCAGACACTGTTTCTCAGACACTTCCTCTCAGACACTCTGTCTCTCAGACACCCTGCGTCTCAGAAACTGCCTCTCAGACACTCTGTCTCTCAGACACTGAATCTCAGACACACTGACTCTCAGACACTATGTCTCTCATATACTCTGCCTCTAAGACAATCCGCCTCTCAGACACTCTGTCTCTCAGACACTCTGCCTCTCAGACACTCTGTCTATCAGACACTCTGCCTCTCAGACACTCTGTCTCTCAGACACTCTGCCTCTTAGACACTCTGTCTCACAGACACTCTGCCTCTCAGACACACTGCATCTCAGACACACTGTCTCTCAGACATTGTCACTCAGACAGTGCCTCAGAAAATCGCTCTCTCAGACACTGCCTCTCAGACACTCTGTCTCTCAGACACAATGTCTCTCAGACTCTCTGCCTCTCAGACACTCTGCCTCTCAGACACGCTGTCTCTCAGACACTGTTTCTCAGACACTTCCTCTCAGACACTCTGTCTCTCAGACACTCTGCGTCTCAGAAACTGCCTCTCAGACACTCTGCCTCTCAGACACTCTGCATCTCAGACACTCTGTCTCTCAGACATTCTGTCGCTCAGACACTGCCTCTCAGAAAATCGCTCTCTCAGACACTGCCTCTCAGTTACTCTGCCTCTCAGACATTCTGTCACTCAGTCACTGCATCTCAGACACTCTGTCTCTCAGACACTCTGCCTCTCAGACACTGCCTATCAGACACTGCCTCTCAGACACTCTGCCTCTCAGACACTCTGTCTCTCAGACACTCTGTCTCACAGACACTCAGTCTCTCAGACACAATGTCTCTCAAACTCTCTGCCTCTCAGACACTCTGTCTCTCAGAAACTCTGTCTCTCAGACACTCTGTTTCTCAGACACTCTGACTCTGAGACTCTCTGCCTCTCAGACACGCTGCCTCTCAGACACACTGCCTCTCAGACACACTGTCTCTCAGACAATCTGTCTTTCAGACTCTCTGCCTCTCAGACAATCTGCCTCTCAGAATGTCTGCATCTCAGATACTCTGTCCCTCAGACACTCACCCTCTCAGACACTGTCTCTCAGACACTCTGTCTCTCAGACACTCTGCCTCTCAGACAATCTCTCTCTCAGACACTCTGCCTATCAGACACTCTGTCTCACACTCTCACTGCCTCTCAGACACTCTGCATGCCAGACACTCTGTCTCTCAGATTCTCTGCCTCTCAGACACTCTGCCTCTCAGACTCTCTGCCTCTCAGACACTCTGTCTATCAGACACTGCCTCTCAGACACTCTGCCTCTCAGACACTTTGCCTCTCAGACAATCTGCCTTTCCGACTCACTGACTTTCAGACACTCTGCCAATCAGAAACTCTGTCTCTCAGATACTCTCTCTCAGACACTCTGTCTCTCAGACACTCTGCCTCTCAGACCCACTGTCTCTCAGACAATCTGCCTCTCAGACACTCTGCATCTCAGATATTCTGTCTCTCAGACACTCTCCCTCTCAGACACTCTGTCTCTCAGACACTCTGTCTCTCAGACACACTGCCTCTCAGACTCTCTGCCTCTAAGACTCTCTGCCTCTCACACAATCTGCCTCACAGACACTCTGTCTCTCAGACTCTCTGCCTCTCAGACTCTCTGCCTCTCAAACCCGCTGCCTCTCAGACACGCTGTCTCTCAGACAATGTCTCTCAGACACTTCCTCTCAGACACTCTGTCTCTCAGACACTCTGCCTCTCAGACACTGCCTCTCAGACACTCTGTCTCTCAGACACTTCCTCTCAGACACACTGCCTCTCAGAGACTCTGTCTCTCAGACACTCTGCCTCTCAGACACACTGCCTCTCAGACACTCTGTCTCACAGACTCACTGCCACTCAGACACTCTGCCTGTCAGACACTCTGTC
Source organism: Isurus oxyrinchus (assembly GCA_026770705.1). Taxonomy (NCBI): domain Eukaryota; kingdom Metazoa; phylum Chordata; class Chondrichthyes; order Lamniformes; family Lamnidae; genus Isurus; species Isurus oxyrinchus. The sequence continues at coordinate 492,083 of JANJGN010000259.1, read as the reverse complement.
TCTCAGATTCTCTGCCTCTCAGACTCTCTGCCTCTCAGACTCTGCCTCTCAGACACTCTGTCTATCAGACACTGCCTCTCAGACACGCTGTCTCTCAGACACTGTCTCCATGACACTTCCTCTCAGACACTCTGTCTCTCAGACAATCTGCGTCTCAGACACTGCCTCTCAGACACTCTGCCTCTCAGACACTCTGCATCTCAGAAACTCAGTCTCTCAGACATTCTGTCGCTGAGACACTGCCTCTCAGAAAATCTCTCTCTCAGACACTGCCTCTCAGATACTCTGACTCTCAGACATTCTGTCACTCAGTCACTGCCTCTCAGACACTCTGCCTCTCAGACACTGCCTCTCAGACACTGCCTGTCAGACACTATGCCTCTCAGACAATCTGTCTCTCAGACACACTGTCTCTCAGACATTGTCACTCAGACAGTGCCTCAGAAAATCGCTCTCTCAGACACTGCCTCTCAGACACTCTGTCTCTCAGACACAATGTCTCTCAGACTCTCTGCCTCTCAGACACTCTGCCTCTCAGACACGCTGTCTCTCAGACACTGTTTCTCAGACACTTCCTCTCAGACACTCTGTCTCTCAGACACTCTGCGTCTCAGAAACTGCCTCTCAGACACTCTGCCTCTCAGACACTCTGCATCTCAGACACTCTGTCTCTCAGACATTCTGTCGCTCAGACACTGCCTCTCAGAAAATCGCTCTCTCAGACACTGCCTCTCAGTTACTCTGCCTCTCAGACATTCTGTCACTCAGTCACTGCATCTCAGACACTCTGTCTCTCAGACACTCTGCCTCTCAGACACTGCCTATCAGACACTGCCTCTCAGACACTCTGCCTCTCAGACACTCTGTCTCTCAGACACTCTGTCTCACAGACACTCAGTCTCTCAGACACAATGTCTCTCAAACTCTCTGCCTCTCAGACACTCTGTCTCTCAGAAACTCTGTCTCTCAGACACTCTGTTTCTCAGACACTCTGACTCTGAGACTCTCTGCCTCTCAGACACGCTGCCTCTCAGACACACTGCCTCTCAGACACACTGTCTCTCAGACAATCTGTCTTTCAGACTCTCTGCCTCTCAGACAATCTGCCTCTCAGAATGTCTGCATCTCAGATACTCTGTCCCTCAGACACTCACCCTCTCAGACACTGTCTCTCAGACACTCTGTCTCTCAGACACTCTGCCTCTCAGACAATCTCTCTCTCAGACACTCTGCCTATCAGACACTCTGTCTCACACTCTCACTGCCTCTCAGACACTCTGCATGCCAGACACTCTGTCTCTCAGATTCTCTGCCTCTCAGACACTCTGCCTCTCAGACTCTCTGCCTCTCAGACACTCTGTCTATCAGACACTGCCTCTCAGACACTCTGCCTCTCAGACACTTTGCCTCTCAGACAATCTGCCTTTCCGACTCACTGACTTTCAGACACTCTGCCAATCAGAAACTCTGTCTCTCAGATACTCTCTCTCAGACACTCTGTCTCTCAGACACTCTGCCTCTCAGACCCACTGTCTCTCAGACAATCTGCCTCTCAGACACTCTGCATCTCAGATATTCTGTCTCTCAGACACTCTCCCTCTCAGACACTCTGTCTCTCAGACACTCTGTCTCTCAGACACACTGCCTCTCAGACTCTCTGCCTCTAAGACTCTCTGCCTCTCACACAATCTGCCTCACAGACACTCTGTCTCTCAGACTCTCTGCCTCTCAGACTCTCTGCCTCTCAAACCCGCTGCCTCTCAGACACGCTGTCTCTCAGACAATGTCTCTCAGACACTTCCTCTCAGACACTCTGTCTCTCAGACACTCTGCCTCTCAGACACTGCCTCTCAGACACTCTGTCTCTCAGACACTTCCTCTCAGACACACTGCCTCTCAGAGACTCTGTCTCTCAGACACTCTGCCTCTCAGACACACTGCCTCTCAGACACTCTGTCTCACAGACTCACTGCCACTCAGACACTCTGCCTGTCAGACACTCTGTCTCTCAGATTCTCTGCCTCTCAGACTCTCTGCCTCTCAGACTCTCTGCCTCTCAGACACTCTGTCTATCAGACACTGCCTCTCAGACACGCTGTCTCTCAGACACTGTCTCCATGACACTTCCTCTCAGACACTCTGTCTCTCAGACAATCTGCGTCTCAGACACTGCCTCTCAGACACTCTGCCTCTCAGACACTCTGCATCTCAGAAACTCAGTCTCTCAGACATTCTGTCGCTGAGACACTGCCTCTCAGAAAATCTCTCTCTCAGACACTGCCTCTCAGATACTCTGACTCTCAGACATTCTGTCACTCAGTCACTGCCTCTCAGACACTCTGCCTCTCAGACACTGCCTCTCAGACACTGCCTGTCAGACACTATGCCTCTCAGACAATCTGTCTCTCAGACACTCTGTCTCTCAGACACTCTGCCTCTCAGATACTCTGTCTATCAGACACTCTGCCTCTCAGACACTCTGTCTCTCAGACACTCTGCCTCTCAGACACACTGCATCTCAGACCCACTGTCTCTCAGACATTGTCACTCAGACAGTGCCTCTCAGAAAATCACTCTCTCAGACACTGCCTCTCAGACATTCTGTCTCTCAGACACTCTGTCTCACAGACACTCTGTCTCTCAGACACAATGTCTCTCAGACTCTCTGCCTCTCAGACACTCTGCCTCTCACACACGCTGTCTCTCAGACACTGTTTCTCAGACACTTCCTCTCAGACACTCTGTCTCTCAGACACTCTGCGTCTCAGAAACTGCCTCTCAGACACTCTGCCTCTCAGACACTCTGCATCTCAGACACTCTGTCTCTCAGACATTCTGTCGCTCAGACACTGCCTCTCAGAAAATCGCTCTCTCAGACACTGCCTCTCAGTTACTCTGCCTCTCAGACATTCTGTCACTCAGTCACTGCCTCTCAGACACTCTGTCTCTCAGACACTCTGCCTCTCAGACACTGCCTATCAGACACTGCCTCTCAGACACTCTCCCTCTCAGACACTCTGTCTCTCAGACACTCTATCTCACAGACACTCTGTCTCTCAGACACAATGTCTCTCAAACTCTCTGCCTCTCAGACACTCTGTCTCTCAGACACACTGCCTCTCAGACACACTGTCTCTCAGACAATCTGTCTTTCAGACTCTCTGCCTCTCAGACAATCTGCCTCTCAGACAAACTGCCTCTCAGACACACTGTCTCTCAGACAATCTGTCTTTCAGACTCTCTGCCTCTCAGACAATCTGCCTCTCAGACTGTCTGCATCTCAGATACTCTGTCTCTCAGACACTCTCCCTCTCAGACACTCTGTCTCTCAGACACTCTGTCTCTCAGACACTCTGCCTCTCAGACAATCTGTCTCTCAGACACTCTGCCTATCAGACACTCTGTCTCACACTCTCACTGCCTCTCAGACACTCTGCATGCCAGACACTCTGTCTCTCAGATTCTCTGCCTCTCAGACTCTCTGCCTCTCAGACTCTCTGCCTCTCAGACACTCTGTCTATCAGACACTGCCTCTCAGACATGCTGTCTCTCAGACACTGTCTCTCAGACACTTCCTCTCAGACACTCTGTCTCTCAGACATTCTGTCGCTCAGACACTGCCTCTCAGAAAATCACTCTCTCAGACAATGCCTCTCAGACACTCTGCCCCTCAGACATTCTGTCACTCAGACACTGCCTCTCAGACACTCTGTCTCTCAGACATTCTGTCGCTCAGACACTGCCTCTCAGAAAAACTCTCTCTCAGACAATGCCTCTCAGACACTCTGTCTCTCAGACATTCTGTCACTCAGACACTGCCTCTCAGACACTCTGTTTCTCAGACACTCTGTTTCTCAGACACTCTGTCTCTCAGACACTCTGTCTCTCAGACACTGTCTTTCAGACACTCTGACTCTCAGACTCTCTGCCTCTCAGACACGCTGCCTCTCAGACTCTCTGCCTCTCAGATCTCTGCCTCTCAGATTCTATGACTTTCAGAAACTCTGTCTCTCTGACACTCTGACTCTCACACTCTCTGACTATCAGACACTCTGCCTCTCAGACACTTTGCCTCTCAGACAATCTGCCTTTCCGACTCACTGACTTTCAGACACTCAGCCAATCAGAAACTCTGTCTCTCAGATACTCTCTCTCAGACCCTCTGTCTCTCAGACACTCTGCCTCTCAGACCCACTGTCTCTCAGACAATCTGCCTCTCAGACACTCTGCATCTCAGATATTCTGTCTCTCAGACACTCTGCCTCTCAGACTCTCTGCCTCTCAGACACTCTGTCTATCTGACACTGCCTCTCAGACACGCTTTCTCTCAGACACTCTGTCTCTCAGACACTTCCTCTCAGACACTCTGTCTCTCAGACACTCTGCGTGTCAGACACTGCCTCTCAGACACTCTGCCTCTCAGACACTCTGCATCTCAAACACTCTGTCTCTCAGACATTCTGTCGCTCAGACACTGCCTCTCAGAAAATCTCTCTCTCAGACAATGCCTCTCAGACATGCTGCCTCTCAGACTCTCTGCCTCTCAGATCTCTGCCTCTCAGATTCTATGACTTTCAGAAACTCTGTCTCTCTGACACTCTGCCTCTCAGACTCTCTGACTATCAGACACTCTGCCTCTCAGTCACTTTGCCTCTCAGACAATCTGCCTTTCCGACTCACTGACTTTCAGACACTCTGCCAATCAGAAACTCTGTCTCTCAGATACTCTCTCTCAGACCCTCTGTCTCTCAGACATTCTGCCTCTCAGACCCACTCTCTCTCAGACCCTCTGTCTCTCAGACACTCTGCCTCTCAGACCCACTGTCTCTCAGACAATCTGCCTCTCAGACACTCTGCATCTCAGATATTCTGTCTCTCAGACACTCTCCCTCTCAGACACTCTGTCTCTCAGACACTCTGTCTCTCAGACACAATGTCTCTCAGACTCCCTGCCTCTCCGACACTCTGTCTCTCAGACACTCTGTCTCTCAGACTCTCTGTCTCTCAGACACTCTGTTTCTCAGACACTCTGACTCTGTGACTCTCTGCCTCTCAGACACGCTGCCTCTCAGACACTCTGTCTCTCAGACAACCTGCCTCTCAGACACTCTGTCTCTCAGATGCACTGCCTCTCAGACCCTCTGTCTCTGAGACACTCTGTCTCTCATACAATCTGCCTCTCAGACACTCTGCCTCTCAGATACTCTGTCTGTCAGAAACTCTGCCTCTCAGACACTGCCTCTCAGACACTGCCTCTCAGATACTCTGCCTCTCAGACACTCTGTCTCTCAGACAATCTGTCGCTCAGACACTCTGTCTCTCAGACACTGCCTCTCAGACACTCTGACTCTCAGACACTCTGCCTCTCAGACACTGCCACTCAGACACTGCCTCTCAGACACTCTGCCTCTCAGACACTCTGTCTCCCAGACACTCTCTCTCAGACACTCCGTCTCTCAGACATTCTGTCGCTCAGACACTGCCTCTCAGAAAATCGCTCTCTCAGACACTGCCTCTCAGACACTCTGTCTCTCAGACACATTGTCTCTCAGACTCTCTGCCTCTCAGACACTCTGTCTCTCAGACACTCTGTCTCTCAGAAACTCTGCCTCTCACAGTCTCTGCCTCTCAGACACCCTGTCTCTCAGACAATCTGCCTCTCAGACACTCTGTCTCTGAGACACTCTGTCTCTCAGACAATCTGCCTCTCAGACACTCTGCCTCTCAGTTACTCTGTCTCTCAGAAACTCTGCCTCTCAGACACTCTGCCTCTCAAATACTCTGTCTCTCAGACACCATGTCGCTCAGACACTCTGTCTCTCAGACACTGCCTCTCAGACACTCTGTCTCTCAGACATTCTGCCTCTCAGACACTGCCTCTCAGACACTGCCTCTCAGACACTCTGCCTCTCAGACAATCTGTCTCTCAGAAAATCTGCCTCTCACAGTCTCTGCCTCTCAGACTCCCTGACTTTCAGACACTCTGCCTCTCAGACATTATGTCTCTCATATACTCTGCTTCTCAGACAATCCGCCTCTCAGACACACTGTCTCTCAGAATCTCTGCCTCTCAGACACTCTGTCTCTCAGACACTCTGTCTCTCAGACACACTGCCTCTCAGACACTCTTTCTATCAGACACTGCCCCTCAGACACGCTGCCTCTCAGACACTTTCTCTCAGACACTGCCTCACAGACACTCTGTCTCTCAGACACTGCCTCTCAGACACTCTGCCTCTCAGACACTCTGCCTCTCAGACACTCTGTCTCTCAGACATTCTGTCGCTCAGACACTGCCTCTCAGAAAATCTCTCTCTCAGGCACTGCCTCTCAGACACTCTGCCTCTCAGACGTTCTGTCACTCAGACACTGCCTCTCAGACACTCTGTCTCTCAGACACTGCCTCTCAGTCACTCGGTCTCTCAGACACTCTGCCTCTCAGACACTGCCACTAAGAATCTGCCTCTCAGACATTCTGCCTCTCAGACAATCTGTCTCTCAGACACACTGTCTCTGAGACACTCTGTCTCTCAGACACAATGTCTCTCAGACTCTCTGTCTCTCAGACACTCTGTTTCTCAGACACTCTGCCTCTCAGAAACTCTGCCTCTCAGACACTGCCTCTCAGACACTCTGCCTCTGAGACATTCTGTCACTCAGACACTGCCTCTCAGACAATCTGTCTCTCAGACACTGCCTCTCAGACACTCTGTCTCTCAGACACTCTGCCTCTCAGACATTGCCACTAAGACACTGCCTCTCAGACACTCTGCCTCTCAGACAATCTGTCTCTCAGACACACTGTCTCTGAGACACTCTGTCTCTCAGACACAGTGTCTCTCAGACCCTCTGTCTCTCAGACCCTCTGTCTCTCAGACACACTGCCTCTCAGATACTCTGTCTCTCAGACACTCTGTCTCGCAGACACACTGTGTCTCAGACAATCTGTCTTGCAGACTCTCTGCCTCTCAGACACGCTGCCTCTCAGACACTCTGTCTCTCAGACACTCTGCCTCTCAGACACTGCCTATCAGACACTGCCTCTCAGACACTCTCCCTCTCAGACACTCTGTCTCTCAGACACTCTGTCTCACAGACACTCTGTCTCTCAGACACAATGTCTCTCAAACTCTCTGCCTCTCAGACACTCTGTCTCTCAGACACACTGCCTCTCAGACACACTGTCTCTCAGACAATCTGTCTTTCAGACTCTCTGCCTCTCAGACAATCTGGCTCTCAGACAAACTGCCTCTCAGACACACTGTCTCTCAGACAATCTGTCTTTCAGACTCTCTGCCTCTCAGACAATCTGCCTCTCAGACTGTCTGCATCTCAGATACTCTGTCTCTCAGACACTCTCCCTCTCAGACACTCTGTCTCTCAGACACTCTGTCTCTCAGACACTCTGCCTCTCAGACAATCTGTCTCTCAGACACTCTGCCTATCAGACACTCTGTCTCACACTCTCACTGCCTCTCAGACACTCTGCATGCCAGACACTCTGTCTCTCAGATTCTCTGCCTCTCAGACTCTCTGCCTCTCAGACTCTCTGCCTCTCAGACACTCTGTCTATCAGACACTGCCTCTCAGACATGCTGTCTCTCAGACACTGTCTCTCAGACACTTCCTCTCAGACACTCTGTCTCTCAGACATTCTGTCGCTCAGACACTGCCTCTCAGAAAATCACTCTCTCAGACAATGCCTCTCAGACACTCTGCCCCTCAGACATTCTGTCACTCAGACACTGCCTCTCAGACACTCTGTCTCTCAGACATTCTGTCGCTCAGACACTGCCTCTCAGAAAATCTCTCTCTCAGACAATGCCTCTCAGACACTCTGTCTCTCAGACATTCTGTCACTCAGACACTGCCTCTCAGACACTCTGTTTCTCAGACACTCTGTTTCTCAGACACTCTGTCTCTCAGACACTCTGTCTCTCAGACACTGTCTTTCAGACACTCTGACTCTCAGACTCTCTGCCTCTCAGACACGCTGCCTCTCAGACTCTCTGCCTCTGAGATCTCTGCCTCTCAGATTCTATGACTTTCAGAAACTCTGTCTCTCTGACACTCTGACTCTCACACTCTCTGACTATCAGACACTCTGCCTCTCAGACACTTTGCCTCTCAGACAATCTGCCTTTCCGACTCACTGACTTTCAGACACTCAGCCAATCAGAAACTCTGTCTCTCAGATACTCTCTCTCAGACCCTCTGTCTCTCAGACACTCTGCCTCTCAGACCCACTGTCTCTCAGACAATCTGCCTCTCAGACACTCTGCATCTCAGATATTCTGTCTCTCAGACACTCTGCCTCTCAGACAATCTGTCTCTCAGACACTCTGCCTCTCAGACACTCTGCCTCTCAGACTCTCTGCCTCTCAGACACTCTGTCTATCTGACACTGCCTCTCAGACACGCTTTCTCTCAGACACTCTGTCTCTCAGACACTTCCTCTCAGACACTCTGTCTCTCAGACACTCTGCGTGTCAGACACTGCCTCTCAGACACTCTGCCTCTCAGACACTCTGCATCTCAAACACTCTGTCTCTCAGACATTCTGTCGCTCAGACACTGCCTCTCAGAAAATCTCTCTCTCAGACAATGCCTCTCAGACACGCTGCCTCTCAGACTCTCTGCCTCTCAGATCTCTGCCTCTCAGATTCTATGACTTTCAGAAACTCTGTCTCTCTGACACTCTGCCTCTCAGACTCTCTGACTATCAGACACTCTGCCTCTCAGTCACTTTGCCTCTCAGACAATCTGCCTTTCCGACTCACTGACTTTCAGACACTCTGCCAATCAGAAACTCTGTCTCTCAGATACTCTCTCTCAGACCCTTTGTCTCTCAGACATTCTGCCTCTCAGACCCACTCTCTCTCAGACCCTCTGTCTCTCAGACACTCTGCCTCTCAGACCCACTGTCTCTCAGACAATCTGCCTCTCAGACACTCTGCATCTCAGATATTCTGTCTCTCAGACACTCTCCCTCTCAGACACTCTGTCTCTCAGACACTCTGTCTCTCAGACACAATGTCTCTCAGACTCCCTGCCTCTCCGACACTCTGTCTCTCAGACACTGCCTCTCAGACAATCTGTCTCTCAGACACACTGTCTCTGAGACACTCTGTCTCTCAGACACAGTGTCTCTCAGACCCTCTGTCTCTCAGACCCTCTGTCTCTCAGACACACTGCCTCTCAGATACTCTCTCTCTCAGACACTCTGTCTCGCAGACACACTGTGTCTCAGACAATATGTCTTGCAGACTCTCTGCCTCTCAGACACGCTGCCTCTCAGACACTCTGTCTCTCAGACAACCTGCCTCTCAGACACTCTGTCTCTCAGATACACTGCCTCTCAGACCCTCTGTCTCTGAGACACTCTGTCTCTCATACAATCTGCCTCTCAGACACTCTGCCTCTCAGACACTCTGTCTCTCAGACACTGCCTCTCAGACACTCTGACTCTCAGACACTCTGCCTCTCAGACACTGCCTCTCAGACACTGCCTCTCAGACACGCTGCCTCTCAGACACTCTGTCTCCCAGACAATCTGCCTCTCAGACCCTCTGTCTCTCAGACACTCAGTCGCTCAGATACTGCTTCTCAGACACTCTGTGTGTCAGACACTCTGCCTATCAGCCACTCTGCCTCTCAGACACTATGTCTCTCAGAAAATCTGCCTCTCACAGTCTCTGCCTCTCAGGCTCCCTGACTTTCAGACACTCTGCCTCTCAGACACTATGTCTCTCATATAATCTGCCTCTCAGACAATCCGCCTCTCAGACACTCTGTCTCTCAGACACTCTGCCTCTCAGACACTCTGTCTCTCAGACAATCTGTCTCTCAGAATCTCTGCTTCTCAGACACTCTGTCTCACAGACACTCTGACTCTCAGACACTATGTCTCTCATATACTCTGCCTCTAAGACAATCCGCCTCTCAGACTCTCTGTCTCTCAGACACTCTGCCTCTCAGACACTCTGTCTATCAGACACTCTGCCTCTCAGACACTGTGTCTCACAGACACTCTGCCTCTCAGACACAATGTCTCTCAGACTCCCTGCCTCTCCGACACTCTGTCTCTCAGACACTCTGTCTCTCAGACTCTCTGTCTCTCAGACACTCTGTTTCTCAGACACTCTGACTCTGTGACTCTCTGCCTCTCAGACACGCTGCCTCTCAGACACTCTGTCTCTCAGACAACCTGCCTCTCAGACACTCTGTCTCTCAGATGCACTGCCTCTCAGACCCTCTGTCTCTGAGACACTCTGTCTCTCATACAATCTGCCTCTCAGACACTCTGCCTCTCAGATACTCTGTCTGTCAGAAACTCTGCCTCTCAGACACTGCCTCTCAGACACTGCCTCTCAGATACTCTGCCTCTCAGACACTCTGTCTCTCAGACAATCTGTCGCTCAGACACTCTGTCTCTCAGACACTGCCTCTCAGACACTCTGACTCTCAGACACTCTGCCTCTCAGACACTGCCACTCAGACACTGCCTCTCAGACACTCTGCCTCTCAGACACTCTGTCTCCCAGACACTCTCTCTCAGACACTCCGTCTCTCAGACATTCTGTCGCTCAGACACTGCCTCTCAGAAAATCGCTCTCTCAGACACTGCCTCTCAGACACTCTGTCTCTCAGACACATTGTCTCTCAGACTCTCTGCCTCTCAGACACTCTGTCTCTCAGACACTCTGTCTCTCAGAAACTCTGCCTCTCACAGTCTCTGCCTCTCAGACACCCTGTCTCTCAGACAATCTGCCTCTCAGACACTCTGTCTCTGAGACACTCTGTCTCTCAGACAATCTGCCTCTCAGACACTCTGCCTCTCAGTTACTCTGTCTCTCAGAAACTCTGCCTCTCAGACACTCTGCCTCTCAAATACTCTGTCTCTCAGACACCATGTCGCTCAGACACTCTGTCTCTCAGACACTGCCTCTCAGACACTCTGTCTCTCAGACATTCTGCCTCTCAGACACTGCCTCTCAGACACTGCCTCTCAGACACTCTGCCTCTCAGACAATCTGTCTCTCAGAAAATCTGCCTCTCACAGTCTCTGCCTCTCAGACTCCCTGACTTTCAGACACTCTGCCTCTCAGACATTATGTCTCTCATATACTCTGCTTCTCAGACAATCCGCCTCTCAGACACACTGTCTCTCAGAATCTCTGCCTCTCAGACACTCTGTCTCTCAGACACTCTGTCTCTCAGACACACTGCCTCTCAGACACTCTTTCTATCAGACACTGCCCCTCAGACACGCTGCCTCTCAGACACTTTCTCTCAGACACTGCCTCACAGACACTCTGTCTCTCAGACACTGCCTCTCAGACACTCTGCCTCTCAGACACTCTGCCTCTCAGACACTCTGTCTCTCAGACATTCTGTCGCTCAGACACTGCCTCTCAGAAAATCTCTCTCTCAGGCACTGCCTCTCAGACACTCTGCCTCTCAGACGTTCTGTCACTCAGACACTGCCTCTCAGACACTCTGTCTCTCAGACACTGCCTCTCAGTCACTCGGTCTCTCAGACACTCTGCCTCTCAGACACTGCCACTAAGAATCTGCCTCTCAGACATTCTGCCTCTCAGACAATCTGTCTCTCAGACACACTGTCTCTGAGACACTCTGTCTCTCAGACACAATGTCTCTCAGACTCTCTGTCTCTCAGACACTCTGTTTCTCAGACACTCTGCCTCTCAGAAACTCTGCCTCTCAGACACTGCCTCTCACACACTCTGCCTCTGAGACATTCTGTCACTCAGACACTGCCTCTCAGACAATCTGTCTCTCAGACACTGCCTCTCAGACACTCTGTCTCTCAGACACTCTGCCTCTCAGACATTGCCACTAAGACACTGCCTCTCAGACACTCTGCCTCTCAGACAATCTGTCTCTCAGACACACTGTCTCTGAGACACTCTGTCTCTCAGACACAGTGTCTCTCAGACCCTCTGTCTCTCAGACCCTCTGTCTCTCAGACACACTGCCTCTCAGATACTCTGTCTCTCAGACACTCTGTCTCGCAGACACACTGTGTCTCAGACAATCTGTCTTGCAGACTCTCTGCCTCTCAGACACGCTGCCTCTCAGACACTCTGTCTCTCAGACAACCTGCCTCTCAGACACTCTGTCTCTCAGATACACTGCCTCTCAGACCCTCTGTCTCTGAGACACTCTGTCTCTCATACAATCTGCCTCTCAGACACTCTGCCTCTCAGACACTCTGTCTCTCAGACACTGCCTCTCAGACACTCTGACTCTCAGACACTCTGCCTCTCAGACACTGCCTCTCAGACACTGCCTCTCAGACACGCTGCCTCTCAGACACTCTGTCTCCCAGACAATCTGCCTCTCAGACCCTCTGTCTCTCAGACACTCAGTCGCTCAGATACTGCTTCTCAGACACTCTGTGTGTCAGACACTCTGCCTATCAGCCACTCTGCCTCTCAGACACTATGTCTCTCAGAAAATCTGCCTCTCACAGTCTCTGCCTCTCAGGCTCCCTGACTTTCAGACACTCTGCCTCTCAGACACTATGTCTCTCATATAATCTGCCTCTCAGACAATCCGCCTCTCAGACACTCTGTCTCTCAGACACTCTGCCTCTCAGACACTCTGTCTCTCAGACAATCTGTCTCTCAGAATCTCTGCTTCTCAGACACTCTGTCTCACAGACACTCTGACTCTCAGACACTATGTCTCTCATATACTCTGCCTCTAAGACAATCCGCCTCTCAGACTCTCTGTCTCTCAGACACTCTGCCTCTCAGACACTCTGTCTATCAGACACTCTGCCTCTCAGACACTGTGTCTCACAGACACTCTGCCTCTCAGACACAATGTCTCTCAGACTCTTTGCCTCTCAGACACTCTGCCTCTCAGACACGCTGTCTCTCAGACACTGTTTCTCAGACACTTCCTCTCAGACACTCTGTCTCTCAGACACTCTGCGTCTCAGAAACTGCCTCTCAGACACTCTGTCTCTCAGACACTGAATCTCAGACACTCTGACTCTCAGACACTATGTCTCTCATATACTCTGCCTCTCAGACACTCTGTCTCTCAGACACTCTGCCTCTCAGACACTCTGTCTATCAGACACTCTGTCTCTCAGACACTCTGTCTCTCAGACACTCTGCCTCTTAGACACTCTGTCTCACAGACACTCTGCCTCTCAGACACACTGCATCTCAGACACACTGTCTCTCAGACATTGTCACTCAGACAGTGCCTCTCAGAAAATCGCTCTCTCAGACACTGCCTCTCAGACACTCTGTCTCTCAGACACTCTGTCTCACAGACACTCTGTCTCTCAGACACAATGTTTCTCAGACTCTCTGCCTCTCAGACACTCTGCCTCTCAGACACGCTGTCTCTCAGACACTGTTTCTCAGACACTTCCTCTCAGACACTCTGTCTCTCAGAGACTCTGCGTCTCAGAAACTGCCTCTCAGACACTCTGCCTCTCAGACACTCTGAATCTCAGACACTCTGTCTCTCAGACATTCTGTCGCTCAGACACTGCCTCTCAGAAAATCGCTCTCTCAGACACTGCCTCTCAGTTACTCTGCCTCTCAGACATTCTGTCACTCAGTCACTGCCTCTCAGAAACTCTGTCTCTCAGACACTCTGCCTCTCAGACACTGCCTATCAGACACTGCCTCTCAGACACTCTGCCTCTCAGACACTCTGTCTCTCAGACACTCTGTCTCACAGACACTCTGTCTCTCAGACACAATGTCTCTCAAACTCTCTGCCTCTCAGACACTCTGTCTCTCAGAAACTCTGTCTCTCAGACACTCTGTTTCTCAGACACTCTGACTCTGAGACTCTCTGCCTCTCAGACACGCTGCCTCTCAGACACACTGCCTCTCAGACACACTGTCTCTCAGACAATCTGTCTTTCAGACTCTCTGCCTCTCAGACAATCTGCCTCTCAGACTGTCTGCATCTCAGATACTCTGTCTCTCAGACACTCTCCCTCTCAGACACTCTGTCTCTCAGAGACCCTGTCTCTCAGACACTCTGCCTCTCAGACAATCTGTCTCTCAGACACTCTGCCTATCAGACACTCTGTCTCACACTCTCACTGCCTCTCAGACACTCTGCATGCCAGACACTCTGTCTCTCAGATTCTCTGCCTCTCAGACTCTCTGCCTCTCAGACTCTCTGCCTCTCAGAAACTCTGTCTATCAGACACTGCCTCTCAGACACGCTGTCTCTCAGACACTGTCTCTCAGACACTTCCTCTCAGACACTCTGTCTCTCAGACATTCTGTCGCTCAGACACTGCCTCTCAGAAAATCACTCTCTCAGACAATGCCTCTCAGACACTCTGCCTCTCAGACATTCTGTCACTCAGACACTGCCTCTCAGACACTCTGTCTCTCAGACACTGCCTCTCAGACACTCTGTCTCTCAGACACTCTGTTTCTCAGACACTCTGTCTCTCAGACACTCTGTCTATCAGACACTCTGTCTCTCAGACACTGTCTTTCAGACACTCTGACTCTCAGACTCTCTGCCTCTCAGACACGCTGCCTCTCAGACTCTCTGCCTCTTAGATCTCTGCCTCTCAGATTCTATGACTTTCAGAAACTCTGTCTCTCTGACACTCTGACTCCCACACTCTCTGACTATCAGACACTCTGCCTCTCAGACACTTTGCCTCTCAGACAATCTGCCTTTCCGACTCACTGACTTTCAGACACTCTGCCAATCAGAAACTCTGTCTCTCAGATACTCTCTATCAGTCCCTTTGTCTCTCAGACAATCTGCCTCTCAGACACTCTGCATCTCAGATATTCTGTCTCTCAGACACTCTGCCTCTCAGACAATCTGTCTCTCAGACACTCTGCCTCTCAGACACTCTGCCTCTCAGACTCTCTGCCTCTCAGACACTCTGTCTATCTGACACTGCCTCTCAGACACGCTTTCTCTCAGACACTCTGTCTCTCAGACACTTCCTCTCAGACACTCTGTCTCTCAGACACTCTGCGTGTCAGACACTTCCTCTCAGACACTCTGCCTCTCCGACACTCTGCATCTCAAACACTCTGTCTCTCAGACATTCTGTCGCTCAGACACTGCCTCTCAGAAAATCTCTCTCTCAGACAATGCCTCTCAGACACGCTGCCTCTCAGACTCTCTGCCTCTCAGATCTCTGCCTCTCAGATTCTATGACTTTCAGAAAATCTGTCTCTCTGACACTCTGCCTCTCAGACTCTCTGAATATCAGACACTCTGCCTCTCAGACACTTTGCCTCTCAGACAATCTGCCTTTCCGACTCACTGACTTTCAGACACTCTGCCAATCAGAAACTCTGTCTCTCAGATACTCTCTCTCAGACCCTCTGTCTCTCAGACATTCTGCCTCCAGGACCCACTCTCTCTCAGACCCTCTGTCTCTCAGACACTCTGACTCTCAGACCCACTGTCTCTCAGACAATCTGCCTCTCAGACACTCTGCATCTCAGATATTCTGTCTCTCAGACACTCTCCCTCTCAGACACTCTGTCTCTCAGACACTCTGTCTCTCAGACACAATGTCTCTCAGACTCCCTGCCTCTCTGACACTCTGTCTCTCAGACACTCTGTCTCTCAGACTCTCTGTCTCTCAGACACTCTGTTTCTCAGACACGCTGACTCTGTGACTCTCTGCCTCTCAGACACTCTGCATGCCAGACACTCTGTCTCTCAGATTCTCTGCCTCTCAGACTCTCTGCCTCTCAGACTCTCTGCCTGTCAGACACTCTGTCTATCAGACACTGCCTCTCAGACACGCTGTCTCTCAGACACTGTCTCTCAGACACTTCCTCTCAGACACTCTGTCTCTCAGACATTCTTTCGCTCAGACACAGCCTCTCAGAAAATCACTCTCTCAGACAATGCCTCTCAGACACTCTGCCCCTCAGACATTCTGTCACTCAGACACTGCCTCTCAGACACTCTGTCTCGCAGACATTCTGTCGCTCAGACACTGCCTCTCAGAAAATCTCTCTCTCAGACAATGCCTCTCAGACACTCTGCCTCTCAGACATTCTGTCACTCAGACACTGCCTCTCAGACACTCTGTCTCTCAGACACTGCCTCTCAGACACTCTGTCTCTCAGACACTCTGTTTCTCAGACACTCTGTTTCTCAGACACTCTGTCTATCAGACACTCTGTCTCTCAGACACTGTCTTTCAGACACTCTGACTCTCAGACTCTCTGCCTCTCAGACACGCTGCCTCTCAGACTCTCTGCCTCTCAGATCTCTGCCTCTCAGATTCTATGACTTTCAGAAACTCTGTCTCTCTGACACTCTGACTCTCACACTCTCTGACTATCAGACACTCTGCCTCTCAGACACTTTGCCTCTCAGACAATCTGCCTTTCCGACTCACTGACTTTCAGACACTCTGCCAATCAGAAACTCTGTCTCTCAGATACTCTCTCTCAGACCCTCTGTCTCTCAGACACTCTGCCTCTCAGACCCACTGTCTCTCAGACAATCTGCCTCTCAGACACTCTGCATCTCAGATATTCTGTCTCTCAGACACTCTGCCTCTCAGACAATCTGTCTCTCAGACACTCTGCCTCTCAGACACTCTGCCTCTCAGACTCTCTGCCTCTCAGACACTCTGTCTATCTGACACTGCCTCTCAGGCACGCTTTCTCTCAGACACTCTGTCTCTCAGACACTTCCTCTCAGACACTCTGTCTCTCAGACACTCTGCGTGTCAGACACTGCCTCTCAGACACTCTGCCTCTCAGACACTCTGCATCTCAAACACTCTGTCTCTCAGACATTCTGTCGCTCAGACACTGCCTCTCAGAAAATCTCTCTCTCAGACAACGCCTCTCAGACACGCTGCCTCTCAGACTCTCTGCCTCTCAGATCTCTGCCTCTCAGATTCTATGACTTTCAGAAACTCTGTCTCTCTGACACTCTGCCTCTCAGAATCTCTGACTATCAGACACTCTGCCTCTCAGACACTTTGCCTCTCAGACAATCTGCCTTTCCGACTCACTGACTTTCAGACACTCTGCCAATCAGAAACTCTGTCTCTCAGATACTCTCTCTCAGACCCTCTGTCTCTCAGACATTCTGCCTCCAGGACCCACTCTCTCTCAGACCCTCTGTCTCTCAGACACTCTGACTCTCAGACCCACTGTCTCTCAGACAATCTGCCTCTCAGACACTCTGCATCTCAGATATTCTGTCTCTCAGACACTCTCCCTCTCAGACACTCTGTCTCTCAGACACTCTGTCTCTCAGACACAATGTCTCTCAGACTCCCTGCCTCTCCGACACTCTGTCTCTCAGACACTCTGTCTCTCAGACTCTCTGTCTCTCAGACACTCTGTTTCTCAGACACTCTGACTCTGTGACTCTCTGCCTCTCAGACACTCTGCATGCCAGACACTCTTTCTCTCAGATTCTCTGCCTCCCAGACTCTCTGCCTCTCAGACTCTCTGCCTCTAGACATTCTGTCTATCAGACACTGCCTCTCAGACACGCTGTCTCTCAGACACTGTCTCTCAGACACTTCCTCTCAGACACTCTGTCTCTCAGACATTCTTTCGCTCAGACACAGCCTCTCAGAAAATCACTCTCTCAGACAATGCCTCTCAGACACTCTGCCCCTCAGACATTCTGTCACTCAGACACTGCCTCTCAGACACTCTGTCTCTCACACATTCTGTCGCTCAGACACTGCCTCTCAGAAAATCTCTCTCTCAGACAATGCCTCTCAGACACTCTGCCTCTCAGACATTCTGTCACTCAGACACTGCCTCTCAGACACTCTGTCTCTCAGACACTGCCTCTCAGACACTCTGTCTCTCAGACACTCTGTTTCTCAGACACACTGCTTCTCAGACACTCTGTCTATCAGACACTCTGTCTCTCAGACACTGTCTTTCAGACACTCTGACTCTCAGACTCTCTGCCTCTCAGACACGCTGCCTCTCAGACTCTCTGCCTCTCAGATCTCTGCCTCTCAGATTCTATGACTTTCAGAAACTCTGTCTCTCTGACACTCTGACTCTCACACTCTCTGACTATCAGACACTCTGCCTCTCAGACACTTTGCCTCTCAGACAATCTGCCTTTCCGACTCACTGACTTTCAGACACTCTGCCAATCAGAAACTCTGTCTCTCAGATACTCTCTCTCAGACCCTCTGTCTCTCAGACACTCTGCCTCTCAGACCCACTGTCTCTCAGACAATCTGCCTCTCAGACACTCTGCATCTCAGATATTCTGCCTCTCAGACAATCTGTCTCTCAGACACTCTGCCTCTCAGACACTCTGCCTCTCAGACTCTCTGCCTCTCAGACACTCTGTCTATCTGACACTGCCTCTCAGACACGCTTTCTCTCAGACACTCTGTCTCTCAGACACTTCCTCTCAGACACTCTGTCTCTCAGACACTCTGCGTGTCAGACACTGCCTCTCAGACACTCTGCCTCTCAGACACTCTGCATCTCAAACACTCTGTCTCTCAGACATTCTGTCGCTCAGACACTGCCTCTCAGAAAATCTCTCTCTCAGACAATGCCTCTCAGACACGCTGCCTCTCAGACTCTCTGCCTCTCAGATCTCTGCCTCTCAGATTCTATGACTTTCAGAAACTCTGTCTCTCTGACACTCTGCCTCTCAGACTCTCTGACTATCAGACACTCTGCCTCTCAGTCACTTTGCCTCTCAGACAATCTGCCTTTCCGACTCACTGACTTTCAGACACTCTGCCAATCAGAAACTCTGTCTCTCAGATACTCTCTCTCAGACCCTCTGTCTCTCAGACATTCTGCCTCTCAGACCCACTCTCTCTCAGACCCTCTGTCTCTCAGACACTCTGCCTCTCAGACCCACTGTCTCTCAGACAATCTGCCTCTCAGACACTCTGCATCTCAGATATTCTGTCTCTCAGACACTCTCCCTCTCAGACACTCTGTCTCTCAGACACTCTGTCTCTCAGACACAATGTCTCTCAGACTCCCTGCCTCTCCGACACTCTGTCTCTCAGACACTCTGTCTCTCAGACTCTCTGTCTCTCAGACACTCTGTTTCTCAGACACTCTGACTCTGTGACTCTCTGCCTCTCAGACACGCTGCCTCTCAGACACTCTGTCTCTCAGACAACCTGCCTCTCAGACACTCTGTCTCTCAGATGCACTGCCTCTCAGACCCTCTGTCTCTGAGACAATCTGTCTCTCATACAATCTGCCTCTCAGACACTCTGCCTCTCAGATACTCTGTCTGTCAGAAACTCTGCCTCTCAGACACTGCCTCTCAGACACTGCCTCTCAGATACTCTGCCTCTCAGACACTCTGTCTCTCAGACAATCTGTCGCTCAGACACTCTGTCTCTCAGACACTGCCTCTCAGACACTCTGACTCTCAGACACTCTGCCTCTCAGACACTGCCACTCAGACACTGCCTCTCAGACACTCTGCCTCTCAGACACTCTGTCTCCCAGACACTCTCTCTCAGACACTCCGTCTCTCAGACATTCTGTCGCTCAGACACTGCCTCTCAGAAAATCGCTCTCTCAGACACTGCCTCTCAGACACTCTGTCTCTCAGACACATTGTCTCTCAGACTCTCTGCCTCTCAGACACTCTGTCTCTCAGACACTCTGTCTCTCAGAAACTCTGCCTCTCACAGTCTCTGCCTCTCAGACACCCTGTCTCTCAGACAATCTGCCTCTCAGACACTCTGTCTCTGAGACACTCTGTCTCTCAGACAATCTGCCTCTCAGACACTCTGCCTCTCAGTTACTCTGTCTCTCAGAAACTCTGCCTCTCAGACACTCTGCCTCTCAAATACTCTGTCTCTCAGACACCATGTCGCTCAGACACTCTGTCTCTCAGACACTGCCTCTCAGACACTCTGTCTCTCAGACATTCTGCCTCTCAGACACTGCCTCTCAGACACTGCCTCTCAGACACTCTGCCTCTCAGACAATCTGTCTCTCAGAAAATCTGCCTCTCACAGTCTCTGCCTCTCAGACTCCCTGACTTTCAGACACTCTGCCTCTCAGACATTATGTCTCTCATATACTCTGCTTCTCAGACAATCCGCCTCTCAGACACACTGTCTCTCAGAATCTCTGCCTCTCAGACACTCTGTCTCTCAGACACTCTGTCTCTCAGACACACTGCCTCTCAGACACTCTTTCTATCAGACACTGCCCCTCAGACACGCTGCCTCTCAGACACTTTCTCTCAGACACTGCCTCACAGACACTCTGTCTCTCAGACACTGCCTCTCAGACACTCTGCCTCTCAGACACTCTGCCTCTCAGACACTCTGTCTCTCAGACATTCTGTCGCTCAGACACTGCCTCTCAGAAAATCTCTCTCTCAGGCACTGCCTCTCAGACACTCTGCCTCTCAGACGTTCTGTCACTCAGACACTGCCTCTCAGACACTCTGTCTCTCAGACACTGCCTCTCAGTCACTCGGTCTCTCAGACACTCTGCCTCTCAGACACTGCCACTAAGAATCTGCCTCTCAGACATTCTGCCTCTCAGACAATCTGTCTCTCAGACACACTGTCTCTGAGACACTCTGTCTCTCAGACACAATGTCTCTCAGACTCTCTGTCTCTCAGACACTCTGTTTCTCAGACACTCTGCCTCTCAGAAACTCTGCCTCTCAGACACTGCCTCTCACACACTCTGCCTCTGAGACATTCTGTCACTCAGACACTGCCTCTCAGACAATCTGTCTCTCAGACACTGCCTCTCAGACACTCTGTCTCTCAGACACTCTGCCTCTCAGACATTGCCACTAAGACACTGCCTCTCAGACACTCTGCCTCTCAGACAATCTGTCTCTCAGACACACTGTCTCTGAGACACTCTGTCTCTCAGACACAGTGTCTCTCAGACCCTCTGTCTCTCAGACCCTCTGTCTCTCAGACACACTGCCTCTCAGATACTCTGTCTCTCAGACACTCTGTCTCGCAGACACACTGTGTCTCAGACAATCTGTCTTGCAGACTCTCTGCCTCTCAGACACGCTGCCTCTCAGACACTCTGTCTCTCAGACAACCTGCCTCTCAGACACTCTGTCTCTCAGATACACTGCCTCTCAGACCCTCTGTCTCTGAGACACTCTGTCTCTCATACAATCTGCCTCTCAGACACTCTGCCTCTCAGACACTCTGTCTCTCAGACACTGCCTCTCAGACACTCTGACTCTCAGACACTCTGCCTCTCAGACACTGCCTCTCAGACACTGCCTCTCAGACACGCTGCCTCTCAGACACTCTGTCTCCCAGACAATCTGCCTCTCAGACCCTCTGTCTCTCAGACACTCAGTCGCTCAGATACTGCTTCTCAGACACTCTGTGTGTCAGACACTCTGCCTATCAGCCACTCTGCCTCTCAGACACTATGTCTCTCAGAAAATCTGCCTCTCACAGTCTCTGCCTCTCAGGCTCCCTGACTTTCAGACACTCTGCCTCTCAGACACTATGTCTCTCATATAATCTGCCTCTCAGACAATCCGCCTCTCAGACACTCTGTCTCTCAGACACTCTGCCTCTCAGACACTCTGTCTCTCAGACAATCTGTCTCTCAGAATCTCTGCTTCTCAGACACTCTGTCTCACAGACACTCTGACTCTCAGACACTATGTCTCTCATATACTCTGCCTCTAAGACAATCCGCCTCTCAGACTCTCTGTCTCTCAGACACTCTGCCTCTCAGACACTCTGTCTATCAGACACTCTGCCTCTCAGACACTGTGTCTCACAGACACTCTGCCTCTCAGACACAATGTCTCTCAGACTCCCTGCCTCTCCGACACTCTGTCTCTCAGACACTCTGTCTCTCAGACTCTCTGTCTCTCAGACACTCTGTTTCTCAGACACTCTGACTCTGTGACTCTCTGCCTCTCAGACACGCTGCCTCTCAGACACTCTGTCTCTCAGACAACCTGCCTCTCAGACACTCTGTCTCTCAGATGCACTGCCTCTCAGACCCTCTGTCTCTGAGACACTCTGTCTCTCATACAATCTGCCTCTCAGACACTCTGCCTCTCAGATACTCTGTCTGTCAAAACTCTGCCTCTCAGACACTGCCTCTCAGACACTGCCTCTCAGATACTCTGCCTCTCAGACACTCTGTCTCTCAGACAATCTGTCGCTCAGACACTCTGTCTCTCAGACACTGCCTCTCAGACACTCTGACTCTCAGACACTCTGCCTCTCAGACACTGCCACTCAGACACTGCCTCTCAGACACTCTGCCTCTCAGACACTCTGTCTCCCAGACACTCTCTCTCAGACACTCCGTCTCTCAGACATTCTGTCGCTCAGACACTGCCTCTCAGAAAATCGCTCTCTCAGACACTGCCTCTCAGACACTCTGTCTCTCAGACACATTGTCTCTCAGACTCTCTGCCTCTCAGACACTCTGTCTCTCAGACACTCTGTCTCTCAGAAACTCTGCCTCTCACAGTCTCTGCCTCTCAGACACCCTGTCTCTCAGACAATCTGCCTCTCAGACACTCTGTCTCTGAGACACTCTGTCTCTCAGACAATCTGCCTCTCAGACACTCTGCCTCTCAGTTACTCTGTCTCTCAGAAACTCTGCCTCTCAGACACTCTGCCTCTCAAATACTCTGTCTCTCAGACACCATGTCGCTCAGACACTCTGTCTCTCAGACACTGCCTCTCAGACACTCTGTCTCTCAGACATTCTGCCTCTCAGACACTGCCTCTCAGACACTGCCTCTCAGACACTCTGCCTCTCAGACAATCTGTCTCTCAGAAAATCTGCCTCTCACAGTCTCTGCCTCTCAGACTCCCTGACTTTCAGACACTCTGCCTCTCAGACATTATGTCTCTCATATACTCTGCTTCTCAGACAATCCGCCTCTCAGACACACTGTCTCTCAGAATCTCTGCCTCTCAGACACTCTGTCTCTCAGACACTCTGTCTCTCAGACACACTGCCTCTCAGACACTCTTTCTATCAGACACTGCCCCTCAGACACGCTGCCTCTCAGACACTTTCTCTCAGACACTGCCTCACAGACACTCTGTCTCTCAGACACTGCCTCTCAGACACTCTGCCTCTCAGACACTCTGCCTCTCAGACACTCTGTCTCTCAGACATTCTGTCGCTCAGACACTGCCTCTCAGAAAATCTCTCTCTCAGGCACTGCCTCTCAGACACTCTGCCTCTCAGACGTTCTGTCACTCAGACACTGCCTCTCAGACACTCTGTCTCTCAGACACTGCCTCTCAGTCACTCGGTCTCTCAGACACTCTGCCTCTCAGACACTGCCACTAAGAATCTGCCTCTCAGACATTCTGCCTCTCAGACAATCTGTCTCTCAGACACACTGTCTCTGAGACACTCTGTCTCTCAGACACAATGTCTCTCAGACTCTCTGTCTCTCAGACACTCTGTTTCTCAGACACTCTGCCTCTCAGAAACTCTGCCTCTCAGACACTGCCTCTCACACACTCTGCCTCTGAGACATTCTGTCACTCAGACACTGCCTCTCAGACAATCTGTCTCTCAGACACTGCCTCTCAGACACTCTGTCTCTCAGACACTCTGCCTCTCAGACATTGCCACTAAGACACTGCCTCTCAGACACTCTGCCTCTCAGACAATCTGTCTCTCAGACACACTGTCTCTGAGACACTCTGTCTCTCAGACACAGTGTCTCTCAGACCCTCTGTCTCTCAGACCCTCTGTCTCTCAGACACACTGCCTCTCAGATACTCTGTCTCTCAGACACTCTGTCTCGCAGACACACTGTGTCTCAGACAATCTGTCTTGCAGACTCTCTGCCTCTCAGACACGCTGCCTCTCAGACACTCTGTCTCTCAGACAACCTGCCTCTCAGACACTCTGTCTCTCAGATACACTGCCTCTCAGACCCTCTGTCTCTGAGACACTCTGTCTCTCATACAATCTGCCTCTCAGACACTCTGCCTCTCAGACACTCTGTCTCTCAGACACTGCCTCTCAGACACTCTGACTCTCAGACACTCTGCCTCTCAGACACTGCCTCTCAGACACTGCCTCTCAGACACGCTGCCTCTCAGACACTCTGTCTCCCAGACAATCTGCCTCTCAGACCCTCTGTCTCTCAGACACTCAGTCGCTCAGATACTGCTTCTCAGACACTCTGTGTGTCAGACACTCTGCCTATCAGCCACTCTGCCTCTCAGACACTATGTCTCTCAGAAAATCTGCCTCTCACAGTCTCTGCCTCTCAGGCTCCCTGACTTTCAGACACTCTGCCTCTCAGACACTATGTCTCTCATATAATCTGCCTCTCAGACAATCCGCCTCTCAGACACTCTGTCTCTCAGACACTCTGCCTCTCAGACACTCTGTCTCTCAGACAATCTGTCTCTCAGAATCTCTGCTTCTCAGACACTCTGTCTCACAGACACTCTGACTCTCAGACACTATGTCTCTCATATACTCTGCCTCTAAGACAATCCGCCTCTCAGACTCTCTGTCTCTCAGACACTCTGCCTCTCAGACACTCTGTCTATCAGACACTCTGCCTCTCAGACACTGTGTCTCACAGACACTCTGCCTCTCAGACACAATGTCTCTCAGACTCTCTGCCTCTCAGACACTCTGCCTCTCAGACACGCTGTCTCTCAGACACTGTTTCTCAGACACTTCCTCTCAGACACTCTGTCTCTCAGACACTCTGCGTCTCAGAAACTGCCTCTCAGACACTCTGTCTCTCAGACACTGAATCTCAGACACTCTGACTCTCAGACACTATGTCTCTCATATACTCTGCCTCTCAGACACTCTGTCTCTCAGACACTCTGCCTCTCAGACACTCTGTCTATCAGACACTCTGTCTCTCAGACACTCTGTCTCTCAGACACTCTGCCTCTTAGACACTCTGTCTCACAGACACTCTGCCTCTCAGACACACTGCATCTCAGACACACTGTCTCTCAGACATTGTCACTCAGACAGTGCCTCTCAGAAAATCGCTCTCTCAGACACTGCCTCTCAGACACTCTGTCTCTCAGACACTCTGTCTCACAGACACTCTGTCTCTCAGACACAATGTCTCTCAGACTCTCTGCCTCTCAGACACTCTGCCTCTCAGACACGCTGTCTCTCAGACACTGTTTCTCAGACACTTCCTCTCAGACACTCTGTCTCTCAGAGACTCTGCGTCTCAGAAACTGCCTCTCAGACACTCTGCCTCTCAGACACTCTGCATCTCAGACACTCTGTCTCTCAGACATTCTGTCGCTCAGACACTGCCTCTCAGAAAATCGCTCTCTCAGACACTGCCTCTCAGTTACTCTGCCTCTCAGACATTCTGTCACTCAGTCACTGCCTCTCAGACACTCTGTCTCTCAGACACTCTGCCTCTCAGACACTGCCTATCAGACACTGCCTCTCAGACACTCTGCCTCTCAGACACTCTGTCTCTCAGACAATCTGTCTCACAGACACTCTGTCTCTCAGACACAATGTCTCTCAAACTCTCTGCCTCTCAGACACTCTGTCTCTCAGAAACTCTGTCTCTCAGACACTCTGTTTCTCAGACACTCTGACTCTGAGACTCTCTGCCTCTCAGACACGCTGCCTCTCAGACACACTGCCTCTCAGACACACTGTCTCTCAGACAATCTGTCTTTCAGACTCTCTGCCTCTCAGACAATCTGCCTCTCAGACTGTCTGCATCTCAGATACTCTGTCTCTCAGACACTCTCCCTCTCAGACACTCTGTCTCTCAGACACCCTGTCTCTCAGACACTCTGCCTCTCAGACAATCTGTCTCTCAGACACTCTGCCTATCAGACACTCTGTCTCACACTCTCACTGCCTCTCAGACACTCTGCATGCCAGACACTCTGTCTCTCAGATTCTCTGCCTCTCAGACTCTCTGCCTCTCAGACTCTCTGCCTCTCAGACACTCTGTCTATCAGACACTGCCTCTCAGACACGCTGTCTCTCAGACACTGTCTCTCAGACACTTCCTCTCAGACACTCTGTCTCTCAGACATTCTGTCGCTCAGACACTGCCTCTCAGAAAATCACTCTCTCAGACAATGCCTCTCAGACACTCTGCCTCTCAGACATTCTGTCACTCAGACACTGCCTCTCAGACACTCTGTCTCTCAGACACTGCCTCTCAGACACTCTGTCTCTCAGACACTCTGTTTCTCAGACACTCTGTTTCTCAGACACTCTGTCTATCAGACACTCTGTCTCTCAGACACTGTCTTTCAGACACTCTGACTCTCAGACTCTCTGCCTCTCAGACACGCTGCCTCTCAGACTCTCTGCCTCTCAGATCTCTGCCTCTCAGATTCTATGACTTTCAGAAACTCTGTCTCTCTGACACTCTGACTCTCACACTCTCTGACTATCAGACACTCTGCCTCTCAGACACTTTGCCTCTCAGACAATCTGCCTTTCCGACTCACTGACTTTCAGACACTCTGCCAATCAGAAACTCTGTCTCTCAGATACTCTCTATCAGTCCCTTTGTCTCTCAGACAATCTGCCTCTCAGACACTCTGCATCTCAGATATTCTGTCTCTCAGACACTCTGCCTCTCAGACAATCTGTCTCTCAGACACTCTGCCTCTCAGACACTCTGCCTCTCAGACTCTCTGCCTCTCAGACACTCTGTCTATCTGACACTGCCTCTCAGACACGCTTTCTCTCAGACTCTCTGCCTCTCAGATCTCTGCCTCTCAGATTCTATGACTTTCAGAAACTCTGTCTCTCTGACACTCTGCCTCTCAGACTCTCTGACTATCAGACACTCTGCCTCTCAGACACTTTGCCTCTCAGACAATCTGCCTTTCCGACTCACTGACTTTCAGACACTCTGCCAATCAGAAACTCTGTCTCTCAGATACTCTCTCTCAGACCCTCTGTCTCTCAGACATTCTGCCTCCAGGACCCACTCTCTCTCAGACCCTCTGTCTCTCAGACACTCTGACTCTCAGACCCACTGTCTCTCAGACAATCTGCCTCTCAGACACTCTGCATCTCAGATATTCTGTCTCTCAGACACTCTCCCTCTCAGACACTCTGTCTCTCAGACACTCTGTCTCTCAGACACAATGTCTCTCAGACTCCCTGCCTCTCTGACACTCTGTCTCTCAGACACTCTGTCTCTCAGACTCTCTGTCTCTCAGACACTCTGTTTCTCAGACACGCTGATTCTGTGACTCTCTGCCTCTCAGACACTCTGCATGCCAGACACTCTGTCTCTCAGATTCTCTGCCTCTCAGACTCTCTGCCTCTCAGACTCTCTGCCTGTCAGACACTCTGTCTATCAGACACTGCCTCTCAGACACGCTGTCTCTCAGACACTGTCTCTCAGACACTTCCTCTCAGACACTCTGTCTCGCAGACATTCTGTCGCTCAGACACTGCCTCTCAGAAAATCTCTCTCTCAGACAATGCCTCTCAGACACTCTGCCTCTCAGACATTCTGTCACTCAGACACTGCCTCTCAGACACTCTGTCTCTCAGACACTGCCTCTCAGACACTCTGTCTCTCAGACACTCTGTTTCTCAGACACTCTGTTTCTCAGACACTCTGTCTATCAGACACTCTGTCTCTCAGACACTGTCTTTCAGACACTCTGACTCTCAGACTCTCTGCCTCTCAGACACGCTGCCTCTCAGACTCTCTGCCTCTCAGATCTCTGCCTCTCAGATTCTATGACTTTCAGAAACTCTGTCTCTCTGACACTCTGACTCTCACACTCTCTGACTATCAGACACTCTGCCTCTCAGACACTTTGCCTCTCAGACAATCTGCCTTTCCGACTCACTGACTTTCAGACACTCTGCCAATCAGAAACTCTGTCTCTCAGATACTCTCTCTCAGACCCTCTGTCTCTCAGACACTCTGCCTCTCAGACCCACTGTCTCTCAGACAATCTGCCTCTCAGACACTCTGCATCTCAGATATTCTGTCTCTCAGACACTCTGCCTCTCAGACAATCTGTCTCTCAGACACTCTGCCTCTCAGACACTCTGCCTCTCAGACTCTCTGCCTCTCAGACACTCTGTCTATCTGACACTGCCTCTCAGGCACGCTTTCTCTCAGACACTCTGTCTCTCAGACACTTCCTCTCAGACACTCTGTCTCTCAGACACTCTGCGTGTCAGACACTGCCTCTCAGACACTCTGCCTCTCAGACACTCTGCATCTCAAACACTCTGTCTCTCAGACATTCTGTCGCTCAGACACTGCCTCTCAGAAAATCTCTCTCTCAGACAACGCCTCTCAGACACGCTGCCTCTCAGACTCTCTGCCTCTCAGATCTCTGCCTCTCAGATTCTATGACTTTCAGAAACTCTGTCTCTCTGACACTCTGCCTCTCAGAATCTCTGACTATCAGACACTCTGCCTCTCAGACACTTTGCCTCTCAGACAATCTGCCTTTCCGACTCACTGACTTTCAGACACTCTGCCAATCAGAAACTCTGTCTCTCAGATACTCTCTCTCAGACCCTCTGTCTCTCAGACATTCTGCCTCCAGGACCCACTCTCTCTCAGACCCTCTGTCTCTCAGACACTCTGACTCTCAGACCCACTGTCTCTCAGACAATCTGCCTCTCAGACACTCTGCATCTCAGATATTCTGTCTCTCAGACACTCTCCCTCTCAGACACTCTGTCTCTCAGACACTCTGTCTCTCAGACACAATGTCTCTCAGACTCCCTGCCTCTCCGACACTCTGTCTCTCAGACACTCTGTCTCTCAGACTCTCTGTCTCTCAGACACTCTGTTTCTCAGACACTCTGACTCTGTGACTCTCTGCCTCTCAGACACTCTGCATGCCAGACACTCTTTCTCTCAGATTCTCTGCCTCCCAGACTCTCTGCCTCTCAGACTCTCTGCCTCTAGACATTCTGTCTATCAGACACTGCCTCTCAGACACGCTGTCTCTCAGACACTGTCTCTCAGACACTTCCTCTCAGACACTCTGTCTCTCAGACATTCTTTCGCTCAGACACAGCCTCTCAGAAAATCACTCTCTCAGACAATGCCTCTCAGACACTCTGCCCCTCAGACATTCTGTCACTCAGACACTGCCTCTCAGACACTCTGTCTCTCACACATTCTGTCGCTCAGACACTGCCTCTCAGAAAATCTCTCTCTCAGACAATGCCTCTCAGACACTCTGCCTCTCAGACATTCTGTCACTCAGACACTGCCTCTCAGACACTCTGTCTCTCAGACACTGCCTCTCAGACACTCTGTCTCTCAGACACTCTGTTTCTCAGACACACTGCTTCTCAGACACTCTGTCTATCAGACACTCTGTCTCTCAGACACTGTCTTTCAGACACTCTGACTCTCAGACTCTCTGCCTCTCAGACACGCTGCCTCTCAGACTCTCTGCCTCTCAGATCTCTGCCTCTCAGATTCTATGACTTTCAGAAACTCTGTCTCTCTGACACTCTGACTCTCACACTCTCTGACTATCAGACACTCTGCCTCTCAGACACTTTGCCTCTCAGACAATCTGCCTTTCCGACTCACTGACTTTCAGACACTCTGCCAATCAGAAACTCTGTCTCTCAGATACTCTCTCTCAGACCCTCTGTCTCTCAGACACTCTGCCTCTCAGACCCACTGTCTCTCAGACAATCTGCCTCTCAGACACTCTGCATCTCAGATATTCTGCCTCTCAGACAATCTGTCTCTCAGACACTCTGCCTCTCAGACACTCTGCCTCTCAGACTCTCTGCCTCTCAGACACTCTGTCTATCTGACACTGCCTCTCAGACACGCTTTCTCTCAGACACTCTGTCTCTCAGACACTTCCTCTCAGACACTCTGTCTCTCAGACACTCTGCGTGTCAGACACTGCCTCTCAGACACTCTGCCTCTCAGACACTCTGCATCTCAAACACTCTGTCTCTCAGACATTCTGTCGCTCAGACACTGCCTCTCAGAAAATCTCTCTCTCAGACAATGCCTCTCAGACACGCTGCCTCTCAGACTCTCTGCCTCTCAGATCTCTGCCTCTCAGATTCTATGACTTTCAGAAACTCTGTCTCTCTGACACTCTGCCTCTCAGACTCTCTGACTATCAGACACTCTGACTATCAGACACTTTGCCTCTCAGACAATCTGCCTTTCCGACTCACTGACTTTCAGACACTCTGCCAATCAGAAACTCTGTCTCTCAGATACTCTCTCTCAGACCCTCTGTCTCTCAGACATTCTGCCCCTCAGACCCACTCTCACTCAGACCCTCTGTCTCTCAGACACTCTGCCTCTCAGACCCACTGTCTCTCAGACAATCTGCCTCTCAGACACTCTGCATCTCAGATATTCTGTCTCTCAGACACTCTCCCTCTCAGACACTCTGTCTCTCAGACACTCTGTCTCTCAGACACAATGTCTCTCAGACTCCCTGCCTCTCCGACACTCTGTCTCTCAGACACTCTGTCTCTCAGACTCTCTGTCTCTCAGACACTCTGTTTCTCAGACACTCTGACTCTGTGACTCTCTGCCTCTCAGACACGCTGCCTCTCAGACACTCTGTCTCTCAGACAACCTGCCTCTCAGACACTCTGTCTCTCAGATGCACTGCCTCTCAGACCCTCTGTCTCTGAGACACTCTGTCTCTCATACAATCTGCCTCTCAGACACTCTGCCTCTCAGATACTCTGTCTGTCAGAAACTCTGCCTCTCAGACACTGCCTCTCAGACACTGCCTCTCAGATACTCTGCCTCTCAGACACTCTGTCTCTCAGACAATCTGTCGCTCAGACACTCTGTCTCTCAGACACTGCCTCTCAGACACTCTGACTCTCAGACACTCTGCCTCTCAGACACTGCCACTCAGACACTGCCTCTCAGACACTCTGCCTCTCAGACACTCTGTCTCCCAGACACTCTCTCTCAGACACTCCGTCTCTCAGACATTCTGTCGCTCAGACACTCCCTCTCAGAAAATCGCTCTCTCAGACACTGCCTCTCAGACACTCTGTCTCTCAGACACAATGTCTCTCAGACTCTCTGCCTCTCAGACACTCTGTCTCTCAGAAACTCTGCCTGTCACAGTCTCTGACTCTCAGACACCCTGTCTCTCAGACAATCTGCCTCTCAGACACTCTGTCTCTGAGACACTCTGTCTCTCAGACAGTCTGCCTCTCAGACACTCTGCCTCTCAGATACTCTGTCTCTCAGAAACTCTGCCTCTCAGACACTCTGCCTCTCAAATACTCTGTCTCTCAGACACCATGTCGCTCAGACACTCTGTCTCTCAGACACTGCCTCTCAGACACTCTGTCTCTCAGACACTCTGTCTCTCAGACACACTGCCTCTCAGACACTCTTTCTATCAGACACTGCCCCTCAGACACGCTGCCTCTCAGAAACTTTCTCTCAGACACTGCCTCACAGACACTCTGTCTCTCAGACACTGCCTCTCAGACACTCTGCCTCTCAGACACTCTGCATCTCAGACACTCTGCCTCTCAGACATTCTGTCGCTCAGACACTGCCTCTCAGAAAATCTCTCTCTCAGGCACTGCCTCTCAGACACTCTGCCTCTCAGACGTTCTGTCACTCAGACACTGCCTCTCAGACACTCTGTCTCTCAGACACTGCCTCTCAGTCACTCGGTCTCTCAGACACTCTGCCTCTCAGACACTGCCACTAAGAATCTGCCTCTCAGACATTCTGCCTCTCAGACAATCTGTCTCTCAGACACACTGTCTCTGAGACACTCTGTCTCTCAGACACAACGTCTCTCAGACTCTCTGTCTCTCAGACACTCTGTTTCTCAGACACTCTGCCTCTCAGAAACTCTGCCTCTGAGACATTCTGTCACTCAGACACTGCCTCTCAGACAATCTGTCTCTCAGACACTGCCTCTCAGACACTCTGTCTCTCAGACACTCTGCCTCTCAGACATTGCCACTAAGACACTGCCTCTCAGACACTCTGCCTCTCAGACAATCTGTCTCTCAGACACACTGTCTCTGAGACACTCTGTCTCTCAGACACAGTGTCTCTCAGACCCTCTGTCTCTCAGACCCTCTGTCTCTCAGACACACTGCCTCTCAGATACTCTGTCTCTCAGACACTCTGTCTCGCAGACACACTGTGTCTCAGACAATCTGTCTTGCAGACTCTCTGCCTCTCAGACACGCTGCCTCTCAGACACTCTGTCTCTCAGACAACCTGCCTCTCAGACACTCTGTCTCTCAGATACACTGCCTCTCAGACCCTCTGTCTCTGAGGCACTCTGTCTCTCATACAATCTGCCTCTCAGACACTCTGCCTCTCAGATACTCTGTCTGTCAGAAACTCTGCCTCTCAGACACTGCCTCTCAGACACTGCCTCTCAGATACACTGCCTCTCAGACACTCTGTCTCTCAGACACTCTGTCGCTCAGACACTCTGTCTCTCAGACACTGCCTCTCAGACACTCTGACTCTCAGACACTCTGCCTCTCAGACACTGCCTCTCAGACACTGCCTCTCAGACACTCTGCCTCTCAGACATTCTGTCTCCCAGACAATCTGCCTCTCAGTCCCTCTGTCTCTCAGACACTCAGTCGCTCAGATACTGCTTCTCAGACACTCTGTGTGTCAGACACTCTGCCTATCAGCCACTCTGCCTCTCAGACACTGCCTCTCAGACACTCTGTCTCTCAGACACTCTGTTTCTCAGACACACTGCTTCTCAGACACTCTGTCTATCAGACACTCTGTCTCTCAGACACTGTCTTTCAGACACTCTGACTCTCAGACTCTCTGCCTCTCAGACACGCTGCCTCTCAGACTCTCTGCCTCTCAGATCTCTGCCTCTCAGATTCTATGACTTTCAGAAACTCTGTCTCTCTGACACTCTGACTCTCACACTCTCTGACTATCAGACACTCTGCCTCTCAGACACTTTGCCTCTCAGACAATCTGCCTTTCCGACTCACTGACTTTCAGACACTCTGCCAATCAGAAACTCTGTCTCTCAGATACTCTCTCTCAGACCCTCTGTCTCTCAGACACTCTGCCTCTCAGACCCACTGTCTCTCAGACAATCTGCCTCTCAGACACTCTGCATCTCAGATATTCTGCCTCTCAGACAATCTGTCTCTCAGACACTCTGCCTCTCAGACACTCTGCCTCTCAGACTCTCTGCCTCTCAGACACTCTGTCTATCTGACACTGCCTCTCAGACACGCTTTCTCTCAGACACTCTGTCTCTCAGACACTTCCTCTCAGACACTCTGTCTCTCAGACACTCTGCGTGTCAGACACTGCCTCTCAGACACTCTGCCTCTCAGACACTCTGCATCTCAAACATTCTGTCTCTCAGACATTCTGTCGCTCAGACACTGCCTCTCAGAAAATCTCTCTCTCAGACAATGCCTCTCAGACACGCTGCCTCTCAGACTCTCTGCCTCTCAGATCTCTGCCTCTCAGATTCTATGACTTTCAGAAACTCTGTCTCTCTGACACTCTGCCTCTCAGACTCTCTGACTATCAGACACTCTGCCTCTCAGACACTTTGCCTCTCAGACAATCTGCCTTTCCGACTCACTGACTTTCAGACACTCTGCCAATCAGAAACTCTGTCTCTCAGATACTCTCTCTCAGACCCTCTGTCTCTCAGACATTCTGCCCCTCAGACCCACTCTCTCTCAGACCCTCTGTCTCTCAGACACTCTGCCTCTCAGACCCACTGTCTCTCAGACAATCTGCCTCTCAGACACTCTGCATCTCAGATATTCTGTCTCTCAGACACTCTCCCTCTCAGACACTCTGTCTCTCAGACACTCTGTCTCTCAGACACAATGTCTCTCAGACTCCCTGCCTCTCCGACACTCTGTCTCTCAGACACTCTGTCTCTCAGACTCTCTGTCTCTCAGACACTCTGTTTCTCAGACACTCTGACTCTGTGACTCTCTGCCTCTCAGACACGCTGCCTCTCAGACACTCTGTCTCTCAGACAACCTGCCTCTCAGACACTCTGTCTCTCAGATGCACTGCCTCTCAGACCCTCTGTCTCTGAGACACTCTGTCTCTCATACAATCTGCCTCTCAGACACTCTGCCTCTCAGATACTCTGTCTGTCAGAAACTCTGCCTCTCAGACACTGCCTCTCAGACACTGCCTCTCAGATACTCTGCCTCTCAGACACTCTGTCTCTCAGACAATCTGTCGCTCAGACACTCTGTCTCTCAGACACTGCCTCTCAGACACTCTGACTCTCAGACACTCTGCCTCTCAGACACTGCCACTCAGACACTGCCTCTCAGACACTCTGCCTCTCAGACACTCTGTCTCCCAGACACTCTCTCTCAGACACTCCGTCTCTCAGACATTCTGTCGCTCAGACACTCCCTCTCAGAAAATCGCTCTCTCAGACACTGCCTCTCAGACACTCTGTCTCTCAGACACAATGTCTCTCAGACTCTCTGCCTCTCAGACACTCTGTCTCTCAGAAACTCTGCCTGTCACAGTCTCTGACTCTCAGACACCCTGTCTCTCAGACAATCTGCCTCTCAGACACTCTGTCTCTGAGACACTCTGTCTCTCAGACAGTCTGCCTCTCAGACACTCTGCCTCTCAGATACTCTGTCTCTCAGAAACTCTGCCTCTCAGACACTCTGCCTCTCAAATACTCTGTCTCTCAGACACCATGTCGCTCAGACACTCTGTCTCTCAGACACTGCCTCTCAGACACTCTGTCTCTCAGACACTCTGTCTCTCAGACACACTGCCTCTCAGACACTCTTTCTATCAGACACTGCCCCTCAGACACGCTGCCTCTCAGAAACTTTCTCTCAGACACTGCCTCACAGACACTCTGTCTCTCAGACACTGCCTCTCAGACACTCTGCCTCTCAGACACTCTGCATCTCAGACACTCTGCCTCTCAGACATTCTGTCGCTCAGACACTGCCTCTCAGAAAATCTCTCTCTCAGGCACTGCCTCTCAGACACTCTGCCTCTCAGACGTTCTGTCACTCAGACACTGCCTCTCAGACACTCTGTCTCTCAGACACTGCCTCTCAGTCACTCGGTCTCTCAGACACTCTGCCTCTCAGACACTGCCACTAAGAATCTGCCTCTCAGACATTCTGCCTCTCAGACAATCTGTCTCTCAGACACACTGTCTCTGAGACACTCTGTCTCTCAGACACAACGTCTCTCAGACTCTCTGTCTCTCAGACACTCTGTTTCTCAGACACTCTGCCTCTCAGAAACTCTGCCTCTGAGACATTCTGTCACTCAGACACTGCCTCTCAGACAATCTGTCTCTCAGACACTGCCTCTCAGACACTCTGTCTCTCAGACACTCTGCCTCTCAGACATTGCCACTAAGACACTGCCTCTCAGACACTCTGCCTCTCAGACAATCTGTCTCTCAGACACACTGTCTCTGAGACACTCTGTCTCTCAGACACAGTGTCTCTCAGACCCTCTGTCTCTCAGACCCTCTGTCTCTCAGACACACTGCCTCTCAGATACTCTGTCTCTCAGACACTCTGTCTCGCAGACACACTGTGTCTCAGACAATCTGTCTTGCAGACTCTCTGCCTCTCAGACACGCTGCCTCTCAGACACTCTGTCTCTCAGACAACCTGCCACTCAGACACTCTGTCTCTCAGATACACTGCCTCTCAGACCCTCTGTCTCTGAGGCACTCTGTCTCTCATACAATCTGCCTCTCAGACACTCTGCCTCTCAGATACTCTGTCTGTCAGAAACTCTGCCTCTCAGACACTGCCTCTCAGACACTGCCTCTCAGATACACTGCCTCTCAGACACTCTGTCTCTCAGACACTCTGTCGCTCAGACACTCTGTCTCTCAGACACTGCCTCTCAGACACTCTGACTCTCAGACACTCTGCCTCTCAGACACTGCCTCTCAGACACTGCCTCTCAGACACTCTGCCTCTCAGACACTCTGTCTCCCAGACAATCTGCCTCTCAGACCCTCTGTCTCTCAGACACTCAGTCGCTCAGATACTGCTTCTCAGACACTCTGTGTGTCAGACACTCTGCCTATCAGCCACTCTGCCTCTCAGACACTCTGTCTCTCAGAAAATCTGCCTCTCACAGTCTCTGCCTCTCAGGCTCCCTGATTTTCAGACACTCTGCCTCTCAGACACTATGTCTCTCATATAATCTGCCTCTCAGACAATCCGCCTCTCAGACACTCTGTCTCTCAGACACTCTGCCTCTCAGACACTCTGTCTCTCAGACAATCTGTCTCTCAGAATCTCTGCTTCTCAGACACTCTGTCTCAGAGACACTCTGACTCTCAGACACTCTGTCTCTCAGACACTGATTCTCAGACACTCTGACTCTCAGACACTATGTCTCTCATATACTCTGCCTCTAAGACAATCCGCCTCTCAGACACTCTGTCTCTCAGACACTCTGCCTCTCAGACACTCTGTCTATCAGACAATCTGTTTCTCAGACACTCTGCCTCTCAGAAACTCTGCCTCTGAGACATTCTGTCACTCAGACACTGCCTCTCAGACAATCTGCCTCTCAGACACTGCCTCTCAGACACTCTGTCTCTCAGACACTCTGCCTCTCAGACATTGCCACTAAGACACTGCCTCTCAGACACTCTGCCTCTCAGACAATCTGTCTCTCAGACACACTGTCTCTGAGACACTCTGTCTCTCAGACACAGTGTCTCTCAGACCCTCTGTCTCTCAGACCCTCTGTCTCTCAGACACACTGCCTCTCAGATACTCTGTCTCTCAGACACTCTGTCTCGCAGACACACTGTGTCTCAGACAATCTGTCTTGCAGACTCTCTGCCTCTCAGACACGCTGCCTCTCAGACACTCTGTCTCTCAGACAACCTGCCTCTCAGACACTCTGTCTCTCAGATACACTGCCTCTCAGACCCTCTGTCTCTGAGGCACTCTGTCTCTCATACAATCTGCCTCTCAGACACTCTGCCTCTCAGATACTCTGTCTGTCAGAAACTCTGCCTCTCAGACACTGCCTCTCAGACACTGCCTCTCAGATACACTGCCTCTCAGACACTCTGTCTCTCAGACACTCTGTCGCTCAGACACTCTGTCTCTCAGACACTGCCT
Source organism: Isurus oxyrinchus (assembly GCA_026770705.1). Classification (NCBI taxonomy): domain Eukaryota; kingdom Metazoa; phylum Chordata; class Chondrichthyes; order Lamniformes; family Lamnidae; genus Isurus; species Isurus oxyrinchus. Next base: position 454,995 of record JANJGN010000259.1, on the reverse strand, counting down.
CTCAGACACTCTGACTCTCAGACACTCTGCCTCTCAGACACTGCCTCTCAGACACTGCCTCTCAGACACTCTGCCTCTCAGACACTCTGTCTCCCAGACAATCTGCCTCTCAGACCCTCTGTCTCTCAGACACTCAGTCGCTCAGATACTGCTTCTCAGACACTCTGTTTGTCAGACACTCTGCCTATCAGCCACTCTGCCTCTCAGACACTCTGTCTCTCAGAAAATCTGCCTCTCACAGTCTCTGCCTCTCAGGCTCCCTGATTTTCAGACACTCTGCCTCTCAGACACTATGTCTCTCATATAATCTGCCTCTCAGACAATCCGCCTCTCAGACACTCTGTCTCTCAGACACTCTGCCTCTCAGACACTCTGTCTCTCAGACAATCTGTCTCTCAGAATCTCTGCTTCTCAGACACTCTGTCTCACAGACACTCTGACTCTCAGACACTATGTCTCTCATATACTCTGCCTCTAAGACAATCCGCCTCTCAGACTCTCTGTCACTCAGACACTCTGCCTCTCAGACACTCTGTCTATCAGACACTCTGCCTCTCAGACACTCTGTCTCTCAGACACTCTGCCTCTCAGACACTCTGTCTCACAGACACTCTGCCTCTCAGACACACTGCATCTCAGACACACTGTCTCTCAGACATTGTCACTCAGACAGTGCCTCTCAGAAAATCGCTCTCTCAGACACTGCCTCTCAGACACTCTGTCTCTCAGACACTCTGTCTCACAGACACTCTGTCTCTCAGACACAATGTCTCTCAGACTCTCTGCCTCTCAGACACTCTGCCTCTCAGACACGCTGTCTCTCAGACACTGTTTCTCAGACACTTCCTCTCAGACACTCTGTCTCTCAGACACTCTGTGTCTCAGAAACTGCCTCTCAGACACTCTGTCTCTCAGACACTGAATCTCAGACACTCTGACTCTCAGACACTATGTCTCTCATATACTCTGCCTCTCAGACAATCCGCCTCTCAGACACTCTGTCTCTCAGACACTCTGCCTCTCAGACACTCTGTCTATCAGACACTCTGCCTCTCAGACACTCTGTCTCTCAGACACTCTGCCTCTTAGACACTCTGTCTCACAGACACTCTGCCTCTCAGACACACTGCATCTCAGACACACGGTCTCTCAGACATTGTCGCTCAGACAGTGCCTCTCAGAAAATCGCTCTCTCAGACACTGCCTCTCAGACACTCTGTCTCTCAGACACTCTGTCTCACAGACACTCTGTCTCTCAGACACAATGTCTCTCAGACTCTCTGCCTCTCAGACACTCTGCCTCTCAGACACGCTGTCTCTCAGACACTGTTTCTCAGACACTTCCTCTCAGACACTCTGACTCTCAGACACTCTGCGTCTCAGAAACTGCCTCTCAGACACTGCCTCTCAGACACTCTGCCTCTCAGACACTCTGTCTCCCAGACACTCTCTCTCAGACACTCCGTCTCTCAGACATTCTGTCGCTCAGATACTGCCTCTCAGAAAATCGCTCTCTCAGACACTGCCTCTCAGACACTCTGTCTCTCAGACACAATGTCTCTCAGACTCTCTGCCTCTCAGACACTCTGTCTCTCAGAAACTCTGCCTGTCACAGTCTCTGACTCTCAGACACCCTGTCTCTCAGACAATCTGCCTCTCAGACACTCTGTCTCTGAGACACTCTGTCTCTCAGACAGTCTGCCTCTCAGACACTCTGCCTCTCAGATACTCTGTCTCTCAGAAACTCTGCCTCTCAGACACTCTGCCTCTCAAATACTCTGTCTCTCAGACACCATGTCGCTCAGACACTCTGTCTCTCAGACACTGCCTCTCAGACACTCTGTCTCTCAGACATTCTGCCTCTCAGACACTGCCTCTCAGACACTGCCTCATAGACACTCTGCCTCTCAGACAATCTGTCTCTCAGAAAATCTGCCTCTCACAGTCTCTGCCTCTCAGACTCCCTGACTTTCAGACACTCTGCCTCTCAGACATTATGTCTCTCATATACTCTGCTTCTCAGACAATCCGCCTCTCAGACACACTGTCTCTCAGAATCTCTGCCTCTCAGACACTCTGTCTCTCAGACACTCTGTCTCTCAGACACACTGCCTCTCAGACACTCTTTCTATCAGACACTGCCCCTCAGACACGCTGCCTCTCAGAAACTTTCTCTCAGACACTGCCTCACAGACACTCTGTCTCTCAGACACTGCCTCTCAGACACTCTGCCTCTCAGACACTCTGCATCTCAGACACTCTGCCTCTCAGACATTCTGTCACTCAGACACTGCCTCTCAGAAAATCTCTCTCTCAGGCACTGCCTCTCAGACACTCTGCCTCTCAGACGTTCTGTCACTCAGACACTGCCTCTCAGACACTCTGTCTCTCAGACACTGCCTCTCAGTCACTCGGTCTCTCAGACACTCTGCCTCTCAGACACTGCCACTAAGAATCTGCCTCTCAGACATTCTGCCTCTCAGACAATCTGTCTCTCAGACACACTGTCTCTGAGACACTCTGTCTCTCAGACACAACGTCTCTCAGACTCTCTGTCTCTCAGACACTCTGTTTCTCAGACACTCTGCCTCTCAGAAACTCTGCCTCTGAGACATTCTGTCACTCAGACACTGCCTCTCAGACAATCTGTCTCTCAGACACTGCCTCTCAGACACTCTGTCTCTCAGACACTCTGCCTCTCAGACATTGCCACTAAGACACTGCCTCTCAGACACTCTGCCTCTCAGACAATCTGTCTCTCAGACACACTGTCTCTGAGACACTCTGTCTCTCAGACACAGTGTCTCTCAACCCTCTGTCTCTCAGACCCTCTGTCTCTCAGACACACTGCCTCTCAGATACTCTGTCTCTCAGACACTCTGTCTCGCAGACACACTGTGTCTCAGACAATCTGTCTTGCAGACTCTCTGCCTCTCAGACACGCTGCCTCTCAGACACTCTGTCTCTCAGACAACCTGCCTCTCAGACACTCTGTCTCTCAGATACACTGCCTCTCAGACCCTCTGACTCTGAGGCACTCTGTCTCTCATACAATCTGCCTCTCAGACACTCTGCCTCTCAGATACTCTGTCTGTCAGAAACTCTGCCTCTCAGACACTGCCTCTCAGACACTGCCTCTCAGATACACTGCCTCTCAGACACTCTGTCTCTCAGACACTCTGTCGCTCAGACACTCTGTCTCTCAGACACTGCCTCTCAGACACTCTGACTCTCAGACACTCTGCCTCTCAGACACTGCCTCTCAGACACTGCCTCTCAGACACTCTGCCTCTCAGACACTGTCTCCCAGACAATCTGCCTCTCAGACCCTCTGTCTCTCAGACACTCAGTCGCTCAGATACTGCTTCTCAGACACTCTGTGTGTCAGACACTCTGCCTATCAGCCACTCTGCCTCTCAGACACTCTGTCTCTCAGAAAATCTGCCTCTCACAGTCTCTGCCTCTCAGGCTCCCTGATTTTCAGACACTCTGCCTCTCAGACACTATGTCTCTCATATAATCTGCCTCTCAGACAATCCGCCTCTCAGACACTCTGTCTCTCAGACACTCTGCCTCTCAGACACTCTGTCTCTCAGACAATCTGTCTCTCAGAATCTCTGCTTCTCAGACACTCTGTCTCACAGACACTCTGACTCTCAGACACTATGTCTCTCATATACTCTGCCTCTAAGACAATCCGCCTCTCAGACTCTGTCAGTCAGACACTCTGCCTCTCAGACACTCTGTCTATCAGACACTCTGCCTCTCAGACACTCTGTCTCTCAGACACTCTGCCTCTCAGACACTCTGTCTCACAGACACTCTGCCTCTCAGACACACTGCATCTCAGACACACTGTCTCTCAGACATTGTCACTCAGACAGTGCCTCTCAGACACTCTGTCTCTCAGACACTCTGTCTCACAGACACTCTGTCTCACAGACACTCTGTCTCTCAGACACAATGTCTCTCAGACTCTCTGCCTCTCAGACACTCTGCCTCTCAGACACGCTGTCTCTCAGGCACTGTTTCTCAGACACTTCCTCTCAGACACTCTGTCTCTCAGACACTCTGTGTCTCAGAAACTGCCTCTCAGACACTCTGTCTCTCAGACACTGAATCTCAGACACTCTGACTCTCAGACACTATGTCTCTCATATACTCTGCCTCTCAGACAATCCGCCTCTCAGACACTCTGTCTCTCAGACACTCTGCCTCTCAGACACTCTGTTTATCAGACACTCTGCCTCTCAGACACTCTGTCTCTCAGACACTCTGCCTCTTAGACACTCTGTCTCACAGACACTCTGCCTCTCAGACACACTGCATCTCAGACACACGGTCTCTCAGACATTGTCGCTCAGACAGTGCCTCTCAGAAAATCGCTCTCTCAGACACTGCCTCTCAGACACTCTGTCTCTCAGACACTCTGTCTCACAGACACTCTGTCTCTCAGACACAATGTCTCTCAGACTCTCTGCCTCTCAGACACTCTGCCTCTCAGACACGCTGTCTCTCAGACACTGTTTCTCAGACACTTCCTCTCAGACACTCTGTCTCTCAGAGACTCTGCGTCTCAGAAACTGCCTCTCAGACACTCTGCCTCTCAGACACTCTGCATCTCAGACACTCTATCTCTCAGACATTCTGTCGCTCAGACACTGCCTCTCAGAAAATCGCTCTCTCAGACACTGCCTCTCAGTTACTCTGCCTCTCAGACATTCTGTCACTCAGTCACTGCCTCTCAGACACTCTGTCTCTCAGACACTCTGCCTCACAGACACTGCCTATCAGACACTGCCTCTCAGACACTCTGCCTCTCAGACACTCTGTCTCTCAGACACTCTGTCTCACAGACACTCTGTCTCTCAGACACAATGTCTCTCAAACTCTCTGCCTCTCAGACACTCTGTCTCTCAGAAACTCTGTCTCTCAGACACGCTGCCTCTCAGACACACTGCCTCTCAGACACACTGTCTCTCAGACAATCTGTCTTTCAGACTCTCTGCCTCTCAGACAATCTGCCTCTCAGACTGTCTGCATCTCAGATACTCTGCCTCTCAGACACTCTCCCTCTCAGACACTCTGTCTCTCAGACACTCTGTCTCTCAGACTCTCTGCCTCTCAGACACGCTGCCTCTCAGACACACTGCCTCTCAGACACACTGTCTCTCAGACAATCTGTCTTTCAGACTCTCTGCCTCTCAGACAATCTGCCTCTCAGACTGTCTGCATCTCAGATACTCTGTCTCTCAGACACTCTCCCTCTCAGACACTCTGTCTCTCAGACACTGAATCTCAGACACTCTGACTCTCAGACACTATGTCTCTCATATACTCTGCCTCTCAGACAATCCGCCTCTCAGACACTCTGTCTCTCAGACACTCTGCCTCTCAGACACTCTGTCTATCAGACACTCTGCCTCTCAGACACTCTGTCTCTCAGACACTCTGCCTCTCAGACACACTGCATCTCAGACACACGGTCTCTCAGACATTGTCGCTCAGACAGTGCCTCTCAGAAAATCGCTCTCTCAGACACTGCCTCTCAGACACTCTGTCTCTCAGACACTCTGTCTCACAGACACTCTGTCTCTCAGACACAATGTCTCTCAGACTCTCTGCCTCTCAGACACTCTGCCTCTCAGACACGCTGTCTCTCAGACACTGTTTCTCAGACACTTCCTCTCAGACACTCTGACTCTCAGACACTCTGCGTCTCAGAAACTGCCTCTCAGACACTGCCTCTCAGACACTCTGCCTCTCAGACACTCTGTCTCCCAGACACTCTCTCTCAGACACTCCGTCTCTCAGATATTCTGTCGCTCAGATACTGCCTCTCAGAAAATCGCTCTCTCAGACACTGCCTCTCAGACACTCTGTCTCTCAGACACAATGTCTCTCAGACTCTCTGCCTCTCAGACACTCTGTCTCTCAGAAACTCTGCCTGTCACAGTCTCTGACTCTCAGACACCCTGTCTCTCAGACAATCTGCCTCTCAGACACTCTGTCTCTGAGACACTCTGTCTCTCAGACAGTCTGCTTCTCAGACACTCTGCCTCTCAGATACTCTGTCTCTCAGAAACTCTGCCTCTCAGACACTCTGCCTCTCAAATACTCTGTCTCTCAGACACCATGTCGCTCAGACACTCTGTCTCTCAGACACTGCCTCTCAGACACTCTGTCTCTCAGACATTCTGCCTCTCAGACACTGCCTCTCAGACACTGCCTCATAGACACTCTGCCTCTCAGACAATCTGTCTCTCAGAAAATCTGCCTCTCACAGTCTCTGCCTCTCAGACTCCCTGACTTTCAGACACTCTGCCTCTCAGACATTATGTCTCTCATATACTCTGCTTCTCAGACAATCCGCCTCTCAGACACACTGTCTCTCAGAATCTCTGCCTCTCAGACACTCTGTCTCTCAGACACTCTGTCTCTCAGACACACTGCCTCTCAGACACTCTTTCTATCAGACACTGCCCCTCAGACACGCTGCCTCTCAGAAACTTTCTCTCAGACACTGCCTCACAGACACTCTGTCTCTCAGACACTGCCTCTCAGACACTCTGCCTCTCAGACACTCTGCATCTCAGACACTCTGCCTCTCAGACATTCTGTCGCTCAGACACTGCCTCTCAGAAAATCTCTCTCTCAGGCACTGCCTCTCAGACACTCTGCCTCTCAGACGTTCTGTCACTCAGACACTGCCTCTCAGACACTCTGTCTCTCAGACACTGCCTCTCAGTCACTCGGTCTCTCAGACACTCTGCCTCTCAGACACTGCCACTAAGAATCTGCCTCTCAGACATTCTGCCTCTCAGACAATCTGTCTCTCAGACACACTGTCTCTGAGACACTCTGTCTCTCAGACACAACGTCTCTCAGACTCTCTGTCTCTCAGACACTCTGTTTCTCAGACACTCTGCCTCTCAGAAACTCTGCCTCTGAGACATTCTGTCACTCAGACACTGCCTCTCAGACAATCTGTCTCTCAGACACTGCCTCTCAGACACTCTGTCTCTCAGACACTCTGCCTCTCAGACATTGCCACTAAGACACTGCCTCTCAGACACTCTGCCTCTCAGACAATCTGTCTCTCAGACACACTGTCTCTGAGACACTCTGTCTCTCAGACACAGTGTCTCTCAACCCTCTGTCTCTCAGACCCTCTGTCTCTCAGACACACTGCCTCTCAGATACTCTGTCTCTCAGACACTCTGTCTCGCAGACACACTGTGTCTCAGACAATCTGTCTTGCAGACTCTCTGCCTCTCAGACACGCTGCCTCTCAGACACTCTGTCTCTCAGACAACCTGCCTCTCAGACACTCTGTCTCTCAGATACACTGCCTCTCAGACCCTCTGTCTCTGAGGCACTCTGTCTCTCATACAATCTGCCTCTCAGACACTCTGCCTCTCAGATACTCTGTCTGTCAGAAACTCTGCCTCTCAGACACTGCCTCTCAGACACTGCCTCTCAGATACACTGCCTCTCAGACACTCTGTCTCTCAGACACTCTGTCGCTCAGACACTCTGTCTCTCAGACACTGCCTCTCAGACACTCTGACTCTCAGACACTCTGCCTCTCAGACACTGCCTCTCAGACACTGCCTCTCAGACACTCTGCCTCTCAGACACTGTCTCCCAGACAATCTGCCTCTTAGACCCTCTGTCTCTCAGACACTCAGTCGCTCAGATACTGCTTCTCAGACACTCTGTGTGTCAGACACTCTGCCTATCAGCCACTCTGCCTCTCAGACACTCTGTCTCTCAGAAAATCTGCCTCTCACAGTCTCTGCCTCTCAGGCTCCCTGATTTTCAGACACTCTGCCTCTCAGACACTATGTCTCTCATATAATCTGCCTCTCAGACAATCCGCCTCTCAGACACTCTGTCTCTCAGACACTCTGCCTCTCAGACACTCTGTCTCTCAGACAATCTGTCTCTCAGAATCTCTGCTTCTCAGACACTCTGTCTCACAGACACTCTGACTCTCAGACACTATGTCTCTCATATACTCTGCCTCTAAGACAATCCGCCTCTCAGACTCTGTCAGTCAGACACTCTGCCTCTCAGACACTCTGTCTATCAGACACTCTGCCTCTCAGACACTCTGTCTCTCAGACACTCGGCCTCTCAGACACTCTGTCTCACAGACACTCTGCCTCTCAGACACACTGCATCTCAGACACACTGTCTCTCAGACATTGTCACTCAGACAGTGCCTCTCAGACACTCTGTCTCTCAGACACTCTGTCTCACAGACACTCTGTCTCACAGACACTCTGTCTCTCAGACACAATGTCTCTCAGACTCTCTGCCTCTCAGACACTCTGCCTCTCAGACACGCTGTCTCTCAGACACTGTTTCTCAGACACTTCCTCTCAGACACTCTGTCTCTCAGACACTCTGTGTCTCAGAAACTGCCTCTCAGACACTCTGTCTCTCAGACACTGAATCTCAGACACTCTGACTCTCAGACACTATGTCTCTCATATACTCTGCCTCTCAGACAATCCGCCTCTCAGACACTCTGTCTCTCAGACACTCTGCCTCTCAGACACTCTGTTTATCAGACACTCTGCCTCTCAGACACTCTGTCTCTCAGACACTCTGCCTCTTAGACACTCTGTCTCACAGACACTCTGCCTCTCAGACACACTGCATCTCAGACACACGGTCTCTCAGACATTGTCGCTCAGACAGTGCCTCTCAGAAAATCGCTCTCTCAGACACTGCCTCTCAGACACTCTGTCTCTCAGACACTCTGTCTCACAGACACTCTGTCTCTCAGACACAATGTCTCTCAGACTCTCTGCCTCTCAGACACTCTGCCTCTCAGACACGCTGTCTCTCAGACACTGTTTCTCAGACACTTCCTCTCAGACACTCTGTCTCTCAGAGACTCTGCGTCTCAGAAACTGCCTCTCAGACACTCTGCCTCTCAGACACTCTGCATCTCAGACACTCTATCTCTCAGACATTCTGTCGCTCAGACACTGCCTCTCAGAAAATCGCTCTCTCAGACACTGCCTCTCAGTTACTCTGCCTCTCAGACATTCTGTCACTCAGTCACTGCCTCTCAGACACTCTGTCTCTCAGACACTCTGCCTCACAGACACTGCCTATCAGACACTGCCTCTCAGACACTCTGCCTCTCAGACACTCTGTCTCTCAGACACTCTGTCTCACAGACACTCTGTCTCTCAGACACAATGTCTCTCAAACTCTCTGCCTCTCAGACACTCTGTCTCTCAGAAACTCTGTCTCTCAGACACGCTGCCTCTCAGACACACTGCCTCTCAGACACACTGTCTCTCAGACAATCTGTCTTTCAGACTCTCTGCCTCTCAGACAATCTGCCTCTCAGACTGTCTGCATCTCAGATACTCTGCCTCTCAGACACTCTCCCTCTCAGACACTCTGTCTCTCAGACACTCTGTCTCTCAGACTCTCTGCCTCTCAGACACGCTGCCTCTCAGACACACTGCCTCTCAGACACACTGTCTCTCAGACAATCTGTCTTTCAGACTCTCTGCCTCTCAGACAATCTGCCTCTCAGACTGTCTGCATCTCAGATACTCTGTCTCTCAGACACTCTCCCTCTCAGACACTCTGTCTCTCAGACACTCTGTCTCTCAGACACTCTGCCTCTCAGACAATCTGTCTCACAGACACTCTGCCTATCAGACACTCTGTCTCAAACTCTCACTGCCTCTCAGACACTCTGCATGCCAGACACTCTGTCTCTCAGATTCTCTGCCTCTCAGACTCTCTGCCTCTCAGACTCTCTGCCTCTCAGACACTCTGTCTATCAGACACTGCCTCTCAGACACGCTGTCTCTCAGACACTGTCTCTCAGACACTTCCTCTCAGACACTCTGTCTCTCAGACATTCTGTCGCTCAGACACTGCCTCTCAGAAAATCACTCTCTCAGACAATGCCTCTCAGACACTCTGCCCCTCAGACATTCTGTCACTCAGACACTGCCTCTCAGACACTCTGTCTCTCAGACATTCTGTCGCTCAGACACTGCCTCTCAGAAAATCTCTCTCTCAGACAATGCCTCTCAGACACTCTGCCTCTCAGACATTCTGTCACTCAGAAACTGCCTCTCAGACACTCTGTCTCTCAGACACTGCCTCTCAGACACTCTGTCTCTCAGACACTCTGTTTCTCAGACACTGTTTCTCAGACACTCTGTCTATCAGACACTCTGTCTCTCAGACACTGTCTTTCAGACACTCTGACTCTCAGACTCTCTGCCTCTCAGACACGCTGCCTCTCAGACTCTCTGCCTCTCAGATCTCTGCCTCTCAGATTCTATGACTTTCAGAAACTCTGTCTCTCTAACACTCTGCCTCTCAGACTCTCTGACTATCAGACACTCTGCCTCTCAGACACTTTGCCTCTCAGACAATCTGCCTTTCCGACTCACTGACTTTCAGACACTCTGCCATTCAGAAACTCTGTCTCTCAGATACTCTCTCTCAGACCCTCTGTCTCTCAGACACTCTGCCTCTCAGACCCACTGTCTCTCAGACAATCTGCCTCTCAGACACTCTGCATCTCAGATATTCTGTCTCTCAGACACTCTGCCTCTCAGACACTCTGCCTCTCAGACTCTCTGCCTCTCAGACACTCTGTCTATCTGACACTGCCTCTCAGACACGCTTTCTCTCAGACACTCTGTCTCTCAGACACTTCCTCTCAGACACTCCGTCTCTCAGACACTCTGCGTGTCAGACACTGCCTCTCAGACACTCTGCCTCTCAGACACTCTGCATCTCAAACACTCTGTCTCTCAGACATTCTGTCGCTCAGACACTGCCTCTCAGAAAATCTCTCTCTCAGACAATGCCTCTCAGACACGCTGCCTCTCAGACTCTCTGCCTCTCAGATCTCTGCCTCTCAGATTCTATGACTTTCAGAAACTCTGTCTCTCTGACACACTGACTCTCAGACTCTCTGACTATTAGACACTCTGCCTCTCAGACACTTTGCCTCTCAGACAATCTGCCTTTCCGACTCACTGACTTTCAGACACTCTGCCAATCAGAAACTCTGTCTCTCAGATACTCTCTCCCAGACCCTCTGTCTCTCAGACATTCTGCCTCCAGGACCCACTCTCTCTCAGACCCTCTGTCTCTCAGACACTGTGCCTCTCAGACCCACTGTCTCTCAGACAATCTGCCTCTCAGACACTCTGCATCTCAGATATTCTGTCTCCCAGACACTCTCCCTCTCAGACACTCTGTCTCTCAGACACTCTGTCTCTCAGACACAATGTCTCTCAGACTCCCTGCCTCTCCGACACTCTGTCTCTCAGACACTCTGTCTCTCAGACTCTCTGTCTCTCAGACACTCTGTTTCTCAGACACTCTGTCTCTCAGACTCTCTGTCTCTCAGACACTCTGTCTCTCAGACACTCTGTCTCTCAGACACAATGTCTCTCAGACTCCCTGCCTCTCCGACACTCTGTCTCTCAGATTCTCTGCCTCTCAGACTCTCTGCCTCTCAGACTCTCTGCCTCTCAGACACTCTGTCTATCAGACACTGCCTCTCAGACACGCTGTCTCTCAGACACTGTCTCTCAGACACTTCCTCTCAGACACTCTGTCTCTCAGACATTCTGTCGCTCAGACACTGCCTCTCAGAAAATCACTCTCTCAGACAATGCCTCTCAGACACTCTGCCCCTCAGACATTCTGTCACTCAGACACTGCCTCTCAGACACTCTGTCTCTCAGACATTCTGTCGCTCAGACACTGCCTCTCAGAAAATCTCTCTCTCAGACAATGCCTCTCAGACACTCTGCCTCTCAGACATTCTGTCACTCAGACACTGCCTCTCAGACACTCTGTCTCTCAGACACTGCCTCTCAGACACTCTGTCTCTCAGACACTCTGTTTCTCAGACACTCTGTTTCTCAGACACTCTGTCTATCAGACACTCTGTCTCTCAGACACTGTCTTTCAGACACTCTGACTCTCAGACTCTCTGCCTCTCAGATCTCTGCCTCTCAGATTCTATGACTTTCAGAAACTCTGTCTCTCTGACACTCTGACTCTCACACTCTCTGACTATCAGACACTCTGCCTCTCAGACACTTTGCCTCTCAGACAATCTGCCTTTCCGACTCACTGACTTTCAGACACTCTGCCAATCAGAAACTCTGTCTCTCAGATACTCTCTCTCAGACCCTCTGTCTCTCAGACACTCTGCCTCTCAGACCCACTGTCTCTCAGACAATCTGCCTCTCAGACACTCTGCATCTCAGATATTCTGTCTCTCAGACACTCTGCCTCTCAGACAATCTGTCTCTCAGACACTCTGCCTCTCAGACACTCTGCCTCTCAGACTCTCTGCCTCTCAGACACTCTGTCTATCTGACACTGCCTCTCTGACACGCATTCTCTCAGACACTCTGTCTCTTTCAGACACTTCCTCTCAGACACTCTGTCTCTCAGACACTCTGCGTGTCAGACACTGCCTCTCAGACACTCTGCCTCTCAGACACTCTGCATCTCAAACACTCTGTCTCTCAGACATTCTGTCGCTCAGACACTGCCTCTCAGAAAATCTCTCTCTCAGACAATGCCTCTCAGACACGCTGCCTCTCAGACTCTCTGCCTCTCAGATCTCTGCCTCTCAGATTCTATGACTTTCAGAAACTCTGTCTCTCTGACACTCTGCCTCTCAGACTCTCTGACTATCAGACACTCTGACTATCAGACACTTTGCCTCTCAGACAATCTGCCTTTCCGACTCACTGACTTTCAGACACTCTGCCAATCAGAAACTCTGTCTCTCAGATACTCTCTCTCAGACCCTCTGTCTCTCAGACATTCTGCCCCTCAGACCCACTCTCTCTCAGACCCTCTGTCTCTCAGACACTCTGCCTCTCAGACCCACTGTCTCTCAGACAATCTGCCTCTCAGACACTCTGCATCTCAGATATTCTGTCTCTCAGACACTCTCCCTCTCAGACACTCTGTCTCTCAGACACTCTGTCTCTCAGACACAATGTCTCTCAGACTCCCTGCCTCTCCGACACTCTGTCTCTCAGACACTCTGTCTCTCAGACTCTCTGTCTCTCAGACACTCTGTTTCTCAGACACTCTGACTCTGTGACTCTCTGCCTCTCAGACACGCTGCCTCTCAGACACTCTGTCTCTCAGACAACCTGCCTCTCAGACACTCTGTCTCTCAGATGCACTGCCTCTCAGACCCTCTGTCGCTGAGACACTCTGTCTCTCATACAATCTGCCTCTCAGACACTCTGCCTCTCAGATACTCTGTCTGTCAGAAACTCTGCCTCTCAGACACTGCCTCTCAGACACTGCCTCTCAGATACTCTGCCTCTCAGACACTCTGTCTCTCAGACAATCTGTCGCTCAGACACTCTGTCTCTCAGACACTGCCTCTCAGACACTCTGACTCTCAGACACTCTGCCTCTCAGACACTGCCACTCAGACACTGCCTCTCAGACACTCTGCCTCTCAGACACTCTGTCTCCCAGACACTCTCTCTCAGACACTCCGTCTCTCAGACATTCTGTCGCTCAGACACTGCCTCTCAGAAAATCGCTCTCTCAGACACTGCCTCTCAGACACTCTGCCTCTCAGACACAATGTCTCTCAGACTCTCTGCCTCTCAGACACTCTGTCTCTCAGACACTCTGTCTCTCAGAAACTCTGCCTCTCACAGTCTCTGCCTCTCAGACACCCTGTCTCTCAGACAATCTGCCTCTCAGACACTCTGTCTCTGAGACACTCTGTCTCTCAGACAATCTGCCTCTCAGACACTCTGCCTCTCAGATACTCTGTCTCTCAGAAACTCTGCCTCTCAGACACACTGCCTCTCAAATACTCTGTCTCTCAGACACCATGTCGCTCAGACACACTGTCTCTCAGACACTCTGCCTCTCAGACAATCTGTCTCTCAGACACTCTGCCTATCAGACACTCTGTCTCACACTCTCACTGCCTCTCAGACATTCTGCATGCCAGACACTCTGTCTCTCAGATTCTCTGCCTCTCAGACTCTCTGCCTCTCAGACTCTCTGCCTCTCAGACACTCTGTCTATCAGACACTGCCTCTCAGACACGCTGTCTCTCAGACACTGTCTCTCAGACACTTCCTCTCAGACACTCTGTCTCTCAGACATTCTGTCGCTCAGACACTGCCTCTCAGAAAATCACTCTCTCAGACAATGCCTCTCAGACACTCTGCCCCTCAGACATTCTGTCATTCAGACACTGCCTCTCAGACACTCTGTCTCTCAGACATTCTGTCGCTCAGACACTGCCTCTCAGAAAATCTCTCTCTCAGACAATGCCTCTCAGACACTCTGCCTCTCAGACATTCTGTCACTCAGACACTGCCTCTCAGACACTCTGTCTCTCAGACACTGCCTCTCAGACACTCTGTCTCTCAGACACTCTGTTTCTCAGACACTCTGTTTCTCAGACACTCTGTCTATCAGACACTCTGTCTCTCAGACACTGTCTTTCAGACACTCTGACTCTCAGACTCTCTGCCTCTCAGACACGCTGCCTCTCAGACTCTCTGCCTCTCAGATCTCTGCCTCTCAGATTCTATGACTTTCAGAAACTCTGTCTCTCTGACACTCTGACTCTCACACTCTCTGACTATCAGACACTCTGCCTCTCAGACACTTTGCCTCTCAGACAATCTGCCTTTCCGACTCACTGACTTTCAGACACTCTGCCAATCAGAAACTCTGTCTCTCAGATACTCTCTCTCAGACCCTCTGTCTCTCAGACACTCTGCCTCTCAGACCCACTGTCTCTCAGACAATCTGCCTCTCAGACACTCTGCATCTCAGATATTCTGTCTCTCAGACACTCTGCCTCTCAGACAATCTGTCTCTCAGACACTCTGCCTCTCAGACACTCTGCCTCTCAGACTCTCTGCCTCTCAGACACTCTGTCTATCTGACACTGCCTCTCAGACACGCTTTCTCTCAGACACTCTGTCTCTCAGACACTTCCTCTCAGACACTCTGTCTCTCAGACACTCTGCGTGTTAGACACTGCCTCTCAGACACTCTGCCTCTCAGACACTCTGCATCTCAAACACTCTGTCTCTCAGACATTCTGTCGCTCAGACACTGCCTCTCAGAAAATCTCTCTCTCAGACAATGCCTCTCAGACACGCTGCCTCTCAGACTCTCTGCCTCTCAGATCTCTGCCTCTCAGATTCTATGACTTTCAGAAACTCTGTCTCTCTGACACTCTGCCTCTCAGACTCTCTGACTATCAGACACTCTGACTATCAGACACTTTGCCTCTCAGACAATCTGCCTTTCCGACTCACTGACTTTCAGACACTCTGCCAATCAGAAACTCTGTCTCTCAGATACTCTCTCTCAGACCCTCTGTCTCTCAGACATTCTGCCTCCAGGACCCACTCTCTCTCAGACCCTCTGTCTCTCAGACAATCTGCCTCTCAGACACTCTGCATCTCAGATATTCTGTCTCTCAGACACTCTCCCTCTCAGACACTCTGTGTCTCAGACACTCTGTCTCTCAGACACAATGTCTCTCAGACTCCCTGCCTCTCCGACACTCTGTCTCTCAGACACTCTGTCTCTCAGACTCTCTGTCTCTCAGACACTCTGTTTCTCAGACACGCTGACTCTGTGACTCTCTGCCTCTCAGACACTCTGCATGCCAGAAACTCTGTCTCTCAGATTCTCTGCCTCTCAGACTCTCTGCCTCTCAGACTCTCTGCCTCTCAGACACTCTGTCTATCAGACACTGCCTCTCAGACACGCTGTCTCTCAGACACTTCCTCTCAGACACTCTGTCTCTCAGACATTCTGTCGCTCAGACACTGCCTCTCAGAAAATCACTCTCTCAGACAATGCCTCTCAGACACTCTGCCCCTCAGACATTCTGTCACTCAGACACTGCCTCTCAGACACTCTGTCTCTCAGACATTCTGTCGCTCAGACACTGCCTCTCAGAAAATCTCTCTCTCAGACAATGCCTCTCAGACACTCTGCCTCTCAGACATTCTGTCACTCAGACACTGCCTCTCAGACACTCTGTCTCTCAGACACTGCCTCTCAGACACACTGTCTCTCAGACACTCTGTTTCTCAGACACTCTGTTTCTCAGACACTCTGTCTATCAGACACTCTGTCTCTCAGACACTGTCTTTCAGACACTCTGACTCTCAGACTCTCTGCCTCTCAGATCTCTGCCTCTCAGATTCTATGACTTTCAGAAACTCTGTCTCTCTGACACTCTGACTCTCACACTCTCTGACTATCAGACACTCTGCCTCTCAGACACTTTGCCTCTCAGACAATCTGCCTTTCCGACTCACTGACTTTCAGACACTCTGCCAATCAGAAACTCTGTCTCTCAGATACTCTGTCTCAGACCCTCTGTCTCTCAGACACTCTGCCTCTCAGACCCACTGTCTCTCAGACAATCTGCCTCTCAGACACTCTGCATCTCAGATATTCTGTCTCTCAGACACTCTGCCTCTCAGACAATCTGTCTCTCAGACACTCTGCCTCTCAGACACTCTGCCTCTCAGACTCTCTGCCTCTCAGACACTCTGTCTATCTGACACTGCCTCTCAGACACGCTTTCTCTCAGACACTCTGTCTCTCAGACACTTCCTCTCAGACACTCTGTCTCTCAGACACTCTGCGTGTCAGACACTGCCTCTCAGACACTCTGCCTCTCAGACACTCTGCATCTCAAACACTCTGTCTCTCAGACATTCTGTCGCTCAGACACTGCCTCTCAGAAAATCTCTCTCTCAGACAATGCCTCTCAGACACGCTGCCTCTCAGACTCTCTGCCTCTCAGATCTCTGCCTCTCAGATTCTATGACTTTCAGAAACTCTGTCTCTCTGACACTCTGCCTCTCAGAATCTCTGACTATCAGACACTCTGCCTCTCAGACACTTTCCCATCAGACAATCTGCCTTTCCGACTCACTGACTTTCAGACACTCTGCCAATCAGAAACTCTGTCTCTCAGATACTCTCTCTCAGACCCTCTGTCTCTCAGACATTCTGCCTCTCAGACCCACTCTCTCTCAGACCCTCTGTCTCTCAGACACTCTGCCTCTCAGACCCACTGTCTCTCAGACAATCTGCCTCTCAGACACTCTGCATCTCAGATATTCTGTCTCACAGACACTCTCCCTCTCAGACACTCTGTCTCTCAGACACTCTGTCTCTCAGACACAATGTCTCTCAGACTCCCTGCCTCTCCGACACTCTGTCTCTCAGACACTCTGTCTCTCAGACTCTCTGTCTCTCAGACACTCTGTTTCTCAGACACGCTGACTCTGTGACTCTCTGCCTCTCAGACACTCTGCATGCCAGAAACTCTGTCTCTCAGATTCTCTGCCTCTCAGACTCTCTGCCTCTCAGACTCTCTGCCTCTCAGACACTCTGTCTATCAGACACTGCCTCTCAGACACGCTGTCTCTCAGACACTTCCTCTCAGACACTCTGTCTCTCAGACATTCTGTCGCTCAGACACTGCCTCTCAGAAAATCACTCTCTCAGACAATGCCTCTCAGACACTCTGCCCCTCAGACATTCTGTCACTCAGACACTGCCTCTCAGACACTCTGTCTCTCAGACATTCTGTCGCTCAGACACTGCCTCTCAGAAAATCTCTCTCTCAGACAATGCCTCTCAGACACTCTGCCTCTCAGACATTCTGTCACTCAGACACTGCCTCTCAGACACTCTGTCTCTCAGACACTGCCTCTCAGACACTCTGTCTCTCAGACACTCTGTTTCTCAGACACTCTGTTTCTCAGACACTCTGTCTATCAGACACTCTGTCTCTCAGACACTGTCTTTCAGACACTCTGACTCTCAGACTCTCTGCCTCTCAGATCTCTGCCTCTCAGATTCTATGACTTTCAGAAACTCTGTCTCTCTGACACTCTGACTCTCACACTCTCTGACTATCAGACACTCTGCCTCTCAGACACTTTGCCTCTCAGACAATCTGCCTTTCCGACTCACTGACTTTCAGACACTCTGCCAATCAGAAAATCTGTCTCTCAGATACTCTGTCTCAGACCCTCTGTCTCTCAGACACTCTGCCTCTCAGACCCACTGTCTCTCAGACAATCTGCCTCTCAGACACTCTGCATCTCAGATATTCTGTCTCTCAGACACTCTGCCTCTCAGACAATCTGTCTCTCAGACACTCTGCCTCTCAGACACTCTGCCTCTCAGACTCTCTGCCTCTCAGACACTCTGTCTATCTGACACTGCCTCTCAGACACGCTTTCTCTCAGACACTCTGTCTCTCAGACACTTCCTCTCAGACACTCTGTCTCTCAGACACTCTGCGTGTCAGACACTGCCTCTCAGACACTCTGCCTCTCAGACACTCTGCATCTCAAACACTCTGTCTCTCAGACATTCTGTCGCTCAGACACTGCCTCTCAGAAAATCTCTCTCTCAGACAATGCCTCTCAGACACGCTGCCTCTCAGACTCTCTGCCTCTCAGATCTCTGCCTCTCAGATTCTATGACTTTCAGAAACTCTGTCTCTCTGACACTCTGCCTCTCAGAATCTCTGACTATCAGACACTCTGCCTCTCAGACACTTTCCCATCAGACAATCTGCCTTTCCGACTCACTGACTTTCAGACACTCTGCCAATCAGAAACTCTGTCTCTCAGATACTCTCTCTCAGACCCTCTGTCTCTCAGACATTCTGCCTCTCAGACCCACTCTCTCTCAGACCCTCTGTCTCTCAGACACTCTGCCTCTCAGACCCACTGTCTCTCAGACAATCTGCCTCTCAGACACTCTGCATCTCAGATATTCTGTCTCACAGACACTCTCCCTCTCAGACACTCTGTCTCTCAGACACTCTGTCTCTCAGACACAATGTCTCTCAGACTCCCTGCCTCTCCGACACTCTGTCTCTCAGACACTCTGTCTCTCAGACTCTCTGTCTCTCAGACACTCTGTTTCTCAGACACTCTGACTCTGTGACTCTCTGCCTCTCAGACACTCTGCATGCCAGACACTCTGTCTCTCAGACAACCTGCCTCTCAGACACTCTGTCTCTCAGATGCACTGCCTCTCAGACCCTCTGTCTCTGAGACACTCTGTCTCTCATACAATCTGCCTCTCAGACACTCTGCCTCTCAGATACTCTGTCTGTCAGAAACTCTGCCTCTCTGACACTGCCTCTCAGAAACTGCCTCTCAGATACTCTGCCTCTCAGACACTCTGTCTCTCAGACAATCTGTCGCTCAGACACTCTGTCTCTCAGACACTGCCTCTCAGACACTCTGACTCTCAGACACTCTGCCTCTCAGACAATGCCACTCAGACACTGCCTCTCAGACACTCTGCCTCTCAGACACTCTGTCTCCCAGACACTCACTCTCAGACACTCCGTCTCTCAGACATTCTGTCGCTCAGACACTGCCTCTCAGAAAATCGCTCTCTCAGACACTGCCTCTCAGACACTCTGCCTCTCAGACACAATGTCTCTCAGACTCTCTGCCTCTCAGACACTCTGTCTCTCAGACACTCTGTCTCTCAGAAACTCTGCCTCTCACAGTCTCTGCCTCTCAGACACCCTGTCTCTCAGACAATCTGCCTCTCAGACACTCTGTCTCTGAGACACTCTGTCTCTCAGACAATCTGCCTCTCAGACACTCTGCCTCTCAGATACTCTGTCTCTCAGAAACTCTGCCTCTCAGACACTCTGCCTCTCAAATACTCTTTCTCTCAGACACCATGTCGCTCAGACACTCTGTCTCTCAGACACTGCCTCTCAGACACTCTGTCTCTCAGACATTCTGCCTCTCAGACACTGCCTCTCAGACACTGCCTCTCAGACACTCTGCCTCTCAGACAATCTGTCTCTCAGAAAATCTGCCTCTCACAGTCTCTGCCTCTCAGACTCCCTGACTTTCAGACACTCTGCCTCTCAGACATTATGTCTCTCATATACTCTGCTTCTCAGACAATCCGCCTCTCAGACACACTGTCTCTCAGAATCTCTGCCTCTCAGACACTCTGTCTCTCAGACACTCTGTCTCTCAGACACACTGCCTCTCAGACACTCTTTCTATCAGACACTGCCCCTCAGACACGCTGCCTCTCAGACACTTTCTCTCAGACACTGCCTCACAGACACTCTGTCTCTCAGACACTGCCTCTCAGACACTCTGCCTCTCAGACACTCTGCCTCTCAGACACTCTGTCTCTCAGACATTCTGTCGCTCAGACACTGCCTCTCAGAAAATCTCTCTCTCAGGCACTGCCTCTCAGACACTCTGCCTCTCAGACGTTCTGTCACTCAGACACTGCCTCTCAGACACTCTGTCTCTCAGACACTGCCTCTCAGTCACTCGGTCTCTCAGACACTCTGCCTCTCAGACACTGCCACTAAGAATCTGCCTCTCAGACATTCTGCCTCTCAGACAATCTGTCTCTCAGACACACTGTCTCTGAGACACTCTGTCTCTCAGACACAATGTCTCTCAGACTCTCTGTCTCTCAGACACTCTGTTTCTCAGACACTCTGCCTCTCAGAAACTCTGCCTCTCAGACACTGCCTCTCAGACACTCTGCCTCTGAGACATTCTGTCACTCAGACACTGCCTCTCAGACAATCTGTCTCTCTGACACTGCCTCTCAGACACTCTGTCTCTCAGACACTCTGCCTCTCAGACATTGCCACTAAGACACTGCCTCTCAGACACTCTGCCTCTCAGACAATCTGTCTCTCAGACACACTGTCTCTGAGACACTCTGTCTCTCAGACACAGTGTCTCTCAGACCCTCTGTCTCTCAGACCCTCTGTCTCTCAGACACACTGCCTCTCAGATACTCTGTCTCTCAGACACTCTGTCTCGCAGACACAATGTGTCTCAGACAATCTGTCTTGCAGACTCTCTGCCTCTCAGACACGCTGCCTCTCAGACACTCTGTCTCTCAGACAACCTGCCTCTCAGACACTCTGTCTCTCAGATACACTGCCTCTCAGACCCTCTGTCTCTGAGACACTCTGTCTCTCATACAATCTGCCTCTCAGACACTCTGCCTCTCAGATACTCTGTCTGTCAGAAACTCTGCCTCTCAGACACTGCCTCTCAGACACTGCCTCTCAGATACTCTGCCTCTCAGACACTCTGCCTCTCAGACACTCTGTCGCTCAGACACTCTGTCTCTCAGACACTGCCTCTCAGACACTCTGACTCTCAGACACTCTGCCTCTCAGACACTGCCTCTCAGACACTGCCTCTCAGACACTCTGCCTCTCAGACACTCTGTCTCCCAGACAATCTGCCTCTCAGACCCTCTGTCTCTCAGACACTCAGTCACTCAGATACTGCTTCTCAGACACTCTGTGTGTCAGACACTCTGCCTGTCAGCCACTCTGCCTCTCAGACACTATGTCTCTCAGAAAATCTGCCTCTCACAGTCTCTGCCTCTCAGGCTCCCTGACTTTCAGACACTCTGCCTCTCAGACACTATGTCTCTCATATAATCTGCCTCTCAGACAATCCGCCTCTCAGACACTCTGTCTCTCAGACACTCTGCCTCTCAGACACTCTGTCTCTCAGACAATCTGTCTCTCAGAATCTCTGCTTCTCAGACACTCTGTCTCACAGACACTCTGACTCTCAGACACTATGTCTCTCATATACTCTGCCTCTAAGACAATCCGCCTCTCAGACTCTCTGTCTCTCAGACACTCTGCCTCTCAGACACTCTGTCTCTCAGACACTCTGCCTCTCAGACACTCTGTCTCACAGACACTCTGCCTCTCAGACACAATGTCTCTCAGACTCTCTGCCTCTCAGACACTCTGCCTCTCAAACACGCTGTCTCTCAGACACTGTTTCTCAGACACTTCCTCTCAGACACTCTGTCTCTCAGACACTCTGCGTCTCAGAAACTGCCTCTCAGACACTCTGTCTCTCAGACACTGAATCTCAGACACTCTGACTCTCAGACACTATGTCTCTCATATACTCTGCCTCTCAGACACTCTGTCTCTCAGACACTCTGCCTCTCAGACACTCTGCCTATCAGACACTCTGCCTCTCAGACACTCTGTCTCTCAGACACTCTGCCTCTTAGACACTCTGTCTCACAGACACTCTGCCTCTCAGACACACTGCATCTCAGACACACTGTCTCTCAGACATTGTCACTCAGACAGTGCCTCTCAGAAAATCGCTCTCTCAGACACTGCCTCTCAGACACTCTGTCTCTCAGACACTCTGTCTCACAGACACTCTGTCTCTCAGACACAATGTCTCTCAGACTCTCTGCCTCTCAGACACTCTGTCTCTCAGACACTCTGTCTCTCAGAAACTCTGCCTCTCACAGTCTCTGCCTCTCAGACACCCTGTCTCTCAAACAATCTGCCTCTCAGACACTCTGTCTCTGAGACACTCTGTCTCTCAGACAATCTGCCTCTCAGACACTCTGCCTCTCAGATACTCTGTCTCTCAGAAACTCTGCCTCTCAGACACTCTGCCTCTCAAATACTCTTTCTCTCAGACACCATGTCGCTCAGACACTCTGTCTCTCAGACACTGCCTCTCAGACACTCTGTCTCTCAGACATTCTGCCTCTCAGACACTGCCTCTCAGACACTGCCTCTCAGACACTCTGCCTCTCAGACAATCTGTCTCTCAGAAAATCTGCCTCTCACAGTCTCTGCCTCTCAGACTCCCTGACTTTCAGACACTCTGCCTCTCAGACATTATGTCTCTCATATACTCTGCTTCTCAGACAATCCGCCTCTCAGACACACTGTCTCTCAGAATCTCTGCCTCTCAGACACTCTGTCTCTCAGACACTCTGTCTCTCAGACACACTGCCTCTCAGACACTCTTTCTATCAGACACTGCCCCTCAGACACGCTGCCTCTCAGACACTTTCTCTCAGACACTGCCTCACAGACACTCTGTCTCTCAGACACTGCCTCTCAGACACTCTGCCTCTCAGACACTCTGCCTCTCAGACACTCTGTCTCTCAGACATTCTGTCGCTCAGACACTGCCTCTCAGAAAATCTCTCTCTCAGGCACTGCCTCTCAGACACTCTGCCTCTCAGACGTTCTGTCACTCAGACACTGCCTCTCAGACACTCTGTCTCTCAGACACTGCCTCTCAGTCACTCGGTCTCTCAGACACTCTGCCTCTCAGACACTGCCACTAAGAATCTGCCTCTCAGACATTCTGCCTCTCAGACAATCTGTCTCTCAGACACACTGTCTCTGAGACACTCTGTCTCTCAGACACAATGTCTCTCAGACTCTCTGTCTCTCAGACACTCTGTTTCTCAGACACTCTGCCTCTCAGAAACTCTGCCTCTCAGACACTGCCTCTCAGACACTCTGCCTCTGAGACATTCTGTCACTCAGACACTGCCTCTCAGACAATCTGTCTCTCTGACACTGCCTCTCAGACACTCTGTCTCTCAGACACTCTGCCTCTCAGACATTGCCACTAAGACACTGCCTCTCAGACACTCTGCCTCTCAGACAATCTGTCTCTCAGACACACTGTCTCTGAGACACTCTGTCTCTCAGACACAGTGTCTCTCAGACCCTCTGTCTCTCAGACCCTCTGTCTCTCAGACACACTGCCTCTCAGATACTCTGTCTCTCAGACACTCTGTCTCGCAGACACAATGTGTCTCAGACAATCTGTCTTGCAGACTCTCTGCCTCTCAGACACGCTGCCTCTCAGACACTCTGTCTCTCAGACAACCTGCCTCTCAGACACTCTGTCTCTCAGATACACTGCCTCTCAGACCCTCTGTCTCTGAGACACTCTGTCTCTCATACAATCTGCCTCTCAGACACTCTGCCTCTCAGATACTCTGTCTGTCAGAAACTCTGCCTCTCAGACACTGCCTCTCAGACACTGCCTCTCAGATACTCTGCCTCTCAGACACTCTGCCTCTCAGACACTCTGTCGCTCAGACACTCTGTCTCTCAGACACTGCCTCTCAGACACTCTGACTCTCAGACACTCTGCCTCTCAGACACTGCCTCTCAGACACTGCCTCTCAGACACTCTGCCTCTCAGACACTCTGTCTCCCAGACAATCTGCCTCTCAGACCCTCTGTCTCTCAGACACTCAGTCACTCAGATACTGCTTCTCAGACATCTGTGTGTCAGACACTCTGCCTGTCAGCCACTCTGCCTCTCAGACACTATGTCTCTCAAAAATCTGCCTCTCACAGTCTCTGCCTCTCAGGCTCCCTGACTTTCAGACACTCTGCCTCTCAGACACTATGTCTCTCATATAATCTGCCTCTCAGACAATCCGCCTCTCAGACACTCTGTCTCTCAGACACTCTGCCTCTCAGACACTCTGTCTCTCAGACAATCTGTCTCTCAGAATCTCTGCTTCTCAGACACTCTGTCTCACAGACACTCTGACTCTCAGACACTATGTCTCTCATATACTCTGCCTCTAAGACAATCCGCCTCTCAGACTCTCTGTCTCTCAGACACTCTGCCTCTCAGACACTCTGTCTATCAGACACTCTGCCTCTCAGACACTCTGTCTCTCAGACACTCTGCCTCTCAGACACTCTGTCTCACAGACACTCTGCCTCTCAGACACAATGTCTCTCAGACTCTCTGCCTCTCAGACACTCTGCCTCTCAAACACGCTGTCTCTCAGACACTGTTTCTCAGACACTTCCTCTCAGACACTCTGTCTCTCAGACACTCTGCGTCTCAGAAACTGCCTCTCAGACACTCTGTCTCTCAGACACTGAATCTGAGACACTCTGACTCTCAGACACTATGTCTCTCATATACTCTGCCTCTCAGACACTCTGTCTCTCAGACACTCTGCCTCTCAGACACTCTGCCTATCAGACACTCTGCCTCTCAGACACTCTGTCTCTCAGACACTCTGCCTCTCAGACACTCTGTCTCACAGACACTCTGCCTCTCAGACACACTGCATCTCAGACACACTGTCTCTCAGACATTGTCACTCAGACAGTGCCTCTCAGAAAATCGCTCTCTCAGACACTGCCTCTCAGACACTCTGTCTCTCAGACACTCTGTCTCACAGACACTCTGTCTCTCAGACACAATGTCTCTCAGACTCTCTGCCTCTCAGACACTCTGCCTCTCAGACACGCTGTCTCTCAGACACTGTTTCTCAGACACTTCCTCTCAGACACTCTGTCTCTCAGAGACTCTGCGTCTCAGAAACTGCCTCTCAGACACTCTTCTCTCAGACACTCTGCATCTCAGACACTCTGTCTCTCAGACATTCTGTCGCTCAGACACTGCCTCTCAGAAAATCGCTCTCTCAGACACTGCCTCTCAGTTACTCTGCCTCTCAGACATTCTGTCACTCAGTCACTGCCTCTCAGACACTCTGTCTCTCAGACACTCTGCCTCTCAGACACTCTGTCTCTCAGACACTCTGTCTCACAGACACTCTGTCTCTCAGACACAATGTCTCTCAAACTCTCTGCCTCTCAGAAACTCTGTCTCTCAGAAACTCTGTCTCTCAGACACTCTGTTTCTCAGACACTCTGTCTCTGAGACTCTCTGCCTCTCAGACACGCTGCCTCTCAGACACACTGCCTCTCAGACACACTGTCTCTCAGACAGTCTGTCTCTCAGACACTCTGCATGCCAGACACTCTGTCTCTCAGATTCTCTGCCTCTCAGACTCTCTGCCTCTCAGACTCTCTGCCTCTCAGACACTCTGTCTATCAGACACTGCCTCTCAGACACGCTGTCTCTCAGACACTGTCTCTCAGACACTTCCTCTCAGACACTCTGTCTCTCAGACATTCTGTCGCTCAGACACTGCCTCTCAGAAAATCACTCTCTCAGACAATGCCTCTCAGACACTCTGCCCCTCAGACATTCTGTCACTCAGACACTGCCTCTCAGACACTCTGTCTCTCAGACATTCTGTCGCTCAGACACTGCCTCTCAGAAAATCTCTCTCTCAGACAATGCCTCTCAGACACTCTGCCTCTCAGACATTCTGTCACTCAGACACTGCCTCTCAGACACTCTGTCTCTCAGACACTGCCTCTCAGACACTCTGTCTCTCAGACACTCTGTTTCTCAGACACTCTGTTTCTCAGACACTCTGTCTATCAGACACTCTGTCTCTCAGACACTGTCTTTCAGACACTCTGACTCTCAGACTCTCTGCCTCTCAGATCTCTGCCTCTCAGATTCTATGACTTTCAGAAACTCTGTCTCTCTGACACTCTGACTCTCACACTCTCTGACTATCAGACACTCTGCCTCTCAGACACTTTGCCTCTCAGACAATCTGCCTTTCCGACTCACTGACTTTCAGACACTCTGCCAATCAGAAACTCTGTCTCTCAGATACTCTGTCTCAGACCCTCTGTCTCTCAGACACTCTGCCTCTCAGACCCACTGTCTCTCAGACAATCTGCCTCTCAGACACTCTGCATCTCAGATATTCTGTCTCTCAGACACTCTGCCTCTCAGACAATCTGTCTCTCAGACACTCTGCCTCTCAGACACTCTGCCTCTCAGACTCTCTGCCTCTCAGACACTCTGTCTATCTGACACTGCCTCTCAGACACGCTTTCTCTCAGACACTCTGTCTCTCAGACACTTCCTCTCAGACACTCTGTCTCTCAGACACTCTGCGTGTCAGACACTGCCTCTCAGACACTCTGCCTCTCAGACACTCTGCATCTCAAACACTCTGTCTCTCAGACATTCTGTCGCTCAGACACTGCCTCTCAGAAAATCTCTCTCTCAGACAATGCCTCTCAGACACGCTGCCTCTCAGACTCTCTGCCTCTCAGATCTCTGCCTCTCAGATTCTATGACTTTCAGAAACTCTGTCTCTCTGACACTCTGCCTCTCAGAATCTCTGACTATCAGACACTCTGCCTCTCAGACACTTTGCCTCTCAGACAATCTGCCTTTCCGACTCACTGACTTTCAGACACTCTGCCAGTCAGAAACTCTGTCTCTCAGATACTCTCTCTCAGACCCTCTGTCTCTCAGACATTCTGCCTCTCAGACCCACTCTCTCTCAGACCCTCTGTCTCTCAGACACTCTGCCTCTCAGACCCACTGTCTCTCAGACAATCTGCCTCTCAGACACTCTGCATCTCAGATATTCTGTCTCACAGACACTCTCCCTCTCAGACACTCTGTCTCTCAGACACTCTGTCTCTCAGACACAATGTCTCTCAGACTCCCTGCCTCTCCGACACTCTGTCTCTCAGACACTCTGACTCTGTGACTCTCTGCCTCTCAGACACGCTGCCTCTCAGACACTCTGTCTCTCAGACAACCTGCCTCTCAGACACTCTGTCTCTCAGATGCACTGCCTCTCAGACCCTCTGTCTCTGAGACACTCTGTCTCTCATACAATCTGCCTCTCAGACACTCTGCCTCTCAGATACTCTGTCTGTCAGAAACTCTGCCTCTCAGACACTGCCTCTCAGACACTGCCTCTCAGATACTCTGCCTCTCAGACACTCTGTCTCTCAGACAATCTGTCGCTCAGACACTCTGTCTCTCAGACACTGCCTCTCAGACACGCTGACTCTCAGACACTCTGCCTCTCAGACACTGCCACTCAGACACTGCCTCTCAGACACTCTGCCTCTCAGACACTCTGTCTCCCAGACACTCACTCTCAGACACTCCGTCTCTCAGACATTCTGTCGCTCAGACACTGCCTCTCAGAAAATCGCTCTCTCAGACACTGCCTCTCAGACACTCTGCCTCTCAGATACAATGTCTCTCAGACTCTCTGCCTCTCAGACACTCTGTCTCTCAGACACTCTGTCTCTCAGAAACTCTGCCTCTCACAGTCTCTGCCTCTCAGACACCCTGTCTCTCAAACAATCTGCCTCTCAGACACTCTGTCTCTGAGACACTCTGTCTCTCAGACAATCTGCCTCTCAGACACTCTGCCTCTCAGATACTCTGTCTCTCAGAAACTCTGCCTCTCAGACACTCTGCCTCTCAAATACTCTGTCTCTCAGACACCATGTCGCTCAGACACTCTGTCTCTCAGACACTGCCTCTCAGACACTCTGTCTCTCAGACATTCTGCCTCTCAGACACTGCCTCTCAGACACTGCCTCTCAGACACTCTGCCTCTCAGACAATCTGTCTCTCAGAAAATCTGCCTCTCACAGTCTCTGCCTCTCAGACTCCCTGACTTTCAGACACTCTGCCTCTCAGACATTATGTCTCTCATATACTCTGCTTCTCAGACAATCCGCCTCTCAGACACACTGTCTCTCAGAATCTCTGCCTCTCAGACACTCTGTCTCTCAGACACTCTGTCTCTCAAACACACTGCCTCTCAGACACTCTTTCTATCAGACACTGCCCCTCAGACACGCTGCCTCTCAGACACTTTCTCTCAGACACTGCCTCACAGACACTCTGTCTCTCAGACACTGCCTCTCAGACACTCTGCCTCTCAGACACTCTGCCTCTCAGACACTCTGTCTCTCAGACATTCTGTCGCTCAGACACTGCCTCTCAGAAAATCTCTCTCTCAGGCACTGCCTCTCAGACACTCTGCCTCTCAGACGTTCTGTCACTCAGACACTGCCTCTCAGACACTCTGTCTCTCAGACACTGCCTCTCAGTCACTCGGTCTCTCAGACACTCTGCCTCTCAGACACTGCCACTAAGAATCTGCCTCTCAGACATTCTGCCTCTCAGACAATCTGTCTCTCAGACACACTGTCTCTGAGACACTCTGTCTCTCAGACACAATGTCTCTCAGACTCTCTGTCTCTCAGACACTCTGTTTCTCAGACACTCTGCCTCTCAGAAACTCTGCCTCTCAGACACTGCCTCTCAGACACTCTGCCTCTGAGACATTCTGTCACTCAGACACTGCCTCTCAGACAATCTGTCTCTCTGACACTGCCTCTCAGACACTCTGTCTCTCAGACACTCTGCCTCTCAGACATTGCCACTAAGACACTGCCTCTCAGACACTCTGCCTCTCAGACAATCTGTCTCTCAGACACACTGTCTCTGAGACACTCTGTCTCTCAGACACAGTGTCTCTCAGACCCTCTGTCTCTCAGACCCTCTGTCTCTCAGACACACTGCCTCTCAGATACTCTGTCTCTCAGACACTCTGTCTCGCAGACACAATGTGTCTCAGACAATCTGTCTTGCAGACTCTCTGCCTCTCAGACACGCTGCCTCTCAGACACTCTGTCTCTCAGACAACCTGCCTCTCAGACACTCTGTCTCTCAGATACACTGCCTCTCAGACCCTCTGTCTCTGAGACACTCTGTCTCTCATACAATCTGCCTCTCAGACACTCTGCCTCTCAGATACTCTGTCTGTCAGAAACTCTGCCTCTCAGACACTGCCTCTCAGACACTGCCTCTCAGATACTCTGCCTCTCAGACACTCTGCCTCTCAGACACTCTGTCGCTCAGACACTCTGTCTCTCAGACACTGCCTCTCAGACACTCTGACTCTCAGACACTCTGCCTCTCAGACACTGCCTCTCAGACACTGCCTCTCAGACACTCTGCCTCTCAGACACTCTGTCTCCCAGACAATCTGCCTCTCAGACCCTCTGTCTCTCAGACACTCAGTCACTCAGATACTGCTTCTCAGACACTCTGTGTGTCAGACACTCTGCCTGTCAGCCACTCTGCCTCTCAGACACTATGTCTCTCAGAAAATCTGCCTCTCACAGTCTCTGCCTCTCAGGCTCCCTGACTTTCAGACACTCTGCCTCTCAGACACTATGTCTCTCATATAATCTGCCTCTCAGACAATCCGCCTCTCAGACACTCTGTCTCTCAGACACTCTGCCTCTCAGACACTCTGTCTCTCAGACAATCTGTCTCTCAGAATCTCTGCTTCTCAGACACTCTGTCTCACAGACACTCTGACTCTCAGACACTATGTCTCTCATATACTCTGCCTCTAAGACAATCCGCCTCTCAGACTCTCTGTCTCTCAGACACTCTGCCTCTCAGACACTCTGTCTATCAGACACTCTGCCTCTCAGACACTCTGTCTCTCAGACACTCTGCCTCTCAGACACTCTGTCTCACAGACACTCTGCCTCTCAGACACAATGTCTCTCAGACTCTCTGCCTCTCAGACACTCTGCCTCTCAAACACGCTGTCTCTCAGACACTGTTTCTCAGACACTTCCTCTCAGACACTCTGTCTCTCAGACACTCTGCGTCTCAGAAACTGCCTCTCAGACACTCTGTCTCTCAGACACTGAATCTCAGACACTCTGACTCTCAGACACTATGTCTCTCATATACTCTGCCTCTCAGACACTCTGTCTCTCAGACACTCTGCCTCTCAGACACTCTGCCTATCAGACACTCTGCCTCTCAGACACTCTGTCTCTCAGACACTCTGCCTCTTAGACACTCTGTCTCACAGACACTCTGCCTCTCAGACACACTGCATCTCAGACACACTGTCTCTCAGACATTGTCACTCAGACAGTGCCTCTCAGAAAATCGCTCTCTCAGACACTGCCTCTCAGACACTCTGTCTCTCAGACACTCTGTCTCACAGACACTCTGTCTCTCAGACACAATGTCTCTCAGACTCTCTGCCTCTCAGACACTCTGCCTCTCAGACACGCTGTCTCTCAGACACTGTTTCTCAGACACTTCCTCTCAGACACTCTGTCTCTCAGAGACTCTGCGTCTCAGAAACTGCCTCTCAGACACTCTTCTCTCAGACACTCTGCATCTCAGACACTCTGTCTCTCAGACATTCTGTCGCTCAGACACTGCCTCTCAGAAAATCGCTCTCTCAGACACTGCCTCTCAGTTACTCTGCCTCTCAGACATTCTGTCACTCAGTCACTGCCTCTCAGACACTCTGTCTCTCAGACACTCTGCCTCTCAGACACTCTGTCTCTCAGACACTCTGTCTCACAGACACTCTGTCTCTCAGACACAATGTCTCTCAAACTCTCTGCCTCTCAGAAACTCTGTCTCTCAGAAACTCTGTCTCTCAGACACTCTGTTTCTCAGACACTCTGTCTCTGAGACTCTCTGCCTCTCAGACACGCTGCCTCTCAGACACACTGCCTCTCAGACACACTGTCTCTCAGACAATCTGTCTTTCAGACTCTCTGCCTCTCAGACAATCTGCCTCTCAGACTGTCTGCATCTCAGATACTCTGTCTCTCAGACACTCTCCCTCTCAGACACACTGCCTCTCAGACACACTGTCTCTCAGACAATCTGTCTTTCAGACTCTCTGCCTCTCAGACAATCTGCCTCTCAGACTGTCTGCATCTC
Organism: Isurus oxyrinchus; assembly: GCA_026770705.1. Classification (NCBI taxonomy): domain Eukaryota; kingdom Metazoa; phylum Chordata; class Chondrichthyes; order Lamniformes; family Lamnidae; genus Isurus; species Isurus oxyrinchus. Next base: position 423,664 of record JANJGN010000259.1, on the reverse strand, counting down.
AGATACTCTGTCTCTCAGACACTCTCCCTCTCAGACACTCTGTCTCTCAGACAGTCTGTCTCTCAGACACTCTGCCTCTCAGACAATCTGTCTCTCAGACACTCTGCCTATCAGACACTCTGTCTCACACTCTCACTGCCTCTCAGACACTCTGCATGCCAGACACTCTGTCTCTCAGATTCTCTGCCTCTCAGACTCTCTGCCTCTCAGACTCTCTGCCTCTCAGACACTCTGTCTATCAGACACTGCCTCTCAGACACGCTGTCTCTCAGACACTGTCTCTCAGACACTTCCTCTCAGACACTCTGTCTCTCAGACATTCTGTCGCTCAGACACTGCCTCTCAGAAAATCACTCTCTCAGACAATGCCTCTCAGACACTCTGCCCCTCAGACATTCTGTCACTCAGACACTGCCTCTCAGACACTCTGTCTCTCAGACATTCTGTCGCTCAGACACTGCCTCTCAGAAAATCTCTCTCTCAGACAATGCCTCTCAGACACTCTGCCTCTCAGACATTCTGTCACTCAGACACTGCCTCTCAGACACTCTGTCTCTCAGACACTGCCTCTCAGACACTCTGTCTCTCAGACACTCTGTTTCTCAGACACTCTGTTTCTCAGACACTCTGTCTATCAGACACTCTGTCTCTCAGACACTGTCTTTCAGACACTCTGACTCTCAGACTCTCTGCCTCTCAGATCTCTGCCTCTCAGATTCTATGACTTTCAGAAACTCTGTCTCTCTGACACTCTGACTCTCACACTCTCTGACTATCAGACACTCTGCCTCTCAGACACTTTGCCTCTCAGACAATCTGCCTTTCCGACTCACTGACTTTCAGACACTCTGCCAATCAGAAACTCTGTCTCTCAGATACTCTGTCTCAGACCCTCTGTCTCTCAGACACTCTGCCTCTCAGACCCACTGTCTCTCAGACAATCTGCCTCTCAGACACTCTGCATCTCAGATATTCTGTCTCTCAGACACTCTGCCTCTCAGACAATCTGTCTCTCAGACACTCTGCCTCTCAGACACTCTGCCTCTCAGACTCTCTGCCTCTCAGACACTCTGTCTATCTGACACTGCCTCTCAGACACGCTTTCTCTCAGACACTCTGTCTCTCAGACACTTCCTCTCAGACACTCTGTCTCTCAGACACTCTGCGTGTCAGACACTGCCTCTCAGACACTCTGCCTCTCAGACACTCTGCATCTCAAACACTCTGTCTCTCAGACATTCTGTCGCTCAGACACTGCCTCTCAGAAAATCTCTCTCTCAGACAATGCCTCTCAGACACGCTGCCTCTCAGACTCTCTGCCTCTCAGATCTCTGCCTCTCAGATTCTATGACTTTCAGAAACTCTGTCTCTCTGACACTCTGCCTCTCAGAATCTCTGACTATCAGACACTCTGCCTCTCAGACACTTTGCCTCTCAGACAATCTGCCTTTCCGACTCACTGACTTTCAGACACTCTGCCAATCAGAAACTCTGTCTCTCAGATACTCTCTCTCAGACCCTCTGTCTCTCAGACATTCTGCCTCTCAGACCCACTCTCTCTCAGACCCTCTGTCTCTCAGACACTCTGCCTCTCAGACCCACTGTCTCTCAGACAATCTGCCTCTCAGACACTCTGCATCTCAGATATTCTGTCTCACAGACACTCTCCCTCTCAGACACTCTGTCTCTCAGACACTCTGTCTCTCAGACACAATGTCTCTCAGACTCCCTGCCTCTCCGACACTCTGTCTCTCAGACACTCTGTCTCTCAGACTCTCTGTCTCTCAGACACTCTGTTTCTCAGACACTCTGACTCTGTGACTCTCTGCCTCTCAGACACGCTGCCTCTCAGACACTCTGTCTCTCAGACAACCTGCCTCTCAGACACTCTGTCTCTCAGATGCACTGCCTCTCAGACCCTCTGTCTCTGAGACACTCTGTCTCTCATACAATCTGCCTCTCAGACACTCTGCCTCTCAGATACTCTGTCTGTCAGAAACTCTGCCTCTCAGACACTGCCTCTCAGACACTGCCTCTCAGATACTCTGCCTCTCAGACACTCTGTCTCTCAGACAATCTGTCGCTCAGACACTCTGTCTCTCAGACACTGCCTCTCAGACACTCTGACTCTCAGACACTCTGCCTCTCAGACACTGCCACTCAGACACTGCCTCTCAGACACTCTGCCTCTCAGACACTCTGTCTCCCAGACACTCACTCTCAGACACTCCGTCTCTCAGACATTCTGTCGCTCAGACACTGCCTCTCAGAAAATCGCTCTCTCAGACACTGCCTCTCAGACACTCTGCCTCTCAGATACAATGTCTCTCAGACTCTCTGCCTCTCAGACACTCTGTCTCTCAGACACTCTGTCTCTCAGAAACTCTGCCTCTCACAGTCTCTGCCTCTCAGACACCCTGTCTCTCAAACAATCTGCCTCTCAGACACTCTGTCTCTGAGACACTCTGTCTCTCAGACAATCTGCCTCTCAGACACTCTGCCTCTCAGATACTCTGTCTCTCAGAAACTCTGCCTCTCAGACACTCTGCCTCTCAAATACTCTGTCTCTCAGACACCATGTCGCTCAGACACTCTGTCTCTCAGACACTGCCTCTCAGACACTCTGTCTCTCAGACATTCTGCCTCTCAGACACTGCCTCTCAGACACTGCCTCTCAGACACTCTGCCTCTCAGACAATCTGTCTCTCAGAAAATCTGCCTCTCACAGTCTCTGCCTCTCAGACTCCCTGACTTTCAGACACTCTGCCTCTCAGACATTATGTCTCTCATATACTCTGCTTCTCAGACAATCCGCCTCTCAGACACACTGTCTCTCAGAATCTCTGCCTCTCAGACACTCTGTCTCTCAGACACTCTGTCTCTCAAACACACTGCCTCTCAGACACTCTTTCTATCAGACACTGCCCCTCAGACACGCTGCCTCTCAGACACTTTCTCTCAGACACTGCCTCACAGACACTCTGTCTCTCAGACACTGCCTCTCAGACACTCTGCCTCTCAGACACTCTGCCTCTCAGACACTCTGTCTCTCAGACATTCTGTCGCTCAGACACTGCCTCTCAGAAAATCTCTCTCTCAGGCACTGCCTCTCAGACACTCTGCCTCTCAGACGTTCTGTCACTCAGACACTGCCTCTCAGACACTCTGTCTCTCAGACACTGCCTCTCAGTCACTCGGTCTCTCAGACACTCTGCCTCTCAGACACTGCCACTAAGAATCTGCCTCTCAGACATTCTGCCTCTCAGACAATCTGTCTCTCAGACACACTGTCTCTGAGACACTCTGTCTCTCAGACACAATGTCTCTCAGACTCTCTGTCTCTCAGACACTCTGTTTCTCAGACACTCTGCCTCTCAGAAACTCTGCCTCTCAGACACTGCCTCTCAGACACTCTGCCTCTGAGACATTCTGTCACTCAGACACTGCCTCTCAGACAATCTGTCTCTCTGACACTGCCTCTCAGACACTCTGTCTCTCAGACACTCTGCCTCTCAGACATTGCCACTAAGACACTGCCTCTCAGACACTCTGCCTCTCAGACAATCTGTCTCTCAGACACACTGTCTCTGAGACACTCTGTCTCTCAGACACAGTGTCTCTCAGACCCTCTGTCTCTCAGACCCTCTGTCTCTCAGACACACTGCCTCTCAGATACTCTGTCTCTCAGACACTCTGTCTCGCAGACACAATGTGTCTCAGACAATCTGTCTTGCAGACTCTCTGCCTCTCAGACACGCTGCCTCTCAGACACTCTGTCTCTCAGACAACCTGCCTCTCAGACACTCTGTCTCTCAGATACACTGCCTCTCAGACCCTCTGTCTCTGAGACACTCTGTCTCTCATACAATCTGCCTCTCAGACACTCTGCCTCTCAGATACTCTGTCTGTCAGAAACTCTGCCTCTCAGACACTGCCTCTCAGACACTGCCTCTCAGATACTCTGCCTCTCAGACACTCTGCCTCTCAGACACTCTGTCGCTCAGACACTCTGTCTCTCAGACACTGCCTCTCAGACACTCTGACTCTCAGACACTCTGCCTCTCAGACACTGCCTCTCAGACACTGCCTCTCAGACACTCTGCCTCTCAGACACTCTGTCTCCCAGACAATCTGCCTCTCAGACCCTCTGTCTCTCAGACACTCAGTCACTCAGATACTGCTTCTCAGACACTCTGTGTGTCAGACACTCTGCCTGTCAGCCACTCTGCCTCTCAGACACTATGTCTCTCAGAAAATCTGCCTCTCACAGTCTCTGCCTCTCAGGCTCCCTGACTTTCAGACACTCTGCCTCTCAGACACTATGTCTCTCATATAATCTGCCTCTCAGACAATCCGCCTCTCAGACACTCTGTCTCTCAGACACTCTGCCTCTCAGACACTCTGTCTCTCAGACAATCTGTCTCTCAGAATCTCTGCTTCTCAGACACTCTGTCTCACAGACACTCTGACTCTCAGACACTATGTCTCTCATATACTCTGCCTCTAAGACAATCCGCCTCTCAGACTCTCTGTCTCTCAGACACTCTGCCTCTCAGACACTCTGTCTATCAGACACTCTGCCTCTCAGACACTCTGTCTCTCAGACACTCTGCCTCTCAGACACTCTGTCTCACAGACACTCTGCCTCTCAGACACAATGTCTCTCAGACTCTCTGCCTCTCAGACACTCTGCCTCTCAAACACGCTGTCTCTCAGACACTGTTTCTCAGACACTTCCTCTCAGACACTCTGTCTCTCAGACACTCTGCGTCTCAGAAACTGCCTCTCAGACACTCTGTCTCTCAGACACTGAATCTCAGACACTCTGACTCTCAGACACTATGTCTCTCATATACTCTGCCTCTCAGACACTCTGTCTCTCAGACACTCTGCCTCTCAGACACTCTGCCTATCAGACACTCTGCCTCTCAGACACTCTGTCTCTCAGACACTCTGCCTCTTAGACACTCTGTCTCACAGACACTCTGCCTCTCAGACACACTGCATCTCAGACACACTGTCTCTCAGACATTGTCACTCAGACAGTGCCTCTCAGAAAATCGCTCTCTCAGACACTGCCTCTCAGACACTCTGTCTCTCAGACACTCTGTCTCACAGACACTCTGTCTCTCAGACACAATGTCTCTCAGACTCTCTGCCTCTCAGACACTCTGCCTCTCAGACACGCTGTCTCTCAGACACTGTTTCTCAGACACTTCCTCTCAGACACTCTGTCTCTCAGAGACTCTGCGTCTCAGAAACTGCCTCTCAGACACTCTTCTCTCAGACACTCTGCATCTCAGACACTCTGTCTCTCAGACATTCTGTCGCTCAGACACTGCCTCTCAGAAAATCGCTCTCTCAGACACTGCCTCTCAGTTACTCTGCCTCTCAGACATTCTGTCACTCAGTCACTGCCTCTCAGACACTCTGTCTCTCAGACACTCTGCCTCTCAGACACTCTGTCTCTCAGACACTCTGTCTCACAGACACTCTGTCTCTCAGACACAATGTCTCTCAAACTCTCTGCCTCTCAGAAACTCTGTCTCTCAGAAACTCTGTCTCTCAGACACTCTGTTTCTCAGACACTCTGTCTCTGAGACTCTCTGCCTCTCAGACACGCTGCCTCTCAGACACACTGCCTCTCAGACACACTGTCTCTCAGACAATCTGTCTTTCAGACTCTCTGCCTCTCAGACAATCTGCCTCTCAGACTGTCTGCATCTCAGATACTCTGTCTCTCAGACACTCTCCCTCTCAGACACTCTGTCTCTCAGACACTCTGTCTCTCAGACACTCTGCCTCTCAGACAATCTGTCTCTCAGACACTCTGCCTATCAGACACTCTGTCTCACACTCTCACTGCCTCTCAGACACTCTGCATGCCAGACACTCTGTCTCTCAGATTCTCTGCCTCTCAGACTCTCTGCCTCTCAGACTCTCTGCCTCTCAGACACTCTGTCTATCAGACACTGCCTCTCAGACACGCTGTCTCTCAGACACTGTCTCTCAGACACTTCCTCTCAGACACTCTGTCTCTCAGACATTCTGCCTCCAGGACCCACTCTCTCTCAGACCCTCTGTCTCTCAGACACTCTGCCTCTCAGACCCACTGTCTCTCAGACAATCTGCCTCTCAGACACTCTGCATCTCAGATATTCTGTCTCTCAGACACTCTCCCTCTCAGACACTCTGTCTCTCAGACACTCTGTCTCTCAGACACAATGTCTCTCAGACTCCCTGCCTCTCCGACACTCTGTCTCTCAGACACTCTGTCTCTCAGACTCTCTGTCTCTCAGACACTCTGTTTCTCAGACACTCTGACTCTGTGACTCTCTGCCTCTCAGACACTCTGCATGCCAGACACTCTGTCTCTCAGATTCTCTGCCTCTCAGACTCTCTGCCTCTCAGACTCTCTGCCTCTCAGACACTCTGTCTATCAGACACTGCCTCTCAGACACGCTGTCTCTCAGACACTGTCTCTCAGACACTTCCTCTCAGACACTCTGTCTCTCAGACATTCTTTCGCTCAGACACAGCCTCTCAGAAAATCACTCTCTCAGACAATGCCTCTCAGACACTCTGCCCCTCAGACATTCTGTCACTCAGACACTGCCTCTCAGACACTCTGTCTCTCAGACAATCTGTCGCTCAGACACTGCCTCTCAGAAAATCTCTCTCTCAGACAATGCCTCTCAGACACTCTGCCTCTCAGACATTCTGTCACTCAGACACTGCCTCTCAGACACTCTGTCTCTCAGACACTGCCTCTCAGACAATCTGTCTCTCAGACACTCTGTTTCTCAGACACTCTGTTTCTCAGACACTCTGTCTATCAGACACTCTGACTCTCAGACTCTCTGCCTCTCAGACACGCTGCCTCTCAGACTCTCTGCCTCTCAGATCTCTGCCTCTCAGATTCTATGACTTTCAGAAACTCTGTCTCTCTGACACTCTGACTCTCACACTCTCTGACTATCAGACACTCTGCCTCTCAGACACTTTGCCTCTCAGACAATCTGCCTTTCCGACTCACTGACTTTCAGACACTCTGCCAATCAGAAACTCTGTCTCTCAGATACTCTCTCTCAGACCCTCTGTCTCTCAGACATTCTGCCTCCAGGACCCACTCTATCTCAGACCCTCTGTCTCTCAGAAACTCTGCCTCTCAGACCCACTGTCTCTCAGACAATCTGCCTCTCAGACAATCTGCATCTCAGATATTCTGTCTCTCAGACACTCTCCCTCTCAGACACTCTGTCTCTCAGACACTCTGTCTCTCAGACTCTCTGTCTCTCAGACACTCTGTTTCTCAGACACTCTGACTCTGTGACTCTCTGCCTCTCAGACACGCTGCCTCTCAGACACTCTGTCTCTCAGACAACCTGCCTCTCAGACACTCTGTCTCTCAGATGCACTGCCTCTCAGACCCTCTGTCTCTGAGACACTCTGTCTCTCATACAATCTGCCTCTCAGACACTCTGCCTCTCAGATACTCTGTCTGTCAGAAACTCTGCCTCTCAGCCACTGCCTCTCAGACACTGCCTCTCAGATACTCTGCCTCTCAGACACTCTGTCTCTCAGACAATCTGTCGCTCAGACACTCTGTCTCTCAGACACTGCCTCTCAGACACTCTGACTCTCAGACACTCTGCCTCTCAGACACTGCCACTCAGACACTGCCTCTCAGACACTCTGCCTCTCAGACACTCTGTCTCCCAGACACTCTCTCTCAGACACTCTATCTCTCAGACATTCTGTCGCTCAGACACTGCCTCTCAGAAAATCGCTCTCTCAGACAATGCCTCTCAGACACTCTGTCTCTCAGACACAATGTCTCTCAGACTCTCTGCCTCTCAGACACTCTGTCTCTCAGACTCTCTGTCTCTCAGAAACTCTGCCTCTCACAGTCTCTGCCTCTCAGACACCCTGTCTCTCAGACAATCTGCCTCTCAGACACTCTGTCTCTGAGACACTCTGTCTCTCAGACAATCTGCCTCTCAGACACTCTGCCTCTCAGATACTCTGTCTCTCAGAAACTCTGCCTCTCAGACACACTGCCTCTCAAATACTCTGTCTCTCAGACACCATGTCGCTCAGACACTCTGTCTCTCAGACACTCTGCCTATCAGACACTCTGTCTCACACTCTCACTGCCTCTCAGACACTCTGCATGCCAGACACTCTGTCTCTCAGACTCTCTGCCTCTCAGACACTCTGTCTATCAGACACTGCCTCTCAGACACGCTGTCTCTCAGACATTGTCTCTCAGACACTTCCTCTCAGACACTCTGTCTCTCAGACATTCTGTCGCTCAGACACTGCCTCTCAGAAAATCACTGTCTCAGACAATGCCTCTCAGACACTCTGCCCCTCAGACAATCTGTCACTCAGAAACTGCCTCTCAGACACTCTGTCTCTCAGACATTCTGTCGCTCAGACACTGCCTCTCAGAAAATCTCTCTCTCAGACAATGCCTCTCAGACACTCTGCCTCTCAGAAACTCTGCCTCTCAGACACTGCCTCTCAGACACTCTGCCTCTGAGACATTCTGTCTCTCAGACACTGCATCTCAGACAATCAGTCTCTCAGACACTGCCTCTCAGACACTCTGTCTCTCAGACACTCTGCCTCTCAGACATTGCCACTAAGACACTGCCTCTCAGACACTCTGCCTCTCAGACAATCTGTCTCTCAGACACACTGTCTCTGAGACACTCTGTCTCTCAGACACAGTGTCTCTCAGATACTCTGTCTCTCAGACACTCTGTCTCGCAGACACACTGTGTCTCAGACAATCTGTCTTGCAGACTCTCTGCCTCTCAGACACGCTGCCTCTCAGACACTCTGTCTCTCAGACAACCTGCCTCTCAGACACTCTGTCTCTCAGATACACTGCCTCTCAGACCCTCTGTCTCTGAGACACTCTGTCTCTCATACAATCTGCCTCTCAGACACTCTGCCTCTCAGATACTCTGTCTGTCAGAAACTCTGCCTCTCAGACACTGCCTCTCAGACACTCTGCCTCTCAGACACTCTGTCTCCCAGACAATCTGCCTCTCAGACCCTCTGTCTCTCAGACACTCAGTCGCTCAGATACTGCTTCTCAGACACTCTGTGTGTCAGACACTCTGCCTATCAGCCACTCTGCCTCTCAGACACTCTGTCTCTCAGAAAATCTGCCTCTCACAGTCTCTGCCTCTCAGGCTCCCTGACTTTCAGACACTCTGCCTCTCAGACACTATGTCTCTCATATAATCTGCCTCTCAGACACTCTGCCTCTCAGACACTCTGTCTCTCAGACACTCTGCCTCTCAGACACTCTGTCTCTCAGACAATCTGTCTCTCAGAATCTCTGCTTCTCAGACACTCTGTCTCACAGACACTCTGACTCTCAGACACTATGTCTCTCATATACTCTGCCTCTAAGACAATCCGCCTCTCAGACACTCTGTCACTCAGACACTCTGCCTCTCAGACACTCTGTCTATCAGACACTCTGCCTCTCAGACACTCTGCCTCTCAGACACTCTGCCTCTCAGACACGCTGTCTCTCAGACACTGTTTCTCAGACACTTCCTCTCAGACACTCTGTCTCTCAGACACTCTGTGTCTCAGAAACTGCCTCTCAGACACTCTGTCTCTCAGACACTGAATCTCAGACACTCTGACTCTCAGACACTATGTCTCTCATATACTCTGCCTCTCAGACAATCCGCCTCTCAGACACTCTGTCTCTCAGACACTCTGCCTCTCAGACACTCTGTCTATCAGACACTCTGCCTCTCAGACACTCTGTCTCTCAGACACTCTGCCTCTTAGACACTCTGTCTCACAGACACTCTGCCTCTCAGACACACTGCATCTCAGACACACGGTCTCTCAGACATTGTCGCTCAGACAGTGCCTCTCAGAAAATCGCTCTCTCAGACACTGCCTCTCAGACACTCTGTCTCTCAGACATTCTTTCGCTCAGACACAGCCTCTCAGAAAATCACTCTCTCAGACAATGCCTCTCAGACACTCTGCCCCTCAGACATTCTGTCACTCAGACACTGCCTCTCAGACACTCTGTCTCTCAGACAATCTGTCGCTCAGACACTGCCTCTCAGAAAATCTCTCTCTCAGACAATGCCTCTCAGACACTCTGCCTCTCAGACATTCTGTCACTCAGACACTGCCTCTCAGACACTCTGTCTCTCAGACACTGCCTCTCAGACAATCTGTCTCTCAGACACTCTGTTTCTCAGACACTCTGTTTCTCAGACACTCTGTCTATCAGACACTCTGACTCTCAGACTCTCTGCCTCTCAGACACGCTGCCTCTCAGACTCTCTGCCTCTCAGATCTCTGCCTCTCAGATTCTATGACTTTCAGAAACTCTGTCTCTCTGACACTCTGACTCTCACACTCTCTGACTATCAGACACTCTGCCTCTCAGACACTTTGCCTCTCAGACAATCTGCCTTTCCGACTCACTGACTTTCAGACACTCTGCCAATCAGAAACTCTGTCTCTCAGATACTCTCTCTCAGACCCTCTGTCTCTCAGACATTCTGCCTCCAGGACCCACTCTATCTCAGACCCTCTGTCTCTCAGAAACTCTGCCTCTCAGACCCACTGTCTCTCAGACAATCTGCCTCTCAGACAATCTGCATCTCAGATATTCTGTCTCTCAGACACTCTCCCTCTCAGACACTCTGTCTCTCAGACACTCTGTCTCTCAGACACAATGTCTCTCAGACTCCCTGCCTCTCCGACACTCTGTCTCTCAGACACTCTGTCTCTCAGACTCTCTGTCTCTCAGACACTCGGTTTCTCAGACACTCTGACTCTGTGACTCTCTGCCTCTCAGACACGCTGCCTCTCAGACACTCTGTCTCTCATACAACCTGCCTCTCAGACACTCTGTCTCTCAGATGCACTGCCTCTCAGACCCTCTGTCTCTGAGACACTCTGTCTCTCATACAATCTGCCTCTCAGACACTCTGCCTCTCAGATACTCTGTCTGTCAGAAACTCTGCCTCTCAGCCACTGCCTCTCAGACACTGCCTCTCAGATACTCTGCCTCTCAGACACTCTGTCTCTCAGACAATCTGTCGCTCAGACACTCTGTCTCTCAGACACTGCCTCTCAGACACTCTGACTCTCAGACACTCTGCCTCTCAGACACTGCCACTCAGACACTGCCTCTCAGACACTCTGCCTCTCAGACACTCTGTCTCCCAGACACTCTCTCTCAGACACTCTATCTCTCAGACATTCTGTCGCTCAGACACTGCCTCTCAGAAAATCGCTCTCTCAGACAATGCCTCTCAGACACTCTGTCTCTCAGACACAATGTCTCTCAGACTCTCTGCCTCTCAGACACTCTGTCTCTCAGACTCTCTGTCTCTCAGAAACTCTGCCTCTCACAGTCTCTGCCTCTCAGACACCCTGTCTCTCAGACAATCTGCCTCTCAGACACTCTGTCTCTGAGACACTCTGTCTCTCAGACAATCTGCCTCTCAGACACTCTGCCTCTCAGATACTCTGTCTCTCAGAAACTCTGCCTCTCAGACACACTGCCTCTCAAATACTCTGTCTCTCAGACACCATGTCGCTCAGACACTCTGTCTCTCAGACACTCTGCCTATCAGACACTCTGTCTCACACTCTCACTGCCTCTCAGACACTCTGCATGCCAGACACTCTGTCTCTCAGATTCTCTGCCTCTCAGACTCTCTGCCTCTCAGACTCTCTGCCTCTCAGACACTCTGTCTATCAGACACTGCCTCTCAGACACGCTGTCTCTCAGACATTGTCTCTCAGACACTTCCTCTCAGACACTCTGTCTCTCAGACATTCTGTCGCTCAGACACTGCCTCTCAGAAAATCACTGTCTCAGACAATGCCTCTCAGACACTCTGCCCCTCAGACAATCTGTCACTCAGAAACTGCCTCTCAGACACTCTGTCTCTCAGACATTCTGTCGCTCAGACACTGCCTCTCAGAAAATCTCTCTCTCAGACAATGCCTCTCAGACACTCTGCCTCTCAGAAACTCTGCCTCTCAGACACTGCCTCTCAGACACTCTGCCTCTGAGACATTCTGTCTCTCAGACACTGCATCTCAGACAATCAGTCTCTCAGACACTGCCTCTCAGACACTCTGTCTCTCAGACACTCTGCCTCTCAGACATTGCCACTAAGACACTGCCTCTCAGACACACTGCCTCTCAGACAATCTGTCTCTCAGACACACTGTCTCTGAGACACTCTGTCTCTCAGACACAGTGTCTCTCAGATACTCTGTCTCTCAGACACTCTGTCTCGCAGACACACTGTGTCTCAGACAATCTGTCTTGCAGACTCTCTGCCTCTCAGACACGCTGCCTCTCAGACACTCTGTCTCTCAGACAACCTGCCTCTCAGACACTCTGTCTCTCAGATACACTGCCTCTCAGACCCTCTGTCTCTGAGACACTCTGCCTCTCATACAATCTGCCTCTCAGACACTCTGCCTCTCAGATACTCTGTCTGTCAGAAACTCTGCCTCTCAGACACTGCCTCTCAGACACTCTGCCTCTCAGACACTCTGTCTCCCAGACAATCTGCCTCTCAGACCCTCTGTCTCTCAGACACTCAGTCGCTCAGATACTGCTTCTCAGACACTCTGTGTGTCAGACACTCTGCCTATCAGCCACTCTGCCTCTCAGACACTCTGTCTCTCAGAAAATCTGCCTCTCACAGTCTCTGCCTCTCAGGCTCCCTGACTTTCAGACACTCTGCCTCTCAGACACTATGTCTCTCATATAATCTGCCTCTCAGACACTCTGCCTCTCAGACACTCTGTCTCTCAGACACTCTGCCTCTCAGACACTCTGTCTCTCAGACAATCTGTCTCTCAGAATCTCTGCTTCTCAGACACTCTGTCTCACAGACACTCTGACTCTCAGACACTATGTCTCTCATATACTCTGCCTCTAAACAATCCGCCTCTCAGACACTCTGTCACTCAGACACTCTGCCTCTCAGACACTCTGTCTATCAGACACTCTGCCTCTCAGACACTCTGCCTCTCAGACACTCTGCCTCTCAGACACGCTGTCTCTCAGACACTGTTTCTCAGACACTTCCTCTCAGACACTCTGTCTCTCAGACACTCTGTGTCTCAGAAACTGCCTCTCAGACACTCTGTCTCTCAGACACTGAATCTCAGACACTCTGACTCTCAGACACTATGTCTCTCATATACTCTGCCTCTCAGACAATCCGCCTCTCAGACACTCTGTCTCTCAGACACTCTGCCTCTCAGACACTCTGTCTATCAGACACTCTGCCTCTCAGACACTCTGTCTCTCAGACACTCTGCCTCTTAGACACTCTGTCTCACAGACACTCTGCCTCTCAGACACACTGCATCTCAGACACACGGTCTCTCAGACATTGTCGCTCAGACAGTGCCTCTCAGAAAATCGCTCTCTCAGACACTGCCTCTCAGACACTCTGTCTCTCAGACACTCTGTCTCACAGACACTCTGTCTCTCAGACACAATGTCTCTCAGACTCTCTGCCTCTCAGACACTCTGCCTCTCAGACATGCTGTCTCTCAGAAACTGCCTCTCAGACACTCTGCCTCTCAGACACTCTGCATCTCAGACAGTCTATCTCTCAGACATTCTGTCGCTCAGACACTGCCTCTCAGAAAATCGCACTCTCAGACACTGCCTCTCAGTTACTCTGCCTCTCAGACATTCTGTCACTCAGTCACTGCCTCTCAGACACTCTGTCTCTCAGACACTCTGCCTCTCAGACACTGCCTATCAGACACTGCCTCTCAGACACTCTGCCTCTCAGACACTCTGTCTCTCAGACACTCTGTCTCACAGACACTCTGTCTCTCAGACACAATGTGTCTCAAACTCTCTGCCTCTCAGACACTCTGTCTCTCAGAAACTCTGTCTCTCAGACACTCTGTTTCTCAGACACTCTGACTCTGAGACTCTCTGCCTCTCAGACACGCTGCCTCTCAGACACACTGCCTCTCAGACACACTGTCTCTCAGACAATCTGTCTTTCAGACTCTCTGTCTCTCAGACACTCTGCCTCTCAGACAATCTGTCTCTCAGACACTCTGCCTATCAGACACTCTGTCTCAAACTCTCACTGCCTCTCAGACACTCTGCATGCCAGACACTCTGTCTCTCAGATTCTCTGCCTCTCAGACTCTCTGCCTCTCAGACTCTCTGCCTCTCAGACACTCTGTCTATCAGACACTGCCTCTCAGACACGCTGTCTCTCAGACACTTCCTCTCAGACACTCTGTCTCTCAGACATTCTGTCGCTCAGACACTGCCTCTCAGAAAATCACTCTCTCAGACAATGCCTCTCAGACACTCTGCCCCTCAGACATTCTGTCACGCAGACACTGCCTCTCAGACACTCTGTCTCTCAGACATTCTGTCGCTCAGACACTGCCTCTCAGAAAATCTCTCTCTCAGACAATGCCTCTCAGACACTCTGCCTCTCAGACATTCTGTCACTCAGACACTGCCTCTCAGACACTCTGTCTCTCAGACACTGCCTCTCAGACACTCTGTCTCTCAGACACTCTGTTTCTCAGACACTGTTTCTCAGACACTCTGTCTATCAGACACTCTGTCTCTCAGACACTGTCTTTCAGACACTCTGACTCTCAGACTCTCTGCCTCTCAGACACGCTGCCTCTCAGACTCTCTGCCTCTCAGATCTCTGCCTCTCAGATTCTATGACTTTCAGAAACTCTGTCTCTCTAACACTCTGCCTCTCAGACTCTCTGACTATCAGACACTCTGCCTCTCAGACACTTTGCCTCTCAGACAATCTGCCTTTCCGACTCACTGACTTTCAGACACTCTGCCAATCAGAAACTCTGTCTCTCAGATACTCTCTCTCAGACCCTCTGTCTCTCAGACACTCTGCCTCTCAGACCCACTGTCTCTCAGACAATCTGCCTCTCAGACACTCTGCATCTCAGATATTCTGTCTCTCAGACACTCTGCCTCTCAGACAATCTGTCTCTCAGACACTCTGCCTCTCAGACACTCTGCCTCTCAGACTCTCTGCCTCTCAGACACTCTGTCTATCTGACACTGCCTCTCAGACACGCTTTCTCTCAGACACTCTGTCTCTCAGACACTTCCTCTCAGACACTCCGTCTCTCAGACACTCTGCGTGTCAGACACTGCCTCTCAGACACTCTGCCTCTCAGACACTCTGCATCTCAAACACTCTGTCTCTCAGACATTCTGTCGCTCAGACACTGCCTCTCAGAAAATCTCTCTCTCAGACAATGCCTCTCAGACACGCTGCCTCTCAGACTCTCTGCCTCTCAGATCTCTGCCTCTCAGATTCTATGACTTTCAGAAACTCTGTCTCTCTGACACTCTGACTCTCAGACTCTCCTACTATTAGACACTCTGCCTCTCAGACACTTTGCCTCTCAGACAATCTGCCTTTCCGACTCACTGACTTTCAGACACTCTGCCAATCAGAAACTCTGTCTCTCAGATACTCTCTCTCAGACCCTCTGTCTCTCAGACATTCTGCCCCTCAGACCCACTCTCTCTCAGACCCTCTGTCTCTCAGACACTCTGCCTCTCAGACCCACTGTCTCTCAGACAATCTGCCTCTCAGACACTCTGCATCTCAGATATTCTGTCTCTCAGACACTCTCCCTCTCAGACACTCTGTCTCTCAGACACTCTGTCTCTCAGACACAATGTCTCTCAGACTCCCTGCCTCTCCGACACTCTGTCTCTCAGACACTCTGTCTCTCAGACTCTCTGTCTCTCAGACACTCTGTTTCTCAGACACTCTGACTCTGTGACTCTCTGCCTCTCAGACACGCTGCCTCTCAGACACTCTGTCTCTCAGACAACCTGCCTCTCAGACTCTCTGTCTCTCAGATGCACTGCCTCTCAGACCCTCTGTCGCTGAGACACTCTGTCTCTCATACAATCTGCCTCTCAGACACTCTGCCTCTCAGATACTCTGTCTGTCAGAAACTCTGCCTCTCAGACACTGCCTCTCAGACACTGCCTCTCAGATACTCTGCCTCTCACACACTCTGTCTCTCAGACAATCTGTCGCTCAGACACACTGTCTCTCAGACACTGCCTCTCAGACACTCTGACTCTCAGACACTCTGCCTCTCAGACACTGCCACTCAGACACTGCCTCTCAGACACTCTGCCTCTCAGACACTCTGTCTCCCAGACACTCTCTCTCAGACACTCCGTCTCTCAGACATTCTGTCGCTCAGACACTGCCTCTCAGAAAATCGCTCTCTCAGACACTGCCTCTCAGACACTCTGCCTCTCAGACACAATGTCTCTCAGACTCTCTGCCTCTCAGACACTCTGTCTCTCAGACACTCTGTCTCTCAGAAACTCTGCCTCTCACAGTCTCTGCCTCTCAGACACCCTGTCTCTCAGACAATCTGCCTCTCAGACACTCTGTCTCTGAGACACTCTGTCTCTCAGACAATCTGCCTCTCAGACACTCTGCCTCTCAGATACTCTGTCTCTCAGAAACTCTGCCTCTCAGACACACTGCCTCTCAAATACTCTGTCTCTCAGACACCATGTCGTTCAGACACTCAGTCTCTCAGACACTCTGCCTCTCAGACAATCTGTCTCTCAGACACTCTGCCTATCAGACACTCTGTCTCACACTCTCACTGCCTCTCAGACACTCTGCATGCCAGACACTCTGTCTCTCAGATTCTCTGCCTCTCAGACTCTCTGCCTCTCAGACTCTCTGCCTCTCAGACACTCTGTCTATCAGACACTGCCTCTCAGACACGCTGTCTCTCAGACACTGTCTCTCAGACACTTCCTCTCAGACACTCTGTCTCTCAGACATTCTGTCGCTCAGACACTGCCTCTCAGAAAATCACTCTCTCAGACAATGCCTCTCAGACACTCTGCCCCTCAGACATTCTGTCACTCAGACACTGCCTCTCAGACACTCTGTCTCTCAGACATTCTGTCGCTCAGACACTGCCTCTCAGAAAATCTCTCTCTCAGACAATGCCTCTCAGACACTCTGCCTCTCAGACATTCTGTCACTCAGACACTGCCTCTCAGACACTCTGTCTCTCAGACACTGCCTCTCAGACACTCTGTCTCTCAGACACTCTGTTTCTCAGACACTCTGTTTCTCAGACACTCTGTCTATCAGACACTCTGTCTCTCAGACACTGTCTTTCAGACACTCTGACTCTCAGACTCTCTGCCTCTCAGACACGCTGCCTCTCAGACTCTCTGCCTCTCAGATCTCTGCCTCTCAGATTCTATGACTTTCAGAAACTCTGTCTCTCTGACACTCTGACTCTCACACTCTCTGACTATCAGACACTCTGCCTCTCAGACACTTTGCCTCTCAGACAATCTGCCTTTCCGACTCACTGACTTTCAGACACTCTGCCAATCAGAAACTCTGTCTCTCAGATACTCTCTCTCAGACCCTCTGTCTCTCAGACACTCTGCCTCTCAGACCCACTGTCTCTCAGACAATCTGCCTCTCAGACACTCTGCATCTCAGATATTCTGTCTCTCAGACACTCTGCCTCTCAGACAATCTGTCTCTCAGACACTCTGCCTCTCAGACACTCTGCCTCTCAGACTCTCTGCCTCTCAGACACTCTGTCTATCTGACACTGCCTCTCAGACACGCTTTCTCTCAGACACTCTGTCTCTCAGAAACTTCCTCTCAGACACTCTGTCTCTCAGACACTCTGCGTGTCAGACACTGCCTCTCAGACACTCTGCCTCTCAGACACTCTGCATCTCAAACACTCTGTCTCTCAGACATTCTGTCGCTCAGACACTGCCTCTCAGAAAATCTCTCTCTCAGACAATGCCTCTCAGACACGCTGCCTCTCAGACTCTCTGCCTCTCAGATCTCTGCCTCTCAGATTCTATGACTTTCAGAAACTCTGTCTCTCTGACACTCTGCCTCTCAGACTCTCTGACTATCAGACACTCTGCCTCTCAGACACTTTGCCTCTCAGACAATCTGCCTTTCCGACTCACTGACTTTCAGACACTCTGCCAATCAGAAACTCTGTCTCTCAGATACTCTCTCTCAGACCCTCTGTCTCTCAGACATTCTGCCTCCAGGACCCACTCTCTCTCAGACCCTCTGTCTCTCAGACAATCTGCCTCTCAGACACTCTGCATCTCAGATATTCTGTCTCTCAGACACTCTCCCTCTCAGACACTCTGTGTCTCAGACACTCTGTCTCTCAGACACAATGTCTCTCAGACTCCCTGCCTCTCCGACACTCTGTCTCTCAGACACTCTGTCTCTCAGACTCTCTGTCTCTCAGACACTCTGTTTCTCAGACACGCTGACTCTGTGACTCTCTGCCTCTCAGACACTCTGCATGCCAGAAACTCTGTCTCTCAGATTCTCTGCCTTTCAGACTCTCTGCCTCTCAGACTCTCTGCCTCTCAGACACTCTGTCTATCAGACACTGCCTCTCAGACACGCTGTCTCTCAGACACTGTCTCTCAGACACTTCCTCTCAGACACTCTGTCTCTCAGACATTCTGTCGCTCAGACACTGCCTCTCAGAAGATCACTCTCTCAGACAATGCCTCTCAGACACTCTGCCCCTCAGACATTCTGTCACTCAGACACTGCCTCTCAGACACTCTGTCTCTCAGACATTCTGTCGCTCAGACACTGCCTCTCAGAAAATCTCTCTCTCAGACAATGCCTCTCAGACACTCTGCCTCTCAGACACTCTGTCTCTCAGACACTGCCTCTCAGACACTCTGTCTCTCAGACACTCTGTTTCTCAGACACTCTGTTTCTCAGACACTCTGTCTATCAGACACTCTGTCTCTCAGACACTGTCTTTCAGACAGTCTGACTCTCAGACTCTCTGCCTCTCAGACACTCTGTCTATCAGACACTGCCTCTCAGACACGCTGTCTCTCAGACACTGTCTCTCAGACACTTCCTCTCAGACACTCTGTCTCTCAGACATTCTGTCGCTCAGACACTGCCTCTCAGAAAATCACTCTCTCAGACAATGCCTCTCAGACACTCTGCCCCTCAGACATTCTGTCGCTCAGACACTGCCTCTCAGAAAATCTCTCTCTCAGACAATGCCTCTCAGATACTCTGCCTCTCAGACAATCTGTCTCTCAGACACTGCCTCTCAGACACTCTGTCTCTCAGACACTGCCTCTCAGACACTCTGTCTCTCAGACACTCTGTTTCTCAGACACTTTGTTTCTCAGACACTCTGTCTATCAGACACTCTGTCTCGCAGACTCTGTCTTTCAGACACTCTGACTCTCAGACTCTCTGCCTCTCAGACACGCTGCCTCTCAGACTCTCTGCCTCTCAGATCTCTGCCTCTCAGATTCTATGACTTTCAGAAACTCTGTCTCTCTGACACTCTGACTCTCACACTCTCTGACTATCAGACACTCTGCCTCTCAGACACTTTGCCTCTCAGACAATCTGCCTTTCCGACTCACTGACTTTCAGACACTCTGCCAATCAGAAACTCTGTCTCTCAGATACTCTGTCTCAGACCCTCTGTCTCTCAGACACTCTGCCTCTCAGACCCACTGTCTCTCAGACAATCTGCCTCTCAGACACTCTGCATCTCAGAT
The DNA here is from genome assembly GCA_026770705.1 of Isurus oxyrinchus. Classification (NCBI taxonomy): domain Eukaryota; kingdom Metazoa; phylum Chordata; class Chondrichthyes; order Lamniformes; family Lamnidae; genus Isurus; species Isurus oxyrinchus. Next base: position 404,007 of record JANJGN010000259.1, on the reverse strand, counting down.
ATTCTGTCTCTCAGACACTCTGCCTCTCAGACAATCTGTCTCTCAGACACTCTGCCTCTCAGACACTCTGCCTCTCAGACTCTCTGCCTCTCAGACACTCTGTCTATCTGACACTGCCTCTCAGACACGCTTTCTCTCAGACACTCTGTCTCTCAGACACTTCCTCTCAGACACTCTGTCTCTCAGACACTCTGCGTGTCAGACACTGCCTCTCAGACACTCTTCCTCTCAGACACTCTGCATCTCAAACACTCTGTCTCTCAGTCATTCTGTCGCTCAGACACTGCCTCTCAGAAAATCTCTCTCTCAGACAATGCCTCTCAGACACGCTGCCTCTCAGACTCTCTGCCTCTCAGATCTCTGCCTCTCAGATTCTATGACTTTCAGAAACTCTGTCTCTCTGACACTCTGACTCTCAGACTCTCCTACTATTAGACACTCTGCCTCTCAGACACTTTGCCTCTCAGACAATCTGCCTTTCCGACTCACTGACTTTCAGACACTCTGCCAATCAGAAACTCTGTCTCTCAGATACTCTCTCCCAGACCCTCTGTCTCTCAGACATTCTGCCTCCAGGACCCACTCTCTCTCAGACCCTCTGTCTCTCAGACACTGTGCCTCTCAGACCCACTGTCTCTCAGACAATCTGCCTCTCAGACACTCTGCATCTCAGATATTCTGTCTCCCAGACACTCTCCCTCTCAGACACTCTGTCTCTCAGACACTCTGTCTCTCAGACACAATGTCTCTCAGACTCCCTGCCTCTCCGACACTCTGTCTCTCAGACACTCTGTCTCTCAGACTCTCTGTCTCTCAGACACTCTGTTTCTCAGACACTCTGTCTCTCAGACTCTCTGTCTCTCAGACACTCTGTCTCTCAGACACTCTGTCTCTCAGACACAATGTCTCTCAGAATCCCTGCCTCTCCGACACTCTGTCTCTCAGATTCTCTGCCTCTCAGACTCTCTGCCTCTCAGACTCTCTGCCTCTCAGACACTCTGTCTATCAGACACTGCCTCTCAGACACGCTGTCTCTCAGACACTGTCGCTCAGACACTTCCTCTCAGACACTCTGTCTCTCAGACATTCTGTCGCTCAGACACTGCCTCTCAGAAAATCACTCTCTCAGACAATGCCTCTCAGACACTCTGCCCCTCAGACATTCTGTCACTCAGACACTGCCTCTCAGACACTCTGTCTCTCAGACATTCTGTCGCTCAGACACTGCCTCTCAGAAAATCTCTCTCTCAGACAATGCCTCTCAGACACTCTGCCTCTCAGACATTCTGTCACTCAGACACTGCCTCTCAGACACTCTGTCTCTCAGACACTGCCTCTCAGACACTCTGTCTCTCAGACACTCTGTTTCTCAGACACTCTGCTTCTCAGACACTCTGTCTATCAGACACTCTGTCTCTCAGACACTGTCTTTCAGACACTCTGACTCTCAGACTCTCTGCCTCTCAGATCTCTGCCTCTCAGATTCTATGACTTTCAGAAACTCTGTCTCTCTGACACTCTGACTCTCACACTCTCTGACTACCAGACACTCTGCCTCTCAGACACTTTGCCTCTCAGACAATCTGCCTTTCCGACTCACTGACTTTCAGACACTCTGCCAATCAGAAACTCTGTCTCTCAGATACTCTCTCTCAGACCCTCTGTCTCTCAGACACTCTGCCTCTCAGACCCACTGTCTCTCAGACAATCTGCCTCTCAGACACTCTGCATCTCAGATATTCTGTCTCTCAGACACTCTGCCTCTCAGACAATCTGTCTCTCAGACACTCTGCCTCTCAGACACTCTGCCTCTCAGACTCTCTGCCTCTCAGACACTCTGTCTATCTGACACTGCCTTTCAGACACGCTTTCTCTCAGACACTCTGTCTCTCAGACACTTCCTCTCAGACACTCTGTCTCTCAGACACTCTGCGTGTCAGACACTGCCTCTCAGACACTCTGCCTCTCAGACACTCTGCATCTCAAACACTCTGTCTCTCAGACATTCTGTCGCTCAGACACTGCCTCTCAGAAAATCTCTCTCTCAGACAATGCCTCTCAGACACGCTGCCTCTCAGACTCTCTGCCTCTCAGATCTCTGCCTCTCAGATTCTATGACTTTCAGAAACTCTGTCTCTCTGACACTCTGCCTCTCAGACTCTCTGACTATCAGACACTCTGACTATCAGACACTTTGCCTCTCAGACAATCTGCCTTTCCGACTCACTGACTTTCAGACACTCTGCCAATCAGAAACTCTGTCTCTCAGATACTCTCTCTCAGACCCTCTGTCTCTCAGACATTCTGCCCCTCAGACCCACTCTCTCTCAGACCCTCTGTCTCTCAGACACTCTGCCTCTCAGACCCACTGTCTCTCAGACAATCTGCCTCTCAGACACTCTGCATCTCAGATATTCTGTCTCTCAGACACTCTCCCTCTCAGACACTCTGTCTCTCAGACACTCTGTCTCTCAGACACAATGTCTCTCAGACTCCCTGCCTCTCCGACACTCTGTCTCTCAGACACTCTGTCTCTCAGACTCTCTGTCTCTCAGACACTCTGTTTCTCAGACACTCTGACTCTGTGACTCTCTGCCTCTCAGACACGCTGCCTCTCAGACACTCTGTCTCTCAGACAACCTGCCTCTCAGACTCTCTGTCTCTCAGATGCACTGCCTCTCAGACCCTCTGTCGCTGAGACACTCTGTCTCTCATACAATCTGCCTCTCAGACACTCTGCCTCTCAGATACTCTGTCTGTCAGAAACTCTGCCTCTCAGACACTGCCTCTCAGACACTGCCTCTCAGATACTCTGCCTCTCAGACACTCTGTCTCTCAGACAATCTGTCGCTCAGACACACTGTCTCTCAGACACTGCCTCTCAGACACTCTGACTCTCAGACACTCTGCCTCTCAGACACTGCCACTCAGACACTGCCTCTCAGACACTCTGCCTCTCAGACACTCTGTCTCCCAGACACTCTCTCTCAGACACTCCGTCTCTCAGACATTCTGTCGCTCAGACACTGCCTCTCAGAAAATCGCTCTCTCAGACACTGCCTCTCAGACACTCTGCCTCTCAGACACAATGTCTCTCAGACTCTCTGCCTCTCAGACACTCTGTCTCTCAGACACTCTGTCTCTCAGAAACTCTGCCTCTCACAGTCTCTGCCTCTCAGACACCCTGTCTCTCAGACAATCTGCCTCTCAGACACTCTGTCTCTGAGACACTCTGTCTCTCAGACATTCTGCCTCTCAGACACTCTGCCTCTCAGATACTCTGTCTCTCAGAAACTCTGCCTCTCAGACACACTGCCTCTCAAATACTCTGTCTCTCAGACACCATGTCGTTCAGACACTCTGTCTCTCAGACACTCTGCCTCTCAGACAATCTGTCTCTCAGACACTCTGCCTATCAGACACTCTGTCTCACACTCTCACTGCCTCTCAGACACTCTGCATGCCAGACACTCTGTCTCTCAGATTCTCTGCCTCTCAGACTCTCTGCCTCTCAGACTCTCTGCCTCTCAGACACTCTGTCTATCAGACACTGCCTCTCAGACACGCTGTCTCTCAGACACTGTCTCTCAGACACTTCCTCTCAGACACTCTGTCTCTCAGACATTCTGTCGCTCAGACACTGCCTCTCAGAAAATCACTCTCTCAGACAATGCCTCTCAGACACTCTTCCCCTCAGACATTCTGTCACTCAGACACTGCCTCTCAGACACTCTGTCTCTCAGACATTCTGTCGCTCAGACACTGCCTCTCAGAAAATCTCTCTCTCAGACAATGCCTCTCAGACACTCTGCCTCTCAGACATTCTGTCACTCAGACACTGCCTCTCAGACACTCTGTCTCTCAGACACTGCCTCTCAGACACTCTGTCTCTCAGACACTCTGTTTCTCAGACACTCTGTTTCTCAGACACTCTGTCTATCAGACACTCTGTCTCTCAGACACTGTCTTTCAGACACTCTGACTCTCAGACTCTCTGCCTCTCAGACACGCTGCCTCTCAGATCTCTGCCTCTCAGATTCTATGACTTTCAGAAACTCTGTCTCTCTGACACTCTGACTCTCACACTCTCTGACTATCAGACACTCTGCCTCTCAGACACTTTGCCTCTCAGACAATCTGCCTTTCCGACTCACTGACTTTCAGACACTCTGCCAATCAGAAACTCTGTCTCTCAGATACTCTCTCTCAGACCCTCTGTCTCTCAGACACTCTGCCTCTCAGACCCACTGTCTCTCAGACAATCTGCCTCTCAGACACTCTGCATCTCAGATATTCTGTCTCTCAGACACTCTGCCTCTCAGACAATCTGTCTCTCAGACACTCTGCCTCTCAGACACTCTGCCTCTCAGACTCTCTGCCTCTCAGACACTCTGTCTATCTGACACTGCCTCTCAGACACGCTTTCTCTCAGACACTCTGTCTCTCAGACACTTCCTCTCAGACACTCTGTCTCTCAGACACTCTGCGTGTCAGACACTGCCTCTCAGACACTCTGCCTCTCAGACACTCTGCATCTCAAACACTCTGTCTCTCAGACATTCTGTCGCTCAGACACTGCCTCTCAGAAAATCTCTCTCTCAGACAATGCCTCTCAGACACGCTGCCTCTCAGACTCTCTGCCTCTCAGATCTCTGCCTCTCAGATTCTATGACTTTCAGAAACTCTGTCTCTCTGACACTCTGCCTCTCAGACTCTCTGACTATCAGACACTCTGCCTCTCAGACACTTTGCCTCTCAGACAATCTGCCTTTCCGACTCACTGACTTTCAGACACTCTGCCAATCAGAAACTCTGTCTCTCAGATACTCTCTCTCAGACCCTCTGTCTCTCAGACATTCTGCCTCCAGGACCCACTCTCTCTCAGACCCTCTGTCTCTCAGACAATCTGCCTCTCAGACACTCTGCATCTCAGATATTCTGTCTCTCAGACACTCTCCCTCTCAGACACTCTGTGTCTCAGACACTCTGTCTCTCAGACACAATGTCTCTCAGACTCCCTGCCTCTCCGACACTCTGTCTCTCAGACACTCTGTCTCTCAGACTCTCTGTCTCTCAGACACTCTGTTTCTCAGACACGCTGACTCTGTGACTCTCTGCCTCTCAGACACTCTGCATGCCAGAAACTCTGTCTCTCAGATTCTCTGCCTCTCAGACTCTCTGCCTCTCAGACTCTCTGCCTCTCAGACACTCTGTCTATCAGACACTGCCTCTCAGACACGCTGTCTCTCAGACACTGTCTCTCAGACACTTCCTCTCAGACACTCTGTCTCTCAGACATTCTGTCGCTCAGACACTGCCTCTCAGAAAATCACTCTCTCAGACAATGCCTCTCAGACACTCTGCCCCTCAGACATTCTGTCACTCAGACACTGCCTCTCAGACACTCTGTCTCTCAGACATTCTGTCGCTCAGACACTGCCTCTCAGAAAATCTCTCTCTCAGACAATGCCTCTCAGACACTCTGCCTCTCAGACACTCTGTCTCTCAGACACTGCCTCTCAGACACTCTGTCTCTCAGACACTCTGTTTCTCAGACACTCTGTTTCTCAGACACTCTGTCTATCAGACACTCTGTCTCTCAGACACTGTCTTTCAGACACTCTGACTCTCAGACTCTCTGCCTCTCAGACACTCTGTCTATCAGACACTGCCTCTCAGACACGCTGTCTCTCAGACACTGTCTCTCAGACACTTCCTCTCAGACACTCTGTCTCTCAGACATTCTGTCGCTCAGACACTGCCTCTCAGAAAATCACTCTCTCAGACAATGCCTCTCAGACACTCTGCCCCTCAGACATTCTGTCGCTCAGACACTGCCTCTCAGAAAATCTCTCTCTCAGACAATGCCTCTCAGATACTCTGCCTCTCAGACAATCTGTCTCTCAGACACTGCCTCTCAGACACTCTGTCTCTCAGACACTGCCTCTCAGACACTCTGTCTCTCAGACACTCTGTTTCTCAGACACTTTGTTTCTCAGACACTCTGTCTATCAGACACTCTGTCTCGCAGACTCTGTCTTTCAGACACTCTGACTCTCAGACTCTCTGCCTCTCAGACACGCTGCCTCTCAGACTCTCTGCCTCTCAGATCTCTGCCTCTCAGATTCTATGACTTTCAGAAACTCTGTCTCTCTGACACTCTGACTCTCACACTCTCTGACTATCAGACACTCTGCCTCTCAGACACTTTGCCTCTCAGACAATCTGCCTTTCCGACTCACTGACTTTCAGACACTCTGCCAATCAGAAACTCTGTCTCTCAGATACTCTGTCTCAGACCCTCTGTCTCTCAGACACTCTGCCTCTCAGACCCACTGTCTCTCAGACAATCTGCCTCTCAGACACTCTGCATCTCAGATATTCTGTCTCTCAGACACTCTGCCTCTCAGACAATCTGTCTCTCAGACACTCTGCCTCTCAGACACTCTGCCTCTCAGACTCTCTGCCTCTCAGACACTCTGTCTATCTGACACTGCCTCTCAGACACGCTTTCTCTCAGACACTCTGTCTCTCAGACACTTCCTCTCAGACACTCTGTCTCTCAGACACTCTGCGTGTCAGACACTGCCTCTCAGACACTCTGCCTCTCAGACACTCTGCATCTCAAACACTCTGTCTCTCAGACATTCTGTCGCTCAGACACTGCCTCTCAGAAAATCTCTCTCTCAGACAATGCCTCTCAGACACGCTGCCTCTCAGACTCTCTGCCTCTCAGATCTCTGCCTCTCAGATTCTATGACTTTCAGAAACTCTGTCTCTCTGACACTCTGCCTCTCAGAATCTCTGACTATCAGACACTCTGCCTCTCAGACACTTTGCCTCTCAGACAATCTGCCTTTCCGACTCACTGACTTTCAGACACTCTGCCAATCAGAAACTCTGTCTCTCAGATACTCTCTCTCAGACCCTCTGTCTCTCAGACATTCTGCCTCTCAGACCCACTCTCTCTCAGACCCTCTGTCTCTCAGACACTCTGCCTCTCAGACCCACTGTCTCTCAGACAATCTGCCTCTCAGACACTCTGCATCTCAGATATTCTGTCTCTCAGACACTCTCCCTCTCAGACACTCTGTCTCTCAGACACTCTGTCTCTCAGACACAATGTCTCTCAGACTCCCTGCCTCTCCGACACTCTGTCTCTCAGACACTCTGTCTCTCAGACTCTCTGTCTCTCAGACACTCTGTTTCTCAGACACTCTGACTCTGTGACTCTCTGCCTCTCAGACACGCTGCCTCTCAGACACTCTGTCTCTCAGACAACCTGCCTCTCAGACACTCTGTCTCTCAGATGCACTGCCTCTCAGACCCTCTGTCTCTGAGACAATCTGTCTCTCATACAATCTGCCTCTCAGACACTCTGCCTCTCAGATACTCTGTCTGTCAGAAACTCTGCCTCTCAGACACTGCCTCTCAGACACTGCCTCTCAGATACTCTGCCTCTCAGACACTCTGTCTCTCAGACAATCTGTCGCTCAGACACTCTGTCTCTCAGACACTGCCTCTCAGACACTCTGACTCTCAGACACTCTGCCTCTCAGACACGCTGCCTCTCAGACATTCTGTCTCTCAGACAACCTGCCTCTCAGACACTCTGTCTCTCAGATGCACTGCCTCTCAGACCCTCTGTCTCTGAGACACTCTGTCTCTCATACAATCTGCCTCTCAGACACTCTGCCTCTCAGATACTCTGTCTGTCAGAAACTCTGCCTCTCAGACACTGCCTCTCAGACACTGCCTCTCAGATACTCTGCCTCTCAGACACTCTGTCTCTCAGACAATCTGTCGCTCAGACACTCTGTCTCTCAGACACTGCCTCTCAGACACTCTGACTCTCAGACACTCTGCCTCTCAGACACTGCCACTCAGACACTGCCTCTCAGACACTCTGCCTCTCAGACACTCTGTCTCCCAGACACTCACTCTCAGACACTCCGTCTCTCAGACATTCTGTCGCTCAGACACTGCCTCTCAGAAAATCGCTCTCTCAGACACTGCCTCTCAGACACTCTGCCTCTCAGACACAATGTCTCTCAGACTCTCTGCCTCTCAGACACTCTGTCTCTCAGACACTCTGTCTCTCAGAAACTCTGCCTCTCACAGTCTCTGCCTCTCAGACACCCTGTCTCTCAAACAATCTGCCTCTCAGACACTCTGTCTCTGAGACACTCTGTCTCTCAGACAATCTGCCTCTCAGACACTCTGCCTCTCAGATACTCTGTCTCTCAGAAACTCTGCCTCTCAGACACTCTGCCTCTCAAATACTCTGTCTCTCAGACACCATGTCGCTCAGACACTCTGTCTCTCAGACACTGCCTCTCAGACACTCTGTCTCTCAGACATTCTGCCTCTCAGACAATGCCTCTCAGACACTGCCTCTCAGACACTCTGCCTCTCAGACAATCTGTCTCTCAGAAAATCTGCCTCTCACAGTCTCTGCCTCTCAGACTCCCTGACTTTCAGACACTCTGCCTCTCAGACATTATGTCTCTCATATACTCTGCTTCTCAGACAATCCGCCTCTCAGACACACTGTCTCTCAGAATCTCTGCCTCTCAGACACTCTGTCTCTCAGACACTCTGTCTCTCAGACACACTGCCTCTCAGACACTCTTTCTATCAGACACTGCCCCTCAGACACGCTGCCTCTCAGACACTTTCTCTCAGACACTGCCTCACAGACACTCTGTCTCTCAGACACTGCCTCTCAGACACTCTGCCTCTCAGACACTCTGCCTCTCAGACACTCTGTCTCTCAGACATTCTGTCGCTCAGACACTGCCTCTCAGAAAATCTCTCTCTCAGGCACTGCCTCTCAGACACTCTGCCTCTCAGACGTTCTGTCACTCAGACACTGCCTCTCAGACACTCTGTCTCTCAGACACTGCCTCTCAGTCACTCGGTCTCTCAGACACTCTGCCTCTCAGACACTGCCACTAAGAATCTGCCTCTCAGACATTCTGCCTCTCAGACAATCTGTCTCTCAGACACACTGTCTCTGAGACACTCTGTCTCTCAGACACAATGTCTCTCAGACTCTCTGTCTCTCAGACACTCTGTTTCTCAGACACTCTGCCTCTCAGAAACTCTGCCTCTCAGACACTGCCTCTCACACACTCTGCCTCTGAGACATTCTGTCACTCAGACACTGCCTCTCAGACAATCTGTCTCTCTGACACTGCCTCTCAGACACTCTGTCTCTCAGACACTCTGCCTCTCAGACATTGCCACTAAGACACTGCCTCTCAGACACTCTGCCTCTCAGACAATCTGTCTCTCAGACACACTGTCTCTGAGACACTCTGTCTCTCAGACACAGTGTCTCTCAGACCCTCTGTCTCTCAGACCCTCTGTCTCTCAGACACACTGCCTCTCAGATACTCTGTCTCTCAGACACTCTGTCTCGCAGACACAATGTGTCTCAGACAATCTGTCTTGCAGACTCTCTGCCTCTCAGACACGCTGCCTCTCAGACACTCTGTCTCTCAGACAACCTGCCTCTCAGACACTCTGTCTCTCAGATACACTGCCTCTCAGACCCTCTGTCTCTGAGACACTCTGTCTCTCATACAATCTGCCTCTCAGACACTCTGCCTCTCAGATACTCTGTCTGTCAGAAACTCTGCCTCTCAGACACTGCCTCTCAGACACTGCCTCTCAGATACTCTGCCTCTCAGACACTCTGCCTCTCAGACACTCTGTCGCTCAGACACTCTGTCTCTCAGACACTGCCTCTCAGACACTCTGACTCTCAGACACTCTGCCTCTCAGACACTGCCTCTCAGACACTGCCTCTCAGACACTCTGCCTCTCAGACACTCTGTCTCCCAGACAATCTGCCTCTCAGACCCTCTGTCTCTCAGACACTCAGTCGCTCAGATACTGCTTCTCAGGCACTCTGTGTGTCTGACACTCTGCCTGTCAGCCACTCTGCCTCTCAGACACTATGTCTCTCAGAAAATCTGCCTCTCACAGTCTCTGCCTCTCAGGCTCCCTGACTTTCAGACACTCTGCCTCTCAGACACTATGTCTCTCATATAATCTGCCTCTCAGACAATCCGCCTCTCAGACACTCTGTCTCTCAGACACTCTGCCTCTCAGACACTCTGTCTCTCAGACAATCTGTCTCTCAGAATCTCTGCTTCTCAGACACTCTGTCTCACAGACACTCTGACTCTCAGACACTATGTCTCTCATATACTCTGCCTCTAAGACAATCCGCCTCTCAGACTCTCTGTCTCTCAGACACTCTGCCTCTCAGACACTCTGTCTATCAGACACTCTGCCTCTCAGACACTCTGTCTCTCAGACACTCTGCCTCTCAGACACTCTGTCTCACAGACACTCTGCCTCTCGGACACAATGTCTCTCAGACTCTCTGCCTCTCAGACACTCTGCCTCTCAAACACGCTGTCTCTCAGACACTGTTTCTCAGACACTTCCTCTCAGACACTCTGTCTCTCAGACACTCTGCGTCTCAGAAACTGCCTCTCAGACACTCTGTCTCTCAGACACTGAATCTCAGACACTCTGACTCTCAGACACTATGTCTCTCATATACTCTGCCTCTCAGACACTCTGTCTCTCAGACACTCTGCCTCTCAGACACTCTGCCTATCAGACACTCTGCCTCTCAGACACTCTGTCTCTCAGACACTCTGCCTCTTAGACCCTCTGTCTCACAGACACTCTGCCTCTCAGACACACTGCATCTCAGACACACTGTCTCTCAGACATTGTCACTCAGACAGTGCCTCTCAGAAAATCGCTCTCTCAGACACTGCCTCTCAGACACTCTGTCTCTCAGACACTCTGTCTCACAGACACTCTGTCTCTCAGACACAATGTCTCTCAGACTCTCTGCCTCTCAGACACTCTGCCTCTCAGACACGCTGTCTCTCAGACACTGTTTCTCAGACACTTCCTCTCAGACACTCTGTCTCTCAGAGACTCTGCGTCTCAGAAACTGCCTCTCAGACACTCTTCTCTCAGACACTCTGCATCTCAGACACTCTGTCTCTCAGAAATTCTGTCGCTCAGACACTGCCTCTCAGAAAATCGCTCTCTCAGACACTGCCTCTCAGTTACTCTGCCTCTCAGACATTCAGTCACTCAGTCACTGCCTCTCAGACACTCTGTCTCTCAGACACTCTGACTCTCAGACACTCTGTCTCTCAGACACTCTGTCTCACAGACACTCTGTCTCTCAGACACAATGTCTCTCAAACTCTCTGCCTCTCAGAAACTCTGTCTCTCAGAAACTCTGTCTCTCAGACACTCTGTTTCTCAGACACTCTGTCTCTGAGACTCTCTGCCTCTCAGACACGCTGCCTCTCAGACACACTGCCTCTCAGACACACTGTCTCTCAGACAATCTGTCTTTCAGACTCTCTGCCTCTCAGACAATCTGCCTCTCAGACTGTCTGCATCTCAGATACTCTGTCTCTCAGACACTCTCCCTCTCAGACACTCTGTCTCTCAGACACTCTGTCTCTCAGACACTCTGCCTCTCAGACAATCTGTCTCTCAGACACTCTGCCTATCAGACACTCTGTCTCACACTCTCACTGCCTCTCAGACACTCTGCATGCCAGACACTCTGTCTCTCAGATTCTCTGCCTCTCAGACACTCTGTCTATCAGACACTGCCTCTCAGACACGCTGTCTCTCAGACACTGTCTCTCAGACACTTCCTCTCAGACACTCTGTCTCTCAGACATTCTGTCGCTCAGACACTGCCTCTCAGAAAATCACTCTCTCAGACAATGCCTCTCAGACACTCTGCCCCTCAGACATTCTGTCACTCAGACACTGCCTCTCAGGCACTCTGTCTCTCAGACATTCTGTCGCTCAGACACTGCCTCTCAGAAAATCTCTCTCTCAGACAATGCCTCTCAGACACTCTGACTCTCAGACATTCTGTCACTCAGACACTGCCTCTCAGACACTCTGTCTCTCAGACACTGCCTCTCAGACACTCTGTCTCTCAGACACTCTGTTTCTCAGACACTCTGTTTCTCAGACACTCTGTCTATCAGACACTCTGTCTCTCAGACACTGTCTTTCAGACACTCTGACTCTCAGACTCTCTGCCTCTCAGACACGCTGCCTCTCAGACTCTCTGCCTCTCAGATCTCTGCCTCTCAGATTCTATGACTTTCAGAAACTCTGTCTCTCTGACACTCTGACTCTCACACTCTCTGACTATCAGACACTCTGCCTCTCAGACACTTTGCCTCTCAGACAATCTGCCTTTCCGACTCACTGACTTTCAGACACTCTGCCAATCAGAAACTCTGTCTCTCAGATACTCTGTCTCAGACCCTCTGTCTCTCAGACACTCTGCCTCTCAGACCCACTGTCTCTCAGACAATCTGCCTCTCAGACACTCTGCATCTCAGATATTCTGTCTCTCAGACACTCTGCCTCTCAGACAATCTGTCTCTCAGACACTCTGCCTCTCAGACACTCTGCCTCTCAGACTCTCTGCCTCTCAGACACTCTGTCTATCTGACACTGCTTCTCAGACACGCTTTCTCTCAGACACTCTGTCTCTCAGACACTTCCTCTCAGACACTCTGTCTCTCAGACACTCTGCGTGTCAGACACTGCCTCTCAGACACTCTGCCTCTCAGACACTCTGCATCTCAAACACGCTGTCTCTCAGACATTCTGTCGCTCAGACACTGCCTCTCAGAAAATCTCTCTCTCAGACAATGCCTCTCAGACACGCTGCCTCTCAGACTCTCTGCCTCTCAGATCTCTGCCTCTCAGATTCTATGACTTTCAGAAACTCTGTCTCTCTGACACTCTGACTCTCACACTCTCTGACTATCAGACACTCTGCCTCTCAGACACTTTGCCTCTCAGACAATCTGCCTTTCCGACTCACTGACTTTCAGACACTCTGCCAATCAGAAACTCTGTCTCCTAGATACTCTCTCTCAGACCCTCTGTCTCTCAGACACTGCCTCTCAGACACTCTGTCTCTCAGACACTCTGTTTCTCAGACACTTTGTTTCTCAGACACTCTGTCTATCAGACACTCTGTCTCGCAGACTCTGTCTTTCAGACACTCTGACTCTCAGACTCTCTGCCTCTCAGACACGCTGCCTCTCAGACTCTCTGCCTCTCAGATCTCTGCCTCTCAGATTCTATGACTTTCAGAAACTCTGTCTCTCTGACACTCTGACTCTCACACTCTCTGACTATCAGACACTCTGCCTCTCAGACACTTTGCCTCTCAGACAATCTGCCTTTCCGACTCACTGACTTTCAGACACTCTGCCAATCAGAAACTCTGTCTCTCAGATACTCTGTCTCAGACCCTCTGTCTCTCAGACACTCTGCCTCTCAGACCCACTGTCTCTCAGACAATCTGCCTCTCAGACACTCTGCATCTCAGATATTCTGTCTCTCAGACACTCTGCCTCTCAGACAATCTGTCTCTCAGACACTCTGCCTCTCAGACACTCTGCCTCTCAGACTCTCTGCCTCTCAGACACTCTGTCTATCTGACACTGCCTCTCAGACACGCTTTCTCTCAGACACTCTGTCTCTCAGACACTTCCTCTCAGACACTCTGTCTCTCAGACACTCTGCGTGTCAGACACTGCCTCTCAGACACTCTGCCTCTCAGACACTCTGCATCTCAAACACTCTGTCTCTCAGACATTCTGTCGCTCAGACACTGCCTCTCAGAAAATCTCTCTCTCAGACAATGCCTCTCAGACACGCTGCCTCTCAGACTCTCTGCCTCTCAGATCTCTGCCTCTCAGATTCTATGACTTTCAGAAACTCTGTCTCTCTGACACTTTGCCTCTCAGACAATCTGCCTTTCCGACTCACTGACTTTCAGACACTCTGCCAATCAGAAACTCTGTCTCTCAGATACTCTCTCTCAGACCCTCTGACTCTCAGACATTCTGCCTCTCAGACCCACTCTCTCTCAGACCCTCTGTCTCTCAGACACTCTGCCTCTCAGACCCACTGTCTCTCAGACAATCTGCCTCTCAGACACTCTGCATCTCAGATATTCTGTCTCTCAGACACTCTCCCTCTCAGACACTCTGTCTCTCAGACACTCTGTCTCTCAGACACAATGTCTCTCAGACTCCCTGCCTCTCCGACACTCTGTCTCTCAGACACTCTGTCTCTCAGACTCTCTGTCTCTCAGACACTCTGTTTCTCAGACACTCTGACTCTGTGACTCTCTGCCTCTCAGACACGCTGCCTCTCAGACACTCTGTCTCTCAGACAACCTGCCTCTCAGACACTCTGTCTCTCAGATGCACTGCCTCTCAGACCCTCTGTCTCTGAGACACTCTGTCTCTCATACAATCTGCCTCTCAGACACTCTGCCTCTCAGATACTCTGTCTGTCAGAAACTCTGCCTCTCAGACACTGCCTCTCAGACACTGCCTCTCAGATACTCTGCCTCTCAGACACTCTGTCTCTCAGACAATCTGTCGCTCAGACACTCTGTCTCTCAGACACTGCCTCTCAGACACTCTGACTCTCAGACACTCTGCCTCTCAGACACTGCCACTCAGACACTGCCTCTCAGACACTCTGCTTCTCAGACATTCTGTCTCCCAGACACTCACTCTCAGACACTCCGTCTCTCAGACATTCTGTCGCTCAGACACTGCCTCTCAGAAAATCGCTCTCTCAGACACTGCCTCTCAGACACTCTGCCTCTCAGACACAATGTCTCTCAGACTCTCTGCCTCTCAGACACTCTGTCTCTCAGACACTCTGTCTCTCAGAAACTCTGCCTCTCACAGTCTCTGCCTCTCAGACACCCTGTCTCTCAGACAATCTGCCTCTCAGACACTCTGTCTCTGAGACACTCTGTCTCTCAGACAATCTGCCTCTCAGACACTCTGCCTCTCAGATACTCTGTCTCTCAGAAACTCTGCCTCTCAGACACTCTGCCTCTCAAATACTCTGTCTCTCAGACACCATGTCGCTCAGACACTCTGTCTCTCAGACACTGCCTCTCAGACACTCTGTCTCTCAGACATTCTGCCTCTCAGACACTGCCTCTCAGACACTGCCTCTCAGACACTCTGCCTCTCAGACAATCTGTCTCTCAGAAAATCTGCCTCTCACAGTCTCTGCCTCTCAGACTCCCTGACTTTCAGACACTCTGCCTCTCAGACATTATGTCTCTCATATACTCTGCTTCTCAGACAATCCGCCTCTCAGACACACTGTCTCTCAGAATCTCTGCCTCTCAGACACTCTGTCTCTCAGACACTCTGTCTCTCAGACACACTGCCTCTCAGACACTCTTTCTATCAGACACTGCCCCTCAGACACGCTGCCTCTCAGACACTTTCTCTCAGACACTGCCTCACAGACACTCTGTCTCTCAGACACTGCCTCTCAGACACTCTGCCTCTCAGACACTCTGCCTCTCAGACACTCTGTCTCTCAGACATTCTGTCGCTCAGACACTGCCTCTCAGAAAATCTCTCTCTCAGGCACTGCCTCTCAGACACTCTGCCTCTCAGACGTTCTGTCACTCAGACACTGCCTCTCAGACACTCTGTCTCTCAGACACTGCCTCTCAGTCACTCGGTCTCTCAGACACTCTGCCTCTCAGACACTGCCACTAAGAATCTGCCTCTCAGACATTCTGCCTCTCAGACAATCTGTCTCTCAGACACACTGTCTCTGAGACACTCTGTCTCTCAGACACAATGTCTCTCAGACTCTCTGTCTCTCAGACACTCTGTTTCTCAGACACTCTGCCTCTCAGAAACTCTGCCTCTCAGACACTGCCTCTCAGACACTCTGCCTCTGAGACATTCTGTCACTCAGACACTGCCTCTCAGACAATCTGTCTCTCTGACACTGCCTCTCAGACACTCTGTCTCTCAGACACTCTGCCTCTCAGACATTGCCACTAAGACACTGCCTCTCAGACACTCTGCCTCTCAGACAATCTGTCTCTCAGACACACTGTCGCTCAGATACTGCTTCTCAGACACTCTGTGTGTCAGACACTCTGCCTGTCAGCCACTCTGCCTCTCAGACACTATGTCTCTCAGAAAATCTGCCTCTCACAGTCTCTGCCTCTCAGGCTCCCTGACTTTCAGACACTCTGCCTCTCAGACACTATGTCTCTCATATAATCTGCCTCTCAGACAATCCGCCTCTCAGACACTCTGTCTCTCAGACACTCTGCCTCTCAGACACTCTGTCTCTCAGACAATCTGTCTCTCAGAATCTCTGCTTCTCAGACACTCTGTCTCACAGACACTCTGACTCTCAGACACTATGTCTCTCATATACTCTGCCTCTAAGACAATCCGCCTCTCAGACTCTCTGTCTCTCAGACACTCTGCCTCTCAGACACTCTGTCTATCAGACACTCTGCCTCTCAGACACTCTGTCTCTCAGACACTCTGCCTCTCAGACACTCTGTCTCACAGACACTCTGCCTCTCAGACACAATGTCTCTCAGACTCTCTGCCTCTCAGACACTCTGCCTCTCAAACACGCTGTCTCTCAGACACTGTTTCTCAGACACTTCCTCTCAGACACTCTGTCTCTCAGACACTCTGCGTCTCAGAAACTGCCTCTCAGACACTCTGTCTCTCAGACACTGAATCTCAGACACTCTGACTCTCAGACACTATGTCTCTCATATACTCTGCCTCTCAGACACTCTGTCTCTCAGACACTCTGCCTCTCAGACACTCTGCCTATCAGACACTCTGCCTCTCAGACACTCTTTCTCTCTGACACTCTGCCTCTTAGACACTCTGTCTCACAGACACTCTGCCTCTCAGACACACTGCATCTCAGACACACTGTCTCTCAGACATTGTCACTCAGACAGTGCCTCTCAGAAAATCGCTCTCTCAGACACTGCCTCTCAGACACTCTGTCTCTCAGACACTCTGTCTCACAGACACTCTGTCTCTCAGACACAATGTCTCTCAGACTCTCTGCCTCTCAGACACTCTGCCTCTCAGACACGCTGTCTCTCAGACACTGTTTCTCAGACACTTCCTCTCAGACACTCTGTCTCTCAGAGACTCTGCGTCTCAGAAACTGCCTCTCAGACACTCTTCTCTCAGACACTCTGCATCTCAGACACTCTGTCTCTCAGACATTCTGTCGCTCAGACACTGCCTCTCAGAAAATCGCTCTCTCAGACACTGCCTCTCAGTTACTCTGCCTCTCAGACATTCTGTCACTCAGTCACTGCCTCTCAGACACTCTGTCTCTCAGACACTCTGACTCTCAGACACTCTGTCTCTCAGACACTCTGTCTCACAGACACTCTGTCTCTCAGACACAATGTCTCTCAAACTCTCTGCCTCTCAGAAACTCTGTCTCTCAGAAACTCTGTCTCTCAGACACTCTGTTTCTCAGACACTCTGTCTCTGAGACTCTCTGCCTCTCAGACACGCTGCCTCTCAGAGACACTGCCTCTCAGACACACTGTCTCTCAGACAATCTGTCTTTCAGACTCTCTGCCTCTCAGACAATCTGCCTCTCAGACTGTCTGCATCTCAGATACTCTGTCTCTCAGACACTCTCCCTCTCAGACACTCTGTCTCTCAGACACTCTGTCTCTCAGACACTCTGCCTCTCAGACAATCTGTCTCTCAGACACTCTGCCTATCAGACACTCTGTCTCACACTCTCACTGCCTCTCAGACACTCTGCATGCCAGACACTCTGTCTCTCAGATTCTCTGCCTCTCAGACTCTCTGCCTCTCAGACTCTCTGCCTCTCAGACACTCTGTCTATCAGACACTGCCTCTCAGACACGCTGTCTCTCAGACACTGTCTCTCAGACACTTCCTCTCAGACACTCTGTCTCTCAGACATTCTGTCGCTCAGACACTGCCTCTCAGAAAATCACTCTCTCAGACAATGCCTCTCAGACACTCTGCCCCTCAGACATTCTGTCACTCAGACACTGCCTCTCAGGCACTCTGTCTCTCAGACATTCTGTCGCTCAGACACTGCCTCTCAGAAAATCTCTCTCTCAGACAATGCCTCTCAGACACTCTGCCTCTCAGACATTCTGTCACTCAGACACTGCCTCTCAGACACTCTGTCTCTCAGACACTGCCTCTCAGACACTCTGTCTCTCAG
The DNA here is from genome assembly GCA_026770705.1 of Isurus oxyrinchus. Lineage (NCBI taxonomy): Eukaryota > Metazoa > Chordata > Chondrichthyes > Lamniformes > Lamnidae > Isurus > Isurus oxyrinchus. The sequence goes on along the minus strand of JANJGN010000259.1, from coordinate 385,866 downwards.
ACACTCTGTTTCTCAGACACTCTGTTTCTCAGACACTCTGTCTATCAGACACTCTGTCTCTCAGACACTGTCTTTCAGACACTCTGACTCTCAGACTCTCTGCCTCTCAGACACGCTGCCTCTCAGACTCTCTGCCTCTCAGATCTCTGCCTCTCAGATTCTATGACTTTCAGAAACTCTGTCTCTCTGACACTCTGACTCTCACACTCTCTGACTATCAGACACTCTGCCTCTCAGACACTTTGCCTCTCAGACAATCTGCCTTTCCGACTCACTGACTTTCAGACACTCTGCCAATCAGAAACTCTGTCTCTCAGATACTCTCTCTCAGACCCTCTGTCTCTCAGACACTCTGCCTCTCAGACCCACTGTCTCTCAGACAATCTGCCTCTCAGACACTCTGCATCTCAGATATTCTGTCTCTCAGACACTCTGCCTCTCAGACAATCTGTCTCTCAGACACTCTGCCTCTCAGACACTCTGCCTCTCAGACTCTCTGCCTCTCAGACACTCTGTCTATCTGACACTGCCTCTCAGACACGCTTTCTCTCAGACACTCTGTCTCTCAGACACTTCCTCTCAGACACTCTGTCTCTCAGACACTCTGCGTGTCAGACACTGCCTCTCAGACACTGTGCCTCTCAGACACTCTGCATCTCAAACACGCTGTCTCTCAGACATTCTGTCGCTCAGACACTGCCTCTCAGAAAATCTCTCTCTCAGACAATGCCTCTCAGACACGCTGCCTCTCAGACTCTCTGCCTCTCAGATCTCTGCCTCTCAGATTCTATGACTTTCAGAAACTCTGTCTCTCTGACACTCTGACTCTCACACTCTCTGACTATCAGACACTCTGCCTCTCAGACACTTTGCCTCTCAGACAATCTGCCTTTCCGACTCACTGACTTTCAGACACTCTGCCAATCAGAAACTCTGTCTCTCAGATACTCTCTCTCAGACCCTCTGTCTCTCAGACATTCTGCCTCCAGGACCCACTCTCTCTCAGACCCTCTGTCTCTCAGACACTCTGCCTCTCAGACCCACTGTCTCTCAGACAATCTGCCTCTCAGACACTCTGCATCTCAGATATTCTGTCTCTCAGACACTCTCCCTCTCAGACACTCTGTCTCTCAGACACTCTGTCTCTCAGACACAATGTCTCTCAGACTCCCTCCCTCTCCGACACTCTGTCTCTCAGACACTCTGTCTCTCAGACTCTCTGTCTCTCAGACACTCTGTTTCTCAGACACTCTGACTCTGTGACTCTCTGCCTCTCAGACACTCTGCATGCCAGACACTCTGTCTCTCAGATTCTCTGCCTCTCAGACTCTCTGCCTCTCAGACTCTCTGCCTCTCAGACACTCTGTCTATCAGAAACTGCCTCTCAGACACGCTGTCTCTCAGACACTGTCTCTCAGACACTTCCTCTCAGACACTCTGTCTCTCAGACATTCTGTCGCTCAGACACTGCCTCTCAGAAAATCACTCTCTCAGACAATGCCTCTCAGACACTCTGCCCCTCAGACATTCTGTCACTCAGACACTGCCTCTCAGACACTCTGTCTCTCAGACATTCTGTCGCTCAGACACTGCCTCTCAGACACTCTGTCTCTCAGACACTGCCTCTCAGACAATCTGTCTCTCAGACACTCTGTTTCTCAGACACTCTGTTTCTCAGACACTCTGTCTATCAGACACTCTGACTCTCAGACTCTCTGCCTCTCAGACACGCTGCCTCTCAGACTCTCTGCCTCTCAGATCTCTGCCTCTCAGATTCTATGACTTTCAGAAACTCTGTCTCTCTGACACTCTGACTCTCACACTCTCTGACTATCAGACACTCTGCCTCTCAGACACTTTGCCTCTCAGACAATCTGCCTTTCCGACTCACTGACTTTCAGACACTCTGCCAATCAGAAACTCTGTCTCTCAGATACTCTCTCTCAGACCCTCTGTCTCTCAGACACTCTGCCTCTCAGACCCACTGTCTCTCAGACAATCTGCCTCTCAGACACTCTGCATCTCAGATATTCTGTCTCTCAGACACTCTGCCTCTCAGACAATCTGTCTCTCAGACACTCTGCCTCTCAGACACTCTGCCTCTCAGACTCTCTGCCTCTCAGACACTCTGTCTATCTGACAATGCCTCTCAGACACTCTTTCTCTCAGACACTCTGTCTCTCAGACACTTCCTCTCAGACACTCTGTCTCTCAGACACTCTGCGTGTCAGACACTGCCTCTCAGACACTCTGCCTCTCAGACACACTGCATCACAAACACTCTGTCTCTCAGACATTCTGTCGCTCAGACACTGCCTCTCAGAAAATCTCTCTCTCAGACAACGCCTCTCAGACACGCTGCCTCTCAGACTCTCTGCCTCTCAGATCTCTGCCTCTCAGATTCTATGACTTTCAGAAACTCTGTCTCTCTGACACTCTGCCTCTCAGACTCTCTGACTATCAGACACTCTGACTATCAGACACTTTGCCTCTCAGACAATCTGCCTTTCCGACTCACTGACTTTCAGACACTCTGCCAATCAGAAACTCTGTCTCTCAGATACTCTCTCTCAGACCCTCTGTCTCTCAGACATTCTGCCTCCAGGACCCACTCTCTCTCAGTCCCTCTGTCTCTCAGAAACTCTGCCTCTCAGACGCACTGCCTCTCAGACAATCTGCCTCTCAGACAATCTGCATCTCAGATATTCTGTCTCTCAGACACTCTCCCTCTCAGACACTCTGTCTCTCAGACACTCTGTCTCTCAGACACAATGTCTCTCAGACTCCCTGCCTCTCCGACACTCTGTCTCTCAGACACTCTGTCTCTCAGACTCTCTGTCTCTCAGACACTCTGTTTCTCAGACACTCTGACTCTGTGACTCTCTGCCTCTCAGACACGCTGCCTCTCAGACACTCTGTCTCTCAGACAACCTGCCTCTCAGACACTCTGTCTCTCAGATGCACTGCCTCTCAGACCCTCTGTCTCTGAGACACTCTGTCTCTCATACAATCTGCCTCTCAGACACTCTGCCTCTCAGATACTCTGTCTGTCAGAAACTCTGCCTCTCAGACACTGCCTCTCAGAAACTGCCTCTCAGATACTCTGCCTCTCAGACACTCTGTCTCTCAGACAATCTGTCGCTCAGACACTCTGTCTCTCAGACACTGCCTCTCAGACACTCTGACTCTCAGACACTCTGCCTCTCAGACACTGCCACTCAGACACTGCCTCTCAGACACTCTGCCTCTCAGACACTCTGTCTCCCAGACACTCTCTCTCAGACACTCTATCTCTCAGACATTCTGTCGCTCAGACACTGCCTCTCAGAAAATCGCTCTCTCAGACAATGCCTCTCAGACACTCTGTCTCTCAGACACAATGTCTCTCAGACTCTCTGCCTCTCAGACACTCTGTCTCTCAGACTCTCTGTCTCTCAGAAACTCTGCCTCTCACAGTCTCTGCCTCTCAGACACCCTGTCTCTCAGACAATCTGCCTCTCAGACACTCTGTCTCTGAGACACTCTGTCTCTCAGACAATCTGCCTGTCAGACACTCTGCCTCTCAGATACTCTGTCTCTCAGAAACTCTGCCTCTCAGACACACTGCCTCTCAAATACTCTGTCTCTCAGACACCATGTCGCTCAGACACTCTGTCTCTCAGACACTCTGCCTGTCAGACACTCTGTCTCACACTCTCACTGCCTCTCAGACACTCTGCATGCCAGACACTCTGTCTCTCAGATTCTCTGCCTCTCAGACTCTCTGCCTCTCAGACTCTCTGCCTCTCAGACACTCTGTCTATCAGACACTGCCTCTCAGACACGCTGTCTCTCAGACACTGTCTCTCAGACACTTCCTCTCAGACACTCTGTCTCTCAGACATTCTGTCGCTCAGACACTGCCTCTCAGAAAATCACTCTCTCAGACAATGCCTCTCAGACACTCTGCCCCTCAGACAATCTGTCACTCAGACACTGCCTCTCAGACACTCTGTCTCTCAGACATTCTGTCGCTCAGACACTGCCTCTCAGAAAATCTCTCTCTCAGACAATGCCTCTCAGACACTCTGCCTCTCAGAAACTCTGCCTCTCAGACACTGCCTCTCAGACACTCTGCCTCTGAGACATTCTGTCTCTCAGACACTGCCTCTCAGACAATCTGTCTCTCAGACACTGCCTCTCAGACACTCTGTCTCTCAGACACTCTGCCTCTCAGACATTGCCACTAAGACACTGCCTCTCAGACACTCTGCCTCTCAGACAATCTGTCTCTCATACACACTGTCTCTGAGACACTCTTTCTCTCAGACTCAGTGTCTCTCAGATACTCTGTCTCTCAGACACTCTGTCTCGCAGACACACTGTGTCTCAGACAATCTGTCTTGCAGACTCTCTGCCTCTCAGACACGCTGCCTCTCAGACACTCTGTCTCTCAGACAACCTGCCTCTCAGACACTCTGTCTCTCAGATACACTGCCTCTCAGACCCTCTGTCTCTGAGACACTCTGTCTCTCATACAATCTGCCTCTCAGACACTCTGCCTCTCAGATACTCTGTCTGTCAGAAACTCTGCCTCTCAGACACTGCCTCTCAGACACTATGCCTCTCAGACACTCTGTCTCCCAGACAATCTGCCTCTCAGACCCTCTGTCTCTCAGACACTCAGTCGCTCAGATACTGCTCTCAGACACTCTGTGTGTCAGACACTCTGCCTATCAGCCACTCTGCCTCTCAGACACTCTGTCTCTCAGAAAATCTGCCTCTCACAGTCTCTGCCTCTCAGGCTCCCTGACTTTCAGACACTCTGCCTCTCAGACACTATGTCTCTCATATAATCTGCCTCTCAGACAATCCGCCTCTCAGACACTCTGTCTCTCAGACACTCTGCCTCTCAGACACTCTGTCTCTCAGACAATCTGTCTCTCAGAATCTCTGCTTCTCAGACACTCTGTCTCACAGACACTCTGACTCTCAGACACTATGTCTCTCATATACTCTGCCTCTAAGACAATCCGCCTCTCAGACACTCTGTCACTCAGACACTCTGCCTCTCAGACACTCTGTCTATCAGACACTCTGCCTCTCAGACACTCTGTCTCTCAGACACTCTGCCTCTCAGACACTCTGCATCTCAGACACTCTGTCTCTCAGACATTGTCACTCAGACAGTGCCTCTCAGAAAATTGCTCTCTCAGTCACTGCCTCTCAGACACTCTGTCTCTCAGACACTCTGTCTCACAGACACTCTGTCTCTCAGACACAATGTCTCTCAGACTCTCTGCCTCTCAGACACTCTGCCTCTCAGACACGCTGTCTCTCAGACACTGTTTCTCAGACACTTCCTCTCAGACACTCTGTCTCTCAGACACTCTGCGTCTCAGAAACTGCCTCTCAGACACTCTGTCTCTCAGACACTGAATCTCAGACACTCTGACTCTCAGACACTATGTCTCTCATATACTCTGCCTCTCAGACAATCCGCCTCTCAGACACTCTGTCTCTCAGACACTCTGTCTCTCAGACACTCTGCCTCTTAGACACTCTGTCTCACAGACACTCTGCCTCTCAGACACACTGCATCTCAGACACACTGTCCCTCAGACATTGTCACTCAGACAGTGCCTCTCAGAAAATCGCTCTCTCAGACACTGCCTCTCAGACACTCTGTCTCTCAGACACTCTGTCTCACAGACACTCTGTCTCTCAGACACAATGTCTCTCAGACTCTCTGCCTCTCAGACACTCTGCCTCTCAGACACGCTGTCTCTCAGACACTGTTTCTCAGACACTTCCTCACAGACACTCTGTCTCTCAGACACTCTGCGTCTCAGAAACTGCCTCTCAGACACTCTGCCTCTCAGACACTCTGCATCTCAGACACTCTGTCTCTCAGACATTCTGTCGCTCAGACACTGCCTCTCAGAAAATCGCTCTCTCAGACACTGCCTCTCAGTTACTCTGCCTCTCAGACATTCTGTCACTCAGTCACTGCCTCTCAGACACTCTGTATCTCAGACACTCTGGCTCTCAGACAGTGCCTATCAGACACTGCCTCTCAGACACTCTGCCTCTCAGACAGTCTGTCTCTCAGACACTCTGTCTCACAGACACTCTGTCTCTCAGACACAATGTCTCTCAAACTCTCTGCCTCTCAGACACTCTGTCTCTCAGAAACTCTGTCTCTCAGACACGCTGCCTCTCAGACACACTGCCTCTCAGACACACTGTCTCTCAGACAATCTGTCTTTCAGACTCTCTGCCTCTCAGACAATCTGCCTCTCAGACTGTCTGCATCTCAGATACTCTGTCTCTCAGACACTCTGTCTCTCAGACACTCTGTCTCTCAGACACTCTGTCTCTCAGACACTCTGCCTCTCAGACAATCTGTCTCTCAGACTCACTGCCTCTCAGACACTCTGTCTATCAGACACTGCCTCTCAGACACGCTGTCTCTCAGACACTGTCTCTCAGACACTTCCTCTCAGACACTCTGTCTCTCAGACATTCTGTCGCTCAGACACTGCCTCTCAGAAAATCACTGTCTCAGACAATGCCTCTCAGACACTCTGCCCCTCAGACATTCTGTCGCTCAGACACTGCCTCTCAGAAAATCTCTCTCTCAGACAATGCCTCTCAGATACTCTGCCTCTCAGACAATCTGTCTCTCAGACACTGCCTCTCAGACACTCTGTCTCTCAGACACTGCCTCTCAGACACTCTGTCTCTCAGACACTCTGTTTCTCAGACACTTTGTTTCTCAGACACTCTGTCTATCAGACACTCTGTCTCGCAGACTCTGTCTTTCAGACACTCTGACTCTCAGACTCTCTGCCTCTCAGACACGCTGCCTCTCAGACTCTCTGCCTCTCAGATCTCTGCCTCTCAGATTCTATGACTTTCAGAAACTCTGTCTCTCTGACACTCTGACTCTCACACTCTCTGACTATCAGACACTCTGCCTCTCAGACACTTTGCCTCTCAGACAATCTGCCTTTCCGACTCACTGACTTTCAGACACTCTGCCAATCAGAAACTCTGTCTCTCAGATACTCTCTCTCAGACCCACTGTCTCTCAGACAATCTGCCTCTCAGACACTCTGCATCTCAGATATTCTGTCTCTCAGACACTCTCCCTCTCAGAGACTCTGTCTCTCAGACACTCTGTCTCTCAGACACTCTGCCTCTCAGACAATCTGTCTCTCAGACACTCTGACTCTCAGACACTCTGCCTCTCAGACTCTCTGCCTCTCAGACACTCTGTCTATCTGACACTGCCTCTCAGACACGCTTTCTCTCAGACACTCTGTCTCTCAGACACTTCCTCTCAGACACTCTGTCTCTCAGACACTCTGTGTGTCAGACACTGCCTCTCAGACACTCTGCCTCTCAGACACTCTGCATCTCAAACACTCTGTCTCTCAGACATTCTGTCGCTCAGACACTGCCACTCAGAAAATCTCTCTCTCAGACAATGCCTCTCAGAAACGCTGCCTCTCAGACTCTCTGCCTCTCAGATCTCTGCCTCTCAGATTCTATGACTTTCAGAAACTCTGTCTCTCTGACACTCTGCCTCTCAGACTCTCTGACTATCAGACACTCTGCCTCTCAGACACTTTGCCTCTCAGACAATCTACCTTTCCGACTCACTGACTTTCAGACACTCTGCCAATCAGAAACTCTGTCTCTCAGATACTCTCTCTCAGACCGTCTGTCTCTCAGACATTCTGCCTCTCAGACCCACTCTCTCTCAGACCCTCTGTCTCTCAGACACTCTGCCTCTCAGACCCACTGTCTCTCAGACAATCTGCCTCTCAGACACTCTGCATCTCAGATATTCTGTCTCTCAGACACTCTGCCTCTCAGACACTCTGTCTCTCAGACACTCTGTCTCTCAGACACAATGTCTCTCAGACTCCCTGCCTCTCCGACACTCTGTCTCTCAGACACTCTGTCTCTCAGACTCTCTGTCTCTCAGACACTCTGTTTCTCAGACACTCTGACTCTGTGACTCTCTGCCTCTCAGACACGCTGCCTCTCAGACACTCTGTCTCTCAGACAACCTGCATCTCAGACACTCTGTCTCTCAGATGCACTGTCTCTCAGACCCTCTGTCTTTGAGACACTCTGTCTCTCATACAATCTGCCTCTCAGACACTCTGCCTCTCAGATACTCTGTCTGTCAGAAACTCTGCCTCTCAGACACTGCCTCTCAGACACTGCCTCTCAGATACTCTGCCTCTCAGACACTCTGTCTCTCAGACAATCTGTCGCTCAGACACTCTGTCTCTCAGACACTGCCTCTCAGACACTCTGACTCTCAGACACTCTGCCTCTCAGGCACTGCCTCTCAGACACTGCCTCTCAGACACTCTGCCTCTCAGACACTCTGTCTCCCAGACACTCTCTCTCAGACACTCCGTCTCTCAGACATTCTGTCGCTCAGACACTGCCTCTCAGAAAATCGCTCTCTCAGACACTGCCTCTCAGACACTCTGTCTCTCAGACACTGCCTCTCAGACACTCTGTCTCTCAGACACTCTGTTTCTCAGACACTTTGTTTCTCAGACACTCTGTCTATCAGACACTCTGTCTCTCAGACTCTGTCTTTCAGACACTCTGACTCTCAGACTCTCTGCCTCTCAGACACGCTGCCTCTCAGACTCTCTGCCTCTCAGATCTCTGCCTCTCAGATTCTATGACTTTCAGAAACTCTGTCTCTCTGACACTCTGACTCTCACACTCTCTGACTATCAGACACTCTGCCTCTCAGACACTTTGCCTCTCAGACAATCTGCCTTTCCGACTCACTGACTTTCAGACACTCTGCCAATCAGAAACTCTGTCTCTCAGATACTCTGTCTCAGACCCTCTGTCTCTCAGACACTCTGCCTCTCAGACCCACTGTCTCTCAGACAATCTGCCTCTCAGACACTCTGCATCTCAGATATTCTGTCTCTCAGACACTCTCCCTCTCAGACACTCTGTCTCTCAGACACTCTGTCTCTCAGACACTCTGCCTCTCAGACAATCTGTCTCTCAGACACTCTGCCTCTCAGACACTCTGCCTCTCAGACTCTCTGCCTCTCAGACACTCTGTCTATCTGACACTGCCTCTCAGACACGCTTTCTCTCAGACACTCTGTCTCTCAGACACTTCCTCTCAGACACTCTGTCTCTCAGACACTCTGTGTGTCAGACACTGCCTCTCAGACACTGCCTCTCAGACACTCTGTCTCCCAGACACTCTCTCTCAGACACTCCGTCTCTCAGACATTCTGTCGCTCAGACACTGCCTCTCAGAAAATCGCTCTCTCAGACACTGCCTCTCAGACACTCTGTCTCTCAGACACAATGTCTCTCAGACTCTCTGCCTCTCAGACACTCTGTCTCTCAGACACTCTGTCTCCCAGACACTCTGTCTCTCAGAAACTCTGCCTCTCACAGTCTCTGCCTCTCAGACACCCTGTCTCTCAGACAATCTGCCTCTCAGACACTCTGTCTCTGAGACACTCTGTCTCTCAGACAATCTGCCTCTCAGACACTCTGCCTCTCAGATACTCTGTCTCTCAGAAACTCTGCCTCTCAGACACTCTGCCTCTCAAATACTCTGTCTCTCAGACACCCTGTCGCTCAGACACTCTGTCTCTCAGACACTGCCTCTCAGACACTCTGTCTCTCAGACATTCTGCTTCTCAGACACTGCCTCTCAGACACTGCCTCTCAGACACTCTGCCTCTCAGACAATCTGTCTCTCAGAAAATCTGCCTCTCACAGTCTCTGCCTCTCAGACTCCCTGACTTTCAGACACTCTGCCTCTCAGACATTATGTCTCTCATATACTCTGCTTCTCAGACAATCCGCCTCTCAGACACACTGTCTCTCAGACACTCTGCCTCTCAGACACTCTGTCTCTCAGACACTCTGTCTCTCAGACACACTGCCTCTCAGACACTCTTTCTATCAGACACTGCCCCTCAGACACGCTGCCTCTCAGACACTTTCTCTCAGACACTGCCTCACAGACACTCTGTCTCTCAGACACTGCCTCTCAGACACTCTGCCTCTCAGAAACTCTGCCTCTCAGACACTCTGTCTCTCAGACATTCTGTCGCTCAGACACTGCCTCTCAGAAAATCTCTCTCTCAGGCACTGACTCTCAGACACTCTGCCTCTCAGACGTTCTGTCACTCAGACACTGCCTCTCAGACACTCTGTCTCTCAGACACTGCCTCTCAGTCACTCGGTCTCTCAGACACTCTGCCTCTCAGACACTGCCACTAAGAATCTGCCTCTCAGACATTCTGCCTCTCAGACAATCTGTCTCTCAGACACACTGTCTCTCAGACTCTCTGTCTCTCAGACACTCTGTTTCTCAGACACTCTGCCTCTCAGAAACTCTGCCTCTCAGACACTGCCTCTCAGACACTCTGCCTCTGAGACATTCTGTCACTCAGACACTGCCTCTCAGACACTATGTCTCTCAGACACTGCCTCTCAGACACTCTGTCTCTCAGACACAGTGTCTCTCAGACCCTCTGTCTCTCAGACCCTCTGTCTCTCAGACACACTGCCTCTCAGATACTCTGTCTCTCAGACACTCTGTCTCGCAGACACACTGTGTCTCAGACAATCTGTCTTGCAGACTCTCTGCCTCTCAGACATTCTGTCACTCAGACACTCTGCCTCTCAGACACTCTGTCTCTCAGACACTGCCTCTCAGACACTCTGTCTCTCAGACACTCTGTCTCTCAGACACTCTGTCTCTCTGACGCAATGTCTCTCAGACTCTCTGCCTCTCAGACACTCTGTCTCTCAGATACTCTGTCTCTCAGACTCTCTGTCTCTCAGACACTCTGTTTCTCAGACACTCTGACTCTGTGACTCCCTGCCTCTCAGACACGCTGCCTCTCAGGCACTCTGTCTCTCAGACACTCTGTCGCTCAGACACTCTGTCTCTCAGACACTGCCTCTCAGACAATCTGTCTCTCAGAAAATCTGCCTCTCACAGTCTCTGCCTCTCAGACTCCCTGAATTTCAGACACTCTGCCTCTCAGACACTCTGCATCTCAGACACTCTGTCTCTCAGACATTGTCACTCAGACAGTGCCTCTCAGAAAATTGCTCTCTCAGTCACTGCCTCTCAGACACTCTGTCTCTCAGACACTCTGTCTCACAGACACTCTGTCTCTCAGACACAATGTCTCTCAGACTCTCTGCCTCTCAGACACTCTGCCTCTCAGACACGCTGTCTCTCAGACACTGTTTCTCAGACACTTCCTCTCAGACACTCTGTCTCTCAGACACTCTGCGTCTCAGAAACTGCCTCTCAGACACTCTGTCTCTCAGACACTGAATCTCAGACACTCTGACTCTCAGACACTATGTCTCTCATATACTCTGCCTCTCAGACAATCCGCCTCTCAGACACTCTGTCTCTCAGACACTCTGTCTCTCAGACACTCTGCCTCTTAGACACTCTGTCTCACAGACACTCTGCCTCTCAGACACACTGCATCTCAGACACATTGTCCCTCAGACAACCTGCCTCTCAGACACTCTGTTTCTCAGATGCACTGCCTCTCAGACCCTCTGTCTCTGAGACACTCTGTCTCTCATACAATCTGCCTCTCAGACACTCTGCCTCTCAGATACTCTGTCTGTCAGAAACTCTGCCTCTCAGACACTGCCTCTCAGACACTGCCTCTCAGATACTCTGCCTCTCAGACACTCTGTCTCTCAGACACTGTCACTCAGACACTCTGTCTCTCAGACACTGCCTCTCAGACACTCTGCCTCTCAGACACTCTGCCTCTCAGACACTGCCTCTCAGACACTGCCTCTCAGACACTCTGTCTCCCAGACACTCTCTCTCAGACACTCCGTCTCTCAGACATTCTGTCGCTCAGACACTGCCTTTCAGAAAATCGCTCTCTCAGACACAATGTCTCTCAGACTCTCTGCCTCTCAGACACTCTGTCTCTCAGACACTCTGTCTCTCAGAAACTCTGCCTCTCACAGTCTCTGCCTCTCAGACACCCTGTCTCTCAGACAATCTGCCTCTCAGACACTCTGTCTCTGAGACACTCTGTCTCTCAGACAATCTGCCTCTCAGACACTCTGCCTCTCAGATACTCTGTCTCTCAGAAACTCTGCCTCTCAGACACTCTGCCTCTCAAATACTCTGTCTCTCAGACACCCTGTCGCTCATACACTCTGTCTCTCAGACACTGCCTCTCAGACACTCTGTCTCTCAGACATTCTGCCTCTCAGACACTGCCTCTCAGACACTGCCTCTCAGACACTCTGCCTCTCAGACAATCTGTCTCTCAGAAAATCTGCCTCTCACAGTCTCTGCCTCTCAGACTCCCTGACTTTCAGACACTCTGCCTCTCAGACATTATGTCTCTCATATACTCTGCTTCTCAGACAATCCGCCTCTCAGACACACTGTCTCTCAGAATCTCTGCCTCTCAGACACTCTGTCTCTCAGACACTCTGTCTCTCAGACACACTGCCTCTCAGACACTCTTTCTATCAGACACTGCCCCTCAGACACGCTGCCTCTCAGACACTTTCTCTCAGACACTGCCTCACAGACACTCTGTCTCTCAGACACTGCCTCTCAGACACTCTGCCTCTCAGACACTCTGCCTCTCAGACACTCTGTCTCTCAGACATTCTGTCGCTCAGATACTGCCTCTCAGAAAATCTCTCTCTCAGGCACTGCCTCTCAGACACTCTGCCTCTCAGACGTTCTGTCACTCAGACACTGCCTCTCAGACACTCTGTCTCTCAGACACTGCCTCTCAGTCACTCGGTCTCTCAGACACTCTGCCTCTCAGACACTGCCACTAAGAATCTGCCTCTCAGACATTCTGCCTCTCAGACAATCTGTCTCTCAGACACACTGTCTCTGAGACACTCTGTCTCTCAGACACAATGTCTCTCAAACTCTCTGTCTCTCAGACACTCTGTTTCTCAGACACTCTGCCTCTCAGAAACTATGCCTCTCAGACACTGCCTCTCAGACACTCTGCCTCTGAGACATTCTGTCACTCAGACACTGCCTCTCAGACACTATGTCTCTCAGACACTGCCTCTCAGACACTCTGTCTCTCAGACACAGTGTCTCTCAGATCCTCTGTCTCTCAGACCCTCTGTCTCTCAGACACACAGCCTCTCAGATACTCTGTCTCTCAGACACTCTGTCTCGCAGACACACTGTGTCTCAGACAATCTGTCTTGCAGACTCTCTGCCTCTCAGACATTCTGTCACTCAGACACTCTGCCTCTCAGACACTCTGTCTCTCAGACACTGCCTCTCAGACACTCTGTCTCTCAGACACTCTGTCTCTCAGACACTCTGTCTCTCTGACGCAATGTCTCTCAGACTCTCTGCCTCTCAGACACTCTGTCTCTCAGATACTCTGTCTCTCAGACTCTCTGTCTCTCAGACACTCTGTTTCTCAGACACTCTGACTCTGTGACTCCCTGCCTCTCAGACACGCTGCCTCTCAGGCACTCTGTCTCTCAGACACTCTGTCGCTCAGACACTCTGTCTCTCAGACACTGCCTCTCAGACAATCTGTCTCTCAGAAAATCTGCCTCTCACAGTCTCTGCCTCTCAGACTCCCTGACTTTCAGACACTCTGCCTCTCAGACACTATGTCTCTCATATACTCTGCCTCTCAGACACGCTGCCTCTCAGGCACTCTGTCTCTCAGACAACCTGCCTCTCAGACACTCTGTTTCTCAGATGCACTGCCTCTCAGACCCTCTGTCTCTGAGACACTCTGTCTCTCATACAATCTGCCTCTCAGACACTCTGCCTCTCAGATACTCTGTCTGTCAGAAACTCTGCCTCTCAGACACTGCCTCTCAGACACTGCCTCTCAGATACTCTGCCTCTCAGACACTCTGCCTCTCAGACACTCTGCCTCTCAGACACTGCCTCTCAGACACTGCCTCTCAGACACTCTGTCTCCCAGACACTCTCTCTCAGACACTCCGTCTCTCAGACATTCTGTCGCTCAGACACTGCCTCTCAGAAAATCGCTCTCTCAGACACAATGTCTCTCAGACTCTCTGCCTCTCAGACACTCTGTCTCTCAGACACTCTGTCTCTCAGAAACTCTGCCTCTCACAGTCTCTGCCTCTCAGACACCCTGTCTCTCAGACAATCTGCCTCTCAGACACTCTGTCTCTGAGACACTCTGTCTCTCAGACAATCTGCCTCTCAGACACTCTGCCTCTCAGATACTCTGTCTCTCAGAAACTCTGCCTCTCAGACACTCTGGCTCTCAAATACTCTGTCTCTCAGACACCCTGTCGCTCATACACTCTGTCTCTCAGACACTGCCTCTCAGACACTCTGTCTCTCAGACATTCTGCCTCTCAGACACTGCCTCTCAGACACTGCCTCTCAGACACTCTGCCTCTCAGACAATCTGTCTCTCAGAAAATCTGCCTCTCACAGTCTCTGCCTCTCAGACTCCCTGACTTTCAGACACTCTGCCTCTCAGACATTATGTCTCTCATATACTTTGCTTCTCAGACAATCCGCCTCTCAGACACACTGTCTCTCAGACACTCTGCCTCTCAGACACTCTGTCTCTCAGACACTCTGTCTCTCAGACACACTGCCCCTCAGACACTCTTTCTATCAGACACTGCCCCTCAGACACGCTGCCTCTCAGACACTTTCTCTCAGAAACTGCCTCACAGACACTCTGTCTCTCAGACACTGCCTCTCAGACACTCTGCCTCTCAGACACTCTGCCTCTCAGACACTCTGTCTCTCAGACATTCTGTCGCTCAGACACTGCCTCTCAGAAAATCTCTCTCTCAGGCACTGCCTCTCAGACACTCTGCCTCTCAGACGTTCTGTCACTCAGACACTGCCTCTCAGACACTCTGTCTCTCAGACACTGCCTCTCAGTCACTCTGTCTTCAGACACTCTGCCTCTCAGACACTCGGTCTCTCAGACACTGCCACTAAGAATCTGCCTCTCAGACATTCTGTCTCTCAGACAATCTGTCTCTCAGACACACTGTCTCTGAGACACTCTGTCTCTCAGACACTCTGTTTCTCAGACACTCTGCCTCTCAGAAACTCAGCCTCTCAGACACTGCCTCTCAGACACTCTGCCTCTCAGACATTCTGTCACTCAGACACTGCCTCTCAGACAATCTGTCTCTCAGACACTGCCTCTCAGACACTCTGTCTCTCAGACACTCTGCCTCTCAGACATTGCCACTAAGACACTGCCTCTCAGACACTCTGCCTCTCAGACAATCTGTCTCTCAGACACACTGTCTCTGAGACACTCTGTCTCTCAGACACAGTGTCTCTCAGACCCTCTGTCTCTCAGACCCTCTGTCTCACAGACACACTGCCTCTCAGATACGCTGTCTCTCAGACACTCTGTCTCGCAGACACACTGTGTCTCAGACAATCTGTCTTGCAGACTCTCTGCCTCTCAGACATTCTGTCACTCAGACACTCTGCCTCTCAGACACTCTGTCTCTCAGACACTGCCTCTCAGACACTCTGTCTCTCAGACACTCTGTCTCTCAGACACTCTGTCTCTCTGACGCAATGTCTCTCAGACTCTCTGCCTCTCAGACACTCTGTCTCTCAGATACTCTGTCTCTCAGAAACTCTGCCTCTCAGACACTCTGCCTCTCAAATACTCTGTCTCTCAGACACCCTGTCGCTCATACACTCTGTCTCTCAGACACTGCCTCTCAGACACTCTGTCTCTCAGACATTCTGCCTCTCAGACACTGCCTCTCAGACACTGCCTCTCAGACACTCTGCCTCTCAGACAATCTGTCTCTCAGAAAATCTGCCTCTCACAGTCTCTGCCTCTCAGACTCCCTGACTTTCAGACACTCTGCCTCTCAGACATTATGTCTCTCATATACTCTGCTTCTCAGACAATCCGCCTCTCAGACACACTGTCTCTCAGACACTCTGCCTCTCAGACACTCTGTCTCTCAGACACTCTGTCTCTCAGACACACTGCCTCTCAGACACTCTTTCTATCAGACACTGCCCCTCAGACACGCTGCCTCTCAGACACTTTCTCTCAGACACTGCCTCACAGACACTCTGTCTCTCAGACACTGCCTCTCAGACACTCTGCCTCTCAGACACTCTGCCTCTCAGACACTGCCACTAAGAATCTGCCTCTCAGACATGCTGCCTCTCAGACAATCTGTCTCTCAGACACACTGTCTCTGAGACACTCTGTCTCTCAGACACAATGTCTCTCAGACTCTCTGTCTCTCAGACACTCTGTTTCTCAGACACTCTGCCTCTCAGAAACTCTGCCTCTCAGACACTGCCTCTCAGACACTCTGCCTCTGAGACATTCTGTCACTCAGACACTGCCTCTCAGACACTATGTCTCTCAGACACTGCCTCTCAGACACTCTGTCTCTCAGACACTCTGCCTCTCAGACATTGCCACTAAGACACTGCCTCTCAGACACTCTGCCTCTCAGACAATCTCTCTCTCAGACACACTGTCTCTGAGACACTCTGTCTCTCAGACACAGTGTCTCTCAGACCCTCTGTCTCTCAGACCCTCTGTCTCTCAGACACACTGCCTCTCAGATACTCTGTCTCTCAGACACTCTGTCTCGCAGACACACTGTGTCTCAGACAATCTGTCTTGCAGACCTCTGCCTCTCAGACATTCTGTCACTCAGACACTCTGCCTCTCAGACACTCTGTCTCTCAGACACTGCCTCTCAGACACTCTGTCTCTCAGACACTCTGTCTCTCAGACACTCTGTCTCTCTGACGCAATGTCTCTCAGACTCTCTGCCTCTCAGACACTCTGTCTCTCAGATACTCTGTCTCTCAGACTCTCTGTCTCTCAGACACTCTGTTTCTCAGACACTCTGACTCTGTGACTCTCTGCCTCTCAGACACGCTGCCTCTCAGGCACTCTGTCTCTCAGACACTCTGTCGCTCAGACACTCTGTCTCTCAGACACTGCCTCTCAGACAATCTGTCTCTCAGAAAATCTGCCTCTCACAGTCTCTGCCTCTCAGACTCCCTGACTTTCAGACACTCTGCCTCTCAGACACTATGTCTCTCATATACTCTGCCTCTCAGACACGCTGCCTCTCAGACACTCTGTCTCTCAGACAACCTGCCTCTCAGACACTCTGTCTCTCAGATGCACTGCCTCTCAGACCCTCTGTCTCTGAGACACTCTGTCTCTCATACAATCTGCCTCTCAGACACTCTGCCTCTCAGATACTCTGTCTGTCAGAAACTCTGCCTCTCAGACACTGCCTCTCAGACACTGCCTCTCAGATACTCTGCCTCTCAGACACTCTGTCTCTCAGACACTCTTTCGCTCAGACACTCTGTCTCTCAGACACTGCCTCTCAGACACTCTGACTCTCAGACACTCTGCCTCTCAGACACTGCCTCTCAGACACTGCCTCTCAGACACTCTGTCTCCCAGACACTCTCTCTCAGACACTCCGTCTCTCAGACATTCTGTCACTCAGACACTGCCTCTCAGAAAATCGCTCTCTCAGACACTGCCTCTCAGACACTCTGTCTCTCAGACACAATGTCTCTCAGACTCTCTGCCTCTCAGACACTCTGTCTCTCAGACACTCTGTCTCTCAGAAACTCTGCCTCTCACAGTCTCTGCCTCTCAGACACCCTGTCTCTCAGACAATCTGCCTCTCAGACACTCTGTCTCTGAGACACTCTGTCTCTCAGACAATCTGCCTCTCAGACACTCTGCCTCTCAGATACTCTGTCTCTCAGAAACTCTGCCTCTCAGACACTCTGCCTCTCAAATACTCTGTCTCTCAGACACCCTGTCGCTCATACTCTCTGTCTCTCAGACACTGCCTCTCAGACACTCTGTCTCTCAGACATTCTGCCTCTCAGACACTGCCTCTCAGACACTGCCTCTCAGACACTCTGCCTCTCAGACAATCTGTCTCTCAGAAAATCTGCCTCTCACAGTCTCTGCCTCTCAGACTCCCTGACTTTCAGACACTCTGCCTCTCAGACATTATGTCTCTCATATACTCTGCTTCTCAGACAATCCGCCTCTCAGACACACTGTCTCTCAGACACTCTGCCTCTCAGACACTATGTCTCTCAGACACTCTGTCTCTCAGACACACTGCCTCTCAGACACTCTTTCTATCAGACACTGCCCCTCAGACACGCTGCCTCTCAGACACTTTCTCTCAGACACTGCCTCACAGACACTCTGTCTCGCAGACACACTGTGTCTCAGACAATCTGTCTTGCAGACTCTCTGCCTCTCAGACATTCTGTCACTCAGACACTCTGCCTCTCAGACACTCTGTCTCTCAGACACTGCCTCTCAGACACTCTGTCTCTCAGACACTCTGTCTCTCAGACACTCTGTCTCTCTGACGCAATGTCTCTCAGACTCTCTGCCTCTCAGACACTCTGTCTCTCAGATACTCTGTCTCTCAGACTCTCTGTCTCTCAGACACTCTGTTTCTCAGACACTCTGACTCTGTGACTCCCTGCCTCTCAGACACGCTGCCTCTCAGGCACTCTGTCTCTCAGACACTCTGTCGCTCAGACACTCTGTCTCTCAGACACTGCCTCTCAGACAATCTGTCTCTCAGAAAATCTGCCTCTCACAGTCTCTGCCTCTCAGACTCCCTGACTTTCAGACACTCTGCCTCTCAGACACTATGTCTCTCATATACTCTGCCTCTCAGACACGCTGCCTCTCAGACACTCTGTCTCTCAGACAACCTGCCTCTCAGACACTCTGTTTCTCAGATGCACTGCCTCTCAGACCCTCTGTCTCTGAGACACTCTGTCTCTCATACAATCTGCCTCTCAGACACTCTGCCTCTCAGATACTCTGTCTGTCAGAAACTCTGCCTCTCAGACACTGCCTCTCAGACACTGCCTCTCAGATACTCTGCCTCTCAGACACTCTGCCTCTCAGACACTCTGCCTCTCAGACACTGCCTCTCAGACACTGCCTCTCAGACACTCTGTCTCCCAGACACTCTCTCTCAGACACTCCGTCTCTCAGACATTCTGTCGCTCAGACACTGCCTCTCAGAAAATCGCTCTCTCAGACACAATGTCTCTCAGACTCTCTGCCTCTCAGACACTCTGTCTCTCAGACACTCTGTCTCTCAGAAACTCTGCCTCTCACAGTCTCTGCCTCTCAGACACCCTGTCTCTCAGACAATCTGCCTCTCAGACACTCTGTCTCTGAGACACTCTGTCTCTCAGACAATCTGCCTCTCAGACACTCTGCCTCTCAGATACTCTGTCTCTCAGAAACTCTGCCTCTCAGACACTCTGGCTCTCAAATACTCTGTCTCTCAGACACCCTGTCGCTCATACACTCTGTCTCTCAGACACTGCCTCTCAGACACTCTGTCTCTCTGACATTCTGCCTCTCAGACACTGCCTCTCAGACACTGCCTCTCAGACACTCTGCCTCTCAGACAATCTGTCTCTCAGAAAATCTGCCTCTCACAGTCTCTGCCTCTCAGACTCCCTGACTTTCAGACACTCTGCCTCTCAGACATTATGTCTCTCATATACTTTGCTTCTCAGACAATCCGCCTCTCAGACACACTGTCTCTCAGACACTCTGCCTCTCAGACACTCTGTCTCTCAGACACTCTGTCTCTCAGACACACTGCCCCTCAGACACTCTTTCTATCAGACACTGCCCCTCAGACACGCTGCCTCTCAGACACTTTCTCTCAGACACTGCCTCACAGACACTCTGTCTCTCAGACACTGCCTCTCAGACACTCTGCCTCTCAGACACTCTGCCTCTCAGACACTCTGTCTCTCAGACATTCTGTCGCTCAGACACTGCCTCTCAGAAAATCTCTCTCTCAGGCACTGCCTCTCAGACACTCTGCCTCTCAGACGTTCTGTCACTCAGACACTGCCTCTCAGACACTCTGTCTCTCAGACACTGCCTCTCAGTCACTCTGTCTTCAGACACTCTGCCTCTCAGACACTCGGTCTCTCAGACACTGCCACTAAGAATCTGCCTCTCAGACATTCTGTCTCTCAGACAATCTGTCTCTCAGACACACTGTCTCTGAGACACTCTGTCTCTCAGACACTCTGTTTCTCAGACACTCTGCCTCTCAGAAACTCAGCCTCTCAGACACTGCCTCTCAGACACTCTGCCTCTCAGACATTCTGTCACTCAGACACTGCCTCTCAGACAATCTGTCTCTCAGACACTGCCTCTCAGACACTCTGTCTCTCAGACACTCTGCCTCTCAGACATTGCCACTAAGACACTGCCTCTCAGACACTCTGCCTCTCAGACAATCTGTCTCTCAGACACACTGTCTCTGAGACACTCTGTCTCTCAGACACAGTGTCTCTCAGACCCTCTGTCTCTGAGACCCTCTGTCTCACAGACACACTGCCTCTCAGATACGCTGTCTCTCAGACACTCTGTCTCGCAGACACACTGTGTCTCAGACAATCTGTCTTGCAGACTCTCTGCCTCTCAGACATTCTGTCACTCAGACACTCTGCCTCTCAGACACTCTGTCTCTCAGACACTGCCTCTCAGACACTCTGTCTCTCAGACACTCTGTCTCTCAGACACTCTGTCTCTCTGACGCAATGTCTCTCAGACTCTCTGCCTCTCAGACACTCTGTCTCTCAGATACTCTGTCTCTCAGAAACTCTGCCTCTCAGACACTCTGCCTCTCAAATACTCTGTCTCTCAGACACCCTGTCGCTCATACACTCTGTCTCTCAGACACTGCCTCTCAGACACTCTGTCTCTCAGACATTCTGCCTCTCAGACACTGCCTCTCAGACACTGCCTCTCAGACACTCTGCCTCTCAGACAATCTGTCTCTCAGAAAATCTGCCTCTCACAGTCTCTGCCTCTCAGACTCCCTGACTTTCAGACACTCTGCCTCTCAGACATTATGTCTCTCATATACTCTGCTTCTCAGACAATCCGCCTCTCAGACACACTGTCTCTCAGACACTCTGCCTCTCAGACACTCTGTCTCTCAGACACTCTGTCTCTCAGACACACTGCCTCTCAGACACTCTTTCTATCAGACACTGCCCCTCAGACACGCTGCCTCTCAGACACTTTCTCTCAGACACTGCCTCACAGACACTCTGTCTCTCAGACACTGCCTCTCAGACACTCTGCCTCTCAGACACTCTGCCTCTCAGACACTGCCACTAAGAATCTGCCTCTCAGACATGCTGCCTCTCAGACAATCTGTCTCTCAGACACACTGTCTCTGAGACACTCTGTCTCTCAGACACAATGTCTCTCAGACTCTCTGTCTCTCAGACACTCTGTTTCTCAGACACTCTGCCTCTCAGAAACTCTGCCTCTCAGACACTGCCTCTCAGACACTCTGCCTCTGAGACATTCTGTCACTCAGACACTGCCTCTCAGACACGATGTCTCTCAGACACTGCCTCTCAGACACTCTGTCTCTCAGACACTCTGCCTCTCAGACATTGCCACTAAGACACTGCCTCTCAGACACTCTGCCTCTCAGACAATCTGTCTCTCAGACACACTGTCTCTGAGACACTCTGTCTCTCAGACACAGTGTCTCTCAGACCCTCTGTCTCTCAGACCCTCTGTCTCTCAGACACACTGCCTCTCAGATACTCTGTCTCTCAGACACTCTGTCTCGCAGACACACTGTGTCTCAGACAATCTGTCTTGCAGACCTCTGCCTCTCAGACATTCTGTCACTCAGACACTCTGCCTCTCAGACACTCTGTCTCTCAGACACTGCCTCTCAGACACTCTGTCTCTCAGACACTCTGTCTCTCAGACACTCTGTCTCTCTGACGCAATGTCTCTCAGACTCTCTGCCTCTCAGACACTCTGTCTCTCAGATACTCTGTCTCTCAGACTCTCTGTCTCTCAGACACTCTGTTTCTCAGACACTCTGACTCTGTGACTCTCTGCCTCTCAGACACGCTGCCTCTCAGGCACTCTGTCTCTCAGACACTCTGTCGCTCAGACACTCTGTCTCTCAGACACTGCCTCTCAGACAATCTGTCTCTCAGAAAATCTGCCTCTCACAGTCTCTGCCTCTCAGACTCCCTGACTTTCAGACACTCTGCCTCTCAGACACTATGTCTCTCATATACTCTGCCTCTCAGACACGCTGCCTCTCAGACACTCTGTCTCTCAGACAACCTGCCTCTCAGACACTCTGTCTCTCAGATGCACTGCCTCTCAGACCCTCTGTCTCTGAGACACTCTGTCTCTCATACAATCTGCCTCTCAGACACTCTGCCTCTCAGATACTCTGTCTGTCAGAAACTCTGCCTCTCAGACACTGCCTCTCAGACACTGCCTCTCAGATACTCTGCCTCTCAGACACTCTGCCTCTCAGACACTCTGCCTCTCAGACACTGCCTCTCAGACACTGCCTCTCAGACACTCTGTCTTCCAGACACTCTCTCTCAGACACTCCGTCTCTCAGACATTCTGTCGCTCAGACACTGCCTCTCAGAAAATCGCTCTCTCAGACACAATGTCTCTCAGACTCTCTGCCTCTCAGACACTCTGTCTCTCAGACACTCTGTCTCTCAGAAACTCTGCCTCTCACAGTCTCTGCCTCTCAGACACCCTGTCTCTCAGACAATCTGCCTCTCAGACACTCTGTCTCTGAGACACTCTGTCTCTCAGACAATCTGCCTCTCAGACACTCTGCCTCTCAGATACTCTGTCTCTCAGAAACTCTGCCTCTCAGACACTCTGGCTCTCAAATACTCTGTCTCTCAGACACCCTGTCGCTCATACACTCTGTCTCTCAGACACTGCCTCTCAGACACTCTGTCTCTCTGACATTCTGCCTCTCAGACACTGCCTCTCAGACACTGCCTCTCAGACACTCTGCCTCTCAGACAATCTGTCTCTCAGAAAATCTGCCTCTCACAGTCTCTGCCTCTCAGACTCCCTGACTTTCAGACACTCTGCCTCTCAGACATTATGTCTCTCATATACTTTGCTTCTCAGACAATCCGCCTCTCAGACACACTGTCTCTCAGACACTCTGCCTCTCAGACACTCTGTCTCTCAGACACTCTGTCTCTCAGACACACTGCCCCTCAGACACTCTTTCTATCAGACACTGCCCCTCAGACACGCTGCCTCTCAGACACTTTCTCTCAGACACTGCCTCACAGACACTCTGTCTCTCAGACACTGCCTCTCAGACACTCTGCCTCTCAGACACTCTGCCTCTCAGACACTCTGTCTCTCAGACATTCTGTCGCTCAGACACTGCCTCTCAGAAAATCTCTCTCTCAGGCACTGCCTCTCAGACACTCTGCCTCTCAGACGTTCTGTCACTCAGACACTGCCTCTCAGACACTCTGTCTCTCAGACACTGCCTCTCAGTCACTCTGTCTTCAGACACTCTGCCTCTCAGACACTCGGTCTCTCAGACACTGCCACTAAGAATCTGCCTCTCAGACATTCTGTCTCTCAGACAATCTGTCTCTCAGACACACTGTCTCTGAGACACTCTGTCTCTCAGACACTCTGTTTCTCAGACACTCTGCCTCTCAGAAACTCAGCCTCTCAGACACTGCCTCTCAGACACTCTGCCTCTCAGACATTCTGTCACTCAGACACTGCCTCTCAGACAATCTGTCTCTCAGACACTGCCTCTCAGACACTCTGTCTCTCAGACACTCTGCCTCTCAGACATTGCCACTAAGACACTGCCTCTCAGACACTCTGCCTCTCAGACAATCTGTCTCTCAGACACACTGTCTCTGAGACACTCTGTCTCTCAGACACAGTGTCTCTCAGACCCTCTGTCTCTCAGACCCTCTGTCTCACAGACACACTGCCTCTCAGATACGCTGTCTCTCAGACACTCTGTCTCGCAGACACACTGTGTCTCAGACAATCTGTCTTGCAGACTCTCTGCCTCTCAGACATTCTGTCACTCAGACACTCTGCCTCTCAGACACTCTGTCTCTCAGACACTGCCTCTCAGACACTCTGTCTCTCAGACACTCTGTCTCTCAGACACTCTGTCTCTCTGACGCAATGTCTCTCAGACTCTCTGCCTCTCAGACACTCTGTCTCTCAGATACTCTGTCTCTCAGAAACTCTGCCTCTCAGACACTCTGCCTCTCAAATACTCTGTCTCTCAGACACCCTGTCGCTCATACACTCTGTCTCTCAGACACTGCCTCTCAGACACTCTGTCTCTCAGACATTCTGCCTCTCAGACACTGCCTCTCAGACACTGCCTCTCAGACACTCTGCCTCTCAGACAATCTGTCTCTCAGAAAATCTGCCTCTCACAGTCTCTGCCTCTCAGACTCCCTGACTTTCAGACACTCTGCCTCTCAGACATTATGTCTCTCATATACTCTGCTTCTCAGACAATCCGCCTCTCAGACACACTGTCTCTCAGACACTCTGCCTCTCAGACACTCTGTCTCTCAGACACTCTGTCTCTCAGACACACTGCCTCTCAGACACTCTTTCTATCAGACACTGCCCCTCAGACACGCTGCCTCTCAGACACTTTCTCTCAGACACTGCCTCACAGACACTCTGTCTCTCAGACACTGCCTCTCAGACACTCTGCCTCTCAGACACTCTGCCTCTCAGACACTGCCACTAAGAATCTGCCTCTCAGACATGCTGCCTCTCAGACAATCTGTCTCTCAGACACACTGTCTCTGAGACACTCTGTCTCTCAGACACAATGTCTTTCAGACTCTCTGTCTCTCAGACACTCTGTTTCTCAGACACTCTGCCTCTCAGAAACTCTGCCTCTCAGACACTGCCTCTCAGACACTCTGCCTCTGAGACATTCTGTCACTCAGACACTGCCTCTCAGACACGATGTCTCTCAGACACTGCCTCTCAGACACTCTGTCTCTCAGACACTCTGCCTCTCAGACATTGCCACTAAGACACTGCCTCTCAGACACTCTGCCTCTCAGACAATCTGTCTCTCAGACACACTGTCTCTGAGACACTCTGTCTCTCAGACACAGTGTCTCTCAGACCCTCTGTCTCTCAGACCCTCTGTCTCTCAGACACACTGCCTCTCAGATACTCTGTCTCTCAGACACTCTGTCTCGCAGACACACTGTGTCTCAGACAATCTGTCTTGCAGACCTCTGCCTCTCAGACATTCTGTCACTCAGACACTCTGCCTCTCAGACACTCTGTCTCTCAGACACTGCCTCTCAGACACTCTGTCTCTCAGACACTCTGTCTCTCAGACACTCTGTCTCTCTGACGCAATGTCTCTCAGACTCTCTGCCTCTCAGACACTCTGTCTCTCAGATACTCTGTCTCTCAGACTCTCTGTCTCTCAGACACTCTGTTTCTCAGACACTCTGACTCTGTGACTCTCTGCCTCTCAGACACGCTGCCTCTCAGGCACTCTGTCTCTCAGACACTCTGTCGCTCAGACACTCTGTCTCTCAGACACTGCCTCTCAGACAATCTGTCTCTCAGAAAATCTGCCTCTCACAGTCTCTGCCTCTCAGACTCCCTGACTTTCAGACACTCTGCCTCTCAGACACTATGTCTCTCATATACTCTGCCTCTCAGACACGCTGCCTCTCAGACACTCTGTCTCTCAGACAACCTGCCTCTCAGACACTCTGTCTCTCAGATGCACTGCCTCTCAGACCCTCTGTCTCTGAGACACTCTGTCTCTCATACAATCTGCCTCTCAGACACTCTGCCTCTCAGATACTCTGTCTGTCAGAAACTCTGCCTCTCAGACACTGCCTCTCAGACACTGCCTCTCAGATACTCTGCCTCTCAGACACTCTGTCTCTCAGACACTCTTTCGCTCAGACACTCTGTCTCTCAGACACTGCCTCTCAGACACTCTGACTCTCAGACACTCTGCCTCTCAGACACTGCCTCTCAGACACTGCCTCTCAGACACTCTGTCTCCCAGACACTCTCTCTCAGACACTCCGTCTCTCAGACATTCTGTCACTCAGACACTGCCTCTCAGAAAATCGCTCTCTCAGACACTGCCTCTCAGACACTCTGTCTCTCAGACACAATGTCTCTCAGACTCTCTGCCTCTCAGACACTCTGTCTCTCAGACACTCTGTCTCTCAGAAACTCTGCCTCTCACAGTCTCTGCCTCTCAGACACCCTGTCTCTCAGACAATCTGCCTCTCAGACACTCTGTCTCTGAGACACTCTGTCTCTCAGACAATCTGCCTCTCAGACACTCTGCCTCTCAGATACTCTGTCTCTCAGAAACTCTGCCTCTCAGACACTCTGCCTCTCAAATACTCTGTCTCTCAGACACCCTGTCGCTCATACTCTCTGTCTCTCAGACACTGCCTCTCAGACACTCTGTCTCTCAGACATTCTGCCTCTCAGACACTGCCTCTCAGACACTGCCTCTCAGACACTCTGCCTCTCAGACAATCTGTCTCTCAGAAAATCTGCCTCTCACAGTCTCTGCCTCTCAGACTCCCTGACTTTCAGACACTCTGCCTCTCAGACATTATGTCTCTCATATACTCTGCTTCTCAGACAATCCGCCTCTCAGACACACTGTCTCTCAGACACTCTGCCTCTCAGACACTATGTCTCTCAGACACTCTGTCTCTCAGACACACTGCCTCTCAGACACTCTTTCTATCAGACACTGCCCCTCAGACACGCTGCCTCTCAGACACTTTCTCTCAGACACTGCCTCACAGACACTCTGTCTCGCAGACACACTGTGTCTCAGACAATCTGTCTTGCAGACTCTCTGCCTCTCAGACATTCTGTCACTCAGACACTCTGCCTCTCAGACACTCTGTCTCTCAGACACTGCCTCTCAGACACTCTGTCTCTCAGACACTCTGTCTCTCAGACACTCTGTCTCTCTGACGCAATGTCTCTCAGTCTCTCTGCCTCTCAGACACTCTGTCTCTCAGATACTCTGTCTCTCAGACTCTCTGTCTCTCAGACACTCTGTTTCTCAGACACTCTGACTCTGTGACTCTCTGCCTCTCAGACACGCTGCCTCTCAGACACTCTGTCTCTCAGACACTCTGTCGCTCAGACACTCTGTCTCTCAGACACTGCCTCTCAGACAATCTGTCTCTCAGAAAATCTGCCTCTCACAGTCTCTGCCTCTCAGACTCCCTGACTTTCAGACACTCTGCCTCTCAGACACTATGTCTCTCATATACTCTGCCTCTCAGACACGCTGCCACTCAGACACTCTGTCTCTCAGACAACCTGCCTCTCAGACACTCTGTCTCTCAGATGCACTGCCTCACAGACCCTCTGTCTCTGAGACACTCTGTCTCTCATACAATCTGCCTCTCAGACACTCTGCCTCTCAGATACTCTGTCTGTCAGAAACTCTGCCTCTCAGACACTGCCTCTCAGACACTGCCTCTCAGATACTCTGCCTCTCAGACTCTCTGTCTCTCAGACACTCAGTCGCTCAGACACTCTGTCTCTCAGACACTGCCTCTCAGACACTCTGACTCTCAGACACTCTGCCTCTCAGACACTGCCTCTCAGACACTGCCTCTCAGACACTCTGCCTCTCAGACACTCTGTCTCCCAGACACTCTCTCTCAGACACTCCGTCTCTCAGACATTCTGTCGCTCAGACACTGCCTCTCAGAAAATCGCTCTCTCAGACACTGCCTCTCAGACACTCTGTCTCTCAGACACAATGTCTCTCAGACTCTCTGCCTCTCAGACACTCTGTCTCTCAGACACTCTGTCTCTCAGAAACTCTGCCTCTCACAGTCTCTGCCTCTCAGACACCCTTACTTTCAGACACTCTGCCTCTCAGACACTATGTCTCTCATATACTCTGCCTCACAGACAATCCGCCTCTCAGACACTCTGTCTCTCAGACACTCTGCCTCTCAGACACTCTGTCTCTCAGACAATCTGTCTCTCAGAATCTCTGCCTCTCAGACACTCTTTCTCAAAGACACTCTGCCTCTCAGGCACCTGTCTCTCAGACACTGCCTCTCAGACACTCTGACTCTCAGACACTATGTCTCTCATATACTCTGCCACTCAGACAATCCGCCTCTCAGACACTCTGTCTCTCAGACACTCTGCCTCTCAGACACTCTATCAGACACTCTGCCTCTCAGGCACTCTGTCTCTCAGACACACTGCCTCTCAGACACTCTG
This sequence comes from Isurus oxyrinchus, assembly GCA_026770705.1. Lineage (NCBI taxonomy): Eukaryota > Metazoa > Chordata > Chondrichthyes > Lamniformes > Lamnidae > Isurus > Isurus oxyrinchus. The sequence continues at coordinate 357,673 of JANJGN010000259.1, read as the reverse complement.
TCTCACAGACACTCTGCCTCTCAGACACTCTGCATCTCAGACACTCCGTCTCTCAGACATTCTGTCGCTCAGACACTGCCTCTCAGAAAATCGCTCTCTCAGACACTGCCTCTCAGACACTCTGTCTCTCAGACACTCTGACTCACAGACACTCTGTCTCTCAGACACAATGTCTCTCAGACTCTCTGCCTCTCAGACAATCTGCCTCTCACAGTCTCTGCCTCTCAGACACCCTGTCTCTCAGACAATCTGCCTCTCAGACACTCTGTCTCTGAGACACTCAGTCTCTCATACAATCTGCCTCTCAGACACTCTGCCTCTCAGATACTCGGTCTCTCAGAAACTCTGCCTCTCAGACACTCTGCTTCTCAGATACTCTGTCTCTCAGACACTCCGTCGCTCAGACACTCTGTCTCTCAGACACTGCCTCTCAGACACTCTGTGTCTCAGACACTCTGTCTCTCAGACACTCTGCCTCTCAGATACTCTGTCTCTCAGAAACTCTGCCTCTCAGACACTGACTCTCAGACACTGCCTCTCAGATACTCTGCCTCTCAGACACTCTGTCTCTCAGACACTCTGTCGCTCAGACACTCTGTCTCTCAGACACTCTGCCTCTCAGACATTATGTCTCTCAGACTCTCTGTCTCTCAGACACTCTGTCGCTCAGACACTCTGTCTCTCAGACACTGCCTCTCAGACATTCTGTCTCTCAGAAAATCTGCCTCTCACAGTCTCTGCCTCTCAGACTCCCTGACTTTCAGACACTCTTCCTCTCAGACACTATGTCTCTCATATACTCTGCCTCTCAGACAATCCACCTCTCAGACACACTGTCTCTCAGACACTCTGCCTCTCAGACACTCTGTCTCTCAGACACTCTGCCTCTCAGACACTATGTCTCTCAGACTCTCTGTCTCTCAGACACTCTGTTTCTCAGACACTCTGTCTCTCAGACACTCTGTCTCTCAGACGCAATGTCTCTCAGACTCTCTGCCTCTCAGACACTCTGTCTCTCAGATACTCTGTCTCTCAGACTCTCTGTCTCTCAGACACTCTGTTTCTCAGACACTCTGACTCTGTGACTCTCTTCCTCTCAGACACACTGCCTCTCAGAAACTCTGTCTCTCAGACAACCTGCCTCTCAGACACTCTGTCTGTCACACACTGGCTCTCAGACGCTCTGTCTCTGAGAACTCTGTCTCTCATACAATCTGCCTCTCAGACACTCTGCCTCTCAGATACTCTGTCTCTCAGAAACTCTGCCTCTCAGACAGTGCCTCTCAGACACTGCCTCTCAGACAATCTGTCTCTCAGAAAATGTGCCTCTCACAGTCTCTGCCTCTCAGACTCCCTGACTTTCAGACACTCTGCCTCTCAGACACTATGTCTCTCATATACTCTGCCTCTCAGACAATCCGCCTCTCAGACACACTGTCTATCAGACACTCTGCCTCTCAGACAATCTGTCTCTCAGACACTCTGCCTCTCAGACACTATGTCTCTCAGACTCTCTGTCTCTCAGACACTCTGTTTCTCAGACACTCTGTTTCTCAGACACTCTGTCTATCAGACACTCTGTCTCTCAGACACTGTCTTTCAGACACTCTGACTCTCAGACACTCTGCCTCTCAGACACTATGTCTCTCATACTCTCTGTCTCTCAGACACTCTGTTTCTCAGACACTCTGTTTCTCAGACACTCTGTCTATCAGACACTCTGTCTCTCAGACACTGTCTTTCAGACACTCTGACTCTCAGACTCTCTGCCTCTCAGACACGCTGCCTCGCAGACTCTTTGCCTCTCAGATTCTCTGCCTCTCAGACTTTATGACTTTCAGAAACTCTGCCTCTCAGACACTCTGTCTCTCAGAAAATCTGCCTCTCACAGTCTCTGCCTCTCAGGCTCCCTGACTTTCAGACACTCTGCCTCTCAGACACTCTTTCTCTCATATACTCTGCCTCTCAGACAATCCACCTCTCAGACACTCTGTCTCTCAGACACTGCCTCTCAGACACTCTGTCTCTCAGACAATCTGTCTCTCAGAATCTCTGCCTCTCAGACACTCTTTTTCAAAGACACTCTGCCTCTCAGACACTCTGTCTCTCAGACATTCTGTCGCTCAGAAACTGCCTCTCAGAAAATCTCTCTCTCAGGCACTGCCTCTCAGACACTCTGCCTCTCAGACGTTCTGTCACTCAGACACTGCCTCTCAGACACTCTGTCTCTCAGACACTGCCTCTCAGTCACTCGGTCTCTCAGACACTCTGCCTCTCAGACAGTGCCACTAAGAATCTGCCTCTCAGACATTCTGCCTCTCAGACAATCTGTCTCTCAGACACACTGTCTCTGAGACACTCTGTCTCTCAGACACAATGTCTCTCAGACTCTCTGTCTCTCAGACACTCTGTTTCTCAGACACTCTGCCCTTCAGAAACTCTGCCTCTCAGACACTGCCTCTCAGTCACTCTGCCTCTGAGACATTCTGTCACTCAGACACTGCCTCTCAGACACTATGTCTCTCAGAAACTGCCTCTCAGACACTCTGTCTCTCAGACACTCTGCCTCTCAGACATTGCCACTAAGACACTGCCTCTCAGACACTCTGCCTCTCAGACAATCTGTCTCTCAGACACACTGTCTCTGAGACACTCTGTCTCTCAGACACAGTGTCTCTCAGACCCTCTGTCTCTCAGACCCTCTGTCTCTCAGACACACTGCCTCTCAGATACTCTGTCTCTCAGACACTCTGTCTCGCAGACACACTGTGTCTCAGACAATCTGTCTTGCAGACTCTCTGCCTCTCAGACATTCTGTCACTCAGACACTCTGCCTCTCAGACACTCTGTCTCTCAGACACTGCCTCTCAGACACTCTGTCTCTCAGACACTCTGTCTCTCAGACACTCTGTCTCTCTGACGCAATGTCTCTCAGACTCTCTGCCTCTCAGAATCTCTGTCTCTCAGATACACTGTCTCTCAGACTCTCTGTCTCTCAGACACTCTGTTTCTCAGACACTCTGACTCTGTGACTCTCTGCCTCTCAGACACGCTGCCTCTCAGGCACTCTGTCTCTCAGACACTCTGTCGCTCAGACACTCTGTCTCTCAGACACTGCCTCTCAGACAATCTGTCTCTCAGAAAATCTGCCTCTCACAGTCTCTGCCTCTCAGACTCCCTGACTTTCAGACACTCTGCCTCTCAGACACTATGTCTCTCATATACTCTGCCTCTCAGACACGCTGCCTCTCAGACACTCTGTCTCTCAGACAACCTGCCTCTCAGACACTCTGTCTCTCAGATGCACTGCCTCTCAGACCCTCTGTCTCTGAGACACTCTGTCTCTCATACAATCTGCCTCTCAGACACTCTGCCTCTCAGATACTCTGTCTGTCAGAAACTCTGCCTCTCAGACACTGCCTCTCAGACACTGCCTCTCAGATACTCTGCCTCTCAGACACTCTGTCTCTCAGACACTCTGTCGCTCAGACACTCTGTCTCTCAGACACTGCCTCTCAGACACTCTGACTCTCAGACACTCTGCCTCTCAGACACTGCCTCTCAGACACTGCCTCTCAGACACTCCGTCTCTCAGACATTCTGTCGCTCAGACACTGCCTCTCAGAAAATCGCTCTCTCAGACACTGCCTCTCAGACACTCTGTCTCTCAGACACAATGTCTCTCAGACTCTCTGCCTCTCAGACACTCTGTCTCTCAGACACTCTGTCTCTCAGAAACTCTGCCTCTCACAGTCTCTGCCTCTCAGACACCCTGTCTTTCAGACAATCTGCCTCTCAGACACTCTGTCTCTGAGACACTCTGTCTCTCAGACAATCTGCCTCTCAGACACTCTGCCTCTCAGATACTCTGTCTCTCAGAAACTCTGCCTCTCAGACACTCTGCCTCTCAAATACTCTGTCTCTCAGACACCCTGTCGCTCATACACTCTGTCTCTCAGACACTGCCTCTCAGACACTCTGTCTCTCAGACATTCTGCCTCTCAGACACTGCCTCTCAGACACTGCCTCTCAGACACTCTGCCTCTCAGACAATCTGTCTCTCAGAAAATCTGCCTCTCACAGTCTCTGCCTCTCAGACTCCCTGACTTTCAGACACTCTGCCTCTCAGACATTATGTCTCTCATATACTCTGCTTCTCAGACAATCCGCCTCTCAGACACACTGTCTCTCAGACACTCTGCCTCTCAGACACTCTGTCTCTCAGACACTCTGTCTCTCAGACACACTGCCTCTCAGACACTCTTTCTATCAGACACTGCCCCTCAGACACGCTGCCTCTCAGACACTTTCTCTCAGACACTGCCTCACAGACACTCTGTCTCTCAGACACTGCCTCTCAGACACTCTGCCTCTCAGACACTCTGCCTCTCAGACACTCTGTCTCTCAGACATTCTGTCGCTCAGACACTGCCTCTCAGAAAATCTCTCTCTCAGGCACTGCCTCTCAGACACTCTGCCTCTCAGACGTTCTGTCACTCAGACACTGCCTCTCAGACACTCTGTCTCTCAGACACTGCCTCTCAGTCACTCGGTCTCTCAGACACTCTGCCTCTCAGACACTGCCACTAAGAATCTGCCTCTCAGACATTCTGCCTCTCAGACAATCTGTCTCTCAGACACACTGTCTCTGAGACACTCTGTCTCTCAGACACAATGTCTCTCAGACTCTCTGTCTCTCAGACACTCTGTTTCTCAGACACTCTGCCCTTCAGAAACTCTGCCTCTCAGACACTGCCTCTCAGTCACTCTGCCTCTGAGACATTCTGTCACTCAGACACTGCCTCTCAGACACTATGTCTCTCAGTCGCTGCCTCTCAGACACTCTGTCTCTCAGACACTCTGCCTCTCAGACATTGCCACTAATACACTGCCTCTCAGACACTCTGCCTCTCAGACAATCTGTCTCTCAGACACACTGTCTCTGAGACACTCTGTCTCTCAGACACAGTGTCTCTCAGACCCTCTGTCTCTCAGACCCTCTGTCTCTCAGACACACTGCCTCTCAGATACTCTGTCTCTCAGACACTCTGTCTCGCAGACACACTGTGTCTCAGACAATCTGTCTTGCAGACTCTCTGCCTCTCAGACATTCTGTCACTCAGACACTCTGCCTCTCAGACACTCTGTCTCTAAGACACTGCCTCTCAGACACTCTGTCTCTCAGACACTCTGTCTCTCAGACACTCTGCCTCTCTGATGCAATGTCTCTCAGACTCTCTGCCTCTCAGACACTCTGTCTCTCAGATACTCTGTCTCTCAGACTCTCTGTCTCTCGACACTCTGTTTCTCAGACACTCTGACTCTGTGACTCTCTGCCTCTCAGACACGCTGCCTCTCAGGCACTCTGTCTCTCAGACACTCTGTCGCTCAGACACTCTGTCTCTCAGACACTGCCTCTCAGACAATCTGTCTCTCAGAAAATCTGCCTCTCACAGTCTCTGCCTCTCAGACTCCCTGACTTTCAGACACTCTGCCTCTCAGACACTATGTCTCTCATATACTCTGCCTCTCAGACACGCTGCCTCTCAGACACTCTGTCTCTCAGACAACCTGCCTCTCAGACACTCTGTCTCGCAGATGCACTGCCTCTCAGACCCTCTGTCTCTGAGACACTCTGTCTCTCATACAATCTGCCTCTCAGACACTCTGCCTCTCAGATACTCTGTCTGTCAGAAACTCTGCCTCTCAGACACTGCCTCTCAGACACTGCCTCTCAGATACTCTGCCTCTCAGACACTCTGTCTCTCAGACACTCTGTCGCTCAGACACTCTGTCTCTCAGACACTGCCTCTCAGACACTCTGACTCTCAGACACTCTGCCTCTCAGACACTGCCTCTCAGACACTGCCTCTCAGACACTCTGTCTCCCAGACACTCTCTCTCAGACACTCCGTCTCTCAGACATTCTGTCGCTCAGACACTGCCTCTCAGAAAATCGCTCTCTCAGACACTGCCTCTCAGACACTCTGTCTCTCAGACACAATGTCTCTCAGACTCTCTGCCTCTCAGACACTCTGTCTCTCAGACACTCTGTCTCTCAGAAACTCTGCCTCTCACAGTCTCTGCCTCTCAGACACCCTGTCTCTCAGACAATCTGCCTCTCAGACACTCTGTCTCTGAGAAACTCAGTCTCTCAGACAATCTGCCTCTCAGACACTCTGCCTCTCAGATACTCTGTCTCTCAGAAACTCTGCCTCTCAGACACTCTGCCTCTCAAATACTCTGTCTCTCAGACACCCTGTCGCTCATACACTCTGTCTCTCAGACACTGCCTCTCAGACACTCTGTCTCTCAGACATTCTGACTCTCAGACACTGCCTCTCAGACACTGCCTCTCAGACACTCTGCCTCTCAGACATTCTGTCTCTCAGAAAATCTGCCTCTCACAGTCTCCGCCTCTCAGACTCCCTGACTTTCAGACACTCTGCCTCTCAGACATTATGTCTCTCATATACTCTGCTTCTCAGAGAATCCGCCTCTCAGACACACTGTCTCTCAGACACTCTGCCTCTCAGACACTCTGTCTCTCAGACACTCTGTCTCTCAGACACACTGCCTCTCAGACACTCTTTCTATCAGACACTGCCCCTCAGACACGCTGCCTCTCAGACACTTTCTCTCAGACACTGCCTCACAGACACTCTGTCTCTCAGACACTGCCTCTCAGACACTCTGCCTCTCAGACACTCTGTCTCTCAGACATTCTGTCGCTCAGACACTGCCTCTCAGAAAATCTCTCTCTCTGGCACTGCCTCTCAGACACTCTGCCTCTCAGACGTTCTGTCACTCAGACACTGCCTCTCAGACACTCTGTCTCTCAGACACTGCCTCTCAGTCACTCGGTCTCTCAGACACTCTGCCTCTCAGACACTGCCACTAAGAAACTGCCTCTCAGACATTCTGCCTCTCAGACAATCTGTCTCTCAGACACACTGTCTCTGAGACACTCTGTCTCTCAGACATAATGTCTCTCAGACTCTCTGTCTCTCAGACACTCTGTTTCTCAGACACTCTGCCTCTCAGAAACTCTGCCTCTCAGACACTGCCTCTCAGACACTCTGCCTCTGAGACATTCTGTCACTCAGACACTGCCTCTCAGACACTATGTCTCTCAGACACTGCCTCTCAGACACTCTGTCTCTCAGACACTCTGCCTCTCAGACATTGCCACTAAGACACTGCCTCTCAGACACTCTGCCTCTCAGACAATCTGTCTCTCAGACACACTGTCTCTGAGACACTCTGTCTCTCAGACACAGTGTCTCTCAGACCCTCTGTCTCTCAGACCCTCTGTCTCTCAGACACACTGCCTCTCAGATACTCTGTCTCTCAGACACTCTGTCTCGCAGACACACTGTGTCTCAGACAATCTGTCTTGCAGACTCTCTGCCTCTCAGACATTCTGTCACTCAGACACTCTGCCTCTCAGACACTATGTCTCTCAGACACTGCCTCTCAGACACTCTGTCTCTCAGACACTCTGCCTCTCAGACATTGCCACTAAGACACTGCCTCTCAGACACTCTGCCTCTCAGACAATCTGTCTCTCAGACACACTGTCTCTGAGACACTCTGTCTCTCAGACACAGTGTCTCTCAGACCCTCTGTCTCTCAGACCCTCTGTCTCTCAGACACACTGCCTCTCAGATACTCTGTCTCTCAGACACTCTGTCTCGCAGACACACTGTGTCTCAGACAATCTGTCTTGCAGACTCTCTGCCTCTCAGACATTCTGTCACTCAGACACTCTGCCTCTCAGACACTCTGTCTCTCAGACACTGCCTCTCAGACACTCTGTCTCTCAGACACTCTGTCTCTCAGACACTCTGTCTCTCTGACGCAATGTCTCTCAGACTCTCTGCCTCTCAGAATCTCTGTCTCTCAGATACACTGTCTCTCAGACTCTCTGTCTCTCAGACACTCTGTTTCTCAGACACTCTGACTCTGTGACTCTCTGCCTCTCAGACACGCTGCCTCTCAGGCACTCTGTCTCTCAGACACTCTGTCGCTCAGACACTCTGTCTCTCAGACACTGCCTCTCAGACAATCTGTCTCTCAGAAAATCTGCCTCTCACAGTCTCTGCCTCTCAGACTCCCTGACTTTCAGACACTCTGCCTCTCAGACACTATGTCTCTCATATACTCTGCCTCTCAGACACGCTGCCTCTCAGACACTCTGTCTCTCAGACAACCTGCCTCTCAGACACTCTGTCTCTCAGATGCACTGCCTCTCAGACCCTCTGTCTCTGAGACACTCTGTCTCTCATACAATCTGCCTCTCAGACACTCTGCCTCTCAGATACTCTGTCTGTCAGAAACTCTGCCTCTCAGACACTGCCTCTCAGACACTGCCTCTCAGATACTCTGCCTCTCAGACACTCTGTCTCTCAGACACTCTGTCGCTCAGACACTCTGTCTCTCAGACACTGCCTCTCAGACACTCTGACTCTCAGACACTCTGCCTCTCAGACACTGCCTCTCAGACACTGCCTCTCAGACACTCTGTCTCCCAGACACTCTCTCTCAGACACTCCGTCTCTCAGACATTCTGTCGCTCAGACACTGCCTCTCAGAAAATCGCTCTCTCAGACACTGCCTCTCAGACACTCTGTCTCTCAGACACAATGTCTCTCAGACTCTCTGCCTCTCAGACACTCTGTCTCTCAGACACTCTGTCTCTCAGAAACTCTGCCTCTCACAGTCTCTGCCTCTCAGACACCCTGTCTCTCAGACAATCTGCCTCTCAGACACTCTGTCTCTGAGACACTCTGTCTCTCAGACAATCTGCCTCTCAGACACTCTGCCTCTCAGATACTCTGTCTCTCAGAAACTCTGCCTCTCAGACACTCTGGCTCTCAAATACTCTGTCTCTCAGACACCCTGTCGCTCATACACTCTGTCTCTCAGACACTGCCTCTCAGACACTCTGTCTCTCAGACATTCTGCCTCTCAGACACTGCCTCTCAGACACTGCCTCTCAGACACTCTGCCTCTCAGACAATCTGTCTCTCAGAAAATCTGCCTCTCACAGTCTCTGCCTCTCAGACTCCCTGACTTTCAGACACTCTGCCTCTCAGACATTATGTCTCTCATATACTCTGCTTCTCAGACAATCCGCCTCTCAGACACACTGTCTCTCAGACACTCTGCCTCTCAGACACTCTGTCTCTCAGACACTCTGTCTCTCAGACACACTGCCTCTCAGACACTCTTTCTATCAGACACTGCCCCTCAGACACGTTGCCTCTCAGACACTTTCTCTCAGACACTGCCTCACAGACACTCTGTCTCTCAGACACTGCCTCTCAGACACTCTGCCTCTCAGACACTCTGCCTCTCAGACACTCTGTCTCTCAGACATTCTGTCGCTCAGACACTGCCTCTCAGAAAATCTCTCTCTCAGGCACTGCCTCTCAGACACTCTGCCTCTCAGACGTTCTGTCTCTCAGACACTGCCTCTCAGTCACTCGGTCTCTCAGACACTCTGCCTCTCAGACACTTCCACTAAGAATCTGCCTCTCAGACATTCTGCCTCTCAGACAATCTGTCTCTCAGACACACTGTCTCTGAGACACTCTGTCTCTCAGACACAATGTCTCTCAGACTCTCTGTCTCTCAGACACTCTGTTTCTCAGACACTCTGCCCTTCAGAAACTCTGCCTCTCAGACACTGCCTCTCAGTCACTCTGCCTCTGAGACATTCTGTCACTCAGACACTGCCTCTCAGACACTATGTCTCTCAGACACTGCCTCTCAGACACTCTGTCTCTCAGACACTCTGCCTCTCAGACATTGCCACTAAGACACTGCCTCTCAGACACTCTGCCTCTCAGACAATCTGTCTCTCAGACACACTGTCTCTGAGACACTCTGTCTCTCAGACACAGTGTCTCTCAGACCCTCTGTCTCTCAGACCCTCTGTCTCTCAGACACACTGCCTCTCAGATACTCTGTCTCTCAGACACTCTGTCTCGCAGACACACTGTGTCTCAGACAATCTGTCTTGCAGACTCTCTGCCTCTCAGACATTCTGTCACTCAGACACTCTGCCTCTCAGACACTCTGTCTCTCAGACACTGCCTCTCAGACACTCTGTCTCTCAGACACTCTGTCTCTCAGACACTCTGTCTCTCTGACGCAATGTCTCTCAGACTCTCTCCCTCTCAGACACTCTGTCTCTCAGATACTCTGTCTCTCAGACTCTCTGTCTCTCGACACTCTGTTTCTCAGACACTCTGACTCTGTGACTCTCTGCCTCTCAGACACGCTGCCTCTCAGGCACTCTGTCTCTCAGACACTCTGTCGCTCAGACACTCTGTCTCTCAGACACTGCCTCTCAGACAATCTGTCTCTCAGAAAATCTTCCTCTCACAGTCTCTGCCTCTCAGACTCCCTGACTTTCAGACACTCTGCCTCTCAGACACTATGTCTCTCATATACTCTGCCTCTCAGACACGCTGCCTCTCAGACACTCTGTCTCTCAGACAACCTGCCTCTCAGACACTCTGTCTCGCAGATGCACTGCCTCTCAGACCCTCTGTCTCTGAGACACTCTGTCTCTCATACAATCTGCCTCTCAGACACTCTGCCTCTCAGATACTCTGTCTGTCAGAAACTCTGCCTCTCAGACACTGCCTCTCAGACACTGCCTCTCAGATACTCTGCCTCTCAGACACTCTGTCTCTCAGACACTCTGTCGCTCAGACACTCTGTCTCTCAGACACTGCCTCTCAGACACTCTGACTCTCAGACACTCTGCCTCTCAGACACTGCCTCTCAGACACTGCCTCTCAGACACTCTGTCTCCCAGACACTCTCTCTCAGACACTCCATCTCTCAGACATTCTGTCGCTCAGACACTGCCTCTCAGAAAATCGCTCTCTCAGACACTGCCTCTCAGACACACTGTCTCTCAGACACAATGTCTCTCAGACTCTCTGCCTCTCAGACACTCTGTCTCTCAGACACTCTGTCTCTCAGAAACTCTGCCTCTCACAGTCTCTGCCTCTCAGACACCCTGTCTCTCAGACAATCTGCCTCTCAGACACTCTGTCTCTGAGACACTCAGTCTCTCAGACAATCTGCCTCTCAGACACTCTGCCTCTCAGATACTCTGTCTCTCAGAAACTCTGCCTCTCAGACACTCTGCCTCTCAAATACTCTGTCTCTCAGACACCCTGTCGCTCATACACTCTGTCTCTCAGACACTGCCTCTCAGACACTCTGTCTCTCATACATTCTGACTCTCAGACACTGCCTCTCAGACACTGCCTCTCAGACACTCTGCCTCTCAGACATTCTGTCTCTCAGAAAATCTGCCTCTCACAGTCTCCGCCTCTCAGACTCCCTGACTTTCAGACACTCTGCCTCTCAGACATTATGTCTCTCATATACTCTGCTTCTCAGACAATCCGCCTCTCAGACACACTGTCTCTCAGACACTCTGCCTCTCAGACACTCTGTCTCTCAGACACTCTGTCTCTCAGACACACTGCCTCTCAGACACTCTTTCTATCAGACACTGCCCCTCAGACACGCTGCCTCTCAGACACTTTCTCTCAGACACTGCCTCACAGACACTCTGTCTCTCAGACACTGCCTCTCAGACACTCTGCATCTCAGACACTCTGTCTCTCAGACATTCTGTCGCTCAGACACTGCCTCTCAGAAAATCTCTCTCTCTGGCACTGCCTCTCAGACACTCTGCCTCTCAGACGTTCTGTCACTCAGACACTGCCTCTCAGACACTCTGTCTCTCAGACACTGCCTCTCAGTCACTCGGTCTCTCAGACACTCTGCCTCTCAGACACTGCCACTAAGAAACTGCCTCTCAGACATTCTGCCTCTCAGACAATCTGTCTCTCAGACACACTGTCTCTGAGACACTCTGTCTCTCAGACATAATGTCTCTCAGACTCTCTGTCTCTCAGACACTATGTTTCTCAGACACTCTGCCTCTCAGAAACTCTGCCTCTCAGACACTGCCTCTCAGACACTCTGCCTCTGAGACATTCTGTCACTCAGACACTGCCTCTCAGACACTATGTCTCTCAGACACTGCCTCTCAGACACTCTGTCTCTCAGACACTCTGCCTCTCAGACATTGCCACTAAGACACTGCCTCTCAGACACTCTGCCTCTCAGACAATCTGTCTCTCAGACACACTGTCTCTGAGACACTCTGTCTCTCAGACACAGTGTCTCTCAGACCCTCTGTCTCTCAGACCCTCTGTCTCTCAGACACACTGCCTCTCAGATACTCTGTCTCTCAGACACTCTGTCTCGCAGACACACTGTGTCTCAGACAATCTGTCTTGCAGACTCTCTGCCTCTCAGACATTCTGTCACTCAGACACTCTGCCTCTCAGACACTCTGTCTCTCAGACACTGCCTCTCAGACACTCTTTCTCTCAGACACTCTGTCTCTCAGACACTCTGTCTCTCTGACGCAATGTCTCTCAGACTCTCTGCCTCTCAGACACTCTGTCTCTCAGATACTCTGTCTCTCAGACTCTCTGTCTCTCAGACACTCTGTTTCTCAGACACTCTGAATCTGTGACTCTCTGCCTCTCAGACACGCTGCCTCTCAGGCACTCTGTCTCTCAGACACTCTGTCGCTCAGACACTCTGTCTCTCAGACACTGCCTCTCAGACAATCTGTCTCTCAGAAAATCTGCCTCTCACAGTCTCTGCCTCTCAGACTCCCTGACTTTCAGACACTCTGCCTCTCAGACACTATGTCTCTCATATACTCTGCCTCTCAGACACGCTGCCTCTCAGACACTCTGTCTCTCAGACAACCTGCCTCTCAGACACTCTGTCTCTCAGATGCACTGCCTCTCAGACCCTCTGTCTCTGAGACACTCTGTCTCTCATACAATCTGCCTCTCAGACACTCTGCCTCTCAGATACTCTGTCTGTCAGAAACTCTGCCTCTCAGACACTGCCTCTCAGACACTGCCTCTCAGATACTCTGCCTCTCAGACACTCTGTCTCTCAGACACTCTGTCGCTCAGACACTCTGTCTCTCAGACACTGCCTCTCAGACACTCTGACTCTCAGACACTCTGCCTCTCAGACACTGCCTCTCAGACACTGCCTCTCAGACACTCTGTCTCCCAGACACTCTCTCTCAGACACTCCGTCTCTCAGACATTCTGTCGCTCAGACACTGCCTCTCAGAAAATCGCTCTCTCAGACACTGCCTCTCAGACACTCTGTCTCTCAGACACAATGTCTCTCAGACTCTCTGCCTCTCAGACACTCTGTCTCTCAGACACTCTGTCTCTCAGAAACTCTGCCTCTCACAGTCTCTGCCTCTCAGACACCCTGTCTCTCAGACAATCTGCCTCTCAGACACTCTGTCTCTGAGACACTCTGTCTCTCAGACAATCTGCCTCTCAGACACTCTGCCTCTCAGATACTCTGTCTCTCAGAAACTCTGCCTCTCAGACACTCTGCCTCTCAAATACTCTGTCTCTCAGACACCCGGTCGCTCATACACTCTGTCTCTCAGACACTGCCTCTCAGACACTCTGTCTCTCAGACATTCTGCCTCTCCGACACTGCCTCTCAGACACTGCCTCTCAGACACTCTGCCTCTCAGACAATCTGTCTCTCAGAAAATCTGCCTCTCACAGTCTCTGCCTCTCAGACTCCCTGACTTTCAGACACTCTGCCTCTCAGACATTATGTCTCTCATATACTCTGCTTCTCAGAAAATCCGCCTCTCAGACACACTGTCTCTCAGACACTCTGCCTCTCAGACACTCTGTCTCTCAGACACGCTGCCTCTCAGACACTTTCCTTCAGACACTGCCTCACAGACACTCTGTCTCGCAGACACACTGTGTCTCAGACAATCTGTCTTGCAGACTCTCTGCCTCTCAGACATTCTGCCTCTCAGACACTCTGTCTCTCAGACACTCTGTCTCTCAGACACTCTGTCTCTCTGACGCAATGTCTCTCAGACTCTCTGCCTCTCAGACACTCTGTCTCTCAGATACTCTGTCTCTCAGACTCTCTGTCTCTCAGACACTCTGTTTCTCAGACACTCTGACTCTGTGACTCTCTGCCTCTCAGACACGCTGCCTCTCAGACACTCTGTCTCTCAGACACTCTGTCGCTCAGACACTCTGTCTCTCAGACACTGCCTCTCAGACAATCTGTCTCTCAGAAAATCTGCCTCTCACAGTCTCTGCCTCTCAGACTCCCTGACTTTCAGACACTCTGCCTCTCTGACACTATGTCTCTCACATACTCTGCCTCTCAGACACGCTGCCACTCAGACACTCTGTCTCTCAGACAACCTGCCTCTCAGAAACTCTGTCTCTCAGATGCACTGCCTCACAGACCCTCTGTCTCTGAGACACTCTGTCTCTCATACAATCTGCCTCTCAGACACTCTGCCTCTCAGATACTCTGTCTGTCAGAAACTCTGCCTCTCAGACACTGCCTCTCAGACACTGCCTCTCAGATACTCTGCCTCTCAGACACTCTGTCCCTCAGACACTCTGCCTCTCAGAAACTCTGCCTCTCAGACACTGCCTCTCAGACACTCTGCCTCTGAGACATTCTGTCACTCAGACACTGCCTCTCAGACACTATGTCTCTCAGACACTGCCTCTCTGACACTCTGTCTCAAAGACACTCTGCCTCTCAGACATTGCCACTAAGACACTGCCTCTCAGACACTCTGCCTCTCAGACAATCTGTCTCTCAGACACACTGTCTCTGAGACACTCTGTCTCTCAGACACAGTGTCTCTCAGACCCTCTGTCTCTCAGACCCTCTGTCTCTCAGACACACTGCCTCTCAGATACTCTGTCTCTCAGACACTCTGTCTCGCAGACACACTGTGTCTCAGACAATCTGTCTTGCAGACTCTCTGCCTCTCAGACATTCTGTCACTCAGACACTCTGCCTCTCAGACACTCTGTCTCTCAGACACTCTGTCTCTCTGACGCAATGTCTCTCAGACTCTCTGCCTCTCAGACACTCTGTCTCTCAGATACTCTGTCTCTCAGACTCTCTGTCTCTCAGACACTCTGTTTCTCAGACACTCTGACTCTGTGACTCTGCCTCTCAGACACGCTGCCTCTCAGACACTCTGTCTCTCAGACACTCTGTCGCTCAGACACTCTGTCTCTCAGACACTGCCTCTCAGACAATCTGTCTCTCAGAAAATCTGCCTCTCACAGTCTCTGCCTCTCAGACTCCCTGACTTTCAGACACTCTGCCTCTCTGACACTATGTCTCTCACATACTCTGCCTCTCAGACACGCTGCCACTCAGACACTCTGTCTCTCAGACAACCTGCCTCTCAGAAACTCTGTCTCTCAGATGCACTGCCTCACAGACCCTCTGTCTCTGAGACACTCTGTCTCTCATACAATCTGCCTCTCAGACACTCTGCCTCTCAGATACTCTGTCTGTCAGAAACTCTGCCTCTCAGACACTGCCTCTCAGACACTGCCTCTCAGATACTCTGCCTCTCAGACACTCTGTCCCTCAGACACTCTGCCTCTCAGAAACTCTGCCTCTCAGACACTGCCTCTCAGACACTCTGCCTCTGAGACATTCTGTCACTCAGACACTGCCTCTCAGACACTATGTCTCTCAGACACTGCCTCTCTGACACTCTGTCTCAAAGACACTCTGCCTCTCAGACATTGCCACTAAGACACTGCCTCTCAGACACTCTGCCTCTCAGACAATCTGTCTCTCAGACACACTGTCTCTGAGACACTCTGTCTCTCAGACACAGTGTCTCTCAGACCCTCTGTCTCTCAGACCCTCTGTCTCTCAGACACACTGCCTCTCAGATACTCTGTCTCTCAGACACTCTGTCTCGCAGACACACTGTGTCTCAGACAATCTGTCTTGCAGACTCTCTGCCTCTCAGACATTCTGTCACTCAGACACTCTGCCTCTCAGACACTCTGTCTCTCAGACACTGCCTCTCAGACACTCTTTCTCTCAGACACTCTGTCTCTCAGACACTCTGTCTCTCTGACGCAATGTCTCTCAGACTCTCTGCCTCTCAGACACTCTGTCTCTCAGATACTCTGTCTCTCAGACTCTCTGTCTCTCAGACACTCTGTTTCTCAGACACTCTGACTCTGTGACTCTCTGCCTCTCAGACACGCTGCCTCTCAGGCACTCTGTCTCTCAGACACTCTGTCGCTCAGACACTCTGTCTCTCAGACACTGCCTCTCAGACAATCTGTCTCTCAGAAAATCTGCCTCTCACAGTCTCTGCCTCTCAGACTCCCTGACTTTCAGACACTCTGCCTCTCAGACACTATGTCTCTCATATACTCTGCCTCTCAGACACGCTGCCTCTCAGACACTCTGTCTCTCAGACAACCTGCCTCTCAGACACTGTCTCTCAGATGCACTGCCTCTCAGACCCTCTGTCTCTGAGACACTCTGTCTCTCATACAATCTGCCTCTCAGACACTCTGCCTCTCAGATACTCTGTCTGTCAGAAACTCTGCCTCTCAGACACTGCCTCTCAGACACTGCCTCTCAGATACTCTGCCTCTCAGACACTCTGTCTCTCAGACACTCTGTCGCTCAGACACTCTGTCTCTCAGACACTGCCTCTCAGACACTCTGACTCTCAGACACTCTGCCTCTCAGACACTGCCTCTCAGACACTGCCTCTCAGACACTCTGTCTCCCAGACACTCTCTCTCAGACACTCCGTCTCTCAGACATTCTGTCGCTCAGACACTGCCTCTCAGAAAATCGCTCTCTCAGACATTGCCTCTCAGACACTCTGTCTCTCAGACACAATGTCTCTCAGACTCTCTGCCTCTCAGACACTCTGTCTCTCAGACACTCTGTCTCTCAGAAACTCTGCCTCTCACAGTCTCTGCCTCTCAGACACCCTGTCTCTCAGACAATCTGCCTCTCAGACACTCTGTCTCTGAGACACTCTGTCTCTCAGACAATCTGCCTCTCAGACACTCTGCCTCTCAGATACTCTGTCTCTCAGAAACTCTGCCTCTTAGACACTCTGCCTCTCAAATACTCTGTCTCTCAGACACCCTGTCGCTCATACACTCTGTCTCTCAGACAGTGCCTCTCAGACACTCTGTCTCTCAGACATTCTGCCTCTCAGACACTGCCTCTCAGACACTGCCTCTCAGACACTCTGCCTCTCAGACAATCTGTCTCTCAGAAAATCTGCCTCTCACAGTCTCTGCCTCTCAGACTCCCTGACTTTCAGACACTCTGCCTCTCAGACATTATGTCTCTCATATACTCTGCTTCTCAGAAAATCCGCCTCTCAGACACACTGTCTCTCAGACACTCTGCCTCTCAGACACTCTGTCTCTCAGACACTCTGTCACTCAGACACACTGCCTCTCAGACACTCTTTCTATCAGACACTGCCCCTCAGACACGCTGCCTCTCAGACACTTTCTCTCAGACACTGCCTCACAGACACTCTGTCTCGCAGACACACTGTGTCTCAGACAATCTGTCTTGCAGACTCTCTGCCTCTCAGACATTCTGTCACTCAGACACTCTGCCTCTCAGACACTCTGTCACTCAGACACTGCCTCTCATACACTCTGTCTCTCAGACACTCTGTCTCTCAGACACTCTGTCTCTCTGACGCAATGTCTCTCAGACTCTCTGCCTCTCAGACACTCTGTCTCTCAGATACTCTGTCTCTCAGAATCTCTGTCTCTCAGACACTCTGTTTCTCAGACACTCTGACTCTGTGACTCTCTGCCTCTCAGACACGCTGCCTCTCAGACACTCTGTCTCTCAGACACTCTGTCGCTCAGACACTCTGTCTCTCAGACACTGCCTCTCAGACAATCTGTCTCTCAGAAAATCTGCCTCTCACAGTCTCTGCCTCTCAGACTCCCTGACTTTCAGACACTCTGCCTCTCAGACACTATGTCTCTCATATACTCTGCCTCTCAGACACGCTGCCACTCAGACACTCTGTCTCTCAGACAACCTGCCTCTCAGACACTCTGTCTCTCAGATGCACTGCCTCACAGACCCTCTGTCTCTGAGACACTCTGTCTCTCATACAATCTGCCTCTCAGACACTCTGCCTCTCAGATACTCTGTCTGTCAGAAACTCTGCCTCTCAGACACTGCCTCTCAGACACTGCCTCTCAGATACTCTGCCTCTCAGACACTCTGTCTCTCAGACACTCTGTCGCTCAGACACTCTGTCTCTCAGACACTGCCTCTCAGACACTCTGACTCTCAGACACTCTGCCTCTCAGACACTGCCTCTCAGACACTGCCTCTCAGACACTCTGCCTCTCAGACACTCTGTCTCCCAGACACTCTCTCTCAGACACTCCGTCTCTCAGACATTCTGTCGCTCAGACACTGCCTCTCAGACACTCTGTCTCTCAGACACAATGTCGCTCAGACTCTCTGCCTCTCAGACACTCTGTCTCTCAGACACTCTGTCTCTCAGAAACTCTGCCTCTCACAGTCTCTGCCTCTCAGACACCCTGACTTTCAGACACTCTGCCTCTCAGACACTATGTCTCTCATATACTCTGCCTCACAGACAGTCCGCCTCTCAGACACTCTGTCTCTCAGACACTCTGCCTCTCAGACACTCTGTCTCTCAGACAATCTGTCTCTCAGAATCTCTGCCTCTCAGACACTCTTTCTCAAAGACACTCTGCCTCTCAGGCACCTGTCTCTCAGACACTGCCTCTCAGACACTCTGACTCTCAGACACTATGTCTCTCATATACTCTGCCACTCAGACAATCCGCCTCTCAGACACTCTGTCTCTCAGACACTCTGCCTCTCAGACACTCTGTCTATCAGACACTCTGCCTCTCAGGCACTCTGTCTCTCAGACACACTGCCTCTCAGACACTCTGTCTCACAGACACTCTGCCTCTCAGACACTCTGCATCTCAGACACTCCGTCTCTCAGACATTCTGTCGCTCAGACACTGCCTCTCAGAAAATCGCTCTCTCAGAAACTGCCTCTCATACAATCTGTCTCTCAGACACTCTGCCTCTCAGATACTCTGTCTGTCAGAAACTCTGCCTCTCAGACACTGCCTCTCAGACACTGCCTCTCAGATACTCTGCCTCTCAGACACTCTGTCTCTCAGACACTCTGCCTCTCAGAAACTCGGCCTCTCAGACACTGCCTCTCAGACACTCTGCCTCTGAGACATTCTGTCACTCAGACACTGCCTCTCAGACACTATGTCTCTCAGACACTGCCTCTCAGACACTCTGTCTCTCAGACACTCTGCCTCTCAGACATTGCCACTAAGACGCTGCCTCTCAGACACTCTGCCTCTCAGACAATCTGTCTCTCAGACACACTGTCTCTGAGACACTCTGTCTCTCAGACACAGTGTCTCTCAGACCCTCTGTCACTCAGAACCTCTGTCTCTCAGACACACTGCCTCTCAGATACTCTGTCTCTCAGACACTCTGTCTCGCCGACACACTGTGTCTCAGACAATCTGTCTTGCAGACTCTCTGCCTCTCAGACATTCTGTCACTCAGACACTCTGCCTCTCAGACACTCTGTCTCTCAGACACTGCCTCTCAGACACTCTTTCTCTCAGACACTCTGTCTCTCAGACACTCTGTCTCTCTGACGCAATGTCTCTCATACTCTCTGCCTCTCAGACACTCTGTCTCTCAGATACTCTGTCTCTCAGACTCTCTGTCTCTCAGACACTCTGTTTCTCAGACACTCTGACTCTGTGACTCTCTGCCTCTCAGACACGCTGCCTCTCAGGCACTCTGTCTCTCAGACACTCTGTCGCTCAGACACTCTGTCTCTCAGACACTGCCTCTCAGACAATCTGTCTCTCAGAAAATCTGCCTCTCACAGTCTCTGCCTCTCAGGCTCCCTGACTTTCAGACACTCTGCCTCTCAGACACTATGTCTCTCATATACTCTGCCTCTCAGACACGCTGCCTCTCAGACACTCTGCCTCTCAGACACTGCCTCTCAGACACTGCCTCTCAGATACTCTGCCTCTCAGACACTCTGTCTCTCAGACACTCTGTCGCTCAGACACTCTGTCTCTCAGACACTGCCTCTCAGACACTCTGACTCTCAGACACTCTGCCTCTCAGACACTGCCTCTCAGACACTGCCTCTCAGACACTCTGCCTCTCAGACACTCTGTCTCCCAGACACTCTCTCTCAGACACTCCGTCTCTCAGACATTCTGTCGCTCAGACACTGCCTCTCAGACACTCTGTCTCTCAGACACAATGTCGCTCAGACTCTCTGCCTCTCAGACACTCTGTCTCTCAGACACTCTGTCTCTCAGAAACTCTGCCTCTCACAGTCTCTGCCTCTCAGACACCCTGACTTTCAGACACTCTGCCTCTCAGACACTATGTCTCTCATATACTCTGCCTCACAGACAGTCCGCCTCTCAGACACTCTGTCTCTCAGACACTCTGCCTCTCAGACACTCTGTCTCTCAGACAATCTGTCTCTCAGAATCTCTGCCTCTCAGACACTCTTTCTCAAAGACACTCTGCCTCTCAGGCACCTGTCTCTCAGACACTGCCTCTCAGACACTCTGACTCTCAGACACTATGTCTCTCATATACTCTGCCACTCAGACAATCCGCCTCTCAGACACTCTGTCTCTCAGACACTCTGCCTCTCAGACACTCTGTCTATCAGACACTCTGCCTCTCAGGCACTCTGTCTCTCAGACACACTGCCTCTCAGACACTCTGTCTCACAGACACTCTGCCTCTCAGACACTCTGCATCTCAGACACTCCGTCTCTCAGACATTCTGTCGCTCAGACACTGCCTCTCAGAAAATCGCTCTCTCAGAAACTGCCTCTCATACAATCTGTCTCTCAGACACTCTGCCTCTCAGATACTCTGTCTGTCAGAAACTCTGCCTCTCAGACACTGCCTCTCAGACACTGCCTCTCAGATACTCTGCCTCTCAGACACTCTGTCTCTCAGACACTCTGCCTCTCAGAAACTCTGCCTCTCAGACACTGCCTCTCAGACACTCTGCCTCTGAGACATTCTGTCACTCAGACACTGCCTCTCAGACACTATGTCTCTCAGACACTGCCTCTCAGACACTCTGTCTCTCAGACACTCTGCCTCTCAGACATTGCCACTAAGACGCTGCCTCTCAGACACTCTGCCTCTCAGACAATCTGTCTCTCAGACACACTGTCTCTGAGACACTCTGTCTCTCAGACACAGTGTCTCTCAGACCCTCTGTCACTCAGACCCTCTGTCTCTCAGACACACTGCCTCTCAGATACTCTGTCTCTCAGACACTCTGTCTCGCCGACACACTGTGTCTCAGACAATCTGTCTTGCAGACTCTCTGCCTCTCAGACATTCTGTCACTCAGACACTCTGCCTCTCAGACACTCTGTCTCTCAGACACTGCCTCTCAGACACTCTTTCTCTCAGACACTCTGTCTCTCAGACACTCTGTCTCTCTGACGCAATGTCTCTCATACTCTCTGCCTCTCAGACACTCTGTCTCTCAGATACTCTGTCTCTCAGACTCTCTGTCTCTCAGACACTCTGTTTCTCAGACACTCTGACTCTGTGACTCTCTGCCTCTCAGACACGCTGCCTCTCAGGCACTCTGTCTCTCAGACACTCTGTCGCTCAGACACTCTGTCTCTCAGACACTGCCTCTCAGACAATCTGTCTCTCAGAAAATCTGCCTCTCACAGTCTCTGCCTCTCAGGCTCCCTGACTTTCAGACACTCTGCCTCTCAGACACTATGTCTCTCATATACTCTGCCTCTCAGACACGCTGCCTCTCAGACACTCTGTCTCTCAGACAACCTGCCTCTCAGACACTCTGTCTCTCAGATGCACTGCCTCTCAGACCCTCTGTCTCTGAGACACTCTGTCTCTCATACAATCTGCCTCTCAGACACTCTGCCTCTCAGATACTCTGTCTGTCAGAAACTCTGCCTCTCAGACAGTGCCTCTCAGACACTGCCTCTCAGATACTCTGTCTCTCAGACACTCTGTCGCTCAGACACTCTGTCTCCCAGACACTGCCTCTCAGACACTCTGACTCTCAGACACTCTGCCTCTCAGACAATCTGCCTCTCAGACACTCTGCCTCTCAGATACTCTGTCTCTCAGAAACTCTGCCTCTCAGACACTCTGCCTCTCAAATACTCTGTCTCTCAGACACCCTGTCGCTCATACACTCTGTCTCTCAGACACTGCCTCTCAGACACTCTGTCTCTCAGACATTCTGCCTCTCAGACACTGCCTCTCAGACACTGCCTCTCAGACACTCTGCCTCTCAGACAATCTGTCTCTCAGAAAATCTGCCTCTCACATGCTCTGCCTCTCAGACTCCCTGACTTTCAGACACTCTGCCTCTCAGACATTATGTCTCTCATATACTCTGCTTCTCAGAAAATCCGCCTCTCAGACACACTGTCTCTCAGACACTCTGCCTCTCAGACACTCTGTCTCTCAGACACTCTGTCACTCAGACACACTGCCTCTCAGACACTCTTTCTATCAGACACTGCCCCTCAGACACGCTGCCTCTCAGACACTTTCTCTCAGACACTGCCTCACAGACACTCTGTCTCGCAGACACACTGTGTCTCAGACAATCTGTCTTGCAGACTCTCTGCCTCTCAGACATTCTGTCACTCAGACACTCTGCCTCTCAGACACTCTGTCACTCAGACACTGCCTCTCAGACACTCTGTCTCTCAGACACTCTGTCTCTCAGACACTCTGTCTCTCTGACGCAATGTCTCTCAGACTCTCTGCCTCTCAGACACTCTGTCTCTCAGATACTCTGTCTCTCAGACTCTCTGTCTCTCAGACACTCTGTTTCTCAGACACTCTGACTCTGTGACTCTCTGCCTCTCAGACACGCTGCCTCTCAGACACTCTGTCTCTCAGACACTCTGTCGCTCAGACACTCTGTCTCTCAGACACTGCCTCTCAGACAATCTGTCTCTCAGAAAATCTGCCTCTCACAGTCTCTGCCTCTCAGACTCCCTGACTTTCAGACACTCTGCCTCTCAGACACTATGTCTCTCATATACTCTGCCTCTCAGACACGCTGCCACTCAGACACTCTGTCTCTCAGACAACCTGCCTCTCAGTCACTCTGTCTCTCAGATGCACTGCCTCACAGACCCTCTGTCTCTGAGACACTCTGTCTCTCATACAATCTGCCTCTCAGACACTCTGCCTCTCAGATACTCTGTCTGTCAGAAACTCTGCCTCTCAGACACTGCCTCTCAGACACTGCCTCTCAGATACTCTGCCTCTCAGACACTCTGTCTCTCAGACACTCTGTCGCTCAGACACTCTGTCTCTCAGACACTGCCTCTCAGACACTCTGACTCTCAGACACTCTGCCTCTCAGACACTACCTCTCAGACACTGCCTCTCAGACACTCTGCCTCTCAGACACTCTGTCTCCCAGACACTCTCTCTCAGACACTCCGTCTCTCAGACATTCTGTCGCTCAGACACTGCCTCTCAGACACTCTGTCTCTCAGACACAATGTCGCTCAGACTCTCTGCCTCTCAGACACTCTGTCTCTCAGACACTCTGTCTCTCAGAAACTCTGCCTCTCACAGTCTCTGCCTCTCAGACACCCTGACTTTCAGACACTCTGCCTCTCAGACAGTATGTCTCTCATATACTCTGCCTCACAGACAGTCCGCCTCTCAGACACTCTGTCTCTCAGACACTCTGCCTCTCAGACACTCTGTCTCTCAGACAATCTGTCTCTCAGAATCTCTGCCTCTCAGACACTCTTTCTCAAAGACACTCTGCCTCTCAGGCACCTGTCTCTCAGACACTGCCTCTCAGACACTCTGACTCTCAGACACTATGTCTCTCATATACTCTGCCACTCAGACAATCCGCCTCTCAGACACTCTGTCTCTCAGACACTCTGCCTCTCAGACACTCTGTCTATCAGACACTCTGCCTCTCAGGCACTCTGTCTCTCAGACACACTGCCTCTCAGACACTCTGTCTCACAGACACTCTGCCTCTCAGACACTCTGCATCTCAGACACTCCGTCTCTCAGACATTCTGTCGCTCAGACACTGCCTCTCAGAAAATCGCTCTCTCAGAAACTGCCTCTCATACAATCTGTCTCTCAGACACTCTGCCTCTCAGATACTCTGTCTGTCAGAAACTCTGCCTCTCAGACACTGCCTCTCAGACACTACCTCTCAGATACTCTGCCTCTCAGACACTCTGTCTCTCAGACACTCTGCCTCTCAGAAACTCTGCCTCTCAGACACTGCCTCTCAGACACTCTGCCTCTGAGACATTCTGTCACTCAGACACTGCCTCTCAGACACTATGTCTCACAGACACTGCCTCTCAGACACTCTGTCTCTCAGACACTCTGCCTCTCAGACATTGCCACTAAGACACTGCCTCTCAGACACTCTGCCTCTCAGACAATCTGTCTCTCAGACACACTGTCTCTGAGACACTCTGTCTCTCAGACACAGTGTCTCTCAGACCCTCTGTCTCTCAGACCCTCTGTCTCTCAGACACACTGCCTCTCAGATACTCTGTCTCTCAGACACTCTGTCTCGCAGACACACTGTGTCTCAGACAATCTGTCTTGCAGACTCTCTGCCTCTCAGACATTCTGTCACTCAGACACTCTGCCTCTCAGACACTCTGTCTCTCAGACACTGCCTCTCAGACACTCTTTCTCTCAGACACTCTGTCTCTCAGACACTCTGTCTCTCTGACGCAATGTCTCTCATACTCTCTGCCTCTCAGACACTCTGTCTCTCAGATACTCTGTCTCTCAGACTCTCTGTCTCTCAGACACTCTGTTTCTCAGACACTCTGACTCTGTGACTCTCTGCCTCTCAGACACGCTGCCTCTCAGGCACTCTGTCTCTCAGACACTCTGTCGCTCAGACACTCTGTCTCTCAGACACTGCCTCTCAGACAATCTGTCTCTCAGAAAATCTGCCTCTCGCAGTCTCTGCCTCTCAGGCTCCCTGACTTTAGACACTCTGCCTCACAGACACTATGTCTCTCATATACTCTGCCTCTCAGACACGCTGCCTCTCAGACACTCTGTCTCTCAGACAACCTGCCTCTCAGACACTCTGTCTCTCAGATGCACTGCCTCTCAGACCCTCTGTCTCTGAGACACTCTGTCTCTCATACAATCTGCCTCTCAGACACTCTGCCTCTCAGATACTCTGTCTGTCAGAAACTCTGCCTCTCAGACACTGCCTCTCAGACACTGCCTCTCAGATACTCTGTCTCTCAGACACTCTGTCGCTCAGACACTCTGTCTCTCAGACACTGCCTCTCAGACACTCTGACTCTCAGACACTCTGCCTCTCAGACACTGCCTCTCAGACACTGCCTCTCAGACACTCTGTCTCCCAGACACTCTCTCTCAGACACTCCGTCTCTCAGACATTCTGTCGCTCAGACACTGCCTCTCAGAAAATCGCTCTCTCAGACACTGCCTCTCAGACACTCTGTCTCTCAGACACAATGTCTCTCAGACTCTCTGCCTCTCAGACACTCTGTCTCTCAGACACTCTGTCTCTCAGAAACTCTGCCTCTCACAGTCTCTGCCTCTCAGACACCCTGTCTCTCAGACAATCTGCCTCTCAGACACTCTGTCTCTCAGACAATCTGCCTCTCAGACACTCTGCCTCTCAGATACTCTGTCTCTCAGAAACTCTGCCTCTTAGACACTCTGCCTCTCAAATACTCTGTCTCTCAGACACCCTGTCGCTCATACACTCTGTCTCTCAGACACTGCCTCTCAGACACTCTGTCTCTCAGACATTCTGCCTCTCAGACACTGCCTCTCAGACACTGCCTCTCAGACACTCTGCCTCTCAGACAATCTGTCTCTCAGAAAATCTGCCTCTCACAGTCTCTGCCTCTCAGACTCCCTGACTTTCAGACACTCTGCCTCTCAGACATTATGTCTCTCATATACTCTGCTTCTCAGAAAATCCGCCTCTCAGACACACTGTCTCTCAGACACTCTGCCTCTCAGACACTCTGTCTCTCAGACACTCTGTCACTCAGACACACTGCCTCTCAGACACTCTTTCTATCAGACACTGCCCCTCAGACACGCTGCCTCTCAGACACTTTCTCTCAGACACTGCCTCACAGACACTCTGTCTCGCAGACACACTGTGTCTCAGACAATCTGTCTTGCAGACTCTCTGCCTCTCAGACATTCTGTCACTCAGACACTCTGCCTCTCAGACACTCTGTCACTCAGACACTGCCTCTCAGACACTCTGTCTCTCAGACACTCTGTCTCTCAGACACTCTGTCTCTCTGACGCAATGTCTCTCAGACTCTCTGCCTCTCAGACACTCTGTCTCTCAGATACTCTGTCTCTCAGACTCTCTGTCTCTCAGACACTCTGTTTCTCAGACACTCTGACTCTGTGACTCTCTGCCTCTCAGACACGCTGCCTCTCAGACACTCTGTCTCTCAGACACTCTGTCGCTCAGACACTCTGTCTCTCAGACACTGCCTCTCAGACAATCTGTCTCTCAGAAAATCTGCCTCTCACAGTCTCTGCCTCTCAGACTCCCTGACTTTCAGACACTCTGCCTCTCAGACACTTTGTCTCTCATATACTCTGCCTCTCAGACACGCTGCCACTCAGACACTCTGTCTCTCAGACAACCTGCCTCTCAGACACTCTGTCTCTCAGATGCACTGCCTCACAGACCCTCTGTCTCTGAGACACTCTGTCTCTCATACAATCTGCCTCTCAGACACTCTGCCTCTCAGATACTCTGTCTGTCAGAAACTCTGCCTCTCAGACACTGCCTCTCAGACACTGCCTCTCAGATACTCTGCCTCTCAGACACTCTGTCTCTCAGACACTCTGTCGCTCAGACACTCTGTCTCTCAGACACTGCCTCTCAGACACTCTGACTCTCAGACACTCTGCCTCTCAGACACTGCCTCTCAGACACTGCCTCTCAGACACTCTGCCTCTCAGACACTCTGTCTCCCAGACACTCTCTCTCAGACACTCCATCTCTCAGACATTCTGTCGCTCAGACACTGCCTCTCAGAAAATCGCTCTCTCAGACACTGCCTCTCAGACACTCTGTCTCTCAGACACAATGTCTCTCAGACTCTCTGCCTCTCAGACACTCTGTCTCTCAGACACTCTGTCTCTCAGAAACTCTGCCTCTCACAGTCTCTGCCTCTCAGACACCCTGACTTTCAGACACTCTGCCTCTCAGACACTATGTCTCTCATATACTCTGCCTCACAGACAGTCCGCCTCTCAGACACTCTGTCTCTCAGACACTCTGCCTCTCAGACACTCTGTCTCTCAGAATCTCTGCCTCTCAGACATTCTTTCTCAAAGACACTCTGCCTCTCAGGCACCTGTCTCTCAGACACTGCCTCTCAGACACTCTGACTCTCAGACACTATGTCTCTCATATACTCTGCCACTCAGACAATCCGCCTCTCAGACACTCTGTCTCTCAGACACTCTGCCTCTCAGACACTCTGTCTATCAGACACTCTGCCTCTCAGGCACTCTGTCTCTCAAACACACTGCCTCTCAGACACTCTGTCTCACAGACACTCTGCCTCTCAGACACTCTGCATCTCAGACACTCCGTCTCTCAGACATTCTGTCGCTCAGACACTGCCTCTCAGAAAATCGCTCTCTCAGACACTGCCTCTCAGACACTCTGTCTCTCAGACACTCTGACTCACAGACACTCTGTCTCTCAGACGCAATGTCTCTCAGACTCTCTGCCTCTCAGACAATCTGCCTCTCACAGTCTCTGCCTCTCAGACACCCTGTCTCTCAGACAATCTGCCTCTCAGACACTCTGTCTCTGAGACACTCAGTCTCTCATACAATCTGCCTCTCAGACACTCTGCCTCTCAGATACTCTGTCTCTCAGAAACTCTGCCTCTCAGACACTCTGCTTCTCAGATACTCTGTCTCTCAGACACTCCGTCGCTCAGACACTCTGTCTCTCAGACACTGCCTCTCAGACACTCTGTGCCTCAGACACTCTGTCTCTCAGACACTCTGCCTCTCAGATACTCTGTCTCTCAGAAACTCTGCCTCTCAGACACTGACTCTCAGACACTGCCTCTCAGATACTCTGCCTCTCAGACACTCTGTCTCTCAGACACTCTGTCGCTCAGACACTCTGTCTCTCAGACACTCTGCCTCTCAGACATTATGTCTCTCAGACTCTCTGTCTCTCAGACACTCTGTCGCTCAGACACTCTGTCTCTCAGACACTGCCTCTCAGACACTCTGTCTCTCAGAAAATCTGCCTCTCACAGTCTCTGCCTCTCAGACTCCCTGACTTTCAGACACTCTTCCTCTCAGACACTATGTCTCTCATATACTCTGCCTCTCAGACAATCCACCTCTCAGACACACTGTCTCTCAGACACTCTGCCTCTCAGACACTCTGTCTCTCAGACACTCTGCCTCTCAGACACTATGTCTCTCAGACTCTCTGTCTCTCAGACACTCTGTTTCTCAGACACTCTGTCTCTCAGACACTCTGTCTCTCAGACGCAATGTCTCTCAGACTCTCTGCCTCTCAGACACTCTGTCTCTCAGATACTCTGTCTCTCAGACTCTCTGTCTCTCAGACACTCTGTTTCTCAGACACTCTGACTCTGTGACTCTCTTCCTCTCAGACACGCTGCCTCTCAGACACTCTGTCTCTAAGACAACCTGCCTCTCAGACACTCTGTCTGTCACACACTGGCTCTCAGACGCTCTGTCTCTTAGAACTCTCTCTCATACAATCTGCCTCTCAGACACTCTGCCTCTCAGATACTCTGTCTCTCAGAAACTCTGCCTCTTAGACACTCTGCCTCTCAAATACTCTGTCTCTCAGACACCCTGTCGCTCATACACTCTGTCTCTCAGACACTGCCTCTCAGACACTCTGTCTCTCAGACATTCTGCCTCT
Organism: Isurus oxyrinchus; assembly: GCA_026770705.1. Lineage (NCBI taxonomy): Eukaryota > Metazoa > Chordata > Chondrichthyes > Lamniformes > Lamnidae > Isurus > Isurus oxyrinchus. The sequence continues at coordinate 328,671 of JANJGN010000259.1, read as the reverse complement.
CAGACACTGCCTCTCAGACACTGCCTCTCAGACACTCTGCCTCTCAGACAATCTGTCTCTCAGAAAATCTGCCTCTCACAGTCTCTGCCTCTCAGACTCCCTGACTTTCAGACACTCTGCCTCTCAGACATTATGTCTCTCATATACTCTGCTTCTCAGAAAATCCGCCTCTCAGACACACTGTCTCTCAGACACTCTGCCTCTCAGACACTCTGTCTCTCAGACACTCTGTCACTCAGACACACTGCCTCTCAGACACTCTTTCTATCAGACACTGCCCCTCAGACACGCTGCCTCTCAGACACTTTCTCTCAGACACTGCCTCACAGACACTCTGTCTCGCAGACACACTGTGTCTCAGACAATCTGTCTTGCAGACTCTCTGCCTCTCAGACATTCTGTCACTCAGACACTCTGCCTCTCAGACACTCTGTCACTCAGACACTGCCTCTCAGACACTCTGTCTCTCAGACACTCTGTCTCTCAGACACTCTGTCTCTCTGACGCAATGTCTCTCAGACTCTCTGCCTCTCAGACACTCTGTCTCTCAGATACTCTGTCTCTCAGACTCTCTGTCTCTCAGACACTCTGTTTCTCAGACACTCTGACTCTGTGACTCTCTGCCTCTCAGACACGCTGCCTCTCAGACACTCTGTCTCTCAGACACTCTGTCGCTCAGACACTCTGTCTCTCAGACACTGCCTCTCAGACAATCTGTCTCTCAGAAAATCTGCCTCTCACAGTCTCTGCCTCTCAGACTCCCTGACTTTCAGACACTCTGCCTCTCAGACACTTTGTCTCTCATATACTCTGCCTCTCAGACACGCTGCCACTCAGACACTCTGTCTCTCAGACAACCTGCCTCTCAGACACCCTGTCTCTCAGATGCACTGCCTCACAGACCCTCTGTCTCTGAGACACTCTGTCTCTCATACAATCTGCCTCTCAGACACTCTGCCTCTCAGATACTCTGTCTGTCAGAAACTCTGCCTCTCAGACACTGCCTCTCAGACACTGCCTCTCAGATACTCTGCCTCTCAGACACTCTGTCTCTCAGACACTCTGTCGCTCAGACACTCTGTCTCTCAGACACTGCCTCTCAGACACTCTGACTCTCAGACACTCTGCCTCTCAGACACTGCCTCTAAGACACTGCCTCTCAGACACTCTGCCTCTCAGACACTCTGTCTCCCAGACACTCTCTCTCAGACACTCCATCTCTCAGACATTCTGTCGCTCAGACACTGCCTCTCAGAAAATCGCTCTCTCAGACACTGCCTCTCAGACACTCTGTCTCTCAGACACAATGTCTCTCAGACTCTCTGCCTCTCAGACACTCTGTCTCTCAGACACTCTGTCTCTCAGAAACTCTGCCTCTCACAGTCTCTGCCTCTCAGACACCCTGACTTTCAGACACTCTGCCTCTCAGACACTATGTCTCTCATATACTCTGCCTCACAGACAGTCCGCCTCTCAGACACTCTGTCTCTCAGACACTCTGCCTCTCAGACACTCTGTCTCTCAGACACTCTGCCTCTCAGACACTATGTCTCTCAGACACGCTGCCTCTCAGACACTCTGTCTCTCAGACAATCTGTCTCTCAGAATCTCTGCCTCTCAGACATTCTTTCTCAAAGACACTCTGCCTCTCTGGCACCTGTCTCTCAGACACTGCCTCTCAGACACTCTGACTCTCAGACACTATGTCTCTCATATACTCTGCCACTCAGACAATCCGCCTCTCAGACACTCTGTCTCTCAGACACTCTGCCTCTCAGACACTCTGTCTATCAGACACTCTGCCTCTCAGGCACTCTGTCTCTGAAACACACTGCCTCTCAGACACTCTGTCTCACAGACACTCTGCCTCTCAGACACTCTGCATCTCAGACACTCCGTCTCTCAGACATTCTGTCGCTCAGACACTGCCTCTCAGAAAATCGCTCTCTCAGACACTGCCTCTCAGACACTCTGTCTCTCAGACACTCTGACTCACAGACACTCTGTCTCTCAGACGCAATGTCTCTCAGACTCTCTGCCTCTCAGACAATCTGCCTCTCACAGTCTCTGCCTCTCAGACACCCTGTCTCTCAGACAATCTGCCTCTCAGACACTCTGTCTCTGAGACACTCAGTCTCTCATACAATCTGCCTCTCAGACACTCTGCCTCTCAGATACTCTGTCTCTCAGAAACTCTGCCTCTCAGACACTCTGCTTCTCAGATACTCTGTCTCTCAGACACTCCGTCGCTCAGACACTCTGTCTCTCAGACACTGCCTCTCAGACACTCTGTGCCTCAGACACTCTGTCTCTCAGACACTCTGCCTCTCAGATACTCTGTCTCTCAGAAACTCTGCCTCTCAGACACTGACTCTCAGACACTGCCTCTCAGATACTCTGCCTCTCAGACACTCTGTCTCTCAGACACTCTGTCGCTCAGACACTCTGTCTCTCAGACACTCTGCCTCTCAGACATTATGTCTCTCAGACTCTCTGTCTCTCAGACACTCTGTCGCTCAGACACTCTGTCTCTCAGACACTGCCTCTCAGACATTCTGTCTCTCAGAAAATCTGCCTCTCACAGTCTCTGCCTCTCAGACTCCCTGACTTTCAGACACTCTTCCTCTCAGACACTATGTCTCTCATATACTCTGCCTCTCAGACAATCCACCTCTCAGACACACTGTCTCTCAGACACTCTGCCTCTCAGACACTCTGTCTCTCAGACACTCTGCCTCTCAGACACTATGTCTCTCAGACTCTCTGTCTCTCAGACACTCTGTTTCTCAGACACTCTGTCTCTCAGACACTCTGTCTCTCAGACGCAAAGTCTCTCAGACTCTCTGCCTCTCAGACACTCTGTCTCTCAGATACTCTGTCTCTCAGACTCTCTGTCTCTCAGACACTCTGTTTCTCAGACACTCTGACTCTGTGACTCTCTTCCTCTCAGACACGCTGCCTCTCAGACACTCTGTCTCTAAGACAACCTGCCTCTCAGACACTCTGTCTGTCACACACTGGCTCTCAGACGCTCTGTCTCTTAGAACTCTCTCTCATACAATCTGCCTCTCAGACACTCTGCCTCTCAGATACTCTGTCTCTCAGAAACTCTGCCTCTCAGACAGTGCCTCTCAGACACTGCCTCTCAGATACTCTGCCTCTCAGACACTCTGTCTCTCAGACACTCTGTCGCTCAGAGACTCTGTCTCTCAGACACTGCCTCTCAGACAATCTGTCTCTCAGAAAATCTGCCTCTCACAGTCTCTGCCTCTCAGAATCCCTGACTTTCAGACACTCTGCCTCTCAGACACTATGTCTCTCATATACACTGCCTCTCAGACAATCCGCCTCTCAGACACACTGTCTCTCAGACACTCTGCCTCTCAGACACTCTGTCTCTCAGACACTCTGCCTCTCAGACAATATGCCTCTCATACTCTCTGTCTCTCAGACACTCTGTTTCTCAGACACTCTGTTTCTCAGACACTCTGTCTATCAGACACTCTGTCTCTCAGACACTGTCTTTCAGACACTCTGACTCTCAGACTCTCTGCCTCTCAGACACGCTGCCTCTCAGACTCTCTGCCTCTCAGATTCTCTGCCTCTCAGACTTCATGACTTTCAGAAACTCTGCCTCTCAGACACTCTGTCTCTCAGAAAATCTGCCTCTCACAGTCTCTGCCTCTCAGGCTCCCTGACTTTCAGACACTCTGCCTCTCAGACACTCTGTCTCTCATATACTCTGCCTCTCAGACAATCCACCTCTCAGACACTCTGTCTCTCAGACACTCTGCCTCTCAGACACTCTGTCTCTCAGACAATCTGTCTCTCAGAATCTCTGCCTCTCAGACACTCTTTTTCAAAGACACTCTGCCTCTCAGACACTCTGTCTCTCAGACATTCTGTCGCTCAGACACTGCCTCTCAGAAAATCTCTCTCTCAGGCACTGCCTCTCAGATACTCTGCCTCTCAGACGTTCTGTCACTCAGACACTGCCTCTCAGACACTCTGTCTCTCAGACACTGCCTCTCAGTCACTCGGTCTCTCAGACACTCTGCCTCACAGACACTGCCACTAAGAATCTGCCTCTCAGACATTCTGCCTCTCAGACAATCTGTCTCTCAGACACACTGTCTCTGAGACACTCTGTCTCTCAGACACAGTGTCTCTCAGACCCTCTGTCTCTCAGACCCTCTGTCTCTCAGACACACTGCCTCTCAGATACTCTGTCTCTCAGACACTCTGTCTCGCAGACACACTGTGTCTCAGACAATCTGTCTTGCAGACTCTCTGCCTCTCAGACATTCTGTCACTCAGACACTCTGCCTCTCAGATACTCTGTCTCTCAGAAACTCTGCCTCTCAGACACTCTGCCTCTCAAATACTCTGTCTCTCAGACACCCTGTCGCTCATACACTCTGTCTCTCAGACACTGCCTCTCAGACACTCTGTCTCTCAGACATTCTGCCTCTCAGACACTGCTTCTCAGACACTGCCTCTCAGACACTCTGCCTCTCAGACAATCTGTCTCTCAGAAAATCTGCCTCTCACAGTCTCTGCCTCTCAGACTCCCTGACTTTCAGACACTCTGCCTCTCAGACATTATGTCTCTCATATACTCTGCTTCTCAGAAAATCCGCCTCTCAGACACACTGTCTCTCAGACACTCTGCCTCTCAGACACTCTGTCTCTCAGACACTCTGTCACTCAGACACACTGCCTCTCAGACACTCTTTCTATCAGACACTGCCCCTCAGACACGCTGCCTCTCAGACACTTTCTCTCAGACACTGCCTCACAGACACTCTGTCTCGCAGACACACTGTGTCTCAGACAATCTGTCTTGCAGACTCTCTGCCTCTCAGACATTCTGTCACTCAGACACTCTGCCTCTCAGACACTCTGTCTCTCAGACACTGCCTCTCAGACACTCTGTCTCTCAGACACTCTGTCTCTCAGACACTCTGTCTCTCTGACACAATGTCTCTCAGACTCTCTGCCTCTCAGACACTCTGTCTCTCAGATACTCTGTCTCTCAGACTCGCTGTCTCTCAGACACTCTGTTTCTCAGACACTCTGACTCTGTGACTCTCTGCCTCTCAGACACGCTGCCTCTCAGACACTCTGTCTCTCAGACACTCTGTCGCTCAGACACTCTGTCTCTCAGACACTGCCTCTCAGACAATCTGTCTCTCAGAAAATCTGCCTCTCACAGTCTCTGCCTCTCAGACTCCCTGACTTTCAGACACTCTTACTCTCAGACACAATGTCTCTCATATACTCTGCCTCTCAGACACGCTGCCACTCAGACACTCTGTCTCTCAGACAACCTGCCTCTCAGACACTCTGTCTCTCAGATGCACTGCCTCACAGACCCTCTGTCTCTGAGACACTCTGTCCCTCATACAATCTGCCTCTCAGACACTGCCTCTCAGATACTCTGCCTCTCAGACACTCTGTCTCTCAGACACTCTGTCGCTCAGACACTCTGTCTCTCAGACACTGCCTCTCAGACACTCTGACTCTCAGACACTCTGCCTCTCAGACACTGCCTCTCAGACACTGCCTCTCAGACACTCTGCCTCTCAGACACTCTGTCTCCCAGACACTCTCTCTCAGACACTCCGTCTCTCAGACATTCTGTCGCTCAGACACTGCCTCTCAGATACTCTGTCTCTCAGACACTCTGTCTCGCAGACACACTGTGTCTCAGACAATCTGTCTTGCAGACTCTCTGCCTCTCAGACATTCTGTCACTCAGACACTCTGCCTCTCAGATACTCTGTCTCTCAGAAACTCTGCCTCTCAGACACTCTGCCTCTCAAATACTCTGTCTCTCAGACACCCTGTCGCTCATACACTCTGTCTCTCAGACACTGCCTCTCAGACACTCTGTCTCTCAGACATTCTGCCTCTCAGACACTGCTTCTCAGACACTGCCTCTCAGACACTCTGCCTCTCAGACAATCTGTCTCTCAGAAAATCTGCCTCTCACAGTCTCTGCCTCTCAGACTCCCTGACTTTCAGACACTCTGCCTCTCAGACATTATGTCTCTCATATACTCTGCTTCTCAGAAAATCCGCCTCTCAGACACACTGTCTCTCAGACACTCTGCCTCTCAGACACTCTGTCTCTCAGACACTCTGTCACTCAGACACACTGCCTCTCAGACACTCTTTCTATCAGACACTGCCCCTCAGACACGCTGCCTCTCAGACACTTTCTCTCAGACACTGCCTCACAGACACTCTGTCTCGCAGACGCACTGTGTCTCAGACAATCTGTCTTGCAGACTCTCTGCCTCTCAGACATTCTGTCATTCAGACACTCTGCCTCTCAGACACTCTGTCTCTCAGACACTGCCTCTCAGACACTCTGTCTCTCAGACACTCTGTCTCTCAGACACTCTGTCTCTCTGACACAATGTCTCTCAGACTCTCTGCCTCTCAGACACTCTGTCTCTCAGATACTCTGTCTCTCAGACTCGCTGTCTCTCAGACACTCTGTTTCTCAGACACTCTGACTCTGTGACTCTCTGCCTCTCAGACACGCTGCCTCTCAGACACTCTGTCTCTCAGACACTCTGTCGCTCAGACACTCTGTCTCTCAGACACTGCCTCTCAGACAATCTGTCTCTCAGAAAATCTGCCTCTCACAGTCTCTGCCTCTCAGACTCCCTGACTTTCAGACACTCTGACTCTCAGACACTATGTCTCTCATATACTCTGCCTCTCAGACACGCTGCCACTCAGACACTCTGTCTCTCAGACAACCTGCCTCTCAGACACTCTGTCTCTCAGATGCACTGCCTCACAGACCCTCTGTCTCTGAGACACTCTGTCCCTCATACAATCTGCCTCTCAGACACTGCCTCTCAGATACTCTGCCTCTCAGACACTCTGTCTCTCAGACACTCTGTCGCTCAGACACTCTGTCTCTCAGACACTGCCTCTCAGACACTCTGACTCTCAGACACTCTGCCTCTCAGACACTGCCTCTCAGACACTGCCTCTCAGACACTCTGCCTCTCAGACACTCTGTCTCCCAGACACTCTCTCTCAGACACTCCGTCTCTCAGACATTCTGTCGCTCAGACACTGCCTCTCAGAAAATCGCTCTCTCAGACACTGCCTCTCAGACACTCTGTCTCTCAGACACAATGTCTCTCAGACTCTCTGCCTCTCAGACACTCTGTCTCTCAGACACTCTGTCTCTCAGAAACTCTGCCTCTCACAGTCTCTGCCTCTCAGACACCCTGACTTTCAGACACTCTGCCTCTCAGACACTATGTCTCTCATATACTCTGCCTCACAGACAATCCGCCTCTCAGACACTCTGTCTCTCAGACACTCTGCCTCTCAGACACTCTGTCTCTCAGACAATCTGTCTCTCAGAATCTCTGCCTCTCAGACACTCTTTCTCAAAGACACTCTGCCTCTCAGGCACCTGTCTCTCAGACACTGCCTCTCAGACACTCTGACTCTCAGACACTATGTCTCTCATATACTCTGCCACTCAGACAATCCGCCTCTCAGACACTCTGTCTCTATGACACTCTGCCTCTCAGACACTCTGTCTATCAGACACTCTGCCTCTCAGGCACTCTGTCTCTCAGACACACTGCCTCTCAGACACTCTGTCTCACAGACACTCTGCCTCTCAGACACTCTGCATCTCAGACACTCCGTCTCTCAGACATTCTGTCGCTCAGACACTGCCTCTCAGAAAATCGCTCTCTCAGACACTGCCTCTCAGACACTCTGTCTCTCAGACACTCTGACTCACAGACACTCTGTCTCTCAGACACAATGTCTCTCAGACTCTCTGACTCTCAGACAATCTGCCTCTCACAGTCTCTGCCTCTCAGACACCCTGTCTCTCAGACAATCTGCCTCTCAGACACTCTGTCTCTGAGACACTCAGTCTCTCATACAATCTGCCTCTCAGACACTCTGCCTCTTAGATACTCTGTCTCTCAGAAACTCTGCCTCTCAGACACTCTGCTTCTCAGATACTCTGTCTCTCAGACACTCCGTCGCTCAGACACTCTGTCTCTCAGACACTGCCTATCAGACACTCTGTGTCTCAGACACTCTGTCTCTCAGACACTCTGCCTCTCAGATACTCTGTCTCTCAGAAACTCTGCCTCTCAGACACTGACTCTCAGACACTGCCTCTCAGATACTCTGCCTCTCAGACACTCTGTCTCTCAGACACTCTGTCGCTCAGACACTCTGTCTCTCAGACACTCTGCCTCTCAGACATTATGTCTCTCAGACTCTCTGTCTCTCAGACACTCTGTCGCTCAGACACTCTGTCTCTCAGACACTGCCTCTCAGACATTCTGTCTCTCAGAAAATCTGCCTCTCACAGTCTCTGCCTCTCAGACTCCCTGACTTTCAGACACTCTTCCTCTCAGACACTATGTCTCTCATATATTCTGCCTCTCAGACAATCCACCTCTCAGACACACTGTCTCTCAGACACTCTGCCTCTCAGACACTCTGTCTCTCAGACACTCTGCCTCTCAGACACTATGTCCCTCAGACTCTCTGTCTCTCAGACACTCTGTTTCTCAGACACTCTGTCTCTCAGACACTCTGTCTCTCAGATGCAATGTCTCTCAGACTCTCTGCCTCTCAGACACTCTGTCTCTCAGATACTCTGTCTCTCAGACTCACTGTCTCTCAGACACTCTGTTTCTCAGACACTCTGACTCTGTGACTCTCTTCCTCTCAGACACGCTGCCTCTCAGACACTCTGTCTCTAAGACAACCTGCCTCTCAGACACTCTGTCTGTCACACACTGGCTCTCAGACGCTCTGTCTCTTAGAACTCTGTCTCTCATACAATCTGCCTCTCAGACACTCTGCCTCTCAGATACTCTGTCTCTCAGAAACTCTGCCTCTCAGACAGTGCCTCTCAGACACTGCCTCTCAGATACTCTGCCTCTCAGACACTCTGTCTCTCAGACACTCTGTCGCTCAGACACTCTGTCTCTCAGACACTGCCTCTCAGACAATCTGTCTCTCAGAAAATCTGCCTCTCACAGTCTCTGCCTCTCAGACTCCCTGACTTTCAGACACTCTGCCTCTCAGACACTATGTCTCTCATATACTCTGCCTCTCAGACAATCCGCCTCTCAGACACACTGTCTCTCAGACACTCTGCCTCTCAGACACTCTGTCTCTCAGACACTCTGCCTCTCAGACACTATGTCTCTCATACTCTCTGTCTCTCAGACACTCAGTTTCTCAGACACTCTGTTTCTCAGACACTCTGTCTATCAGACACTCTGTCTCTCAGACACTGTCTTTCAGACACTCTGACTCTCAGACTCTCTGCCTCTCAGACACGCTGCCTCTCAGACTCTCTGCCTCTCAGATTCTCTGCCTCTCAGACTTTATGACTTTCAGAAACTCTGCCTCTCAGACACTCTGTCTCTCAGAAAATCTGCCTCTCACAGTCTCTGCCTCTCAGGCTCCCTGACTTTCAGACACTCTGCCTCTCAGACACTCTGTCTCTCATATACTCTGCCTCTCAGACAATCCACCTCTCAGACACTCTGTCTCTCAGACACTCTGCCTCTCAGACACTCTGTCTCTCAGACAATCTGTCTCTCAGAATCTCTGCCTCTCAGACACTCTTTTTCAAAGACACTCTGCCTATCAGACAGTCTGTCTCTCAGACATTCTGTCGCTCAGACACTGCCTCTCAGAAAATCTCTCTCTCAGGCACTGCCTCTCAGATACTCTGCCTCTCAGACGTTCTGTCACTCAGACACTGCCTCTCAGACACTCTGTCTCTCAGACACTGCCTCTCAGTCACTCGGTCTCACAGACACTCTGCCTCTCAGACACTGCCACTAAGAATCTGCCTCTCAGACATTCTGCCTCTCAGACAATCTGTCTCTCAGACACACTGTCTCTGAGACACTCTGTCTCTCAGACACAGTGTCTCTCAGACCCTCTGTCTCTCAGACCCTCTGTCTCTCAGACACACTGCCTCTCAGATACTCTGTCTCTCAGACACTCTGTCTCGCAGACACACTGTGTCTCAGACAATCTGTCTTGCAGACTCTCTGCCTCTCAGACATTCTGTCACTCAGACACTCTGCCTCTCAGACACTCTGTCTCTCAGACACTGCCTCTCAGACACTCTGTCTCTCAGACACTCTGTCTCTCAGACACTCTGTCTCTCTGACGCAATGTCTCTCAGACTCTCTGCCTCTCAGACACTCTGTCTCTCAGATACTCTGTCTCTCAGACTCTCTGTCTCCTAGACACTCTGTTTCTCAGACACTCTGACTCTGTGACTCTCTGCCTCTCAGACAACCCTGCCTCTCAGGCACTCTGTCTCTCAGACACTCTGTCGCTCAGACACTCTGTCTCTCAGACACTGCCTCTCAGACAATCTGTCTCTCAGAAAATCTGCCTCTCACAGTCTCTGCCTCTCAGACTCCCTGACTTTCAGACACTCTGCCTCTCAGACACTATGTCTCTCATATACTCTGCCTCTCAGACACGCTGCCTCTCAGACACTCTGTCTCTCAGACAACCTGCCTCTCAGACACTCTGTCTCTCAGATGCACTGCCTCTCAGACCCTCTGTCTCTGAGACACTCTGTCTCTCATACAATCTGCCTCTCAGACACTCTGCCTCCCAGATACTCTGTCTGTCAGAAACTCTGCCTCTCAGACACTGCCTCTCAGACACTGCCTCTCAGATACTCTGCCTCTCAGACACTCTGTCTCTCAGACACTCTGTCGCTCAGACACTCTGTCTCTCAGACACTGCCTCTCAGACACTCTGACTCTCAGACACTCTGCCTCTCAGACACTGCCTCTCAGACACTGCCTCTCAGACACTCTGTCTCCCAGACACTCTCTCTCAGACACTCCGTCTCTCAGACATTCTGTCGCTCAGACACTGCCTCTCAGAAAATCGCTCTCTCAGACACTGCCTCTCAGACACTCTGTCTCTCAGACACAATGTCTCTCAGACTCTCTGCCTCTCAGACACTCTGTCTCTCAGACACTCTGTCTCTCAGAAACTCTGCCTCTCACAGTCTCTGCCTCTCAGACACCCTGTCTCTCAGACAATCTGCCTCTCAGACACTCTGTCTCTGAGACACTCTGTCTCTCAGACAATCTGCCTCTCAGACACTCTGCCTCTCAGATACTCTGTCTCTCAGAAACTCTGCCTCTCAGACACTCTGCCTCTCAAATACTCTGTCTCTCAGACACCCTGTCGCTCATACACTCTGTCTCTCAGACACTGCCTCTCAGACACTCTGTCTCTCAGACATTCTGCCTCTCAGACACTGCCTCTCAGACACTGCCTCTCAGACACTCTGCCTCTCAGACAATCTGTCTCTCAGAAAATCTGCCTCTCACAGTCTCTGCCTCTCAGACTCCCTGACTTTCAGACACTCTGCCTCTCAGACATTATGTCTCTCATATACTCTGCTTCTCAGAAAATCCGCCTCTCAGACACACTGTCTCTCAGACACTCTGCCTCTCAGACACTCTGTCTCTCAGACACTCTGTCACTCAGACACACTGCCTCTCAGACACTCTTTCTATCAGACACTGCCCCTCAGACACGCTGCCTCTCAGACACTTTCTCTCAGACACTGCCTCACAGACACTCTGTCTCGCAGACACACTGTGTCTCAGACAATCTGTATTGCAGACTCTCAGTCTCTCAGACATTCTGTCACTCAGACACTCTGCCTCTCAGACACTCTGTCTCTCAGACACTGCCTCTCAGACACTCTGTCTCTCAGACACTCTGTCTCTCAGACACTCTGTCTCTCTGACGCAATGTCTCTCAGACTCTCTGCCTCTCAGACACTCTGTCTCTCAGATACTCTGTCTCTCAGACTCGCTGTCTCTCAGACACTCTGTTTCTCAGACACTCTGACTCTGTGACTCTCTGCCTCTCAGACACTCTGCCTCTCAGACACTCTGTCTATCAGACACTCTGCCTCTCAGGCACTCTGTCTCTCAGACACACTGCCTCTCAGACACTCTGTCTCACAGACACTCTGCCTCTCAGACACTCTGCATCTCAGACACTCCGTCTCTCAGACATTCTGTCGCTCAGACACTGCCTCTCAGAAAATCGCTCTCTCAGACACTGCCTCTCAGACACTCTGTCTCTCAGACACTCTGACTCACAGACACTCTGTCTCTCAGACACAATGTCTCTCAGACTCTCTGACTCTCAGACAATCTGCCTCTCACAGTCTCTGCCTCTCAGACACCCTGTCTCTCAGACAATCTGCCTCTCAGACACTCTGTCTCTGAGACACTCAGTCTCTCATACAATCTGCCTCTCAGACACTCTGCCTCTTAGATACTCTGTCTCTCAGAAACTCTGCCTCTCAGACACTCTGCTTCTCAGATACTCTGTCTCTCAGACACTCCGTCGCTCAGACACTCTGTCTCTCAGACACTGCCTATCAGACACTCTGTGTCTCAGACACTCTGTCTCTCAGACACTCTGCCTCTCAGATACTCTGTCTCTCAGAAACTCTGCCTCTCAGACACTGACTCTCAGACACTGCCTCTCAGATACTCTGCCTCTCAGACACTCTGTCTCTCAGACACTCTGTCGCTCAGACACTCTGTCTCTCAGACACTCTGCCTCTCAGACATTATGTCTCTCAGACTCTCTGTCTCTCAGACACTCTGTCGCTCAGACACTCTGTCTCTCAGACACTGCCTCTCAGACATTCTGTCTCTCAGAAAATCTGCCTCTCACAGTCTCTGCCTCTCAGACTCCCTGACTTTCAGACACTCTTCCTCTCAGACACTATGTCTCTCATATACTCTGCCTCTCAGACAATCCACCTCTCAGACACACTGTCTCTCAGACACTCTGCCTCTCAGACACTCTGTCTCTCAGACACTCTGCCTCTCAGACACTATGTCCCTCAGACTCTCTGTCTCTCAGACACTCTGTTTCTCAGACACTCTGTCTCTCAGACACTCTGTCTCTCAGATGCAATGTCTCTCAGACTCTCTGCCTCTCAGACACTCTGTCTCTCAGATACTCTGTCTCTCAGACTCACTGTCTCTCAGACACTCTGTTTCTCAGACACTCTGACTCTGTGACTCTCTTCCTCTCAGACACGCTGCCTCTCAGACACTCTGTCTCTAAGACAACCTGCCTCTCAGACACTCTGTCTGTCACACACTGGCTCTCAGACGCTCTGTCTCTTAGAACTCTGTCTCTCATACAATCTGCCTCTCAGACACTCTGCCTCTCAGATACTCTGTCTCTCAGAAACTCTGCCTCTCAGACAGTGCCTCTCAGACACGGCCTCTCAGATACTCTGCCTCTCAGACACTCTGTCTCTCAGACACTCTGTCGCTCAGACACTCTGTCTCTCAGACACTGCCTCTCAGACAATCTGTCTCTCAGAAAATCTGCCTCTCACAGTCTCTGCCTCTCAGACTCCCTGACTTTCAGACACTCTGCCTCTCAGACACTATGTCTCTCATATACTCTGCCTCTCAGACAATCCGCCTCTCAGACACACTGTCTCTCAGACACTCTGCCTCTCAGACACTCTGTCTCTCAGACACTCTGCCTCTCAGACACTATGTCTCTCATACTCTCTGTCTCTCAGACACTCATTTTCTCAGACACTCTGTTTCTCAGACACTCTGTCTATCAGACACTCTGTCTCTCAGACACTGTCTTTCAGACACTCTGACTCTCAGACTCTCTGCCTCTCAGACACGCTGCCTCTCAGACTCTCTGCCTCTCAGATTCTCTGCCTCTCAGACTTTATGACTTTCAGAAACTCTGCCTCTCAGACACTCTGTCTCTCAGAAAATCTGCCTCTCACAGTCTCTGCCTCTCAGGCTCCCTGACTTTCAGACACTCTGCCTCTCAGACACTCTGTCTCTCATATACTCTGCCTCTCAGACAATCCACCTCTCAGACACTCTGTCTCTCAGACACTCTGCCTCTCAGACACTCTGTCTCTCAGACAATCTGTCTCTCAGAATCTCTGCCTCTCAGACACTCTTTTTCAAAGACACTCTGCCTCTCAGACACTCTGTCTCTCAGACATTCTGTCGCTCAGACACTGCCTCTCAGAAAATCTCTCTCTCAGGCACTGCCTCTCAGATACTCTGCCTCTCAGACGTTCTGTCACTCAGACACTGCCTCTCAGACACTCTGTCTCTCAGACACTGCCTCTTAGTCACTCGGTCTCACAGACACTCTGCCTCTCAGACACTGCCACTAAGAATCTGCCTCTCAGACATTCTGCCTCTCAGACAATCTGTCTCTCAGACACACTGTCTCTGAGACACTCTGTCTCTCAGACACAGTGTCTCTCAGACCCTCTGTCTCTCAGACCCTCTGTCTCTCAGACACACTGCCTCTCAGATACTCTGTCTCTCAGACACTCTGTCTCGCAGACACACTGTGTCTCAGACAATCTGTCTTGCAGACTCTCTGCCTCTCAGACATTCTGTCACTCAGACACTCTGCCTCTCAGACACTCTGTCTCTCAGACACTGCCTCTCAGACACTCTGTCTCTCAGACACTCTGTCTCTCAGACACTCTGTCTCTCTGACGCAATGTCTCTCAGACTCTCTGCCTCTCAGACACTCTGTCTCTCAGATACTCTGTCTCTCAGACTCTCTGTCTCTCAGACACTCTGTTTCTCAGACACTCTGACTCTGTGACTCTCTGCCTCTCAGACAACCCTGCCTCTCAGGCACTCTGTCTCTCAGACACTCTGTCGCTCAGACACTCTGTCTCTCAGACACTGCCTCTCAGACAATCTGTCTCTCAGAAAATCTGCCTCTCACAGTCTCTGCCTCTCAGACTCCCTGACTTTCAGACACTCTGCCTCTCAGACACTATGTCTCTCATATACTCTGCCTCTCAGACACGCTGCCTCTCAGACACTCTGTCTCTCAGACAACCTGCCTCTCAGACACTCTGTCTCTCAGATGCACTGCCTCTCAGACCCTCTGTCTCTGAGACACTCTGTCTCTCATACAATCTGCCTCTCAGACACTCTGCCTCCCAGATACTCTGTCTGTCAGAAACTCTGCCTCTCAGACACTGCCTCTCAGACACTGCCTCTCAGATACTCTGCCTCTCAGACACTCTGTCTCTCAGACACTCTGTCGCTCAGACACTCTGTCTCTCAGACACTGCCTCTCAGACACTCTGACTCTCAGACACTCTGCCTCTCAGACACTGCCTCTCAGACACTGCCTCTCAGACACTCTGTCTCCCAGACACTCTCTCTCAGACACTCCGTCTCTCAGACATTCTGTCGCTCAGACACTGCCTCTCAGAAAATCGCTCTCTCAGACACTGCCTCTCAGACACTCTGTCTCTCAGACACAATGTCTCTCAGACTCTCTGCCTCTCAGACACTCTGTCTCTCAGACACTCTGTCTCTCAGAAACTCTGCCTCTCACAGTCTCTGCCTCTCAGACACCCTGTCTCTCAGACAATCTGCCTCTCAGACACTCTGTCTCTGAGACACTCTGTCCCTCAGACAATCTGCCTCTCAGACACTCTGCCTCTCAGATACTCTGTCTCTCAGAAACTCTGCCTCTCAGACACTCTGCCTCTCAAATACTCTGTCTCTCAGACACCCTGTCGCTCATACACTCTGTCTCTCAGACACTGCCTCTCAGACACTCTGTCTCTCAGACATTCTGCCTCTCAGACACTGCCTCTCAGACACTGCCTCTCAGACACTCTGCCTCTCAGACAATCTGTCTCTCAGAAAATCTGCCTCTCACAGTCTCTGCCTCTCAGACTCCCTGACTTTCAGACACTCTGCCTCTCAGACATTATGTCTCTCATATACTCTGCTTCTCAGAAAATCCGCCTCTCAGACACACTGTCTCTCAGACACTCTGCCTCTCAGACACTCTGTCTCTCAGACACTCTGTCACTCAGACACACTGCCTCTCAGACACTCTTTCTATCAGACACTGCCCCTCAGACACGCTGCCTCTCAGACACTTTCTCTCAGACACTGCCTCACAGACACTCTGTCTCGCAGACACACTGTGTCTCAGACAATCTGTATTGCAGACTCTCAGTCTCTCAGACATTCTGTCACTCAGACACTCTGCCTCTCAGACACTCTGTCTCTCAGACACTGCCTCTCAGACACTCTGTCTCTCAGACACTCTGTCTCTCAGACACTCTGTCTCTCTGACGCAATGTCTCTCAGACTCTCTGCCTCTCAGACACTCTGTCTCTCAGATACTCTGTCTCTCAGACTCGCTGTCTCTCAGACACTCTGTTTCTCAGACACTCTGACTCTGTGACTCTCTGCCTCTCAGACACGCTGCCTCTCAGACACTCTGTCTCTCAGACACTCTGTCGCTCAGACACTCTGTCTCTCAGACACTGCCTCTCAGACTATCTGTCTCTCAGAAAATCTGCCTCTCACAGTCTCTGCCTCTCAGACTCCCTGACTTTCAGACACTCTGCCTCTCAGACACTATGTCTCTCATATACTCTGCCTCTCAGACACGCTGCCACTCAGACACTCTGTCTCTCAGACAACCTGCCTCTCAGACACTCTGTCTCTCAGATGCACTGCCTCAAAGACCCTCTGTCTCTGAGACACTCTGTTTCTCATACAATCTGCCTCTCAGACACTGCCTCTCAGATACTCTGCCTCTCAGACACTCTGTCTCTCAGACACTCTGTCGCTCAGACACTCTGTCTCTCAGACACTGCCTCTCAGACACTCTGACTCTCAGACACTCTGCCTCTCAGACACTGCCTCTCAGACACTGCCTCTCAGACACTCTGCCTCTCAGACACTCTGTCTCCCAGACACTCTCTCTCAGACACTCCGTCTCTCAGACATTCTGTCGCTCAGACACTGCCTCTCAGAAAATCGCTCTCTCAGACACTGCCTCTCAGACACTCTGTCTCTCAGACACAATGTCTCTCAGACTCTCTGCCTCTCAGACACTCTGTCTCTCAGACACTCTGTCTCTCAGAAACTCTGCCTCTCACAGTCTCTGCCTCTCAGACACCCTGACTTTCAGACACTCTGCCTCTCAGACACTATGTCTCTCATATACTCTGCCTCACAGACAATCCGCCTCTCAGACACTCTGTCTCTCAGACACTCTGCCTCTCAGACACTCTGTCTCTCAGACAATCTGTCTCTCAGAATCTCTGCCTCTCAGACACTCTTTCTCAAAGACACTCTGCCTCTCAGGCACCTGTCTCTCAGACACTGCCTCTCAGACACTCTGACTCTCAGACACTATGTCTCTCATATACTCTGCCACTCAGACAATCCGCCTCTCAGACACTCTGTCTCTCAGACACTCTGCCTCTCAGACACTCTGTCTATCAGACACTCTGCCTCTCAGGCACTCTGTCTCTCAGACACACTGCCTCTCAGACACTCTGTCTCACAGACACTCTGCCTCTCAGACACTCTGCATCTCAGACACTCCGTCTCTCAGACATTCTGTCGCTCAGACACTGCCTCTCAGAAAATCGCTCTCTCAGACACTGCCTCTCAGACACTCTGTCTCTCAGACACTCTGACTCACAGACACTCTGTCTCTCAGACACAATGTCTCTCAGACTCTCTGCCTCTCAGACAATCTGCCTCTCACAGTCTCTGCCTCTCAGACACCCTGTCTCTCAGACAATCTGCCTCTCAGACACTCTGTCTCTGAGACACTCAGTCTCTCATACAATCTGCCTCTCAGACACTCTGCCTCTCAGATACTCTGTCTCTCAGAAACTCTGCCTCTCAGACACTCTGCTTCTCAGATACTCTGTCTCTCAGACACTCCGTCGCTCAGACACTCTGTCTCTCAGACACTGCCTCTCAGACACTCTGTGTCTCAGACACTCTGTCTCTCAGACACTCTGCCTCTCAGATACTCTGTCTCTCAGAAACTCTGCCTCTCAGACACTGACTCTCAGACACTGCCTCTCAGATACTCTGCCTCTCAGACACTCTGTCTCTCAGACACTCTGTCGCTCAGACACTCTGTCTCTCAGACACTCTGCCTCTCAGACATTATGTCTCTCAGACTCTCTGTCTCTCAGACACTCTGTCGCTCAGACACTCTGTCTCTCAGACACTGCCTCTCAGACATTCTGTCTCTCAGAAAATCTGCCTCTCACAGTCTCTGCCTCTCAGACTCCCTGACTTTCAGACACTCTTCCTCTCAGACACTATGTCTCTCATATACTCTGCCTCTCAGACAATCCACCTCTCAGACACACTGTCTCTCAGACACTCTGCCTCTCAGACACTCTGTCTCTCAGACACTCTGCCTCTCAGACACTATGTCTCTCAGACTCTCTGTCTCTCAGACACTCTGTTTCACAGACACTCTCTCTATCAGACACTCTGTCTCTCAGACGCAATGTCTCTCAGACTCTCTGCCTCTCAGACACTCTGTCTCTCAGATACTCTGTCTCTCAGACTCTCTGTCTCTCAGACACTCTGTTTCTCAGACATTCTGACTCTGTGAATCTCTTCCTCTCAGACACGCTGCCTCTCAGACACTCTGTCTCTCAGACAACCTGCCTCTCAGACACTCTGTCTGTCACACACTGGCTCTCAGACGCTCTGTCTCTTAGAACTCTGTCTCTCATACAATCTGCCTCTCAGACACTCTGCCTCTCAGATACTCTGTCTCTCAGAAACTCTGCCTCTCAGACAGTGCCTCTCAGACACTGCCTCTCAGATACTCTGCCTCTCAGACACTCTGTCTCTCAGACACTCTGTCGCTCAGACACTCTGTCTCTCAGACACTGCCTCTCAGACAATCTGTCTCTCAGAAAATCTGCCTCTCACAGTCTCTGCCTCTCAGACTCCCTGACTTTCAGACACTCTGCCTCTCAGACACTATGTCTCTCATATACTCTGCCTCTCAGACAATCCGCCTCTCAGACACACTGTCTCTCAGACACTCTGCCTGTCAGACACTCTGTCACTCAGACACTCTGCCTCTCAGACACTATGTCTCTCAGACTCTCTGTCTCTCAGACACTCTGTTTCTCAGACACTCTGTTTCTCAGACACTCTGTCTATCAGACACTCTGTCTCTCAGACACTCTGTTTCTCAGACACTCTGACTCTCAGACTCTCTGCCTCTCAGACACGCTGCCTCTCAGACTCTCTGCCTCTCAGATTCTCTGCCTCTCAGACTTTATGACTTTCAGAAACTTTGCCTCTCAGACACTCTGTCTATCAGAAAATCTGCCTCTCACAGTCTCTGCCTCTCAGGCTCCCTGACTTTCAGACACTCTGCCTCTCAGACACTCTGTCTCTCATATACTCTGCCTCTCAGCCAATCCACCTCTCAGACACTCTGTCTCTCAGACACTCTGCCTCTCAGACACTCTGTCTCTCAGACAATCTGTCTCTCAGAATCTCTGCCTCTCAGACACTCTTTTTCAAAGACACTCTGCCTCTCAGACACTCTGTCTCTCAGACATTCTGTCGCTCAGACACTGCCTCTCAGAAAATCTCTCTCTCAGGCACTGCCTCTCAGACACTCTGCCTCTCAGACGTTCTGTCACTCAGACACTGCCTCTCAGACACTCTGTCTCTCAGAAACTGCCTCTCAGTCACTCGGTCTCTCAGACACTCTGCCTCTCAGACACTGCCACTAAGAATCTGCCTCTCAGACATTCTGCCTCTCAGACAATCTGTCTCTCAGACACACTGTCTCTGAGACACTCTGTCTCTCAGACACAATGTCTCTCAGACTCTCTGTCTCTCAGACACTCTGTTTCTCAGACACTCTGCCTCTCAGAAACTCTGCCTCTCAGACACAGCCTCTCAGTCACTCTGCCTCTGAGACATTCTGTCACTCAGACACTGCCTCTCAGACACTATGTCTCTCAGACACTGCCTCTCAGACACTCTGTCTCTCAGACACTCTGCCTCTCAGACATTGCCACTAAGACACTGCCTCTCAGACACTCTGCCTCTCAGACAATCTGTCTCTCAGACACACTGTCTCTGAGACACTCTGTCTCTCAGACACAGTGTCTCTCAGACCCTCTGTCTCTCAGACCCTCTGTCTCTCAGACACACTGCCTCTCAGATACTCTGTCTCTCAGACACTCTGTCTCGCAGACACACTGTGTCTCAGACAATCTGTCTTGCAGACTCTCTGCCTCTCAGACATTCTGTCACTCCGACACTCTGCCTCTCAGACACTCTGTCTCTCAGACACTGCCTCTCAGACACTCTGTCTCTCAGACACTCTGTCTCTCAGACACTCTGTCTCTCTGACGCAATGTCTCTCAGACTCTCTGCCTCTCAGACACTCTGTCTCTCAGATACTCTGTCTCTCAGACTCTCTGTCTCTCAGACACTCTGTTTCTCAGACACTCTGACTCTGTGACTCTCTGCCTCTCAGACACGCTGCCTCTCAGGCACTCTGTCTCTCAGACACTCTGTCGCTCAGACACTCTGTCTCTCAGACACTGCCTCTCAGACTATCTGTCTCTCAGAAAATCTGCCTCTCACCGTCTCTGCCTCTCAGACTCCCTGACTTTCAGACACTCTGCCTCTCAGACACTATGTCTCTCATATACTCTGCCTCTCAGACACGCTGCCTCTCAGACACTCTGTCTCTCAGACAACCTGCCTCTCAGACACTCTGTCTCTCAGATGCACTGCCTCTCAGACCCTCTGTCTCTGAGACACTCTGTCTCTCATACAATCTGCCTCTCAGACACTCTGCCTCTCAGATACTCTGTCTGTCAGAAACTCTGCCTCTCAGACACTGCCTCTCAGACACTGCCTCTCAGATACTCTGCCTCTCAGACACTCTGTCTCTCAGACACTCTGTCGCTCAGACAACCTGTCTCTCAGACACTGCCTCTCAGACACTCTGACTCTCAGACACTCTGCCTCTCAGACACTGCCTCTCAGACACTGCCTCTCAGACACTCTGTCTCCCAGACACTCTCTCTCAGACACTCCGTCTCTCAGACATTCTGTCGCTCAGACACTGCCTCTCAGAAAATCGCTCTCTCAGACACTGCCTCTCAGACACACTGTCTCTCAGACACAATGTCTCTCAGACTCTCTGCCTCTCAGACACTCTGTCTCTCAGACACTCTGTCTCTCAGAAACTCTGCCTCTCACAGTCTCTGCCTCTCAGACACCCTGTCTCTCAGACAATCTGCCTCTCAGACACTCTGTCTCTGAGACACTCTGTCTCTCAGACAATCTGCCTCTCAGACACTCTGCCTCTCAGATACTCTGTCTCTCAGAAACTCTGCCTCTCAGACACTCTGCCTCTCAAATACTCTGTCTCTCAGACACCCTGTCGCTCATACACTCTGTCTCTCAGACACTGCCTCTCAGACACTCTGTCTCTCAGACATTCTGCCTCTCAGACACTGCCTCTCAGACACTGCCTCTCAGACACTCTGCCTCTCAGACAATCTGTCTCTCAGAAAATCTGCCACTCACAGTCTCTGCCTCTCAGACTCCCTGACTTTCAGACACTCTGCCTCTCAGACATTATGTCTCTCATATACTCTGCTTCTCAGACAATCCGCCTCTCAGACACACTGTCTCTCAGACACTTTCTCTCAGACACTGCCTCACAGACACTCTGTCTCTCAGACACTGCCTCTCAGACACTCTGCCTCACAGACACTCTGCCTCTCAGACACTCTGTCTCTCAGACATTCTGTCGCTCAGACACTGCCTCTCAGAAAATCTCTATCTCAGGCACTGCCTCTCAGACACTCTGCCTCTCAGACGTTCTGTCACTCAGACACTGCCTCTCAGACACTGCCTCTCAGTCACTCGGTCTCTCAGACACTCTGCCTCTCAGACACTGCCACTAAGAATCTGCCTCTCAGACATTCTGCCTCTCAGACAATCTGTCTCTCAGACACACTGTCTCTGAGACACTCTGTCTCTCAGACACAATGTCTCTCAGACTCTCTGTCTCTCAGACACTCTGTTTCTCAGACACTCTGCCTCTCAGAAACTCTGCCTCTCAGACACTGCCTCTCAGACACTCTGCCTCTGAGACATTCTGTCACTCAGACACTGCCTCTCAGACACTATGTCTCTCAGACACTGCCTCTCAGACACTCTGTCTCTCAGACACTCTGCCTCTCAGACATTGCCACTAAGACACTGCCTCTCAGACACTCTGCCTCTCAGACAATCTGTCTCTCAGACACACTGTCTCTGAGACACTCTGTCTCTCAGACACTGTGTCTCTCAGACCCTCTGTCTCTCAGACCCTCTGTCTCTCAGACACACTGCCTCTCAGATACTCTGTCTCTCAGACACTCTGTCTCGCAGACACACTGTGTCTCAGACAATCTGTCTTGCAGACTCTCTGCCTCTCAGACATTCTGTCACTCAGACACTCTGCCTCTCAGACACTCTGTCTCTCAGACACTGCCTCTCAGACACTCTGTCTCTCAGATAATCTGTCTCTCAGACACTCTGTCTCTCTGACGCAATGTCTCTCAGACTCTCTGCCTCTCAGACACTCTGTCTCTCAGATACTCTGTCTCTCAGACTCTCTGTCTCTCAGACACTCTGTTTCTCAGACACTCTGACTCTGTGACTCTCTGCCTCTGAGACACGCTGCCTCTCAGGCACTCTGTCTCTCAGACACTGCCTCTCAGACAATCTGTCTCTCAGAAAATCTGCCTCTCACAGTCTCTGCCTCTCAGACTCCCTGACTTTCAGACACTCTGCCTCTCAGACACTATGTCTCTCATATACTCTGCCTCTCAGACACGCTGCCTCTCAGACACTCTGTCTCTCAGACAACCTGCCTCTCAGACACTCTGTCTCTCAGATGCACTGCCTCTCAGACCCTCTGTCTCTGAGACACTGTCTCTCATTCAATCTGCCTCTCAGACACTCTGCCTCTCAGATACTCTGTCTGTCAGAAACTCTGCCTCTCAGACATTGCCTCTCAGACACTGCCTCTCAGATACTCTGCCTCTCAGACACTCTGTCTCTCAGACACTCTGTCGCTCAGACACTCTGTCTCTCAGACACTGCCTCTCAGACACTCTGACTCTCAGACACTCTGCCTCTCAGACACTTCCTCTCAGACACTGCCTCTCAGACTCTCTGTCTCCCAGACACTCTCTCTCAGACACTCCGTCTCTCAGACATTCTGTCGCTCAGACACTGCCTCTCAGAAAATCGCTCTCTCAGACACTGCCTCTCAGACACTCTGTCTCTCAGACACAATGTCTCTCAGACTCTCTGCCTCTCAGACACTCTGTCTCTCAGACACTCTGTCTCTCAGAAACTCTGCCTCTCACAGTCTCTGCCTATGAGACACCCTGTCTCTCAGACAATCTGCCTCTCAGACACTCTGTCTCTGAGACACTCTGTCTCTCAGACAATCTGCCTCTCAGACACTCTGCCTCTCAGATACTCTGTCTCTCAGAAACTCTGCCTCTCAGACACTCTGCCTCTCAAATACTCTGTCTCTCAGACACCCTGTCGCTCATACACTCTGTCTCTCAGACACTGCCTCTCAGACACTCTGTCTCTCAGACATTCTGCCTCTCAGACACTGCCTCTCAGACACTGCCTCTCAGACACTCTGCCTCTCAGACAATCTGTCTCTCAGAAAATCTGCCTCTCACAGTCTCTGCCTCTCAGACTCCCTGACTTTCAGACACTCTGCCTCTCAGACATTATGTCTCTCATATACTCTGCTTCTCAGACAATCCGCCTCTCAGACACACTGTCTCTCAGACACTTTCTCTCAGACACTGCCTCTCAGACACTCTGCCTCTCAGACACTCTGCCTCTCAGACACTCTGTCTCTCAGACACTCTGTCGCTCAGACACTGCCTCTCAGAAAATCTCTCTCTCAGGCACTGCCTCTCAGACACTCTGCCTCTCAGACGTTCTGTCACTCAGACACTGCCTCTCAGACACTCTGTCTCTCAGACACTGCCTCTCAGTCACTCTGTCTTCAGACACTCTGCCTCTCAGACACTCTGTCTCTCAGACACTGCCACTAAGAATCTGCCTCTCAGACATTCTGCCTCTCAGACAATCTGTCTCTCAGACACACTGTCTCTGAGACACTCTGTCTCTCAGACACAATGTCTCTCAGACTCTCTGTCTCTCAGACACTCTGTTTCTCAGACACTCTGCCTCTCAGAAACTCAGCCTCTCAGACACTGCCTCTCAGACACTATGTCTCTCATATACTCTGCCTCTCAGACACGCTGCCTCTCAGACACTCTGTCTCTCAGACAACCTGCCTCTCAGACACTCTGTCTCTCAGATGCACTGCCTCTCAGACCCTCTGTCTCTGAGACACTGTCTCTCATTCAATCTGCCTCTCAGACACTCTGCCTCTCAGATACTCTGTCTGTCAGAAACTCTGCCTCTCAGACATTGCCTCTCAGACACTGCCTCTCAGATACTCTGCCTCTCAGACACTCTGTCTCTCAGACACTCTGTCGCTCAGACACTCTGTCTCTCAGACACTGCCTCTCAGACACTCTGACTCTCAGACACTCTGCCTCTCAGACACTTCCTCTCAGACACTGCCTCTCAGACTCTCTGTCTCCCAGACACTCTCTCTCAGACACTCCGTCTCTCAGACATTCTGTCGCTCAGACACTGCCTCTCAGAAAATCGCTCTCTCAGACACTGCCTCTCAGACACTCTGTCTCTCAGACACAATGTCTCTCAGACTCTCTGCCTCTCAGACACTCTGTCTCTCAGACACTCTGTCTCTCACGAACTCTGCCTCTCACAGTCTCTGCCTATGAGACACCCTGTCTCTCAGACAATCTGCCTCTCAGACACTCTGTCTCTGAGACACTCTGTCTCTCAGACAATCTGCCTCTCAGACACTCTGCCTCTCAGATACTCTGTCTCTCAGAAACTCTGCCTCTCAGACACTCTGCCTCTCAAATACTCTGTCTCTCAGACACCCTGTCGCTCATACACTCTGTCTCTCAGACAGTGCCTCTCAGACACTCTGTCTCTCAGACATTCTGCCTCTCAGACACTGCCTCTCAGACACTGCCTCTCAGACACTCTGCCTCTCAGACAATCTGTCTCTCAGAAAATCTGCCTCTCACAGTCTCTGCCTCTCAGACTCCCTGACTTTCAGACACTCTGCCTCTCAGACATTATGTCTCTCATATACTCTGCTTCTCAGACAATCCGCCTCTCAGACACACTGTCTCTCAGACACTTTCTCTCAGACACTGCCTCTCAGACACTCTGCCTCTCAGACACTCTGCCTCTCAGACACTCTGTCTCTCAGACACTCTGTCGCTCAGACACTGCCTCTCAGAAAATCTCTCTCTCAGGCACTGCCTCTCAGACACTCTGCCTCTCAGACGTTCTGTCACTCAGACACTGCCTCTCAGACACTCTGTCTCTCAGACACTGCCTCTCAGTCACTCTGTCTTCAGACACTCTGCCTCTCAGACACTCTGTCTCTCAGACACTGCCACTAAGAATCTGCCTCTCAGACATTCTGCCTCTCAGACAATCTGTCTCTCAGACACACTGTCTCTGAGACACTCTGTCTCTCAGACACAATGTCTCTCAGACTCTCTGTCTCTCAGACACTCTGTTTCTCAGACACTCTGCCTCTCAGAAACTCAGCCTCTCAGACACTGCCTCTCAGACACTCTGCCTCTCAGACATTCTGTCACTCAGACACTGCCTCTCAGACAATCTGTCTCTCAGACACTGCCTCTCAGACACTCTGTCTCTCAGACACTCTGCCTCTCAGACATTGCCACTAAGACACTGCCTCTCAGACACTCTGCCTCTCAGACAATCTGTCTCTCAGACACACTGTCTCTGAGACACTCTGTCTCTCAGACACAGTGTCTCTCAGACACTCTGTCTCTCAGACCCTCTGTCTCTCAGACACACTGCCTCTCAGATACTCTGTCTCTCAGACACTCTGTCTCGCAGACACACTGTGTCTCAGACAATCTGTCTTGCAGACTCTCTGCCTCTCAGACATTCTGTCACTCAGACACTCTGCCTCTCAGACACTCTGTCTCTCAGACACTGCCTCTCAGACACTCTGTCTCTCAGACACTCTGTCTCTCAGACACTCTGTCTCTCTGACGCAATGTCTCTCAGACTCTCTGCCTCTCAGACACTCTGTCTCTCAGATACTCTGTCTCTCAGACTCTCTGTCTCTCAGACACTCTGTTTCTCAGACACTCTGACTCTGTGACTCTCTGCCTCTCAGACACGCTGCCTCTCAGACACTCTGTCTCTCAGACACTCTGTCGCTCAGACACTCTGTCTCTCAGACACTGCCTCTCAGACAATCTGTCTCTCAGAAAATCTGCCTCTCACAGTCTCTGCCTCTCAGACTCCCTGACTTTCAGACACACTGCCTCTCAGACACTATGTCTCTCATATACTCTGCCTCTCAGACACGCTGCCACTCAGACACTCTGTCTCTCGGACAACCTGCCTCTCAGACACTCTGTCTCTCAGATGCACTGCCTCACAGACACTCTCTCTCAGACACTCCGTCTCTCAGACATTCTGTCGCTCAGACACTGCCTCTCAGAAAATCGCTCTCTCAGACACTGCCTCTCAGACACTCTGTCTCTCAGACACAATGTCTCTCAGACTCTCTGCCTCTCAGACACTCTGTCTCTCAGACACTCTGTCTCTCAGAAACTCTGCCTCTCACAGTCTCTGCCTCTCAGACACCCTGACTTTCAGACACTCTGCCTCTCAGACACTATGTCTCTCATATACTCTGCCTCACAGACAGTCCGCCTCTCAGACACTCTGTCTCTCAGACACTCTGCCTCTCAGACACTCTGTCTCTCAGACAATCTGTCTCTCAGAATCTCTGCCTCTCAGACGCTCTTTCTCAAAGACACTCTGCCTCTCAGGCACCTGTCTCTCAGACACTGCCTCTCAGACACTCTGACTCTCAGACACTCTGCCTCTCAGACACTGCCTCTCAGACACTGCCTCTCAGACACTCTGTCTCCCAGACACTCTCTCTCAGACACTCCGTCTCTCAGACATTCTGTCGCTCAGACACTGCCTCTCAGAAAATCGCTCTCTGAGACACTGCCTCTCAGACACTCTGTCTCTCAGACACAATGTCTCTCAGACTCTCTGCCTCTCAGACACTCTGTCTCTCAGACACTCTGTCTCTCAGAAACTCTGCCTCTCACAGTCTCTGCCTCTCAGACACCCTGTCTTTCAGACAATCTGCCTCTCAGACACTCTGTCTCTGAGACACTCTGTCTCTCAGACAATCTGCCTCTCAGACACTCTGCCTCCCAGATACTCTGTCTCTCAGAAACTCTGCCTCTCAGACACTCTGCCTCTCAAATACTCTGTCTCTCAGACACCCTGTCGCTCATACACTCTGTCTCTCAGACACTGCCTCTCAGACACTCTGTCTCTCAGACATTCTGCCTCTCAGACACTGCCTCTCAGACACTGCCTCTCAGACACTCTGCCTCTCAGACAATCTGTCTCTCAGAAAATCTGCCTCTCACAGTCTCTGCCTCTCAGACTCCCTGACTTTCAGACACTCTGCCTCTCAGACATTATGTCTCTCATATACTCTGCTTCTCAGACAATCCGCCTCTCAGACACACTGTCTCTCAGACCCTTTCTCTCCGACACTGCCTCTCAGACACTCTGCCTCTCAGACACTCTGTCTCTCAGACATTCTGTCACTCAGACACTGCCTCTCAGACACTCTGTCTCTCAGACACTGCCTCTCAGTCACTCTGTCTTCAGACACTCTGCCTCTCAGACACTCTGTCTCTCAGACACTGCCACTAAGAATCTGCCTCTCAGACATTCTGCCTCTCTGACAATCTGTCTCTCAGACACACTGTCTCTGAGACACTCTGTCTCTCAGACACAATGTCTCTCAGACTCTCTGTCTCTCAGACACTCTGTTTCTCAGACACTCTGCCTCTCAGAAACTCAGCCTCTCAGACACTGCCTCTCAGGCACTCTGCCTCTCAGACATTCTGTCACTCAGACACTGCCTCTCAGACAATCTGTCTCTCAGACACTGCCTCTCAGACACTCTGTCTCTCAGACACTCTGCCTCTCAGACATTGCCACTAAGACACTGCCTCTCAGACACTCTGCCTCTCAGACAATCTGTCTCTCAGAAACACTGTCTCTGAGACACTCTGTATCTCAGACACAGTGTCTCTCAGACCCTCTGTCTCTCAGACCCTCTGTCTCTCAGACACACTGCCTCTCAGATACTCTGTCTCTCAGATACTCTGTCTCGCAGACACACTGTGTCTCAGACAATCTGTCTTGCAGACTCTCTGCCTCTCAGACATTCTGTCACTCAGACACTCTGCCTCTCAGACACTCTGTCTCTCAGACACTCTGTCTCTCTGACGCAATGACTCTCAGACTCTCTGCCTCTCAGACACTCTGTCTCTCAGACACTCTGTCTCTCAGACTCTCTGTCTCTCAGACACTCTGTTTCTCAGACACTCTGACTCTGTGACTCTCTGCCTCTCAGACACGCTGCCTCTCAGACACTCTGTCTCTCAGACACTCTGTTGCTCAGACACTCTGTCTCTCAGACACTGCCTCTCAGACAATCTGTCTCTCAGAAAATCTGCCTCTCACAGTCTCTGCCTCTCAGACTCCCTGACTTTCAGACACTCTGCCTCTCAGATACTATGTCTCTCATATACTCTGCCTCTCAGACACGCTGCCACTCAGACACTCTGTCTCTCAGACAACCTGCCTCTCAGACACTCTGTCTCTCAGATGCACTGCCTCACAGACCCTCTGTCTCTGAGACACTCTGTCTCTCATACAATCTGCCTCTCAGACACTCTGCCTCTCAGATACTCTGTCTGTCAGAAACTCTGCCTCTCAGACACTGCCTCTCAGACACTGCCTCTCAGATACTCTGCCTCTCAGACACTCTGTCTCTCAGACACTCTGTCGCTCAGACACTCTGTCTCTCAGACACTGCCTCTCAGACACTCTGACTCTCAGACACTCTGCCTCTCAGACACTGCCTCTCAGACACTGCCTCTCAGACACTCTGCCTCTCAGACACTCTGTCTCCCAGACACTCTCTCTCAGACACTCCGTCTCTCAGACATTCTGTCGCTCAGACACTGCCTCTCAGAAAATCGCTCTCTCAGACACTGCCTCTCAGACACTCTGTCTCTCAGACACAATGTCTCTCAGACTCTCTGCCTCTCAGACACTCTGTCTCTCAGACACTGTGTCTCTCAGAAACTCTGCCCCTCACAGTCTCTGCCTCTCAGACACCCTGACTTTCAGACACTCTGCCTCTCAGACACTATGTCTCTCATATACTCTGCCTCACAGACAGTCCGCCTCTCAGACACTCTGTCTCTCAGACACTCTGCCTCTCAGACACTCTGTCTCTCAGACAATCTGTCTCTCAGAATCTCGGCCTCTCAGACACTCTTTCTCAAAGACACTCTGCCTCTCAGACACTCTGACTCTCAGACACTATGTCTCTCATATACTCTGCCACTCAGACAATCCGCCTCTCAGACACTCTGTCTCTCAGACACTCTGCCTCTCAGACACTCTGTCTATCAGACACTCTGCCTCTCAGGCACTCTGTCTCTCAGACACACTGCCTCTCAGACACTCTGTCTCACAGACACTCTGCCTCTCAGACACTCTGCATCTCAGACACTCCGTCTCTCAGACATTCTGTCGCTCAGACACTGCCTCTCAGAAAATCGCTCTCTCAGACACTGCCTCTCAGACACTCTGTCTCTCAGACACTCTGACTCACAGACACTCTGTCTCTCAGACACAATGTCTCTCAGACTCTCTGCCTCTCAGACAATCTGCCTCTCACAGTCTCTGCCTCTCAGACACCCTGTCTCTCAGACAATCTGCCTCTCAGACACTCTGTCTCTGATACACTCAGTCTCTCATACAATCTGCCTCTCAGACACTCTGCCTCTCAGATACTCTGTCTCTCAGAAACTCTGCCTCTCAGACACTCTGCTTCTCAGATACTCTGTCTCTCAGACACTCCGTCGCTCAGACACTCTGTCTCTCAGAAACTGCCTCTCAGACACTCTGTGTCTCAGACACTCTGTCTCTCAGACACTCTGCCTCTCAGATACTCTGTCTCTCAGAAACTCTGCCTCTCAGACACTGACTCTCAGACACTGCCTCTCAGATACTCTGCCTCTCAGACACTCTGTCTCTCAGACACTCTGTCGCTCAGACACTCTGTCTCTCAGACACTCTGCCTCTCAGACATTATGTCTCTCAGACTCTCTGTCTCTCAGACACTCTGTCGCTCAGACACTCTGTCTCTCAGACACTGCCTCTCAGACATTCTGTCTCTCAGAAAATCTGCCTCTCACAGTCTCTGCCTCTCAGACTCCCTGACTTTCAGACACTCTTCCTCTCAGGCACTATGTCTCTCATATACTCTGCCTCTCAGACAATCCACCTCTCAGACACACTGTCTCTCAGACACTCTGCCTCTCAGACACTCTGTCTCTCAGACACTCTGCCTCTCAGACACTATGTCTCTCAGACTCTCTGTCTCTCAGACACTCTGTTTCTCAGACACTCTGTCTCTCAGACACTCTGTCTCTCAGACGCAATGTCTCTCAGACTCTCTGCCTCTCAGACACTCTGTCTCTCAGATACTCTGTCTCTCAGACTCTCTGTCTCTCAGACACTCTGTTTCTCAGACACTCTGACTCTGTGACTCTCTTCCTCTCAGACACGCTGCCTCTCAGAAACTCTGTCTCTCAGACAACTTGCCTCTCAGACACTCTGTCTGTCACACACTGGCTCTCAGACGCTCTGTCTCTGAGAACTCTGTCTCTCATACAATCTGCCTCTCAGACACTCTGCCTCTCAGATACTCTGTCTCTCAGAAACTCTGCCTCTCAGACAGTGCCTCTCAGACACTGCCTCTCAGATACTCTGCCTCTCAGACACTCTGTCTCTCAGACACTCTGTCGCTCAGACACTCTGTCTCTCAGACACTGCCTCTCAGACAATCTGTCTCTCAGAAAATCTGCCTCTCACAGTCTCTGCCTCTCAGACTCCCTGACTTTCAGACACTCTGCCTCTCAGACACTATGTCTCTCATATACTCTGCCTCTCAGACAATCCGCCTCTCAGACACACTGTCTCTCAGACACTCTGCCTCTCAGATACTCTGTCTCTCAGACACTCTGTTTCTCAGACACTCTGTTTCTCAGACACTGTTTTTCAGACACTCTGAGTCTCAGACTCTCTGCCTCTCAGACACGCTGCCTCTCAGACTTTCTGCCTCTCAGACTCTCTGCCTCTCAGACTTTATGACTTTCAGAAACTCTGCCTCTCAGACACTCTGTATCTCAGAAAATCTGCCTCTCACAGTCTCTGCTTCTCAGGCTCCCTGACTTTCAGACACTCTGCCTCTCAGACACTCTGTCTCTCATATACTCTGCCTCTCAGACAATCCACCTCTCAGACACTCTGTCTCTCAGACACTCTGCCTCTCAGACACTCTGTCTCTCAGACAATCTGTCTCTCAGAATCTCTGCCTCTCAGACACTCTTTTTCAAAGACACTCTGCCTCTCAGACACTCTGTCTCTCAGACATTCTGTCGCTCAGACACTGCCTCTCAGAAAATCTCTCTCTCAGGCACTGCCTCTCAGACACTCTGCCTCTCAGACGTTCTGTCACTCAGACACTGCCTCTCAAACACTCTGTCTCTCAGACACTGCCTCTCAGTCACTCGGTCTCTCAGACACTCTGCCTCTCAGACACTGCCACTAAGAATCTGCCTCTCAGACATTCTGCCTCTCAGACAATCTGTCTCTCAGACACACTGTCTCTGAGACACTCTGACTCTCAGACACAATGTCTCTCAGACTCTCTGTCTCTCAGACACTCTGTTTCTCAGACACTCTGCCTCACAGAAACTCTGCCTCTCAGACACTGCCTCTCAGACACTCTGCCTCTGAGACATTCTGT
This sequence comes from Isurus oxyrinchus, assembly GCA_026770705.1. NCBI lineage: Eukaryota > Metazoa > Chordata > Chondrichthyes > Lamniformes > Lamnidae > Isurus > Isurus oxyrinchus. The sequence goes on along the minus strand of JANJGN010000259.1, from coordinate 296,655 downwards.
CACTCAGACACTGCCTCTCAGACACTATGTCTCTCAGACACTGCCTCTCAGACACTCTGTCTCTCAGACACTCTGCCTCTCAGACATTGCCACTAAGACACTGCCTCTCAGACACTCTGCCTCTCAGACAATCTGTCTCTCAGACACACTGTCTCTGAGACACTCTGTCTCTCAGACACAGTGTCTCTCAGACCCTCTGTCTCTCAGACCCTCTGTCTCTCAGACACACTGCCTCTCAGATACTCTGTCTCTCAGACACTCTGTCTCGCAGACACACTGTGTCTCAGAAAATCTGTCTTGCAGACTCTCTGCCTCTCAGACATTCTGTCACTCAGACACTCTGCCTCTCAGACACTCTGTCTCTCAGACACTGCCTCTCAGACACTCTGTCTCTCAGACACTCTGTCTCTCAGACACTCTGTCTCTCTGACGCAATGTCTCTCAGACTCTCTGCCTCTCAGACACTCTGTCTCTCAGATACTCTGTCTCTCAGACTCTCTGTCTCTCAGACACTCTGTTTCTCAGACACTCTGACTCTGTGACTCTCTGCCTCTCAGACACGCTGCCTCTCAGGCACTCTGTCTCTCAGACACTCTGTCGCTCAGACACTCTGTCTCTCAGACACTGCCTCTCAGACTATCTGTCTCTCAGAAAATCTGCCTCTCACAGTCTCTGCCTCTCAGACTCCCTGACTTTCAGACACTCTGCCTCTCAGACACTATGTCTCTCATATACTCTGCCTCTCAGACACGCTGCCTCTCAGACACTCTGTCTCTCAGACAACCTGCCTCTCAGACACTCTGTCTCTCAGATGCACTGCCTCTCAGACCCTCTGTCTCTGAGACACTCTGTCTCTCATACAATCTGCCTCTCAGACACTCTGCCTCTCAGATACTCTGTCTGTCAGAAACTCTGCCTCTCAGACACTGCCTCTCAGACACTGCCTCTCAGATACTCTGCCTCTCAGACACTCTGTCTCTCAGACACTCTGTCGCTCAGACACTCTGTCTCTCAGACACTGCCTCTCAGACACTCTGACTCTCAGACACTCTGCCTCTCAGACACTGCCTCTCAGACACTGCCTCTCAGACACTCTGTCTCCCAGACACTCTCTCTCAGACACTCCGTCTCTCAGACATTCTGTCGCTCAGACACTGCCTCTCAGAAAATCGCTCTCTCAGACACTGCCTCTCAGACACTCTGTCTCTCAGACACAATGTCTCTCAGACTCTCTGCCTCTCAGACACTCTGTCTCTCAGACACTCTGTCTCTCAGAAACTCTGCCTCTCACAGTCTCTGCCTCTCAGACACCCTGTCTCTCAGACAATCTGCCTCTCAGACACTCTGTCTCTGAGACACTCTGTCCCTCAGACAATCTGCCTCTCAGACACTCTGCCTCTCAGATACTCTGTCTCTCAGAAACTCTGCCTCTCAGACACTCTGCCTCTCAAATACTCTGTCTCTCAGACACCCTGTCGCTCATACGCTCTGTCTCTCAGACACTGCCTCTCAGACACTCTGTCTCTCAGACATTCTGCCTCTCAGACACTGCCTCTCAGAGACTGCCTCTCAGACACTCTGCCTCTCAGACAATCTGTCTCTCAGAAAATCTGCCTCTCACAGTCTCTGCCTCTCAGACTCCCTGACTTTCAGACACTCTGCCTCTCAGACATTATGTCTCTCATATACTCTGCTTCTCAGACAATCCGCCTCTCAGACACACTGTCTCTCAGACACTCTGACTCTCAGACACTCTGCCTCTCAGACACTGCCTCTCAGACACTGCCTCTCAGACACTCTGTCTCCCAGACACTCTCTCTCAGACACTCCGTCTCTCAGACATTCTGTCGCTCAGACACTGCCTCTCAGAAAATCGCTCTCTGAGACACTGCCTCTCAGACACTCTGTCTCTCAGACACAATGTCTCTCAGACTCTCTGCCTCTCAGACACTCTGTCTCTCAGACACTCTGTCTCTCAGAAACTCTGCCTCTCACAGTCTCTGCCTCTCAGACACCCTGTCTTTCAGACAATCTGCCTCTCAGACACTCTGTCTCTGAGACACTCTGTCTCTCAGACAATCTGCCTCTCAGACACTCTGCCTCCCAGATACTCTGTCTCTCAGAAACTCTGCCTCTCAGACACTCTGCCTCTCAAATACTCTGTCTCTCAGACACCCTGTCGCTCATACACTCTGTCTCTCAGACACTGCCTCTCAGACACTCTGTCTCTCAGACATTCTGCCTCTCAGACACTGCCTCTCAGACACTGCCTCTCAGACACTCTGCCTCTCAGACAATCTGTCTCTCAGAAAATCTGCCTCTCACAGTCTCTGCCTCTCAGACTCCCTGACTTTCAGACACTCTGCCTCTCAGACATTATGTCTCTCATATACTCTGCTTCTCAGACAATCCGCCTCTCAGACACACTGTCTCTCAGACCCTTTCTCTCCGACACTGTCTCTCAGACACTCTGCCTCTCAGACACTCTGTCTCTCAGACATTCTGTCGCTCAGACACTGCCTCTCAGAAAATCTCTCTCTCAGGCACTGCCTCTCAGACACTCTGCCTCTCAGACGTTCTGTCACTCAGACACTGCCTCTCAGACACTCTGTCTCTCAGACACTGCCACTAAGAATCTGCCTCTCAGACATTCTGCCTCTCTGACAATCTGTCTCTCAGACACACTGTCTCTGAGACAATCTGTCTCTCAGACACAATGTCTCTCAGACTCTCTGTCTCTCAGACACTCTGTTTCTCAGACACTCTGCCTCTCAGAAACTCAGCCTCTCAGACACTGCCTCTCAGGCACTCTGCCTCTCAGACATTCTGTCACTCAGACACTGCCTCTCAGACAATCTGTCTCTCAGACACTGCCTCTCAGACATTGCCACTAAGACACTGCCTCTCAGACACTCTGCCTCTCAGACAATCTGTCTCTCAGAAACACTGTCTCTGAGACACTCTGTCTCTCAGACACAGTGTCTCTCAGACCCTCTGTCTCTCAGACCCTCTGTCTCTCAGACACACTGCCTCTCAGATACTCTGTCTCTCAGATACTCTGTCTCGCAGACACACTGTGTCTCAGACAATCTGTCTTGCAGACTCTCTGCCTCTCAGACATTCTGTCACTCAGACACTCTGCCTCTCAGACACTCTGTCTCTCAGACACTCTGTCTCTCTGACGCAATGACTCTCAGACTCTCTGCCTCTCAGACACTCTGTCTCTCAGACACTCTGTCTCTCAGACTCTCTGTCTCTCAGACACTCTGTTTCTCAGACACTCTGACTCTGTGACTCTCTGCCTCTCAGACACGCTGCCTCTCAGACACTCTGTCTCTCAGACACTCTGTTGCTCAGACACTCTGTCTCTCAGACACTGCCTCTCAGACAATCTGTCTCTCAGAAAATCTGCCTCTCACAGTCTCTGCCTCTCAGACTCCCTGACTTTCAGACACTCTGCCTCTCAGATACTATGTCTCTCATATACTCTGCCTCTCAGACACGCTGCCACTCAGACACTCTGTCTCTCAGACAACCTGCCTCTCAGACACTCTGTCTCTCAGATGCACTGCCTCACAGACCCTCTGTCTCTGAGACACTCTGTCTCTCATACAATCTGCCTCTCAGACACTCTGCCTCTCAGATACTCTGTCTGTCAGAAACTCTGCCTCTCAGACACTGCCTCTCAGACACTGCCTCTCAGATACTCTGCCTCTCAGACACTCTGTCTCTCAGACACTCTGTCGCTCAGACACTCTGTCTCTCAGACACTGCCTCTCAGACACTCTGACTCTCAGACACTCTGCCTCTCAGACACTGCCTCTCAGACACTGCCTCTCAGACACTCTGCCTCTCAGACACTCTGTCTCCCAGACACTCTCTCTCAGACACTCCGTCTCTCAGACATTCTGTCGCTCAGACACTGCCTCTCAGAAAATCGCTCTCTCAGACACTGCCTCTCAGACACTCTGTCTCTCAGACACAATGTCTCTCAGACTCTCTGCCTCTCAGACACTCTGTCTCTCAGACACTCTGTCTCTCAGAAACTCTGCCTCTCACAGTCTCTGCCTCTCAGACACCCTGACTTTCAGACACTCTGCCTCTCAGACACTATGTCTCTCATATACTCTGCCTCACAGACAGTCCGCCTCTCAGACACTCTGTCTCTCAGACACTCTGCCTCTCAGACACTCTGTCTCTCAGACAATCTGTCTCTCAGAATCTCGGCCTCTCAGACACTCTTTCTCAAAGACACTCTGCCTCTCAGGCACCTGTCTCTCAGACACTGCCTCTCAGACACTCTGACTCTCAGACACTATGTCTCTCATATACTCTGCCACTCAGACAATCCGCCTCTCAGACACTCTGTCTCTCAGACACTCTGCCTCTCAGACACTCTGTCTATCAGACACTCTGCCTCTCAGGCACTCTGTCTCTCAGACACACTGCCTCTCAGACACTCTGTCTCACAGACACTCTGCCTCTCAGACACTCTGCATCTCAGACACTCCGTCTCTCAGACATTCTGTCGCTCAGACACTGCCTCTCAGAAAATCGCTCTCTCAGACACTGCCTCTCAGACACTCTGTCTCTCAGACACTCTGACTCACAGACACTCTGTCTCTCAGACACAATGTCTCTCAGACTCTCTGCCTCTCAGACAATCTGCCTCTCACAGTCTCTGCCTCTCAGACACCCTGTCTCTCAGACAATCTGCCTCTCAGACACTCTGTCTCTGAGACACTCAGTCCCTCATACAATCTGCCTCTCAGACACTCTGCCTCTCAGATACTCTGTCTCTCAGAAACCCTGCCTCTCAGACACTCTGCTTCTCAGATACTCTGTCTCTCAGACACTCCGTCGCTCAGACACTCTGTCTCTCAGAAACTGCCTCTCAGACACTCTGTGTCTCAGACACTCTGTCTCTCAGACACTCTGCCTCTCAGATACTCTGTCTCTCAGAAACTCTGCCTCTCAGACACTGACTCTCAGACACTGCCTCTCAGATACTCTGCCTCTCAGACACTCTGTCTCTCAGACACTCTGTCGCTCAGACACTCTGTCTCTCCGACACTCTGCCTCTCAGACATTATGTCTCTCAGACTCTCTGTCTCTCAGACACTCTGTCGCTCAGACACTCTGTCTCTCAGACACTGCCTCTCAGACATTCTGTCTCTCAGAAAATCTGCCTCTCACAGTCTCTGCCTCTCAGACTCCCTGACTTTCAGACACTCTTCCTCTCAGACACTATGTCTCTCATATACTCTGCCTCTCAGACAATCCACCTCTCAGACACACTGTCTCTCAGACACTCTGCCTCTCAGACACTCTGTCTCTCAGACACTCTGCCTCTCAGACACTATGTCTCTCAGACTCTCTGTCTCTCAGACACTCTGTTTCTCAGACACTCTGTCTCTCAGACACTCTGTCTCTCAGACGCAATGTCTCTCAGACTCTCTGCCTCTCAGACACTCTGTCTCTCAGATACTCTGTCTCTCAGACTCTCTGTCTCTCAGACACTCTGTTTCTCAGACACTCTGACTCTGTGACTCTCTTCCTCTCAGACACGCTGCCTCTCAGAAACTCTGTCTCTCAGACAACCTGCCTCTCAGACACTCTGTCTGTCACACACTGGCTCTCAGACGCTCTGTCTCTGAGAACTCTGTCTCTCATACAATCTGCCTCTCAGACACTCTGCCTCTCAGATACTCTGTCTCTCAGAAACTCTGCCTCTCAGACAGTGCCTCTCAGACACTGCCTCTCAGATACTCTGCCTCTCAGACACTCTGTCTCTCAGACACTCTGTCGCTCAGACACTCTGTCTCTCAGACACTGCCTCTCAGACAATCTGTCTCTCAGAAAATCTGCCTCTCACAGTCTCTGCCTCTCAGACTCCCTGACTTTCAGACACTCTGCCTCTCAGACACTATGTCTCTCATATACTCTGCCTCTCAGACAATCCGCCTCTCAGACACACTGTCTCTCAGACACTCTGCCTCTCAGATACTCTGTCTCTCAGACACTCTGTTTCTCAGACACTCTGTTTCTCAGACACTGTTTTTCAGACACTCTGAGTCTCAGACTCTCTGCCTCTCAGACACGCTGCCTCTCAGACTCTCTGCCTCTCAGACTCTCTGCCTCTCAGACTTTATGACTTTCAGAAACTCTGCCTCTCAGACACTCTGTATCTCAGAAAATCTGCCTCTCACAGTCTCTGCTTCTCAGGCTCCCTGACTTTCAGACACTCTGCATCTCAGACACTCTGTCTCTCATATACTCTGCCTCTCAGACAATCCACCTCTCAGACACTCTGTCTCTCAGACACTCTGCCTCTCAGACACTCTGTCTCTCAGACAATCTGTCTCTCAGAATCTCTGCCTCTCAGACACTCTTTTTCAAAGACACTCTGCCTCTCAGACACTCTGTCTCTCAGACATTCTGTCGCTCAGACACTGCCTCTCAGAAAATCTCTCTCTCAGGCACTGCCTCTCAGACACTCTGCCTCTCAGACGTTCTGTCACTCAGACACTGCCTCTCAAACACTCTGTCTCTCAGACACTGCCTCTCAGTCACTCGGTCTCTCAGACACTCTGCCTCTCAGACACTGCCACTAAGAATCTGCCTCTCAGACATTCTGCCTCTCAGACAATCTGTCTCTCAGACACACTGTCTCTGAGACACTCTGTCTCTCAGACACAATGTCTCTCAGACTCTCTGTCTCTCAGACACTCTGTTTCTCAGACACTCTGCCTCTCAGAAACTCTGCCTCTCAGACACTGCCTCTCAGACACTCTGCCTCTGAGACATTCTGTCACTCAGACACTGCCTCTCAGACACTATGTCTCTCAGACACTGCCTCTCAGACACTCTGTCTCTCAGACACTCTGCCTCTCAGACATTGCCACTAAGACACTGCCTCTCAGACACTCTGCCTCTCAGACAATCTGTCTCTCAGACACACTGTCTCTGAGACACTCTGTCTCTCAGACACAGTGTCTCTCAGACCCTCTGTCTCTCAGACCCTCTGTCTCTCAGACACACTGCCTCTCAGATACTCTGTCTCTCAGACACTCTGTCTCGCAGACACACTGTGTCTCAGACAATCTGTCTTGCAGACTCTCTGCCTCTCAGACATTCTGTCACTCAGACACTCTGCCTCTCAGACACTCTGTCTCTCAGACACTGCCTCTCAGACACTCTGTCTCTCAGACACTCTGTCTCTCAGACACTCTGTCTCTCTGACGCAATGTCTCTCAGACTCTCTGCCTCTCAGACACTCTGTCTCTCAGATACTCTGTCTCTCAGACTCTCTGTCTCTCAGACACTCTGTTTCTCAGACACTCTGACTCTGTGACTCTCTGCCTCTCAGACACGCTGCCTCTCAGGCACTCTGTCTCTCAGACACTCTGTCGCTCAGACACTCTGTCTCTCAGACACTGCCTCTCAGACTATCTGTCTCTCAGAAAATCTGCCTCTCACAGTCTCTGCCTCTCAGACTCCCTGACTTTCAGACACTCTGCCTCTCAGACACTATGTCTCTCATATACTCTGCCTCTCAGACACGCTGCCTCTCAGACACTCTGTCTCTCAGACAACCTGCCTCTCAGACACTCTGTCTCTCAGATGCACTGCCTCTCAGACCCTCTGTCTCTGAGACACTCTGTCTCTCATACAATCTGCCTCTCAGACACTCTGCCTCTCAGATACTCTGTCTGTCAGAAACTCTGCCTCTCAGACACTGCCTCTCAGACACTGCCTCTCAGATACTCTGCCTCTCAGACACTCTGTCTCTCAGACACTCTGTCGCTCAGACACTCTGTCTCTCAGACACTGCCTCTCAGACACTCTGACTCTCAGACACTCTGCCTCTCAGACACTGCCTCTCAGAAAATCTCTCTCTCAGGCACTGCCTCTCAGACACTCTGCCTCTCAGACGTTCTGTCACTCAGACACTGCCTCTCAAACACTCTGTCTCTCAGACACTGCCTCTCAGTCACTCGGTCTCTCAGACACTCTGCCTCTCAGACACTGCCACTAAGAATCTGCCTCTCAGACATTCTGCCTCTCAGACAATCTGTCTCTCAGACACACTGTCTCTGAGACACTCTGTCTCTCAGACACAATGTCTCTCAGACTCTCTGTCTCTCAGACACTCTGTTTCTCAGACACTCTGCCTCTCAGAAACTCTGCCTCTCAGACACTGCCTCTCAGACACTCTGCCTCTGAGACATTCTGTCACTCAGACACTGCCTCTCAGACACTATGTCTCTCAGACACTGCCTCTCAGACACTCTGTCTCTCAGACACTCTGCCTCTCAGACATTGCCACTAAGACACTGCCTCTCAGACACTCTGCCTCTCAGACAATCTGTCTCTCAGACACACTGTCTCTGAGACACTCTGTCTCTCAGACACAGTGTCTCTCAGACCCTCTGTCTCTCAGACCCTCTGTCTCTCAGACACACTGCCTCTCAGATACTCTGTCTCTCAGACACTCTGTCTCGCAGACACACTGTGTCTCAGACAATCTGTCTTGCAGACTCTCTGCCTCTCAGACATTCTGTCACTCAGACACTCTGCCTCTCAGACACTCTGTCTCTCAGACACTGCCTCTCAGACACTCTGTCTCTCAGACACTCTGTCTCTCAGACACTCTGTCTCTCTGACGCAATGTCTCTCAGACTCTCTGCCTCTCAGACACTCTGTCTCTCAGATACTCTGTCTCTCAGACTCTCTGTCTCTCAGACACTCTGTTTCTCAGACACTCTGACTCTGTGACTCTCTGCCTCTCAGACACGCTGCCTCTCAGGCACTCTGTCTCTCAGACACTCTGTCGCTCAGACACTCTGTCTCTCAGACACTGCCTCTCAGACTATCTGTCTCTCAGAAAATCTGCCTCTCACAGTCTCTGCCTCTCAGACTCCCTGACTTTCAGACACTCTGCCTCTCAGACACTATGTCTCTCATATACTCTGCCTCTCAGACACGCTGCCTCTCAGACACTCTGTCTCTCAGACAACCTGCCTCTCAGACACTCTGTCTCTCAGATGCACTGCCTCTCAGACCCTCTGTCTCTGAGACACTCTGTCTCTCATACAATCTGCCTCTCAGACACTCTGCCTCTCAGATACTCTGTCTGTCAGAAACTCTGCCTCTCAGACACTGCCTCTCAGACACTGCCTCTCAGATACTCTGCCTCTCAGACACTCTGTCTCTCAGACACTCTGTCGCTCAGACACTCTGTCTCTCAGACACTGCCTCTCAGACACTCTGACTCTCAGACACTCTGCCTCTCAGACACTGCCTCTCAGACACTGCCTCTCAGACACTCTGTCTCCCAGACACTCTCTCTCAGACACTCCGTCTCTCAGACATTCTGTCGCTCAGACACTGCCTCTCAGAAAATCGCTCTCTCAGACACTGCCTCTCAGACACTCTGTCTCTCAGACACAATGTCTCTCAGACTCTCTGCCTCTCAGACACTCTGTCTCTCAGACACTCTGTCTCTCAGAAACTCTGCCTCTCACAGTCTCTGCCTCTCAGACACCCTGTCTCTCAGACAATCTGCCTCTCAGACACTCTGTCTCTGAGACACTCTGTCCCTCAGACAATCTGCCTCTCAGACACTCTGCCTCTCAGATACTCTGTCTCTCAGAAACTCTGCCTCTCAGACACTCTGCCTCTCAAATACTCTGTCTCTCAGACACCCTGTCGCTCATACGCTCTGTCTCTCAGACACTGCCTCTCAGACACTCTGTCTCTCAGACATTCTGCCTCTCAGACACTGCCTCTCAGAGACTGCCTCTCAGACACTCTGCCTCTCAGACAATCTGTCTCTCAGAAAATCTGCCTCTCACAGTCTCTGCCTCTCAGACTCCCTGACTTTCAGACACTCTGCCTCTCAGACATTATGTCTCTCATATACTCTGCTTCTCAGACAATCCGCCTCTCAGACACACTGTCTCTCAGACACTCTGCCTCACAGACACTCTGTCTCTCAGACACTCTGTCTCTCAGACAGACTGCCTCTCAGACACTCTTTCTATCAGACACTGCCCCTCAGACACGCTGCCTCTCAGACACTTTCTCTCAGACACTGCCTCACAGATACTCTGTCTCTCAGACACTGCCTCTCAGACACTCTGCCTCTCAGACACTCTGCCTCTCAGACACTCTGTCTCTCAGACATTCTGTCGCTCAGACACTGCCTCTCAGAAAATCTCTCTCTCAGGCACTGCCTCTCAGACACTCTGCCTATCAGACGTTCTGTCACTCAGACACTGCCTCTCAGACACTCTGTCTCTCAGACACTGCCTCTCAGTCACTCTGTCTTCAGACACTCTGCCTCTCAGACACTCTGTCTCTCAGACACTGCCACTAAGAATCTGCCTCTCAGACATTCTGCCTCTCAGACAATCTGTCTCTCAGACACACTGTCTCTGAGACACTCTGTCTCTCAGACACAATGTCTCTCAGACTCTCTGTCTCTCAGACACTCTGTTTCTCAGACACTCTGCCTCTCAGAAACTCAGCCTCTCAGACACTCTGCCTCTCAGACATTCTGTCACTCAGACACTGCCTCTCAGACAATCTGTCTCTCAGACACTGCCTCTCAGGCACTCTGTCTCTCAGACACTCTGCCTCTCAGACATTGCCACTAAAACACTGCCTCTCAGACACTCTGCCTCTCAGACAATCTGTCTCTCAGACACACTGTCTCTGAGACACTCTGTCTCTCAGACACAGTGTCTCTCAGACCCTCTGTCTCTCAGACCCTCTGTCTCTCAGACACACTGCCTCTCAGATACTCTGTCTCTCAGACACTCTGTCTCGCAGACACACTGTGTCTCAGACAATCTGTCTTGCAGACTCTCTGCCTCTCAGACATTCTGTCACTCAGACACTCTGCCTCTCAGACACTCTGTCTCTCAGACACTGCCTCTCAGAAAATCGCTCTCTCAGACACTGCCTCTCAGACACTCTCTCTCTCAGACACTCTGACTCACAGACACTCTGTCTCTCAGACACAATGTCTCTCAGACTCTCTGCCTCTCAGACAATCTGCCTCTCACAGTCTCTGCCTCTCAGACACCCTGTCTCTCAGACAATCTGCCTCTCAGACACTCTGTCTCTGAGACACTCAGTCTCTCATACAATCTGCCTCTCAGACACTCTGACTCTCGGATACTCTGTCTCTCAGAAACTCTGCCTCTCAGACACGCTGCTTCTCAGATACTCTGTCTCTCAGACACTCCGTCGCTCAGACACTCTGTCTCTCAGACACTGCCTCTCAGACACTCTGTGTCTCAGACACTCTGTCTCTCAGACACTCTGCCTCTCAGATACTCTGTCTCTCAGAAACTCTGCCTCTCAGACACTGACTCTCAGACACTGCCTCTCAGATACTCTGCCTCTCAGACACTCTGTCTCTCAGACACTCTGTCGCTCAGACACTCTGTCTCTCAGACACTCTGCCTCTCAGACATTATGTCTCTCAGACTCTCTGTCTCTCAGACACTCTGTCGCTCAGACACTCTGTCTCTCAGACACTGCCTCTCAGACATTCTGTCTCTCAGAAAATCTGCCTCTCACAGTCTCTGCCTCTCAGACTCCCTGACTTTCAGACACTCTTCCTCTCAGACACTATGTCTCTCATATACTCTGCCTCTCAGACAATCCACCTCTCAGACACACTGTCTCTCAGACACTCTGCCTCTCAGATACTCTGTCTCTCAGAAACTCTGCCTCTCAGACACTCTGCCTCTCAAATACTCTGTCTCTCAGACACCCTGTCGCTCATACACTCTGTCTCTCAGACACTGCCTCTCAGACACTCTGTCTCTCAGACATTCTGCCTCTCAGACACTGCCTCTCAGACACTGCCTCACAGACAGTCTGCCTCTCAGACAATCTGTCTCTCAGAAAATCTGCCTCTCACAGTCTCTGCCTCTCAGACTCCCTGACTTTCAGACACTCTGCCTCTCAGACATTATGTCTCTCATATACTCTGCTTCTCAGACAATCCGCCTCTCAGACACACTGTCTCTCAGACACTCTGCCTCACAGACACTCTGTCTCTCAGACACTCTGTCTCTCAGACAGACTGCCTCTCAGACACTCTTTCTATCAGACACTGCCCCTCAGACACGCTGCCTCTCAGACACTTTCTCTCAGACACTGCCTCACAGATACTCTGTCTCTCAGACACTGCCTCTCAGACACTCTGCCTCTCAGACACTCTGCCTCTCAGACACTCTGTCTCTCAGACATTCTGTCGCTCAGACACTGCCTCTCAGAAAATCTCTCTCTCAGGCACTGCCTCTCAGACACTCTGCCTCTCAGACGTTCTGTCACTCAGACACTGCCTCTCAGACACTCTGTCTCTCAGACACTGCCTCTCAGTCACTCTGTCTTCAGACACTCTGCCTCTCAGACACTCTGTCTCTCAGACACTGCCACTAAGAATCTGCCTCTCAGACATTCTGCCTCTCAGACAATCTGTCTCTCAGACACACTGTCTCTGAGACACTCTGTCTCTCAGAGACAATGTCTCTCAGACTCTCTGTCTCTCAGACACTCTGTTTCTCAGACACTCTGCCTCTCAGAAACTCAGCCTCTCAGACACTGCCTCTCAGACACTCTGCCTCTCAGACATTCTGTCACTCAGACACTGCCTCTCAGACAATCTGTCTCTCAGACACTGCCTCTCAGGCACTCTGTCTCTCAGACACTCTGCCTCTCAGACATTGCCACTAAGACACTGCCTCTCAGACACTCTGCCTCTCAGACAATCTGTCTCTCAGACACACTGTCTCTGAGACACTCTGTCTCTCAGACACAGTGTCTCTCAGACCCTCTGTCTCTCAGACCCTCTGTCTCTCAGACACACTGCCTCTCAGATACTCTGTCTCTCAGACACTCTGTCTCGCAGACACACTGTGTCTCAGACAATCTGTCTTGCAGACTCTCTGCCTCTCAGACATTCTGTCACTCAGACACTCTGCCTCTCAGACACTCTGTCTCTCAGACACTGCCTCTCAGAAAATCGCTCTCTCAGACACTGCCTCTCAGACACTCTGTCTCTCAGACACTCTGACTCACAGACACTCTGTCTCTCAGACACAATGTCTCTCAGACTCTCTGCCTCTCAGACAATCTGCCTCTCACAGTCTCTGCCTCTCAGACACCCTGTCTCTCAGACAATCTGCCTCTCAGACACTCTGTCTCTGAGACACTCAGTCTCTCATACAATCTGCCTCTCAGACACTCTGCCTCTCAGATACTCTGTCTCTCAGAAACTCTGCCTCTCAGACACTCTGCTTCTCAGATACTCTGTCTCTCAGACACTCCGTCGCTCAGACACTCTGTCTCTCAGGCACTGCCTCTCAGACACTCTGTGTCTCAGACACTCTGTCTCTCAGACACTCTGCCTCTCAGATACTCTGTCTCTCAGAAACTCTGCCTCTCAGACACTGACTCTCAGACACTGCCTCTCAGATACTCTGCCTCTCAGACACTCTGTCTCTCAGACACTCTGTCGCTCAGACACTCTGTCTCTCAGACACTCTGCCTCTCAGACATTATGTCTCTCAGACTCTCTGTCTCTCAGACACTCTGTCGCTCAGACACTCTGTCTCTCAGACACTGCCTCTCAGACATTCTGTCTCTCAGAAAATCTGCCTCTCACAGTCTCTGCCTCTCAGACTCCCTGACTTTCAGACACTCTTCCTCTCAGACACTATGTCTCTCATATACTCTGCCTCTCAGACAATCCACCTCTCAGACACACTGTCTCTCAGACACTCTGCCTCTCAGACACTCTGTCTCTCAGACACTCTGCCTCTCAGACACTATGTCTCTCAGACTCTCTGTCTCTCAGACACTCTGTTTCTCAGACACTCTGTCTCTCAGACACTCTGTCTCTCAGACGCAATGTCTCTCAGACTCTCTGCCTCACAGACACTCTGTCTCTCAGATACTCTGTCTCTCAGACTCTCTGTCTCTCAGACACTCTGTTTCTCAGACACTCTGACTCTGTGACTCTCTTCCTCTCAGACACGCTGCCTCTCAGACACTCTGTCTCTCAGACAACCTGCCTCTCAGACACTCTGTCTGTCACACACTGGCTCTCAGACGCTCTGTCTCTGAGAACTCTGTCTCTCATACAATCTGCCTCTCAGACACTCTGCCTCTCAGATACTCTGTCTCTCAGAAACTCTGCCTCTCAGACAGTGCCTCTCAGACACTGCCTCTCAGATACTCTGCCTCTCAGACACTCTGTCTCTCAGACACTCTGTCGCTCAGACACTCTGTCTCTCAGACACTGCCTCTCAGACAATCTGTCTCTCAGAAAATCTGCCTCTCACAGTCTCTGCCTCTCAGACTCCCTGACTTTCAGACACTCTGCCTCTCAGACACTATGTCTCTCATATACTCTGCCTCTCAGACAATCCGCCTCCAGACACACTGTCTCTCAGACACTCTGCCTCTCAGACACTCTGTCTCTCAGACACTCTGCCTCTCAGACACTATGTCTCTCAGACTCTCTGTCTCTCAGACACTCTGTTTCTCAGACACTCTGTTTCTCAGACACTCTGTCTATCAGACACTCTGTCTCTCAGACACTGTCTTTCAGACACTCTGACTCTCAGACTCTCTGCCTCTCAGACACGCTGCCTCTCAGACTCTCTGCCTCTCAGACACGCTGCCTCTCAGACTCTCTGCCTCTCAGACTCTCTGCCTCTCAGACTTTATGACTTTCAGAAACTCTGCCTCTCAGACACTCTGTCTCTCAGAAAATCTGCCTCTCACAGTCTCTGCCTCTCAGGCTCCCTGACTTTCAGACACTCTGCCTCTCAGACACTCTGTCTCTCATATACTCTGCCTCTCAGACACTCTGCCTCTCAGACACTCTGTCTCTCAGACACTCTGCCTCTCAGACACTCTGTCTCTCAGACAATCTGTCTCTCAGAATCTCTGCCTCTCAGACACTCTTTTTCAAAGACACTCTGCCTCTCAGACTCTCTGTCTCTCAGACAATTGCCTCTCAGACACTCTGACTCTCAGACACTATGCCTCTCATATACTCTGCCACTCAGACAATTCGCCTCTCAGACACTCTGTCTCTCAGACACTCTGCCTCTCAGACACTCTATCTATCAGACACTCTGCCTCTCAGACACTCTGTCTCTCAGACACACTGCCTCTCAGACACTCTGTCTCACAGACACTCTGCCTCTCAGACAATCTGCCTCTCAGACACTCTGCCTCTCAGATACTCTGTCTCTCAGAAACTCTGCCTCTCAGACACTCTGCCTCTCAAATACTCTGTCTCTCAGACACCCTGTCGCTCAGACACTGTCTCTCAGACACGGTCTCTCAGACACTCTGTCTCTCAGACATTCTGCCTCTCAGACACTGCCTCTCAGACACTGCCTCTCAGACACTCTGCCTCTCAGACAATCTGTCTCTCAGAAAATCTGCCTCTCACAGTCTCTGCCTCTCAGACTCCCTGACTTTCAGACACTCTGCCTCTCAGACATTATGTCTCTCATATACTCTGCTTCTCAGACAATCCGCCTCTCAGACACACTGTCTCTCAGACACTCTGCCTCTCAGACACTCTGTCTCTCAGACACTCTGTCTCTCAGACACACTGCCTCTCAGACACTCTTTCTATCAGACACTGCCCCTCAGACACGCTGCCTCTCAGACACTTTCTCTCAGACACTGCCTCATGGACACTCTGTCTCTCAGACACTGCCTCTCAGACACTCTGCCTCTCAGACACTCTGCCTCTCAGACACTCTGTCTCTCAGACATTCTGTCGCTCAGACACTGTCTCTCAGAAAATCTCTCTCTCAGGCACTGCCTCTCAGACACTCTGCCTCTCAGACGTTCTGTCACTCAGACACTGCCTCTCAGACACTCTGTCTCTCAGACACTGCCTCTCAGTCACTCTGTCTTCAGACACTCTGCCTCTCAGACACTGCCACTAAGAATCTGCCTCTCAGACATTCTGCCTCTCAGACAATCTGTCTCTCAGACACACTGTCTCTGAGACACTCTGTCTCTCAGACACAATGTCTCTCAGACTCTCTGTCTCTCAGACACTCTGTTTCTCAGACACTCTGCCTCTCAGACATTCTGTCACTCAGACACTGCCTCTCAGACAATCTGTCTCTCAGACACTGCCTCTCAGACACTCTGTCTCTCAGACACTCTCCCTCTCAGACACTCTGTCTCAAAGCCTCACTGCCTCTCAGACACTCTGCCTGTCAGACACTCTGTCTCTCAGATTCTCTGCCTCTCAGACTCTCTGCCACTCAGACTCTATGCCTCTCAGACACTCTGTCTATCAGACTCTGCATCTCAGACACGCTTTCTCTCAGACACTGTCTCTCAGACACTCCCTCTCAGGCACTCTGTCTCTCTGACGCAATGTCTCTCAGACTCTCTGCCTCTCAGACACTCTGTCTCTCAGATACTCTGTCTCTCAGACTCTCTGTCTCTCAGATACTCTGTTTCTCAGACACTCTGACTCTGTGACTCTCTGCCTCTCAGACACGCTGCCTCTCAGGCACTCTGTCTCTCAGACACTCTGTCGCTCAGACACTCTGTCTCTCAGACACTGCCTCTCAGACAATCTGTCTCTCAGAAAATCTGCCTCTCACAGTCTCTGCCTCTCAGACTCCCTGACTTTCAGACACTCTGCCTCTCAGACACTATGTCTCTCATATACTCTGCCTCTCAGACACGCTGCCTCTCAGACACTCTGTCTCTCAGACAACCTGCCTCTCAGACACTCTGTCTCTCAGATGCACTGCCTCTCAGACCCTCTGTCTCTGAGACACTCTGTCTCTCATACAATCTGCCTCTCAGACCCTCTGCCTCTCAGATACTCTGTCTGTCAGAAACTCTGCCTCTCAGACACTGCCTCTCAGACACTGCCTCTCAGATACTCTGCCTCTCAGACACTCTGTCTCTCAGACACTCTGTCGCTCAGACACTCTGTCTCTCAGACACTGCCTCTCAGACACTCTGACTCTCAGACACTCTGCCTCTCAGACACTGCCTCTCAGACACTGCCTCTCAGACACTCTGTCTCCCAGACACTCTCTCTCAGACACTCCGTCTCTCAGACATTCTGTCGCTCAGACACTGCCTCTCAGAAAATCGCTCTCTCAGACACTGCCTCTCAGACACTCTGTCTCTCAGACACAATGTCTCTCAGACTCTCTGCCTCTCAGACACTCTGTCTCTCAGACACTCTGTCTCTCAGAAACTCTGCCTCTCACAGTCTCTGCCTCTCAGACACCCTGTCTCTCAGACAATCTGCCTCTCAGACACTCTGTCTCTGAGACACTCTGTCCCTCAGACAATCTGCCTCTCAGACACTCTGCCTCTCAGATACTCTGTCTCTCAGAAACTCTGCCTCTCAGACACTCTGCCTCTCAAATACTCTGTCTCTCAGACACCCTGTCGCTCATACACTCTGTCTCTCAGACACTGCCTCTCAGACACTCTGTCTCTCAGACATTCTGCCTCTCAGACACTGCCTCTCAGAGACTGCCTCTCAGACACTCTGCCTCTCAGACAATCTGTCTCTCAGAAAATCTGCCTCTCACAGTCTCTGCCTCTCAGACTCACTGACTTTCAGACACTCTGCCTCTCAGACATTATGTCTCTCATATACTCTGCTTCTCAGACAATCCGCCTCTCAGACACACTGTCTCTCAGACACTCTGCCTCACAGACACTCTGTCTCTCAGACACTCTGTCTCTCAGACAGACTGCCTCTCAGACACTCTTTCTATCAGACACTGCCCCTCAGACACGCTGCCTCTCAGACACTTTCTCTCAGACACTGCCTCACAGATACTCTGTCTCTCAGACACTGCCTCTCAGACACTCTGCCTCTCAGACACTCTGCCTCTCAGACACTCTGTCTCTCAGACATTCTGTCGCTCAGACACTGCCTCTCAGAAAATCTCTCTCTCAGGCACTGCCTCTCAGACACTCTGCCTATCAGACGTTCTGTCACTCAGACACTGCCTCTCAGACACTCTGTCTCTCAGACACTGCCTCTCAGTCACTCTGTCTTCAGACACTCTGCCTCTCAGACACTCTGTCTCTCAGACACTGCCACTAAGAATCTGCCTCTCAGACATTCTGCCTCTCAGACAATCTGTCTCTCAGACACAGTGTCTCTGAGACACTCTGTCTCTCAGACACAATGTCTCTCAGACTCTCTGTCTCTCAGACACTCTGTTTCTCAGACACTCTGCCTCTCAGAAACTCAGCCTCTCAGACACTGCCTCTCAGACACTCTGCCTCTCAGACATTCTGTCACTCAGACACTGCCTCTCAGACAATCTGTCTCTCAGACACTGCCTCTCAGAAAATCGCTCTCTCAGACACTGCCTCTCAGACACTCTGTCTCTCAGACACTCTGACTCACAGACACTCTGTCTCTCAGACACAATGTCTCTCAGACTCTCTGCCTCTCAGACAATCTGCCTCTCACAGTCTCTGCCTCTCAGACACCCTGTCTCTCAGACAATCTGCCTCTCAGACACTCTGTCTCTGAGACACTCAGTCTCTCATACAATCTGCCTCTCAGACACTCTGCCTCTCAGATACTCTGTCTCTCAGAAACTCTGCCTCTCAGACACTCTGCCTCTCAGATACTCTGTCTCTCAGACACTCCGTCGCTCAGACACTCTGTCTCTCAGACACTGCCTCTCAGACACTCTGTGTCTCAGACACTCTGTCTCTCAGACACTCTGCCTCTCAGATACTCTGTCTCTCAGAAACTCTGCCTCTCAGACACTGACTCTCAGACACTGCCTCTCAGATACTCTGCCTCTCAGACACTCTGTCTCTCAGACACTCTGTCGCTCAGACACTCTGTCTCTCAGACACTCTGCCTCTCAGACATTATGTCTCTCAGACTCTCTGTCTCTCAGACACTCTGTCGCTCAGACACTCTGTCTCTCAGACACTGCCTCTCAGACATTCTGTCTCTCAGAAAATCTGCCTCTCACAGTCTCTGCCTCTCAGACTCCCTGACTTTCAGACACTCTTCCTCTCAGACACTATGTCTCTCATATACTCTGCCTCTCAGACAATCCACCTCTCAGACACACTGTCTCTCAGACACTCTGCCTCTCAGATACTCTGTCTCTCTGAAACTCTGCTTCTCAGACACTCTGCCTCTCAAATACTCTGTCTCTCAGACACCCTGTCGCTCATACACTCTGTCTCTCAGACCTTGCCTCTCAGACACTCTGTCTCTCAGACATTCTGCCTCTCAGACACTGCCTCTCAGACACTGCCTCTCAGACACTCTGCCTCTCAGACAATCTGTCTCTCAGAAAATCTGCCTCTCACAGTCTCTGCCTCTCAGACTCCCTGACTTTCAGACACTCTGCCTCTCAGACATTATGTCTCTCATATACTCTGCTTCTCAGACAATCCGCCTCTCAGACACACTGTCTCTCAGACACTCTGCCTCACAGAAACTCTATCTCTCAGACACTCTGTCTCTCAGACAGACTGCCTCTCAGACACTCTTTCTATCAGACACTGCCCCTCAGACACGCTGCCTCTCAGACACTTTCTCTCAGACACTGCCTCACAGATACTCTGTCTCTCAGACACTGCCTCTCAGACACTCTGCCTCTCAGACACTCTGCCTCTCAGACACTCTGTCTCTCAGACATTCTGTCGCTCAGACACTGCCTCTCAGAAAATCTCTCTCTCAGGCACTGCCTCTCAGACACTCTGCCTCTCAGACGTTCTGTCACTCAGACACTGCCTCTCAGACACTCTGTCTCTCAGACACTGCCTCTCAGTCACTCTGTCTTCAGACACTCTGCCTCTCAGACACTCTGTCTCTCAGACACTGCCACTAAGAATCTGCCTCTCAGACATTCTGCCTCTCAGACAATCTGTCTCTCAGACACACTGTCTCTGAGACACTCTGTCTCTCAGACACAATGTCTCTCAGACTCTCTGTCTCTCAGACACTCTGTTTCTCAGACACTCTGCCTCTCAGAAACTCAGCCTCTCAGACACTGCCTCTCAGACACTCTGCCTCTCAGACATTCTGTCACTCAGACACTGCCTCTCAGACAATCTGTCTCTCAGACACTGCCTCTCAGACACTCTGTCTCTCAGACACTCTGCCTCTCAGACATTGCCACTAAGACACTGCCTCTCAGACACTCTGCCTCTCAGACAATCTGTCTCTCAGACACACTGTCTCTGAGACACTCTGTCTCTCAGACACAATGTCTCTCAGACCCTCTGTCTCTCAGACCCTCTGTCTCTCAGACACACTGCCTCTCAGATACTCTGTCTCTCAGACACTCTGTCTCGCAGACACACTGTGTCTCAGACAATCTGTCTTGCAGACTCTCTGCCTCTCAGACATTCTGTCACTCAGACACTCTGCCTCTCAGACACTCTGTCTCTCAGACACTGCCTCTCAGAAAATCGCTCTCTCAGAGACTGCCTCTCAGACACTCTGCCTCTCAGACACTATGTCTCTCATATACTCTGCCTCTCAGACACACTGCCTCTCAGACACTCTGTCTCTCAGACAACCTGCCTCTCAGACACTCTGTCTCTCAGATGCACTGCCTCTCAGACCCTCTGTCTCTGAGACACTCTGTCTCTGAGACACAGTCTCTCATACAATCTGCCTCTCAGACACTCTGCCTCTCAGATACTCTGTCTCTCAGAAACTCTGCCTCTCAGACACTCTGCTTCTCAGATACTCTGTCTCTCAGACACTCCGTCGCTCAGACACTCTGTCTCTGAGGCACTGCCTCTCAGACACTCTGTGTCTCAGACACTCTGTCTCTCAGACACTCTGCCTCTCAGATACTCTGTCTCTCAGAAACTCTGCCTCTCAGACACTGACTCTCAGACACTGCCTCTCAGATACTCTGCCTCTCAGACACTCTGTCTCTCAGACACTCTGTCGCTCAGACACTCTGTCTCTCAGACACTCTGCCTCTCAGACATTATGTCTCTCAGACTCTCTGTCTCTCAGACACTCTGTCGCTCAGACACTCTGTCTCTCAGACACTGCCTCTCAGACATTCTGTCTCTCAGAAAATCTGCCTCTCACAGTCTCTGCCTCTCAGACTCCCTGACTTTCAGACACTCTTCCTCTCAGACACTATGTCTCTCATATACTCTGCCTCTCAGACAATCCACCTCTCAGACACACTGTCTCTCAGACACTCTGCCTCTCAGACACTCTGTCTCTCAGACACTCTGCCTCTCAGACACTATGTCTCTCAGACTCTCTGTCTCTCAGACACTCTGTTTCTCAGACACTCTGTCTCTCAGACACTCTGTCTCTCAGACGCAATGTCTCTCAGACTCTCTGCCTCACAGACACTCTGTCTCTCAGATACTCTGTCTCTCAGACTCTCTGTCTCTCAGACACTCTGTTTCTCAGACACTCTGACTCTGTGACTCTCTTCCTCTCAGACACGCTGCCTCTCAGACACTCTGTCTCTCAGACAACCTGCCTCTCAGATACTCTGTCTGTCACACACTGGCTCTCAGACGCTCTGTCTCTGAGAACTCTGTCTCTCATACAATCTGCCTCTCAGACACTCTGCCTCTCAGATACTCTGTCTCTCAGAAACTCTGCCTCTCAGACAGTGCCTCTCAGACACTGCCTCTCAGATACTCTGCCTCTCAGACACTCTGTCTCTCAGACACTCTGTCGCTCAGACACTCTGTCTCTCAGACACTGCCTCTCAGACAATCTGTCTCTCAGAAAATCTGCCTCTCACAGTCTCTGCCTCTCAGACTCCCTGACTTTCAGACACTCTGCCTCTCAGACACTATGTCTCTCATATACTCTGCCTCTCAGACAATCCGCCTCACAGACACACTGTCTCTCAGACACTCTGCCTCTCAGACACTCTGTCTCTCAGACACTCTGCCTCTCAGACACTATGTCTCTCAGACTCTCTGTCTCTCAGACACTCTGTTTCTCAGACACTCTGTTTCTCAGACACTCTGTCTATCAGACACTCTGTCTCTCAGACACTGTCTTTCAGACACTCTGACTCTCAGACTCTCTGCCTCTCAGACACGCTGCCTCTCAGACTCTCTGCCTCTCAGACACGCTGCCTCTCAGACTCTCTGCCTTTCAGACTCTCTGCCTCTCAGACTTTATGACTTTCAGAAACTCTGCCTCTCAGACACTCTGTCTCTCAGAAAATCTGCCTCTCACAGTCTCTGCCTCTCAGGCTCCCTGACTTTCAGACACTCTGCCTCTAAGACAATCTGTCTCTCATATACTCTGCCTCTCAGACACTCTGCCTCTCAGACACTCTGTCTCTCAGACACTCTGCCTCTCAGACACTCTGTCTCTCAGACAATCTGTCTCTCAGAATCTCTGCCTCTCAGACACTCTTTTTCAAAGACACTCTGCCTCTCAGACTCTCTGTCTCTCAGACAATTGCCTCTCAGACACTCTGACTCTCAGACACTATGTCTCTCATATACTCTGCCACTCAGACAATCCGCCTCTCAGACACTCTGTCTCTCAGACACTCTGCCTCTCAGACACTCTATCTATCAGACACTCTGCCTCTCAGACACTCTGTCTCTCAGACACACTGCCTCTCAGACACTCTGTCTCACAAACACTCTGCCTCTCAGACAATCTGCCTCTCAGACACTCTGCCTCTCAGATACTCTGTCTCTCAGAAACTCTGCCTCTCAGACACTCTGCCTCTCAAATACTCTGTCTCTCAGACACCCTGTCGCTCAGACACTGTCTCTCAGACACGGTCTCTCAGACACTCTGTCTCTCAGACATTCTGCCTCTCAGACACTGCCTCTCAGACACTGCCTCTCAGACACTCTGCCTCTCAGACAATCTGTCTCTCAGAAAATCTGCCTCTCACAATCTCTGCCTCTCAGACTCCCTGACTTTCAGACACTCTGCCTCTCAGACATTATGTCTCTCATATAATCTGCTTCTCAGACAATCCGCCTCTCAGACACACTGTCTCTCAGACACTCTGCCTCTCAGACACTCTGTCTCTCAGACACTCTGTCTCTCAGACACACTGCCTCTCAGACACTCTTTCTATCAGACACTGCCCCTCAGACACGCTGCCTCTCAGACACTTTCTCTCAGACACTGCCTCATGGACACTCTGTCTCTCAGACACTGCCTCTCAGACACTCTGCCTCTCAGACACTCTGCCTCTCAGACACTCTGTCTCTCAGACATTCTGTCGCTCAGACACTGTCTCTCAGAAAATCTCTCTCTCAGGCACTGCCTCTCAGACACTCTGCCTCTCAGACGTTCTGTCACTCAGACACTGCCTCTCAGACACTCTGTCTCTCAGACACTGCCTCTCAGTCACTCTGTCTTCAGACACTCTGCCTCTCAGACACTGCCACTAAGAATCTGCCTCTCAGACATTCTGCCTCTCAGACAATCTGTCTCTCAGACACACTGTCTCTGAGACACTCTGTCTCTCAGACAAAATGTCTCTCAGACTCTCTGTCTCTCAGACACTCTGTTTCTCAGACACTCTGCCTCTCAGAAACTCTGCCTCTCAGACACTGCCTCTCAGACACTCTGCCTCTCAGACATTCTGTCACTCAGACACTGCCTCTCAGACAATCTGTCTCTCAGACACTGCCTCTCAGACACTCTGTCTCTCAGACACTCTCCCTCTCAGACACTCTGTCTCACAGCCTCACTGCCTCTCAGACACTCTGCCTGTCAGACACTCTGTCTCTCAGATTCTCTGCCTCTCAGACTCTCTGCCACTCAGACTCTATGCCTCTCAGACACTCTGTCCATCAGACTCTGCATCTCAGACACGCTTTCTCTCAGACACTGTCTCTCAGACACTCCCTCTCAGGCACTCTGCCTCTCAGACATTCTGTCACTCAGACACTGCCTCTCAGACACTCTGTCTCTCAGACACTCTGCCTCTCAGACACTCCTTCTCAGACACTGCCTCTCAGACACTCTGCCTCTCAGACACTCTGTCTCTCAGACACTGTCTCTCAGACAGTCTGCCTCTCAGACACTCTGCCTCTCAGACACTCTGTCTCTCAGACAATCTGCCTCTCAGACACTCTGTCTCTCAGATAGTCTGCCTCTCAGACCCTCTGTCTCTCAGACACTCTGTCGCTCACACACTGCCTCGCAGACACTCTGTCTTTCAGACACTCTGTCTCTCAGACACTCTGCGTCTCAGACACTGCCTCTCAGACACTCTACCTCTCAGACAATCTGCATCTCAGACACTCTGCATCTCAGACACTCTGTCTCTCAGACATTCTGTCGCTCAGACACTGCCTCTCAGAAAATCATTCTCCCAGACATTCCCTCTCAGACACTCTGCCTCTCAGACATTCTGTCACTCAGACACTGCCTCTCAGACACTCTGTCTCTCAGACTCTCTGCCTCTCAAACACTCTGTATGTCAGACACTCTGCATCTCAGCCACTCTGCCTCTCCGACACTCTGACTCTCAGAAAATCTGCCTCTCACAGTCTCTGCCTCTCAGACTCCCTGACTTTCAGACACTCTGCCTCTCAGACACTATTTCTCTCATATACTCTGCCTTTCAGACAATCCGCCTCTAAGACACTCTTTCTCTCAGACACTGTCTCTCAGACACTTCCTCCCAGACTAACTGTCTCTCAGACACTCTGTCCCTCAGACTGTCTGTCTCTCAGACACTCTGTTTCTCAGACACTCTGACTCTGTGACTCTCTGCCTCACAGACACGCTGCCTGTCAGTCACTCTGTCTCTCAGACAATCTGCCTCTCAGACACTCTGCCTCTCAGATACTCTGTTTCTCAGAAACTCTGCCTCTCAGACACTGTCTCTCAGACACTCTGCCTCTCAGACACTCTGCCTCTCAGACACTCTGTCTCTCAGACAATCTGCCTCTCAGACCCTCTGCCTCTCAGACATTCTGTCACTCAGACACTGCCTCTCAGACACTCTGTCTCTCAGACAATCTGCCTCTCAGACCCTCTGTCTCTGAGACACTCTATCTCTCATACAATCTGCCTCTCAGACACTCTGCCTCTCAGATACTGTGTCTCTCAGAAACTCTGCCTCTCAGACACTGCCTCTCAGACACTGCTTCTCAGACACTCTGCCTCTCAGACACTCTGTCTCTCAGACACTCTGTCTCTCAGACACTCTGTCTCTCAGACACTGCATCTCAGACACTCTTTATCTCAGACAATCTGCCTCTCAGACACTGCCTCTCAGACACTGCCTCTCCGACACTCTGCCTCTCAGACACTCTGTCTCTTAGACACTCTGCCTCTCAGACACTCTGCCTCTCAGACACTCTGTCTCTCAGACACTGTCTCTCACACACTCTGCCTCTCAGACACTGCCTCTCAGACACTGTCTCTCAGACACTCTGACTCTCAGACAGTCTGTCTCTCAGACACTCTGCCTCTCAGACACTCTGTCTCTCAGACACTGTCTCTCAGACACTCTGCCTCTCAGACTCTCTGCCTCTCAGACACTCTGTCTCTCAGCCAATCTGCCTCTCAGACCCTCTGTATCTCAGACACTCTCCATCTCAGATACTGCCTCTCAGACACTCTGCCTCTCAGACAATCTGCATCTCAGACACTCTGCATCTCAGACACTCTGTCTCTCAGACATTCTGTCGCTCAGACACTGCCTCTCAGATAATTGTTCTCCCAGGCATTCCCTCTGAGACACTCTGCCTCTCAGACATTCTGTCACTCAGACACTGCCTCTCTGACACTCTGTCTCTCAGACAATCTGCCTCTCAGACCCTCTGTCTCTGAGACACGCTATCTCTCATACAATCTGCCTCTCAGACACTCTGCCTCTCAGATACTGTGTCTCTCAGAAACTCTGCCTCTCAGACACTGCCTCTCAGACACTGGTCTCAGATACTCTGCCTCTCAGACAATCTGTCTCTCAGACACTCTGTCGCTCAGACACTCTGTCTCTCAGACACTGCATCTCAGACACTCTTTCTCTCAGACAATCTGCCTCTCAGTCACTGCCTCTCAGACACTGCCTCTCAGACACTCTGCCTCTCAGACACTCTGTCTCTCAGACACTCTGCCTCTCAGACACTCTGCCTCTCAGACACTCTGTCTCTCAGACACTGTCTCTCAGACACTCTGCCTCTCAGACACTCTGCCTCTCAGACACTCTGTCTCTCAGACAATCTGCCTCTCAAACCCTCTGTCTCTCAGACACTCAGTCGTTCAGATACTGCCTCTCAGACACTCTGTCTTTCAGACTCTCTGCCTCTCAAACACTCTGTATGTCAGACACTCTGCCTCTCAGCCACTCTGCCTCTCAGACACTCTGACTCTCAGAAAATCTGCCTCTCACAGTCTCTGCCTCTCAGACTCCCTGACTTTCAGACACTCTGCCTCTCAGTCACTATTTCTCTCATATACTCTGCCTCTCAGACAATCCGCCTCTCAGACACTCTTTCTCTCAGACACTCTGCCTCTCAGACACTCTGTCTCTCAGACACTCTGCCTCTCAGACAATCTTTCTCGCAGACACTCTGCCTCTCAGACACTCTGTCTCACAGCCTCACTGCCTCTCAGACACTCTGCCTGTCAGACACTCTGTCTCTCAGATTCTCTGCCTCTCAGACTCTCTGCCTCTCAGACTCTCTGCCTCTCAGACACTCTGTCTATCAGACACTGACTCTCCGAAACGCTTTCTCTCAGACACTGTCTCTCAGACACTTCCTCTCAGACACTCTGTCTCTCAGACACTCTGTCCCTCAGAATCTCTGTCTCTCAGACTCTCTGTTTCTCAGACACTCTGACACTTTGACTCTTCCTCACAGACACACTGCCTGTCAGACACTCTGCCTCCTCGACTCTCTGCCTTTCAGACTCTCTGCCTCTCAGACACTCTGTCTATCAGACACTGACTCTCCGACACGCTTTCTCTCAGACACTGTCTCTCAGACACTCTGTCTCTCAGATACTCTGTCTCTCAGAAACTCTGCCTCTCAGACACTGCCTCTCAGACACTGCCTCTCAGGCACTCTGCCTCTCAGATACTCTGTCTCTCAGAAACTCTGCCTCTCAGACACTGACTCTCAGACACTGCCTCTCAGATACTCTGCCTCTCAGACACTCTGTCTCTCAGACACTCTGTCGCTCAGACACTCTGTCTCTCAGACACTCTGCCTCTCAGACATTATGTCTCTCAGACTCTCTGTCTCTCAGACACTCTGTCGCTCAGACACTCTGTCTCTCAGACACTGCCTCTCAGACATTCTGTCTCTCAGAAAATCTGCCTCTCACAGTCTCTGCCTCTCAGACTCCCTGACTTTCAGACACTCTTCCTCTCAGACACTATGTCTCTCATATACTCTGCCTCTCAGACAATCCACCTCTCAGACACACTGTCTCTCAGACACTCTGCCTCTCAGATACTCTGTCTCTCTGAAACTCTGCTTCTCAGACACTCTGCCTCTCAAATACTCTGTCTCTCAGACACCCTGTCGCTCATACACTCTGTCTCTCAGACCTTGCCTCTCAGACACTCTGTCTCTCAGACATTCTGCCTCTCAGACACTGCCTCTCAGACACTGCCTCTCAGACACTCTGCCTCTCAGACAATCTGTCTCTCAGAAAATCTGCCTCTCACAGTCTCTGCCTCTCAGACTCCCTGACTTTCAGACACTCTGCCTCTCAGACATTATGTCTCTCATATACTCTGCTTCTCAGACAATCCGCCTCTCAGACACACTGTCTCTCAGACACTCTGCCTCACAGAAACTCTATCTCTCAGACACTCTGTCTCTCAGACAGACTGCCTCTCAGACACTCTTTCTATCAGACACTGCCCCTCAGACACGCTGCCTCTCAGACACTTTCTCTCAGACACTGCCTCACAGATACTCTGTCTCTCAGACACTGCCTCTCAGACACTCTGCCTCTCAGACACTCTGCCTCTCAGACACTCTGTCTCTCAGACATTCTGTCGCTCAGACACTGCCTCTCAGAAAATCTCTCTCTCAGGCACTGCCTCTCAGACACTCTGCCTCTCAGACGTTCTGTCACTCAGACACTGCCTCTCAGACACTCTGTCTCTCAGACACTGCCTCTCAGTCACTCTGTCTTCAGACACTCTGCCTCTCAGACACTCTGTCTCTCAGACACTGCCACTAAGAATCTGCCTCTCAGACATTCTGCCTCTCAGACAATCTGTCTCTCAGACACACTGTCTCTGAGACACTCTGTCTCTCAGACACAATGTCTCTCAGACTCTCTGTCTCTCAGACACTCTGTTTCTCAGGCACTCTGCCTCTCAGATACTCTGTCTCTCAGAAACTCTGCCTCTCAGACACTGACTCTCAGACACTGCCTCTCAGATACTCTGCCTCTCAGACACTCTGTCTCTCAGACACTCTGTCGCTCAGACACTCTGTCTCTCAGACACTCTGCCTCTCAGACATTATGTCTCTCAGACTCTCTGTCTCTCAGACACTCTGTCGCTCAGACACTCTGTCTCTCAGACACTGCCTCTCAGACATTCTGTCTCTCAGAAAATCTGCCTCTCACAGTCTCTGCCTCTCAGACTCCCTGACTTTCAGACACTCTTCCTCTCAGACACTATGTCTCTCATATACTCTGCCTCTCAGACAATCCACCTCTCAGACACACTGTCTCTCAGACACTCTGCCTCTCAGATACTCTGTCTCTCTGAAACTCTGCTTCTCAGACACTCTGCCTCTCAAATACTCTGTCTCTCAGACACCCTGTCGCTCATACACTCTGTCTCTCAGACCTTGCCTCTCAGACACTCTGTCTCTCAGACATTCTGCCTCTCAGACACTGCCTCTCAGACACTGCCTCTCAGACACTCTGCCTCTCAGACAATCTGTCTCTCAGAAAATCTGCCTCTCACAGTCTCTGCCTCTCAGACTCCCTGACTTTCAGACACTCTGCCTCTCAGACATTATGTCTCTCATATACTCTGCTTCTCAGACAATCCGCCTCTCAGACACACTGTCTCTCAGACACTCTGCCTCACAGAAACTCTATCTCTCAGACACTCTGTCTCTCAGACAGACTGCCTCTCAGACACTCTTTCTATCAGACACTGCCCCTCAGACACGCTGCCTCTCAGACACTTTCTCTCAGACACTGCCTCACAGATACTCTGTCTCTCAGACACTGCCTCTCAGACACTCTGCCTCTCAGACACTCTGCCTCTCAGACACTCTGTCTCTCAGACATTCTGTCGCTCAGACACTGCCTCTCAGAAAATCTCTCTCTCAGGCACTGCCTCTCAGACACTCTGCCTCTCAGACGTTCTGTCACTCAGACACTGCCTCTCAGACACTCTGTCTCTCAGACACTGCCTCTCAGTCACTCTGTCTTCAGACACTCTGCCTCTCAGACACTCTGTCTCTCAGACACTGCCACTAAGAATCTGCCTCTCAGACATTCTGCCTCTCAGACAATCTGTCTCTCAGACACACTGTCTCTGAGACACTCTGTCTCTCAGACACAATGTCTCTCAGACTCTCTGTCTCTCAGACACTCTGTTTCTCAGACACTCTGCCTCTCAGAAACTCAGCCTCTCAGACACTGCCTCTCAGACACTCTGCCTCTCAGACATTCTGTCACTCAGACACTGCCTCTCAGACAATCTGTCTCTCAGACACTGCCTCTCAGACACTCTGTCTCTCAGACACTCTGCCTCTCAGACATTGCCACTAAGACACTGCCTCTCAGACACTCTGCCTCTCAGACAATCTGTCTCTCAGACACACTGTCTCTGAGACACTCTGTCTCTCAGACACAATGTCTCTCAGACCCTCTGTCTCTCAGACCCTCTGTCTCTCAGACACACTGCCTCTCAGATACTCTGTCTCTCAGACACTCTGTCTCGCAGACACACTGTGTCTCAGACAATCTGTCTTGCAGACTCTCTGCCTCTCAGACATTCTGTCACTCAGACACTCTGCCTCTCAGACACTCTGTCTCTCAGACACTGCCTCTCAGAAAATCGCTCTCTCAGAGACTGCCTCTCAGACACTCTGCCTCTCAGACACTATGTCTCTCATATACTCTGCCTCTCAGACACACTGCCTCTCAGACACTCTGTCTCTCAGACAACCTGCCTCTCAGACACTCTGTCTCTCAGATGCACTGCCTCTCAGACCCTCTGTCTCTGAGACACTCTGTCTCTGAGACACAGTCTCTCATACAATCTGCCTCTCAGACACTCTGCCTCTCAGATACTCTGTCTCTCAGAAACTCTGCCTCTCAGACACTCTGCTTCTCAGATACTCTGTCTCTCAGACACTCCGTCGCTCAGACACTCTGTCTCTGAGGCACTGCCTCTCAGACACTCTGTGTCTCAGACACTCTGTCTCTCAGACACTCTGCCTCTCAGATACTCTGTCTCTCAGAAACTCTGCCTCTCAGACACTGACTCTCAGACACTGCCTCTCAGATACTCTGCCTCTCAGACACTCTGTCTCTCAGACACTCTGTCGCTCAGACACTCTGTCTCTCAGACACTCTGCCTCTCAGACATTATGTCTCTCAGACTCTCTGTCTCTCAGACACTCTGTCGCTCAGACACTCTGTCTCTCAGACACTGCCTCTCAGACATTCTGTCTCTCAGAAAATCTGCCTCTCACAGTCTCTGCCTCTCAGACTCCCTGACTTTCAGACACTCTTCCTCTCAGACACTATGTCTCTCATATACTCTGCCTCTCAGACAATCCACCTCTCAGACACACTGTCTCTCAGACACTCTGCCTCTCAGACACTCTGTCTCTCAGACACTCTGCCTCTCAGACACTATGTCTCTCAGACTCTCTGTCTCTCAGACACTCTGTTTCTCAGACACTCTGTCTCTCAGACACTCTGTCTCTCAGACGCAATGTCTCTCAGACTCTCTGCCTCACAGACACTCTGTCTCTCAGATACTCTGTCTCTCAGACTCTCTGTCTCTCAGACACTCTGTTTCTCAGACACTCTGACTCTGTGACTCTCTTCCTCTCAGACACGCTGCCTCTCAGACACTCTGTCTCTCAGACAACCTGCCTCTCAGAAACTCTGTCTGTCACACACTGGCTCTCAGACGCTCTGTCTCTGAGAACTCTGTCTCTCATACAATCTGCCTCTCAGACACTCTGCCTCTCAGATACTCTGTCTCTCAGAAACTCTGCCTCTCAGACAGTGCCTCTCAGACACTGCCTCTCAGATACTCTGCCTCTCAGACACTCTGTCTCTCAGACACTCTGTCGCTCAGACACTCTGTCTCTCAGACACTGCCTCTCAGACAATCTGTCTCTCAGAAAATCTGCCTCTCACAGTCTCTGCCTCTCAGACTCCCTGACTTTCAGACACTCTGCCTCTCAGACACTATGTCTCTCATATACTCTGCCTCTCAGACAATCCGCCTCACAGACACACTGTCTCTCAGACACTCTGCCTCTCAGACACTCTGTCTCTCAGACACTCTGCCTCTCAGACACTATGTCTCTCAGACTCTCTGTCTCTCAGACACTCTGTTTCTCAGACACTCTGTTTCTCAGACACTCTGTCTATCAGACACTCTGTCTCTCAGACACTGTCTTTCAGACACTCTGACTCTCAGACTCTCTGCCTCTCAGACACGCTGCCTCTCAGACTCTCTGCCTCTCAGACACGCTGCCTCTCAGACTCTCTGCCTTTCAGACTCTCTGCCTCTCAGACTTTATGACTTTCAGAAACTCTGCCTCTCAGACACTCTGTCTCTCAGAAAATCTGCCTCTCACAGTCTCTGCCTCTCAGGCTCCCTGACTTTCAGACACTCTGCCTCTAAGACAATCTGTCTCTCATATACTCTGCCTCTCAGACACTCTGCCTCTCAGACACTCTGTCTCTCAGACACTCTGCCTCTCAGACACTCTGTCTCTCAGACAATCTGTCTCTCAGAATCTCTGCCTCTCAGACACTCTTTTTCAAAGACACTCTGCCTCTCAGACTCTCTGTCTCTCAGACAATTGCCTCTCAGACACTCTGACTCTCAGACACTATGTCTCTCATATACTCTGCCACTCAGACAATCCGCCTCTCAGACACTCTGTCTCTCAGACACTCTGCCTCTCAGACACTCTATCTATCAGACACTCTGCCTCTCAGACACTCTGTCTCTCAGACACACTGCCTCTCAGACACTCTGTCTCACAAACACTCTGCCTCTCAGACAATCTGCCTCTCAGACACTCTGCCTCTCAGATACTCTGTCTCTCAGAAACTCTGCCTCTCAGACACTCTGCCTCTCAAATACTCTGTCTCTCAGACACCCTGTCGCTCAGACACTGTCTCTCAGACACGGTCTCTCAGACACTCTGTCTCTCAGACATTCTGCCTCTCAGACACTGCCTCTCAGACACTGCCTCTCAGACACTCTGCCTCTCAGACAATCTGTCTCTCAGAAAATCTGCCTCTCACAATCTCTGCCTCTCAGACTCCCTGACTTTCAGACACTCTGCCTCTCAGACATTATGTCTCTCATATAATCTGCTTCTCAGACAATCCGCCTCTCAGACACACTGTCTCTCAGACACTCTGCCTCTCAGACACTCTGTCTCTCAGACACTCTGTCTCTCAGACACACTGCCTCTCAGACACTCTTTCTATCAGACACTGCCCCTCAGACACGCTGCCTCTCAGACACTTTCTCTCAGACACTGCCTCATGGACACTCTGTCTCTCAGACACTGCCTCTCAGACACTCTGCCTCTCAGACACTCTGCCTCTCAGACACTCTGTCTCTCAGACATTCTGTCGCTCAGACACTGTCTCTCAGAAAATCTCTCTCTCAGGCACTGCCTCTCAGACACTCTGCCTCTCAGACGTTCTGTCACTCAGACACTGCCTCTCAGACACTCTGTCTCTCAGACACTGCCTCTCAGTCACTCTGTCTTCAGACACTCTGCCTCTCAGACACTGCCACTAAGAATCTGCCTCTCAGACATTCTGCCTCTCAGACAATCTGTCTCTCAGACACACTGTCTCTGAGACACTCTGTCTCTCAGACAAAATGTCTCTCAGACTCTCTGTCTCTCAGACACTCTGTTTCTCAGACACTCTGCCTCTCAGAAACTCTGCCTCTCAGACACTGCCTCTCAGACACTCTGCCTCTCAGACATTCTGTCACTCAGACACTGCCTCTCAGACAATCTGTCTCTCAGACACTGCCTCTCAGACACTCTGTCTCTCAGACACTCTCCCTCTCAGACACTCTGTCTCACAGCCTCACTGCCTCTCAGACACTCTGCCTGTCAGACACTCTGTCTCTCAGATTCTCTGCCTCTCAGACTCTCTGCCACTCAGACTCTATGCCTCTCAGACACTCTGTCCATCAGACTCTGCATCTCAGACACGCTTTCTCTCAGACACTGTCTCTCAGACACTCCCTCTCAGGCACTCTGCCTCTCAGACATTCTGTCACTCAGACACTGCCTCTCAGACACTCTGTCTCTCAGACACTCTGCCTCTCAGACACTCCTTCTCAGACACTGCCTCTCAGACACTCTGCCTCTCAGACACTCTGTCTCTCAGACACTGTCTCTCAGACAGTCTGCCTCTCAGACACTCTGCCTCTCAGACACTCTGTCTCTCAGACAATCTGCCTCTCAGACACTCTGTCTCTCAGATAGTCTGCCTCTCAGACCCTCTGTCTCTCAGACACTCTGTCGCTCACACACTGCCTCGCAGACACTCTGTCTTTCAGACACTCTGTCTCTCAGACACTCTGCGTCTCAGACACTGCCTCTCAGACACTCTACCTCTCAGACAATCTGCATCTCAGACACTCTGCATCTCAGACACTCTGTCTCTCAGACATTCTGTCGCTCAGACACTGCCTCTCAGAAAATCATTCTCCCAGACATTCCCTCTCAGACACTCTGCCTCTCAGACATTCTGTCACTCAGACACTGCCTCTCAGACACTCTGTCTCTCAGACTCTCTGCCTCTCAAACACTCTGTATGTCAGACACTCTGCATCTCAGCCACTCTGCCTCTCCGACACTCTGACTCTCAGAAAATCTGCCTCTCACAGTCTCTGCCTCTCAGACTCCCTGACTTTCAGACACTCTGCCTCTCAGACACTATTTCTCTCATATACTCTGCCTTTCAGACAATCCGCCTCTAAGACACTCTTTCTCTCAGACACTGTCTCTCAGACACTTCCTCCCAGACTAACTGTCTCTCAGACACTCTGTCCCTCAGACTGTCTGTCTCTCAGACACTCTGTTTCTCAGACACTCTGACTCTGTGACTCTCTGCCTCACAGACACGCTGCCTGTCAGTCACTCTGTCTCTCAGACAATCTGCCTCTCAGACACTCTGCCTCTCAGATACTCTGTTTCTCAGAAACTCTGCCTCTCAGACACTGTCTCTCAGACACTCTGCCTCTCAGACACTCTGCCTCTCAGACACTCTGTCTCTCAGACAATCTGCCTCTCAGACCCTCTGCCTCTCAGACATTCTGTCACTCAGACACTGCCTCTCAGACACTCTGTCTCTCAGACAATCTGCCTCTCAGACCCTCTGTCTCTGAGACACTCTATCTCTCATACAATCTGCCTCTCAGACACTCTGCCTCTCAGATACTGTGTCTCTCAGAAACTCTGCCTCTCAGACACTGCCTCTCAGACACTGCTTCTCAGACACTCTGCCTCTCAGACACTCTGTCTCTCAGACACTCTGTCTCTCAGACACTCTGTCTCTCAGACACTGCATCTCAGACACTCTTTATCTCAGACAATCTGCCTCTCAGACACTGCCTCTCAGACACTGCCTCTCCGACACTCTGCCTCTCAGACACTCTGTCTCTTAGACACTCTGCCTCTCAGACACTCTGCCTCTCAGACACTCTGTCTCTCAGACACTGTCTCTCACACACTCTGCCTCTCAGACACTGCCTCTCAGACACTGTCTCTCAGACACTCTGACTCTCAGACAGTCTGTCTCTCAGACACTCTGCCTCTCAGACACTCTGTCTCTCAGACACTGTCTCTCAGACACTCTGCCTCTCAGACTCTCTGCCTCTCAGACACTCTGTCTCTCAGCCAATCTGCCTCTCAGACCCTCTGTATCTCAGACACTCTCCATCTCAGATACTGCCTCTCAGACACTCTGCCTCTCAGACAATCTGCATCTCAGACACTCTGCATCTCAGACACTCTGTCTCTCAGACATTCTGTCGCTCAGACACTGCCTCTCAGATAATTGTTCTCCCAGGCATTCCCTCTGAGACACTCTGCCTCTCAGACATTCTGTCACTCAGACACTGCCTCTCTGACACTCTGTCTCTCAGACACTGCCTCTCAGTCACTCTGTCTTCAGACACTCTGCCTCTCAGACACTCTGTCTCTCAGACACTGCCACTAAGAATCTGCCTCTCAGACATTCTGCCTCTCAGACAATCTGTCTCTCAGACACACTGTCTCTGAGACACTCTGTCTCTCAGACACAATGTCTCTCAGACTCTCTGTCTCTCAGACACTCTGTTTCTCAGGCACTCTGCCTCTCAGATACTCTGTCTCTCAGAAACTCTGCCTCTCAGACACTGACTCTCAGACACTGCCTCTCAGATACTCTGCCTCTCAGACACTCTGTCTCTCAGACACTCTGTCGCTCAGACACTCTGTCTCTCAGACACTCTGCCTCTCAGACATTATGTCTCTCAGACTCTCTGTCTCTCAGACACTCTGTCGCTCAGACACTCTGTCTCTCAGACACTGCCTCTCAGACATTCTGTCTCTCAGAAAATCTGCCTCTCACAGTCTCTGCCTCTCAGACTCCCTGACTTTCAGACACTCTTCCTCTCAGACACTATGTCTCTCATATACTCTGCCTCTCAGACAATCCACCTCTCAGACACACTGTCTCTCAGACACTCTGCCTCTCAGATACTCTGTCTCTCTGAAACTCTGCTTCTCAGACACTCTGCCTCTCAAATACTCTGTCTCTCAGACACCCTGTCGCTCATACACTCTGTCTCTCAGACCTTGCCTCTCAGACACTCTGTCTCTCAGACATTCTGCCTCTCAGACACTGCCTCTCAGACACTGCCTCTCAGACACTCTGCCTCTCAGACAATCTGTCTCTCAGAAAATCTGCCTCTCACAGTCTCTGCCTCTCAGACTCCCTGACTTTCAGACACTCTGCCTCTCAGACATTATGTCTCTCATATACTCTGCTTCTCAGACAATCCGCCTCTCAGACACACTGTCTCTCAGACACTCTGCCTCACAGAAACTCTATCTCTCAGACACTCTGTCTCTCAGACAGACTGCCTCTCAGACACTCTTTCTATCAGACACTGCCCCTCAGACACGCTGCCTCTCAGACACTTTCTCTCAGACACTGCCTCACAGATACTCTGTCTCTCAGACACTGCCTCTCAGACACTCTGCCTCTCAGACACTCTGCCTCTCAGACACTCTGTCTCTCAGACATTCTGTCGCTCAGACACTGCCTCTCAGAAAATCTCTCTCTCAGGCACTGCCTCTCAGACACTCTGCCTCTCAGACGTTCTGTCACTCAGACACTGCCTCTCAGACACTCTGTCTCTCAGACACTGCCTCTCAGTCACTCTGTCTTCAGACACTCTGCCTCTCAGACACTCTGTCTCTCAGACACTGCCACTAAGAATCTGCCT
Organism: Isurus oxyrinchus; assembly: GCA_026770705.1. Classification (NCBI taxonomy): domain Eukaryota; kingdom Metazoa; phylum Chordata; class Chondrichthyes; order Lamniformes; family Lamnidae; genus Isurus; species Isurus oxyrinchus. The sequence goes on along the minus strand of JANJGN010000259.1, from coordinate 259,924 downwards.
CTCAGACATTCTGCCTCTCAGACAATCTGTCTCTCAGACACACTGTCTCTGAGACACTCTGTCTCTCAGACACAATGTCTCTCAGACTCTCTGTCTCTCAGACACTCTGTTTCTCAGACACTCTGCCTCTCAGAAACTCAGCCTCTCAGACACTGCCTCTCAGACACTCTGCCTCTCAGACATTCTGTCACTCAGACACTGCCTCTCAGACAATCTGTCTCTCAGACACTGCCTCTCAGACACTCTGTCTCTCAGACACTCTGCCTCTCAGACATTGCCACTAAGACACTGCCTCTCAGACACTCTGCCTCTCAGACAATCTGTCTCTCAGACACACTGTCTCTGAGACACTCTGTCTCTCAGACACAATGTCTCTCAGACCCTCTGTCTCTCAGACCCTCTGTCTCTCAGACACACTGCCTCTCAGATACTCTGTCTCTCAGACACTCTGTCTCGCAGACACACTGTGTCTCAGACAATCTGTCTTGCAGACTCTCTGCCTCTCAGACATTCTGTCACTCAGACACTCTGCCTCTCAGACACTCTGTCTCTCAGACACTGCCTCTCAGAAAATCGCTCTCTCAGAGACTGCCTCTCAGACACTCTGCCTCTCAGACACTATGTCTCTCATATACTCTGCCTCTCAGACACACTGCCTCTCAGACACTCTGTCTCTCAGACAACCTGCCTCTCAGACACTCTGTCTCTCAGATGCACTGCCTCTCAGACCCTCTGTCTCTGAGACACTCTGTCTCTGAGACACAGTCTCTCATACAATCTGCCTCTCAGACACTCTGCCTCTCAGATACTCTGTCTCTCAGAAACTCTGCCTCTCAGACACTCTGCTTCTCAGATACTCTGTCTCTCAGACACTCCGTCGCTCAGACACTCTGTCTCTGAGGCACTGCCTCTCAGACACTCTGTGTCTCAGACACTCTGTCTCTCAGACACTCTGCCTCTCAGATACTCTGTCTCTCAGAAACTCTGCCTCTCAGACACTGACTCTCAGACACTGCCTCTCAGATACTCTGCCTCTCAGACACTCTGTCTCTCAGACACTCTGTCGCTCAGACACTCTGTCTCTCAGACACTCTGCCTCTCAGACATTATGTCTCTCAGACTCTCTGTCTCTCAGACACTCTGTCGCTCAGACACTCTGTCTCTCAGACACTGCCTCTCAGACATTCTGTCTCTCAGAAAATCTGCCTCTCACAGTCTCTGCCTCTCAGACTCCCTGACTTTCAGACACTCTTCCTCTCAGACACTATGTCTCTCATATACTCTGCCTCTCAGACAATCCACCTCTCAGACACACTGTCTCTCAGACACTCTGCCTCTCAGACACTCTGTCTCTCAGACACTCTGCCTCTCAGACACTATGTCTCTCAGACTCTCTGTCTCTCAGACACTCTGTTTCTCAGACACTCTGTCTCTCAGACACTCTGTCTCTCAGACGCAATGTCTCTCAGACTCTCTGCCTCACAGACACTCTGTCTCTCAGATACTCTGTCTCTCAGACTCTCTGTCTCTCAGACACTCTGTTTCTCAGACACTCTGACTCTGTGACTCTCTTCCTCTCAGACACGCTGCCTCTCAGACACTCTGTCTCTCAGACAACCTGCCTCTCAGAAACTCTGTCTGTCACACACTGGCTCTCAGACGCTCTGTCTCTGAGAACTCTGTCTCTCATACAATCTGCCTCTCAGACACTCTGCCTCTCAGATACTCTGTCTCTCAGAAACTCTGCCTCTCAGACAGTGCCTCTCAGACACTGCCTCTCAGATACTCTGCCTCTCAGACACTCTGTCTCTCAGACACTCTGTCGCTCAGACACTCTGTCTCTCAGACACTGCCTCTCAGACAATCTGTCTCTCAGAAAATCTGCCTCTCACAGTCTCTGCCTCTCAGACTCCCTGACTTTCAGACACTCTGCCTCTCAGACACTATGTCTCTCATATACTCTGCCTCTCAGACAATCCGCCTCACAGACACACTGTCTCTCAGACACTCTGCCTCTCAGACACTCTGTCTCTCAGACACTCTGCCTCTCAGACACTATGTCTCTCAGACTCTCTGTCTCTCAGACACTCTGTTTCTCAGACACTCTGTTTCTCAGACACTCTGTCTATCAGACACTCTGTCTCTCAGACACTGTCTTTCAGACACTCTGACTCTCAGACTCTCTGCCTCTCAGACACGCTGCCTCTCAGACTCTCTGCCTCTCAGACACGCTGCCTCTCAGACTCTCTGCCTTTCAGACTCTCTGCCTCTCAGACTTTATGACTTTCAGAAACTCTGCCTCTCAGACACTCTGTCTCTCAGAAAATCTGCCTCTCACAGTCTCTGCCTCTCAGGCTCCCTGACTTTCAGACACTCTGCCTCTAAGACAATCTGTCTCTCATATACTCTGCCTCTCAGACACTCTGCCTCTCAGACACTCTGTCTCTCAGACACTCTGCCTCTCAGACACTCTGTCTCTCAGACAATCTGTCTCTCAGAATCTCTGCCTCTCAGACACTCTTTTTCAAAGACACTCTGCCTCTCAGACTCTCTGTCTCTCAGACAATTGCCTCTCAGACACTCTGACTCTCAGACACTATGTCTCTCATATACTCTGCCACTCAGACAATCCGCCTCTCAGACACTCTGTCTCTCAGACACTCTGCCTCTCAGACACTCTATCTATCAGACACTCTGCCTCTCAGACACTCTGTCTCTCAGACACACTGCCTCTCAGACACTCTGTCTCACAAACACTCTGCCTCTCAGACAATCTGCCTCTCAGACACTCTGCCTCTCAGATACTCTGTCTCTCAGAAACTCTGCCTCTCAGACACTCTGCCTCTCAAATACTCTGTCTCTCAGACACCCTGTCGCTCAGACACTGTCTCTCAGACACGGTCTCTCAGACACTCTGTCTCTCAGACATTCTGCCTCTCAGACACTGCCTCTCAGACACTGCCTCTCAGACACTCTGCCTCTCAGACAATCTGTCTCTCAGAAAATCTGCCTCTCACAATCTCTGCCTCTCAGACTCCCTGACTTTCAGACACTCTGCCTCTCAGACATTATGTCTCTCATATAATCTGCTTCTCAGACAATCCGCCTCTCAGACACACTGTCTCTCAGACACTCTGCCTCTCAGACACTCTGTCTCTCAGACACTCTGTCTCTCAGACACACTGCCTCTCAGACACTCTTTCTATCAGACACTGCCCCTCAGACACGCTGCCTCTCAGACACTTTCTCTCAGACACTGCCTCATGGACACTCTGTCTCTCAGACACTGCCTCTCAGACACTCTGCCTCTCAGACACTCTGCCTCTCAGACACTCTGTCTCTCAGACATTCTGTCGCTCAGACACTGTCTCTCAGAAAATCTCTCTCTCAGGCACTGCCTCTCAGACACTCTGCCTCTCAGACGTTCTGTCACTCAGACACTGCCTCTCAGACACTCTGTCTCTCAGACACTGCCTCTCAGTCACTCTGTCTTCAGACACTCTGCCTCTCAGACACTGCCACTAAGAATCTGCCTCTCAGACATTCTGCCTCTCAGACAATCTGTCTCTCAGACACACTGTCTCTGAGACACTCTGTCTCTCAGACAAAATGTCTCTCAGACTCTCTGTCTCTCAGACACTCTGTTTCTCAGACACTCTGCCTCTCAGAAACTCTGCCTCTCAGACACTGCCTCTCAGACACTCTGCCTCTCAGACATTCTGTCACTCAGACACTGCCTCTCAGACAATCTGTCTCTCAGACACTGCCTCTCAGACACTCTGTCTCTCAGACACTCTCCCTCTCAGACACTCTGTCTCACAGCCTCACTGCCTCTCAGACACTCTGCCTGTCAGACACTCTGTCTCTCAGATTCTCTGCCTCTCAGACTCTCTGCCACTCAGACTCTATGCCTCTCAGACACTCTGTCCATCAGACTCTGCATCTCAGACACGCTTTCTCTCAGACACTGTCTCTCAGACACTCCCTCTCAGGCACTCTGCCTCTCAGACATTCTGTCACTCAGACACTGCCTCTCAGACACTCTGTCTCTCAGACACTCTGCCTCTCAGACACTCCTTCTCAGACACTGCCTCTCAGACACTCTGCCTCTCAGACACTCTGTCTCTCAGACACTGTCTCTCAGACAGTCTGCCTCTCAGACACTCTGCCTCTCAGACACTCTGTCTCTCAGACAATCTGCCTCTCAGACACTCTGTCTCTCAGATAGTCTGCCTCTCAGACCCTCTGTCTCTCAGACACTCTGTCGCTCACACACTGCCTCGCAGACACTCTGTCTTTCAGACACTCTGTCTCTCAGACACTCTGCGTCTCAGACACTGCCTCTCAGACACTCTACCTCTCAGACAATCTGCATCTCAGACACTCTGCATCTCAGACACTCTGTCTCTCAGACATTCTGTCGCTCAGACACTGCCTCTCAGAAAATCATTCTCCCAGACATTCCCTCTCAGACACTCTGCCTCTCAGACATTCTGTCACTCAGACACTGCCTCTCAGACACTCTGTCTCTCAGACTCTCTGCCTCTCAAACACTCTGTATGTCAGACACTCTGCATCTCAGCCACTCTGCCTCTCCGACACTCTGACTCTCAGAAAATCTGCCTCTCACAGTCTCTGCCTCTCAGACTCCCTGACTTTCAGACACTCTGCCTCTCAGACACTATTTCTCTCATATACTCTGCCTTTCAGACAATCCGCCTCTAAGACACTCTTTCTCTCAGACACTGTCTCTCAGACACTTCCTCCCAGACTAACTGTCTCTCAGACACTCTGTCCCTCAGACTGTCTGTCTCTCAGACACTCTGTTTCTCAGACACTCTGACTCTGTGACTCTCTGCCTCACAGACACGCTGCCTGTCAGTCACTCTGTCTCTCAGACAATCTGCCTCTCAGACACTCTGCCTCTCAGATACTCTGTTTCTCAGAAACTCTGCCTCTCAGACACTGTCTCTCAGACACTCTGCCTCTCAGACACTCTGCCTCTCAGACACTCTGTCTCTCAGACAATCTGCCTCTCAGACCCTCTGCCTCTCAGACATTCTGTCACTCAGACACTGCCTCTCAGACACTCTGTCTCTCAGACAATCTGCCTCTCAGACCCTCTGTCTCTGAGACACTCTATCTCTCATACAATCTGCCTCTCAGACACTCTGCCTCTCAGATACTGTGTCTCTCAGAAACTCTGCCTCTCAGACACTGCCTCTCAGACACTGCTTCTCAGACACTCTGCCTCTCAGACACTCTGTCTCTCAGACACTCTGTCTCTCAGACACTCTGTCTCTCAGACACTGCATCTCAGACACTCTTTATCTCAGACAATCTGCCTCTCAGACACTGCCTCTCAGACACTGCCTCTCCGACACTCTGCCTCTCAGACACTCTGTCTCTTAGACACTCTGCCTCTCAGACACTCTGCCTCTCAGACACTCTGTCTCTCAGACACTGTCTCTCACACACTCTGCCTCTCAGACACTGCCTCTCAGACACTGTCTCTCAGACACTCTGACTCTCAGACAGTCTGTCTCTCAGACACTCTGCCTCTCAGACACTCTGTCTCTCAGACACTGTCTCTCAGACACTCTGCCTCTCAGACTCTCTGCCTCTCAGACACTCTGTCTCTCAGCCAATCTGCCTCTCAGACCCTCTGTATCTCAGACACTCTCCATCTCAGATACTGCCTCTCAGACACTCTGCCTCTCAGACAATCTGCATCTCAGACACTCTGCATCTCAGACACTCTGTCTCTCAGACATTCTGTCGCTCAGACACTGCCTCTCAGATAATTGTTCTCCCAGGCATTCCCTCTGAGACACTCTGCCTCTCAGACATTCTGTCACTCAGACACTGCCTCTCTGACACTCTGTCTCTCAGACAATCTGCCTCTCAGACCCTCTGTCTCTGAGACACGCTATCTCTCATACAATCTGCCTCTCAGACACTCTGCCTCTCAGATACTGTGTCTCTCAGAAACTCTGCCTCTCAGACACTGCCTCTCAGACACTGGTCTCAGATACTCTGCCTCTCAGACAATCTGTCTCTCAGACACTCTGTCGCTCAGACACTCTGTCTCTCAGACACTGCATCTCAGACACTCTTTCTCTCAGACAATCTGCCTCTCAGTCACTGCCTCTCAGACACTGCCTCTCAGACACTCTGCCTCTCAGACACTCTGTCTCTCAGACACTCTGCCTCTCAGACACTCTGCCTCTCAGACACTCTGTCTCTCAGACACTGTCTCTCAGACACTCTGCCTCTCAGACACTCTGCCTCTCAGACACTCTGTCTCTCAGACAATCTGCCTCTCAAACCCTCTGTCTCTCAGACACTCAGTCGTTCAGATACTGCCTCTCAGACACTCTGTCTTTCAGACTCTCTGCCTCTCAAACACTCTGTATGTCAGACACTCTGCCTCTCAGCCACTCTGCCTCTCAGACACTCTGACTCTCAGAAAATCTGCCTCTCACAGTCTCTGCCTCTCAGACTCCCTGACTTTCAGACACTCTGCCTCTCAGTCACTATTTCTCTCATATACTCTGCCTCTCAGACAATCCGCCTCTCAGACACTCTTTCTCTCAGACACTCTGCCTCTCAGACACTCTGTCTCTCAGACACTCTGCCTCTCAGACAATCTTTCTCGCAGACACTCTGCCTCTCAGACACTCTGTCTCACAGCCTCACTGCCTCTCAGACACTCTGCCTGTCAGACACTCTGTCTCTCAGATTCTCTGCCTCTCAGACTCTCTGCCTCTCAGACTCTCTGCCTCTCAGACACTCTGTCTATCAGACACTGACTCTCCGAAACGCTTTCTCTCAGACACTGTCTCTCAGACACTTCCTCTCAGACACTCTGTCTCTCAGACACTCTGTCCCTCAGAATCTCTGTCTCTCAGACTCTCTGTTTCTCAGACACTCTGACACTTTGACTCTTCCTCACAGACACACTGCCTGTCAGACACTCTGCCTCCTCGACTCTCTGCCTTTCAGACTCTCTGCCTCTCAGACACTCTGTCTATCAGACACTGACTCTCCGACACGCTTTCTCTCAGACACTGTCTCTCAGACACTCTGTCTCTCAGATACTCTGTCTCTCAGAAACTCTGCCTCTCAGACACTGCCTCTCAGACACTGCCTCTCAGGCACTCTGCATCTCAGACACTCTGTCTCTCAGACAGTCTGTCTCTCAGACACAATGTCTCTCAGACTCTCTGCCTCTCAGACACACTTTCTCTCAGACACTCTGTCTCTCAGACTCTCTGTCTCTCAGACACTCTGTCTCTCAGACACTCTGTCTCTCAGAAACTGCCTCTCAGACACTCTGTCTCTCAGACACAATGTCTCTCAGACTCTCTGCCTCTCAGACACACTTTCTCTCAGACACTCTGTCTCTCAGACTCTCTGTCTCTCAGACACTCTGTCTCTCAGACACTCTGTCTCTCAGACACTCTGCCTCTCAGACACTCTGTCTCTCAGACACTGCCTCTCAGACACTCTGCCTCTCAGACACTCTGCCTCTCAGACACTCTGTCTCTCAGAAACTCTGCCTCTCAGACTCTGCCTCTCAGACAATTCCTCTCAGATACTCTGCCTCTCAGACACGCTGCCTCACAGACACTCTGTCTCTCAGACAATCTGCCTCTCAGACACTCTGTCTCTCAGATACTCTGCCTCTCAGACCCTCAGTCTCTGAGACACTCTGTCTCTCATACAATCTGCCTCTCAGACACTCTGCCTCTCAGATACTCTGTCTCGTAGAAACTCTGCCTCTCAGACACTGCCTCTCACACACTTCCTCTCAGATACACTGCCTCTCAGACACTCTGTGTCTCAGACACTCTGTCGCTCAGACACTCTGTCTCTCAGACACTGCATCTCAGACATTCTGTCTCTCAGACACTCTGCCTCTCAGACACTGCCTCTCAGACACTGTCTCTCAGACACTCTGCCTCTCAGACCATCTGTCTCTCAGACACTCTGCCTCTCAGACACTCTGTCTCTCAGACACTGTCTCTCAGACACTCTGCCTCTCAGACACTCTGCCTCTCAGACACTCTGTCTCTCAGACAATATGCCTCTCAGACCCTCTGTCTCTCAGACACTCAGTCGCTCAGATACTGCCTCTCAGACACTCTGTCTTTCAGACTCTCTGCCTCTCAAACACTCTGTATGTCAGACACTCTGCATCTCAGCCACTCTGCCTCTCCGACACTCTGACTCTCAGAAAATCTGCCTCTCACAGTCTCTGCCTCTCAGACTCCCTGACTTTCAGACACTCTGCCTCTCAGACACTATTTCTCTCATATACTCTGCCTCTCAGACAATCCGCCTCTCAGACACTCTTTCTCTCAGACACACTGCCTCTCAGACACTCTGTCTCTCAGACACTCTGCCTCTCAGACACTCTGTCTCACAGCCTCACTGCCTCTCAGACACTCTGCCTGTCAGACACTCTGTCTCTCAGATTCTCTGCCTCTCAGACTCTCTGCCTCTCAGAATCTCTGCCTCTCAGACACTCTGTCTATCAGACACTGACTCTCCGACAAGCTTTCTCTCAGACACTGTCTCTCAGACACTTCCTCCCAGACTATCTGTCTCTCAGACACTCTGTCCCTCAGACTGTCTGTCTCTCAGACACTCTGTTTCTCAGACACTCTGACTCTGTGACTCTCTGCCTCACAGACACGCTGCCTGTCAGTCACTCTGTCTCTCAGACAATCTGCCTCTCAGACACTCTGCCTCTCAGATACTCTGTTTCTCAGAAACTCTGCCTCTCAGACACTGTCTCTCAGACACTCTGCCTCTCAGACCCTCTGTGTCTCAGACACTCATTCGCTCAGATACTGCCTCTCAGACACTCTGTCTTTCAGACTCTCTGCCTCTCAAACACTCTGTATGTCAGACACTCTGCATCTCAGCCACTCTGCCTCTCAGACACTCTGACTCTCAGAAAATCTGCCTCTCACAGTCTCTGCCTCTCAGACTCCCTGACTTTCAGACACTCTGCCTCTCAGACACTATTTCTCTCATATACTCTGCCTCTCAAACAATCCGCGTATCAGACACTCTTTCTCTCAGACACTCTGCCTCTGAGACACACTGTCTCTCAGACACTCTGCCTCTCAGACAATCTGTCTCTCAGACACTCTGCCTCTCAGACACTCTGTCTCACAGCCTCACTGCCTCTCAGACACTCTGCCTGTCAGACACTCTGTCTCTCAGATTCTCTGCCTCTCAGACTCTCTGCCTCTCAGACCCTCTGCCTCTCAGACACTCTGTCTATCAGACACTGACTCTCCGACATGCTTTCTCTCAGACACTGTCTCTCAGAACCACTGTCTCTCAGATACTCTGTCTCTCAGAAACTCTGCCTCTCAGACACTGCCTCTCAGAGACTGCCTCTCAGACACTCTGCCTCTCAGACACTCTTTCTCTCAGACACTCTGTCTCTCAGACTCTCTGTCTCTCAGAAACTCTGTTTCTCAGTCACTCTGACTCTGTGACTCTCTGCCTGTCAGACACGCTGCCTCTCAGACACTCTGTCTCTCAGATAATCTCTCTCTCAGACACTCTGTCTCTCAGATACTCTGCCTCTCAGACCCTCTGTCTCTGAGACACTCTGTCTCTCATACAATCTGCCTCTCAGACACTCTGTCTCTCAGACACTGTCTCTCAGACACACTGCCTCTCAGACACTCTGCCTCTCAGACACTCTGTCTCTCAATCTGCCTCTCAGACCCTCTGTGTCTCAGACACTCAGTCGCTCAGATACTGCCTCTCAGACACTCTGTCTTTCAGACTCTCTGCCTCTCAAACACTCTGTATGTCAGACACTCTGCCTCTCAGCCACTCTGCCTCTCAGACACTCTGACTCTCAGAAAATCTGCCTCTCACAGTCTCTGCCTCTCAGACTTCCTGACTTTCAGACACTCTGCCTCTCAGACACTATTTCTCTCATATACTCTGCCTCTCAGACAATCCGCCTCTCAGACACTCTTTCTCTCAGACACTCTGCCTCTCAGACACTCTGTCTCTCAGACACTCTGCCTCTCAGACAATCTGTCTCTCAGACACTCTGCCTCTCAGACACTCTGTCTCACAGCCTCACTGCCTCTCACACACTCTGCCTGTCAGACACTCTGTCTCTCAGATTCTCTGCCTCTCAGACTCTCTGCCTCTCAGACTCTCTGCCTCTCAGACACTCTGTCTATCAGACACTGACTCTCCGAAACGCTTTCTCTCAGACACTGTCTCTCAGACACTTCCTCTCAGACACTCTGTCTCTCAGACACTCTGTCCCTCAGAATCTCTGTCTCTCAGACTCTCTGTTTCTCAGACACTCTGACACTGTGACTCTTCCTCACAGACACGCTGCCTGTCAGAAACTCTGCCTCTCAGACACTCTGCCTCTCAGACAGTCTGTCTCTCAGACACTCTGCCTCTCAGATACTCTGTTTCTCAGAAACTCTGCCTCTCAGACACTGTCTCTCAGACACTCTGCCTCTCAGACACTCTGCCTCTCAGACACTCTGTCTCTCAGACAATCTGCCTCTCAGACCCTCTGTGTCTCAGACACTCAGTCGCTCAGATACTGCCTCTCAGACACTCTGTCTTTCAGACTCTCTGCCTCTCAAACACTCTGTATGTCAGACACTCTGCATCTCAGCCACTCTGCCTCTCAGACACTCTGACTCTCAGAAAATCTGCCTCTCACAGTCTCTGCCTCTCAGACTCCCTGACTTTCAGACACTCTGCCTCTCAGACACTATTTCTCTCATATACTCTGCCTCTCAGACAATCCGCGTATCAGACACTCTTTCTCTCAGACACTCTGCCTCTGAGACACACTGTCTCTCAGACACTCTGCCTCTCAGACAATCTGTCTCTCAGACACTCTGCCTCACAGACACTCTGTCTCACAGCCTCACTGCCTCTCAGACACTCTGCCTGTCAGACACTCTGTCTCTCAGATTCTCTGCCTCTCAGACTCTCTGCCTCTCAGACTCTCTGCCTCTCAGACACTCTGTCTATCAGACACTGACACTCCGACATGCTTTCTCTCAGACACTGTCTCTCAGAAACACTGTCTCTCAGATACTCTGTCTCTCAGAAACTCTGCCTCTCAGACACTGCCTCTCAGAGACTGCCTCTCAGACACTCTGCCTCTCAGACACTCTTTCTCTCAGACACTATGTCTCTCAGACTCTCTGTCTCTCAGAAACTCTGTTTCTCAGTCACTCTGACTCTGTGACTCTCTGCCTGTCAGACACGCTGCCTCTCAGACACTCTGTCTCTCAGACAATCTCTCTCTCAGACACTCTGTCTCTCAGATACTCTGCCTCTCAGACCCTCTGTCTCTGAGACACTCTGTCTCTCATACAATCTGCCTCTCAGACACTCTGTCTCTCAGACACTGTCTCTCAGACACACTGCCTCTCAGACACTCTGCCTCTCAGACACTCTGTCTCTCAGACAATCTGCCTCTCAGACCCTCTGTGTCTCAGACACTCAGTCGCTCAGATACTGCCTCTCAGACACTCTGTCTTTCAGACACTCTGTCTCTCAGACACTGTCTCTCAGACACTCTGCCTCTCAGACACTCTGCCTCTCAGACACTCTGTCTCTCAGCCACTCTGCCTCTCAGACCCTCTGTCTCTCAGAGACTCTGCGTCTCAGATACTGCCTCTCAGACACTCTGCCTCTCAGACAATCTGCATCTCAGACACTCTGCATCTCAGACACTCTGTCTCTCAGACATTCTGTCGCTCAGACACTGCCTCTCAGAAAATTGTTCTCCCAGACATTCCCTCTCAGACACTCTGCCTCTCAGACATTCTGTCACTCAGACACTGCCTCTCAGACACTCTGTCTCTCAGACAATCTGCCTCTCAGACCCTCTGTCTCTGAGACACTCTATCTCTCATACAATCTGCCTCTCAGACACTCTGCCTCTCAGATACTGTGTCTCTCAGAAACTCTGCCTCTCAGACACTGCCTCTCAGACACTGGTCTCAGATACTCTGCCTCTCAGACAATCTGTCTCTCAGACACTCTGTCGCTCAGACACTCTGTCTCTCAGACACTGCATCTCAGACACTCTTTCTCTCAGACAATCTGCCTCTCAGTCACTGCCTCTCAGACACTGCCTCTCAGACACTCTGCCTCTCAGACACTCTGTCTCGCAGACTCTCTGCCTCTCAAACACTCTGTATGTCAGACACTCTGCCTCTCAGACACTCTGCCTCTCAGACACTCTGACTCTCAGAAAATCTGCCTCTCACAGTCTCTGCCTCTCAGACTCCCTGACTTTCAGACACTCTGCCTCTCAGACACTATTTCTCTCATATACTCTGCCTCTCAGACAATCCGCCTCTCAAACACTCTTTCTCTCAGACACTCTGCCTCTCAGACACTCTGTCTCTCAGACACTCTGCCTCTCAGACAATCTGTCTCTCAGACACTCTGCCTCTCAGACACTCTGTCTCACAGCCTCACTGCCTCTCAGACACTCTGCCTGTCAGACACTCTGTCTCTCAGATTCTCTGCCTCTCAGACTCTCTGCCTCTCAGACTCTCTGCCTCTCAGACACTCTGTCTATCAGACACTGACTCTCCGACATGCTTTCTCTCAGACACTGTCTCTCAGACACTTCCTCTCAGACACTCTGTCTCTCAGACACTCTGTCCCTCAGAATCTCTGTCTCTCAGACTCTCTGTTTCTCAGACACTCTGACACTGTGACTCTTCCTCACAGACACACTGCCTGTCAGACACTCTGCCTCTCAGACTCTCTGCCTTTCAGACTCTCTGCCTCTCAGACACTCTGTCTATCAGACACTGACTCTCCGACACGCTTTCTCTCAGACACTGTCTCTCAGACACTCTGTCTCTCAGACACTGCCTCTCAGACACTGCCTCTCAGGCACTCTGCATCTCAGACACTCTGTCTCTCAGACAGTCTGTCTCTCAGACACAATGTCTCTCAGACTCTCTGCCTCTCAGACACACTTTCTCTCAGACACAATGTCTCTCAGACTCTCTGCCTTTCAGACTTTCTGCCTCTCAGACACTCTGTCTATCAGACACTGACTCTCCGACACGCTTTCTCTCAGACACTGTCTCTCAGAAACTCTGCCTCTCAGACACTGCCTCTCAGACACTGCCTCTCAGGCACTCTGCATCTCAGACACTCTGTCTCTCAGACAGTCTGTCTCTCAGACACAATGTCTCTCAGACTCTCTGCCTCTCAGACACACTTTCTCTCAGACACTCTGTCTCTCAGACTCTCTGTCTCTCAGACACTCTGTCTCTCAGACACTCTGTCTCTCAGAAACTGCCTCTCAGACACTCTGTCTCTCAGACACTGCCTCTCAGACATTCTGCCTCTCAGACACTCTGCCTCTCAGACACTCTGTCTCTCAGAAACTCTGCCTCTCAGACTCTGCCTCTCAGACAATTCCTCTCAGATACTCTGCCTCTCAGACACGCTGCCTCTCAGACACTCTGTCTCTCAGACAATCTGCCTCTCAGACACTCTGTCTCTCAGATACTCTGCCTCTCAGACCCTCAGTCTCTGAGACACTCTGTCTCTCATGCAATCTGCCTCTCAGACACTCTGCCTCTCAGATACGCTGTCTCTTAGAAACTCTGCCTCTCAGACACTGCCTCTCACACACTTCCTCTCAGATACACTGCCTCTCAGACACTCTGTCTCTCAGACACTCTGTCGCTCAGACACTCTGTCTCTCAGACACTGCATCTCAGACATTCTGTCTCTCAGACACTCTGCCTCTCAGACACTGCCTCTCAGACACTGTCTCTCAGACACTCTGCCTCTCAGACAGTCTGTCTCTCAGACACTCTGCCTCTCAGACACTCTGTCTCTCAGACACTGTCTCTCAGACACTCTGCCTCTCAGACACTCTGCCTCTCAGACACTCTTTCTCTCAGACAATATGCCTCTCAGACCCTCTGTCTATCAGACACTCAGTCGCTCAGATACTGCCTCTCAGACACTCTGTCTTTCAGACTCTCTGCCTCTCAAACACTCTGTATGTCAGACACTCTGCATCTCAGCCACTCTGCCTCTCCGACACTCTGACACTCAGAAAATCTGCCTCTCACAGTCTCTGCCTCTCAGACTCCCTGACTTTCAGACACTCTGCTTCTCAGACACTATTTCTCTCATATACTCTGCCTTTCAGACAATCCGCCTCTAAGACACTCTTTCTCTCAGACACACTGCCTCTCAGACACTCTGTCTCTCAGACACTCTGCCTCTCAGACACTCTGTCTCACAGCCTCACTGCCTCTCAGACACTCTGCCTGTCAGACACTCTGTCTCTCAGATTCTCTGCCTCTCAGACTCTCTGCCTCTCAGAATCTCTGCCTCTCAGACACTCTGTCTATCAGACACTGACTCTCCGACAAGCTTTCTCTCAGACACTGTCTCTCAGAAACTTCCTCCCAGACTATCTGTCTCTCACACACTCTGTCCCTCAGACTGTCTGTCTCTCAGACACTCTGTTTCTCAGACACTCTGACTCTGTGACTCTCTGCCTCACAGACACGCTGCCTGTCAGTCACTCTGTCTCTCAGACAATCTGCCTCTCAGACACTCTGCCTCTCAGATACTCTGTTTCACAGAAACTCTGCCTCTCAGACACTGTCTCTCAGACACTCTGCCTCTCAGACACTCTGCCTCTCAGACACTCTGTCTCTCAGACAATCTGCCGCTCAGACCCTCTGTGTCTCAGACACTCAGTCGCTCAGATACTGCCTCTCAGACACTCTGTCTTTCAGTCTCTCTGCCTCTCAAACACTCTGTCTTTCAGACTCTCTGCCTCTCAAACACTCTGTATGTCAGACACTCTGCATCTCAGCCACTCTGCCTCTCAGACACTCTGACTCTCAGAAAATCTGCCTCTCACAGTCTCTGCCTCTCAGACTCCCTGACTTTCAGACATCTGCCTCTCAGACACTATTTCTCTCATATACTCTGCCTCTCAGACAATCCGCCTATCAGACACTCTTTCTCTCAGACACTCTGCCTCTCAGACACTCTGTCTCTCAGACACTCTGCCTCTCAGACAATCTGTCTCTGACACTCTGCCTCTCAGACACTCTGTCTCACAGCCTCACTGCCTCTCAGACACTCTGCCTGTCAGACACTCTGTCTCTCAGATTCTCTGCCTCTCAGACTCTCTGCCTCTCAGACTCTCTGCCTCTCAGACACTCTGTCTATCAGACACTGACTCTCCGACATGCTTTCTCTCAGACACTGTCTCTCAGAAACTCTGTCTCTCTGATACTCTGTCTCTCAGAAACTCTGCCTCTCAGACACTGCCTCTCAGAGACTGCCTCTCAGACACTCTGCCTCTCAGACACTCTTTCTCTCAGACACTCTGTCTCTCAGACTCTCTGTCTCTCAGACACTCTGTTTCTCAGTCACTCTGACTCTGTGACTCTCTGCCTGTCAGACACGCTGCCTCTCAGACACTCTGTCTCTCAGACAATCTCTCTCTCAGACACTCTGTCTCTCAGATACTCTGCCTCTCAGACCCTCTGTCTCTGAGACACTCTGTCTCTCATACAATCTGCCTCTCAGACACTCTGTCTCTCAGAAACTGTCTCTCAGACACTCTGCCTCTCAGACACTCTGCCTCTCAGACACTCTGTCTCTCTGACAATATGCCTCTCAGACCCTCTGTCTCTCAGACACTCAGTCGCTCAGATACTGCCTCTCAGACACTCTGTCTTTCAGACTCTCTGCCTCTCAAACACTCTGTATGTCAGACACTCTGCATCTCAGCCACTCTGCCTCTCAGACACTCTGACTCTCAGAAAATCTGCCTCTCACAGTCTCTGCCTCTCAGACTCCCTGACTTTCAGACACTCTGCCTCTCAGACACTATTTCTCTCATATACTCTGCCTCTCAGACAATCCGCCTCTCAGACACTCTTTCCCTCAGACACTCTGCCTCTCAGACACTCTGTCTCTCAGACACTCTGCCTCTCAGACAATCTGTCTCTCAGACACTCTGCCTCTCAGACACTCTGTCTCACAGCCTCACTGCCTCTCAGCCACTCTGCCTGTCAGACACTTTGTCTCTCAGATTCTCTGCCTCTCAGGCTCTCTGCCTCTCAGACACGCTGCCTCTCAGACACTCTGTCTATCAGACACTGACTCTCCGACAAGCTTTCTCTCAGACACTGTCTCTCAGACACTTCCTCCCAGACTATCTGTCTCTCAGACACTCTGTCCCTCAGACTGTCTGTCTCTCAGACACTCTGTTTCTCAGACACTCTGACTCTGTGACTCTATGCCTCACAGACACGCTGCCTGTCAGTCACTCTGTCTCTCAGACAATCTGCCTCTCAGACACTCTGCCTCTCAGATACTCTGTTTCTCAGAAACTCTGCCTCTCAGACACTGCCTCTCAGACACTTCCTCTCAGATACTCTGCCTCTCAGACACTCTGTCTCTCAGACACTCTGTCGCTCAGACACTCTGTCTCTCAGACACTCAGTCGCTCAGATACTGCCTCTCAGACAGTCTGTCTTTCAGTCTCTCTGCCTCTCAAACACTCTGTATGTCAGACACTCTGCATCTCAGCCACTCTGCCTCTCAGACACTCTGACTCTCAGAAAATCTGCCTCTCACAGTCTCTGCCTCTCAGACTCCCTGACTTTCAGACACTCTGCCTCTCAGACTGTATTTCTCTCATATACTCTGCGTCTCAGACAATCCGCCTCTCAGACACTCTTTCTCTCAGACACTCTGCCTCTCAGACACTCTGTATCTCAGACACTCTGCCTCTCCGACAATCTGTCTCTCAGACACTCTGCCTCTCAGACACTCTGTCTCACAGCCTCACTGCCTCTCAGACACTCTGCCTGTCAGACACTCTGTCTCTCAGATTCTCTGCCTCTCAGACTCTCTGCCTCTCAGTATCTATGCCTCTCAGACACTCTGTCTATCAGACTCTGCCTCTCAGACACGCTTTCTCTCAGACACTGTCTCTCAGACACTCCCTCTCAGACACTCTGCCTCTCAGACATTCTGTCACTCAGACACTGCCTCTCAGACACTGCTTCGCAGACACTGCCTCTCAGACACTCTGTCTCTCAGAATCTCTGTCTCTCAGACACTGTCTCTCAGACACTCTGCCTCTCAGAAACTCTGCCTCTCAGACACTCTGTCTCTCAGACATTCTGCCTCTCAGACACTCTGTCTCTCAGATAGTCTGCCTCTCAGACCCTCTGTCTCTCAGACACTCTGTCGCTCACACACTGCCTCGCAGACACTCAGTCTTTCAGACACTCTGTCTCTCAGACACTCTGCGTCTCAGAAACTGCCTCTCAGACACTCTGCCTCTTAGACACTCTGCATCTCAGACACTCTGCATCTCAGACACACTGCCTCTCAGACATTCTGTCGCTCAGACACTGCCTCTTAGAAAATCATTCTCCCAGACAATCCCTCTCAGACACTCTGCCTCTCAGACATTCTGTCACTCAGACACTGCCTCTCAGACACTCTGTCTCTCAGACAATCTGCCTCTCAGACCCTTTGTCTCTGAGACACTCTATCTCTCATACAATCTGCCTCTCAGACACTGCCTCTCAGACATTGCTTCTCAGATACTCTGCCTCTCAGACACTCTGTCTCTCAGACACTCTGTCGCTCAAACACTCTGTCTCTCAGACACTGCATCTCAGACACTCTTTCTCCCAGACAATCTGCCTCTCAGACACTGCCTCTCAGACACTGCCTCTCAGACACTCTGTCCCTCAGACTCTCTGTCTCTCAGACACTCTGTTTCTCAGACACTCTGACTCTGTGACTCTCTGCCTCACAGACACGCTCCCTGTCAGACACTCTGTCTCTCAGACAATCTGCCTCTCAGACAATCTGCCTCTCAGATACTCTGTCTCTCAGAAACTCTGCCTCTCAGACACTTCCTCTCAGACACTTCCTCTCAGATACTCTGCCTCTCAGACACTCTGTCTCTCAGACACTCTGTCGCTCAGACACTCTGTCTCTCAGACACTGCATCTCAGACACTCTGTCTCTCAGACGCTCTGCCTCTCAGACACTGCCTCTCAGACACTGTCTCTCAGACACTCTGCCTCTATGACACTCTGTCTCTCAGACACTCTGCCTCTCAGACACTCTGTCTCTCAGACACTGTTTCTAAGACACTCTGCCTCTCAGATACTCTGCCTCTCAGACACTCTGTCTCTCAGACAATCTGCCTCTCAGACCCTCTGTCTCTCAGACACTCAATCGCTCAGATACTGTCTCTCAGACAGTCTGTCTTTCAGACTCTCTGCCTCTCAAACACTCTGTATGTCAGACACTCTGCCTCTCAGCCACTCTGCCTCTCAGACACTCTGACTCTCAGAAAATCTGCCTCTCACAGTCTCTGCCTCCCAGACTCACTGACTTCCAGACACTCTGCCTCTCAGACACTATTTCTCTCATACACTCTGCCTCTCAGTAATTCCGCCTCTAAGACACTCTTTCTCTCAGACACACTGCCTCTCAGACACTCTGTCTCTCAGACACTCTGCCTCTCAGACAATCTGTCTCTCAGACACTCTGCCTCTCAGACACTCTGTCTCACAGCCTCACTGCCTCTCAGACACTCTGCCTGTCAGACACTCTGTCTCTCAGATTCTCTGCCTCTCAGACTCTCTGCCTCTCAGACTCTCTGCCTCTCAGACACTCTGTCTATCAGACACTGACTCTCCGACAAGCTTTCTCTCAGACACTGTCTCTCAGACACTTCCTCCCAGACACTCTGTCTCTCAAACACACTGTCCCTCAGACTCTCTGCCTCTCAGACTCTCTGCCTCTCAGACACTCTGTCTATCAGACACTTACTCTCCGACATGCTTTCTCTCAGACACTGTCTCTCAGAAACTCTGTCTCTCAGATACTCTGTCTCTCAGAAACTCTGCCTCTCAGACACTGCCTCTCAGAGACTGCCTCTCAGACACTCTGCCTCTCAGACACTCTTTCTCTCAGACACTCTGTCTCTCAGACTCTCTGTCTCTCAGACACTCTGTTTCTCAGTCACTCTGACTCTGTGAATCTCTGCTTGTCAGACACGCTCCCTCTCAGACACTCTGTCTCTCAGACAATCTGCCTCTCAGACACTCTGTCTCTCAGATACTCTGCCTCTCAGACCCTCTGTCTCTGAGACACTCCGTCTCTCATACAATCTGCCTCTCAGACACTCTGCCACTCAGATACTCTATCTCTTAGAAACTCTGCCTCTCAGACACTGCCTCTCACACACTTCCTCTCAGATACTCGGCCTCTCAGACACTCTGTCTCTCAGACACTCTGTTGCTCAGACACTCTGTCTCTCAGACACTGCATCTCAGACACTCTGTCTCTCATATACTCTGCCTCTCAGACAATCCGCCTCTCAGACACTCTGTCTCCCCGACACTCTGCCTCTCAGACACTCTGTCTCTCAGACACTGTCTCTCAGACACTTCCTCTCAGACAATCTGTCTCTCAGACACTCTGCCTCTCATACACTCTGTCTCACTTCTTCACAGCCTCTCAGACACTCTGCCTGTCAGACACTCTGTCTCTCAGATTCTCTGCCTCTCAGACTCTCTGGCTCTCAGACTCTCTGCCTCTCAGACACTCTGTCTATCAGACTCTGCCTCTCAGACACGCTTTCTCTCAGACACTGTCTCTCAGACACTCCCTCTCAGACACTCTGCCTCTCAGACATTTTGTCACTCAGACACTGCCTCTCAGACACTCTGTCTCTCAGACACTCTGCCTCTCAGACACTGCTTCTCAGAGACTGCCTCTCAGACAATCTGCCTCTCAGACAATCTGTCTCTCAGACACTGTCTCTCAGACACTCTGCCTCTCAGACACTCTGCCTCTCAGACACTCTGTCTCTCAGACAATCTGCCTCTCAGACACTCTGTCTCTCAGATAGTCTGCCTCTCAGACCCTCTGTCTCTCAGACACTCTGTCGCTCACACACACACTGCCTCGCAGACACTCTGTCTTTCAGACACTCTGTCTCTCAGACACTCTGCGTCTCAGACACTGCCTCTCAGACACTCTGCCTCTCAGAAGATCTGCATCTCAGACACTCTGTCTCTCATACATTCTGTCTCTCAGACACTGCCTCTCAGAAAATCGTTCTCCCTGACAATCCCTCTCAGACACTCTGCCTCTCAGACATTCTGTCACTCAGACACTGCCTCTCAAACACACTGTCTCTCATACAATCTGCCTCTCAGACACTCTGCCTCTCAGATACTCTCTCTCTCAGAAACTCTGCCTCTCAGACACTGCCTCTCAGTCACTGCTTCTCAGATACTCTGCCTCTCAGGCACTCTGTCTCTCAGACACTCTGTCGCTCAGACACTCTTTCTCTCAGACAATCTGCCTCTCAGACATTGCCTCTCAGACACTGCCTCTCAGAAACCCTGCCTCTCAGACACTCTGTCTCTCAGACACTCTGCCTCTCAGACACTCTTTCTCTCAGACACTCTGTCTCTCAGACTCTCTGTCTCTCAGACACTCTGTTTCTCAGTCACTCTGACTCTGTGAATCTCTGCTTGTCAGACACGCTGCCTCTCAGACACTCTGTCTCTCAGACAATCTGCCTCTCAGACACTCTGTCTCTCAGATACTCTGCCTCTCAGACCCTCTGTCTCTGAGACACTCTGTCTCTCATACAATCTGCCTCTCAGACACTCTGCCACTCAGATACTCTATCTCTTAGAAACTCTGCCTCTCAGACACTGCCTCTCACACACTTCCTCTCAGATACTCGGCCTCTCAGACACTCTGTCTCTCAGACACTCTGTTGCTCAGACACTCTGTCTCTCAGACACTGCATCTCAGACACTCTGTCTCTCATATACTCTGCCTCTCAGACAATCCGCCTCTCAGACACTCTGTCTCCCCGACACTCTGCCTCTCAGACACTCTGTCTCTCAGACACTCTGTCTATCAGACACTCTGTCTCACAGACTCTCTGTCTCTCAGACACTCTGTTTCTCGGACACTCTGACTCTGTGACTCTCTGCCTCACAGACACGCTGCCTGTCAGACACTCTGTCTCTCAGACAATCTGCCTCTCAGACAATCTGCCTCTCAGATACTCTGTCTCTCAGAAACTCTGCCTCTCAGACACTTCCTCTCAGACACTTCCTCTCAGATACTCTGCCTCTCAGACACTCTGTCTCTCAGACACTCTGTCGCTCAGACACTCTGTCTCTCAGACACTGCATCTCAGACACTCTGTCTCTCAGACGCTCTGCCTCTCAGACACTGCCTCTCAGACACTGTCTCTCAGACACTCTGCCTCTATGACACTCTGTCTCTCAGACACTCTGCCTCTCAGACACTCTGTCTCTCAGACACTGTTTCTAAGACACTCTGCCTCTCAGATACTCTGCCTCTCAGACACTCTGTCTCTCAGACAATCTGCCTCTCAGACCCTCTGTCTCTCAGACACTCAATCGCTCAGATACTGCCTCTCAGACAGTCTGTCTTTCAGACTCTCTGCCTCTCAAACACTCTGTATGTCAGACTCTCTGCCTCTCAAACACTCTGTATGTCAGACACTCTGCCTCTCAGCCACTCTGCCTCTCAGACACTCTGACTCTCAGAAAATCTGCCTCTCACAGTCTCTGCCTCCCAGACTCACTGACTTCCAGACACTCTGCCTCTCAGACACTATTTCTCTCATACACTCTGCCTCTCAGTAATTCCGCCTCTAAGACACTCTTTCTCTCAGACACACTGCCTCTCAGACACTCTGTCTCTCAGACACTCTGCCTCTCAGACAATCTGTCTCTCAGACACTCTGCCTCTCAGACACTCTGTCTCACAGCCTCACTGCCTCTCAGACACTCTGCCTGTCAGACACTCTGTCTCTCAGATTCTCTGCCTCTCAGACTCTCTGCCTCTCAGACTCTCTGCCTCTCAGACACTCTGTCTATCAGACACTGACTCTCCGACAAGCTTTCTCTCAGACACTGTCTCTCAGAAACTCTGTCTCTCAGATACTCTGTCTCTCAGAAACTCTGCCTCTCAGACACTGCCTCTCAGAGACTGCCTCTCAGACACTCTGCCTCTCAGACACTCTTTCTCTCAGACACTCTGTCTCTCAGACTCTCTGTCTCTCAGACACTCTGTTTCTCAGTCACTCTGACTCTGTGAATCTCTGCTTGTCAGACACGCTCCCTCTCAGACACTCTGTCTCTCAGACAATCTGCCTCTCAGACACTCTGTCTCTCATACAATCTGCCTCTCAGACACTCTGCCACTCAGATACTCTATCTCTTAGAAACTCTGCCTCTCAGACACTGCCTCTCACACACTTCCTCTCAGATACTCGGCCTCTCAGACACTCTGTCTCTCAGACACTCTGTTGCTCAGACACTCTGTCTCTCAGACACTGCATCTCAGACACTCTGTCTCTCATATACTCTGCCTCTCAGACAATCCGCCTCTCAGACACTCTGTCTCCCCGACACTCTGCCTCTCAGACACTCTGTCTCTCAGACACTGTCTCTCAGACACTTCCTCTCAGACAATCTGTCTCTCAGACACTCTGCCTCTCATACACTCTGTCTCACTTCTTCACAGCCTCTCAGACACTCTGCCTGTCAGACACTCTGTCTCTCAGATTCTCTGCCTCTCAGACTCTCTGGCTCTCAGACTCTCTGCCTCTCAGACACTCTGTCTATCAGACTCTGCCTCTCAGACACGCTTTCTCTCAGACACTGTCTCTCAGACACTCCCTCTCAGACACTCTGCCTCTCAGACATCTTGTCACTCAGACACTGCCTCTCAGACACTCTGTCTCTCAGACACTCTGCCTCTCAGACACTGCTTCTCAGAGACTGCCTCTCAGACAATCTGCCTCTCAGACAATCTGTCTCTCAGACACTGTCTCTCAGACACTCTGCCTCTCAGACACTCTGCCTCTCAGACACTCTGTCTCTCAGACAATCTGCCTCTCAGACACTCTGTCTCTCAGATAGTCTGCCTCTCAGACCCTCTGTCTCTCAGACACTCTGTCGCTCACACACACACTGCCTCGCAGACACTCTGTCTTTCAGACACTCTGTCTCTCAGACACTGCCTCTCAGAAAATCGTTCTCCCTGACAATCCCTCTCAGACACTCTGCCTCTCAGACATTCTGTCACTCAGACACTGCCTCTCAAACACACTGTCTCTCATACAATCTGCCTCTCAGACACTCTGCCTCTCAGATACTCTCTCTCTCAGAAACTCTGCCTCTCAGACACTGCCTCTCAGTCACTGCTTCTCAGATACTCTGCCTCTCAGACACTCTGTCTCTCAGACACTCTGTCTCTCAGACACTCTTTCTCTCAGACAATCTGCCTCTCAGACATTGCCTCTCAGACACTGCCTCTCAGAAACTCTGCCTCTCAGACACTCTGTCTCTCAGACACTCTGTCTCTCAGACACTCTGCCTCTCAGACACTCTGTCTCTCAGACAATCTGCCTTTCAGACCCTCTGTCTCTCAGACAATCTGTCGCTCAGATACTGCCTCTCAGACGCTCTTTCTTTCAGACTCTCTGCCTCTCAAACACTCTGTATGTCAGACACTCTGCCTCTCAGCCACTCTGCCTCTCAGACACTCTGACTCTCAGAAAATCTGCCTCTCACAGTCTCTGCCTCTCAGACTCCCTGACTTTCAGACACTCTGCCTCTCAGACACTATTTCTCTCATATACTCTGCCTCTCAGACAATCCGCCTCTCAGACACTCTTTCTCTCAGACAATCTGCCTCTCAGACACTCTGTCTCACTGCCTAACTGCCTCTCAGACACTCTGCCTGTCAGACACTCTGTCTCTCAGATTCTCTGCCTCTCAGACTCTCTGCCTCTCAGACTCTCTGCCTCTCAGACACTCTGTCTATCAGACACTGTCTCTCCGACATGCTTTCTCTCAGACACTGTCTCTCAGAAACTCTGTCTCTCAGATACTCTGTCTCTCAGAAACTCTGCCTCTAAGACACTGCCTCTCAGACACTCTGCCTCTCAGACACTCTTTCTCTCAGACACTCTGTCTCTCAGACTCTCTGTCTCTCAGACACTCTGTTTCTCAGTCACTCTGACTCTGTGACTCTCTGCCTCTCAGACACTGCCTCTCAGACACTGCTTCTCAGATACTCTGCCTCTCAGACACTCTGTCTCTCAGACACTCTGTCGCTCAGACACTCTGTCTCTCAGACACTGCATCTCAGACACTCTTTCTCTCAAGCAATCTGCCTCTCAGCCACTGCCTCTCAGACACTTCCTCTCAGACACTCTGCCTCTCAGACACTCTGTCTCTCAGACACTCTGCCTCTCAGACACTCTGCCTCTCAGACACTCTGTCTCTCAGACACTGTCTCTCAGACACTCTGCCTCTCAGACACTATGCCTCTCAGACACTCTGTCTCTCAGACAATCTGCCTCTCAGACCCTCTGTCTCTCAGACACTCAGTCGCTCAGATACTGCCTCTCAGACACTCTGTCTTTCAGACTCTCTGCCTCTCAAACACTCTGTATGTCAGACACTCTGCATCTCAGCGACTCTGCCTCTCAGACACTCTGACTCTCAGAAAATCTGCCTCTCACAGTCTCTGCCTCCCAGACTCACTGACTTCCAGACACTCTGCCTCTCAGACACTATTTCTCTCATACACTCTGCCTCTCAGTAATTCCGCCTCTAAGACACTCTTTCTCTCAGACACACTGCCTCTCAGACACTCTGTCTCTCAGACACTCTGCCTCTCAGACAATCTGTCTCTCAGACTCTCTGCCTCTCAGACACTCTGTCTCACAGCCTCACTGCCTCTCAGACACTCTGCCTGTCAGACACTCTGTCTATCAGACACTCACTCTCCGACAAGCTTTCTCTGAGACACTGTCTCTCAGACACTTCCTCCCAGACACTCTGTCTCTCAGACACTCTGTCCCTCAGACTCTCTGTCTCTCAGACACTCTGTTTCTCAGACACTCTGACTCTGTGACTCTCTGCCTCACAGACACGCTGCCTGTCAGACACTCTGTCTCTCAGACAATCTGCATCTCAGACACTCTGTCTCTCATACATTCTGTCTCTCAGACACTGCCTCTCAGAAAATCGTTCTCCCTGACAATCCCTCTCAGACACACTGCCTCTCAGACATTCTGTCACTCAGACACTGCCTCTCAAACACACTGTCTCTCAGACACTCTGCCTCTCAGACACTCTGCCTCTCAGATACTCTCTCTCTCAGAAACTCTGCCTCTCAGACACTGCCTCTCAGTCACTGCTTCTCAGATACTCTGCCTCTCAGACACTCTGTCTCACAGACACTCTGTCGCTCAGACACTCTGTCTCTCAGACACTGCATCTCAGACACTCTTTCTCTCAGACAATCTGTCTCTCAGACACTGCCTCTCAGACACTGCCTCTCAGAAACTCTGCCTCTCAGACACTCTGTCTCTCAGACACTCTGCCTCTCAGACACTCTGCCTCTCAGAAACTCTGTCTCTCAGACAATCTGCCTTTCAGACCCTCTGTCTCTCAGACAATCTGTCGCTCAGATACTGCCTCTCAGACGCTCTTTCTTTCAGTCTCTCTGCCTCTCAAACACTCTGTATGTCAGACACTCTGCCTCTCAGCCACTCTGCCTCTCAGACACTCTGACTCTCAGAAAATCTGCCTCTCACAGTCTCTGCCTCTCAGACTCCCTGACTTTCAGACACTCTGCCTCTCAGACACTATTTCTCTCATATACTCTGCCTCTCAGACAATCCGCCTCTCAGACACTCTTTCTCTCAGACACTCTGCCTCTCAGACACTCTGTCTCTCAGACACTCTGCCTCTCAGACAATTTGTCTCTCAGACACTCTGCCTCTCAGACACTCTGTCTCACTGCCTAACTGCCTCTCAGACACTCTGCCTGTCAGACACTCTGTCTCTCAGATTCTCTGCCTCTCAGACTCTCTGCCTCTCAGACTCTCTGCCTCTCAGACACTCTGTCTATCAGACACTGACTCTCCGACATGCTTTCTCTCAGACACTGTCTCTCAGAAACTCTGTCTCTCAGATACTCTGACTCTCAGAAACTCTGCCTCTCAGACACTGCCTCTCAGAGACTGCCTCTCAGACACTCTGCCTCTCAGACACTCTTTCTCTCAGACACTCTGTCTCTCAGACTCTCTGTCTCTCAGACACTCTGTTTCTCAGTCACTCTGACTCTGTGACTCTCTGCCTCTCAGACACTGCCTCTCAGACACTGCTTCTCAGATACTCTGCCTCTCAGACACTCTGTCTCTCAGACACTCTGTCGCTCAGACACTCTGTCTCTCAGACACTGCATCTCAGACACTCTTTCTCTCAAGCAATCTGCCTCTCAGACACTGCCTCTCAGACACTGCCTCTCAGAAACTCTGCCTCTCAGACACTCTGACTCTCAGACACTCTGCCTCTCAGACACTCTGCCTCTCAGACACTCTGTCTCTCAGACAATCTGCCTTTCAGACCCTCTTTCTCTCAGACAATCTGTCGCTCAGATACTGCCTCTCAGACGCTCTTTCTTTCAGACTCTCTGCCTCTCAAACACTCTGTATGTCAGACACTCTGCCTCTCAGCCACTCTGCCTCTCAGACACTCTGACTCTCAGAAAATCTGCCTCTCACAGTCTCTGCCTCTCAGACTCCCTGACTTTCAGACACTCTGCCTCTCAGACACTATTTCTCTCATATACTCTGCCTCTCAGACAATCCGCCTCTCAGACACTCTTTCTCTCAGACACTCTGCCTCTCAGACACTCTGTCTCTCAGACACTCTGCCTCTCAGACAATTTGTCTCTCAGACACTCTGCCTCTCAGACACTCTGTCTCACTGCCTAACTGCCTCTCAGACACTCTGCCTGTCAGACACTCTGTCTCTCAGATTCTCTGCCTCTCAGACTCTCTGCCTCTCAGACTCTCTGCCTCTCAGACACTCTGTCTATCAGACACTGACTCTCCGACATGCTTTCTCTCAGACACTGTCTCTCAGAAACTCTGTCTCTCAGATACTCTGTCTCTCAGAAACTCTGCCTCTCAGACACTGCCTCTCAGAGACTGCCTCTCAGACACTCTGCCTCTCAGACACTCTTTCTCTCAGACACTCTGTCTCTCAGACTCTCTGTCTCTCAGACACTCTGTTTCTCAGTCACTCTGACTCTGTGACTCTCTGCCTCTCAGACACTGCCTCTCAGACACTGCTTCTCAGATACTCTGCCTCTCAGACACTCTGTCTCTCAGACACTCTGTCGCTCAGACACTCTGTCTCTCAGACACTGCATCTCAGGCACTCTTTCTCTCAAGCAATCTGCCTCTCAGACTCTGCCTCTCAGACACTTCCTCTCAGACACTCCGCCTCTCAGACACTCTGTCTATCAGACACTCTGCCTCTCAGACACTATGCCTCTCAGACACTCTGTCTCTCAGACACTGTCTCTCAGACACTCTGCCTCTCTGACACTATGCCTCTCAGACACTCTGTCTCTCAGACAATCTGCCTCTCAGACCCTCTGTCTCTCAGACACTCAATCGCTCAGATACTGCCTCTCAGACACACTGTCTTTCAGACTCTCTGCCTCTCAAACACTCTGTATGTCAGACACTCTGCATCTCAGCCACTCTGCCTCTCAGACACTCTGACTCTCTGAAAATCTGCCTCTCACAGTCTCTGCCTCCCAGACTCACTGACTTCCAGACACTCTGCCTCTCAGACACTATTTCTCTCATACACTCTGCCTCTCAGTAATTCCGCCTCTAAGACACTCTTTCTCTCAGACACACTGCCTCTCAGACACTCTGTCTCTCAGACACTCTGCCTCTCAGACAATCTGTCTCTCAGACACTCTGCCTCTCAGACACTCTGTCTCACAGCCTCACTGCCTCTCAGACACTCTGCCTGTCAGACACTCTGTCTCTCAGATTCTCTGCCTCTCAGACTCTCTGCCTCCCAGACTCTCTGCCTCTCAGACACTCTGTCTATCAGACACTGACTCTCCGACAAGCTTTCTCTCAGACACTGTCTCTCAGACACTTCCTCCCAGACACTCTGTCTCTCAGACACTCTGTCCCTCAGACTCTCTGTCTCTCAGACACTCTGTTTCTCAGACACTCTGACTCTGTGACTCTCTGCCTCACAGACACGCTGCCTGTCAGACACTCTGTCTCTCAGACAATCTGCCTCTCAGACACTCTGCCTCTCAGATACTCTGTCTCTCAGAAACTCTGCATCTCAGACACTTCCTCTCAGACACTTCCTCTCAGATACTCTGCCTCTCAGACACTCTGTCTCTCAGACACTCTGTCGCTCAGACACTCTGTCTCTCAGACACTGCATCTCAGACACTCTGTCTCTCAGACGCTCTGCCTCTCAGACACTGCCTCTCAGACACTGTCTCTCAGACACTCTGCCTCTATGACACTCTGTCTCTCAGACACTCTGCCTCTCAGACACTCTGTCTCTCAGACACTGTTTCTAAGACACTCTGCCTCTCAGATACTCTGCCTCTCAGACACTCTGTCTCTCAGACAATCTGCCTCTCAGACCCTCTGTCTCTCAGACACTCAATCGCTCAGATACTGCCTCTCAGAAAGTCTGTCTTTCAGACTCTCTGCCTCTCAAACACTCTGTATGTCAGACACTCTGCCTCTCAGCCACTCTGCCTCTCAGACACTCTGACTCTCAGAAAATCTGCCTCTCACAGTCTCTGCCTCTCAGACTCCCTGACTTTCAGACACTCTGCCTCTCAAACACTATTTCTCTCATATATTCTGCCTCTCAGACAATCCGCCTATCAGACACTCTTTCTCTCAGACACTCTGCCTCTCAGACACTCTGTCTCTCAGACACTCTGCCTCTCAGACAATCTGTCTCTCAGACACTCTGCCTCTCAGACACTCTGTCTCACAGCCTCACTGCCTCTCAGACACTCTGCCTGTCAGACACTCTGTCTCTCAGATTCTCTGCCTCTCAGACTCTCTGCCTCTCAGACTCTCTGCCTCTCAGACACTCTGTCTATCAAACACTGACTCTCCGACATGCTTTCTCTCAGACACTGTCTCTCAGAAACTCTGTCTCTCAGATACTCTGTCTCTCAGAAACTCTGCCTCTCAGACACTGCCTCTCAGAGACTGCCTCTCAGACACTCTGCCTCTCAGACACTCTTTCTCTCAGACACTCTGTCTGTCAGACACTCTGTTTCTCAGACACTCTGTCGCTCAGACACTCTGTCTCTCAGACACTGCATCTCAGACACTCTAACTCTCAGACAATCTGCCTCTCAGACACAGCCTCTCAGACACTGCCTCTCAGAAACTCTGCCTCTCAGACACTCTGTCTCTCAGACACTCTGCCTCTCAGACACTCTGCCTCTCAGACACTCTGTCTCTCAGACAATCTGCCTTTCAGACACTCTGTCTCTCAGACAATCTGTCGCTCAGATACTGCCTCTCAGACGCTCTTTCTTTCAGACTCTCTGCCTCTCAAACACTCTGTATGTCAGACACTCTGCCTCTCAGCCACTCTGCCTCTCAGACACTCTGACTCTCAGAAAAACTGCCTCTCACAGTCTCTGCCTCTCAGACTCCCTGACTTTCAGACACTCTGCCTCTCAGACACTATTTCTCTCATATACTCTGCCTCTCAGACAATCCGCCTCTCAGACACTCTTTCTCTCAGACACTCTGCCTCTCAGACACTCTGTCTCTCAGACATTCTGCCTCTCAGACAATTTGTCTCTCAGACACTCTGTCTCACTGCCTAACTGCCTCTCAGACACTCTGCCTGTCAGACTCTCTGTCTCTCAGATTCTCTGCCTCTCAGACTCTCTGCCTCTCAGACTCTCTGCCTCTCAGACACTCTGTCTATCAGACACTGACTCTCCGACATGCTTTCTCTCAGACACTGTCTCTCAGAAACTCTGTCTCTCAGATACTCTGTCTCTCAGAAACTCTGCCTCTCAGACACTGCCTCTCAGAGACTGCCTCTCAGACACTCTGCCTCTCAGACACTCTTTCTCTCAGACACTCTGCCTCTCAGACTCTCTGTCTCTCAGACACTCTGTTTCTCAGTCACTCTGACTCTGTGACTCTCTGCCTCTCAGACACTGCCTCTCAGACACTGCTTCTCAGATACTCTGCCTCTCAGACACTCAGTCTCTCAGACACTCTGTCGCTCAGACACTCTGTCTCTCAGACACTGCATCACAGACACTCTTTCTCTCAAGCAATCTGCCTCTCAGACACTGCCTCTCAGACACTTCCTCTCAGACACTCTGCCTCTCAGACACTCTGTCTCTCAGACACTCTTCCTCTCAGACACTCTGCCTCTCAGACACTCTGTCTCTCAGACATTGTCTCTCAGACACTCTGCCTCTCAGACACTATGCCTCTCAGACACTCTTTCTCTCAGACAATCTGCCTCTCAGACCCTCTGTCTCTCAGACACTCAGTCGCTCAGATACTGCCTCTCAGACACTCTGTCTTTCAGACTCTCTGCCTCTCAAACACTCTGTATGTCAGACACTCTGCATCTCAGCGACTCTGCCTCTCAGACACTCTGACTCTCAGAAAATCTGCCTCTCACAGTCTCTGCCTCCCAGACTCACTGACTTCCAGACACTCTGCCTCTCAGACACTATTTCTCTCATACTCTCTGCCTCTCAGTAATTCCGCCTCTAAGACACTCTTTCTCTCAGACACACTGCCTCTCAGACACTCTGTCTCTCAGACACTCTGCCTCTCAGACAATCTGTCTCTCAGACACTCTGCCTCTCAGACACTCTGTCTCACAGCCTCACTGCCTCTCAGAAACTCTGCCTGTCAGACACTCTGTCTCTCAGATTCTCTGCCTCTCAGACTCTCTGCCTCTCAGAATCTCTGCCTCTCAGACACTCTGTCTCTCAGACACTGACTCTCCGACAAGCTTTCTCTGAGACACTGTCTCTCAGACACTTCCTCCCAGACACTCTGTCTCTCAGACACTCTGTCCCTCAGACTCTCTGTCTCTCAGACATTGTGTTTCTCAGACACTCAGACTCTGTGACTCTCTGCCTCACAGACACGCTGCCTGTCAGACACTCTGTCTCTCAGACAATCTGCATCTCAGACACTCTGTCTCTCATACATTCTGTCTCTCAGACACTGCCTCTCAGAAAATCGTTCTCCCTGACAATCCCTCTCAGACACTCTGCCTCTCAGACATTCTGTCACTCAGACACTGCCTCTCAAACACACTGTCTCTCATACAATCTGCCTCTCAGACACTCTGCCTCTCAGATACTCTCTCTCTCAGAAACTCTGCCTCTCAGACACTGCCTCTCAGTCACTGCTTCTCAGATACTCTGCCTCTCAGACACTCTGTTTCTCAGACACTCTGTCGCTCAGACACTCTGTCTCTCAGACACTGCATCTCAGACACTCTTTCTCTCAGACAATCTGCCTCTCAGACACTGCCTCTCAGACACTGTCTCTCAGAAACTCTGCCTCTCAGACACTCTGTCTCTCAGACACTCTGCCTCTCAGACACTCTGCCTCTCAGACACTCTGTCTCTCAGACAATCTGCCTTTCAGACACTCTGTCTCTCAGACAATCTGTCGCTCAGATACTGCCTCTCAGACACTCTTTCTTTCAGACTCTCTGCCTCTCAAACACTCTGTATGTCAGACACTCTGCCTCTCAGCCACTCTGCCTCTCAGACACTCTGACTCTCAGAAAATCTGCCTCTCACAGTCTCTGCCTCTCAGACTCCCTGACTTTCAGACACTCTGCCTCTCAGACACTATTTCTCTCATATACTCTGCCTCTCAGACAATCCGCCTCTCAGACACTCTTTCTCTCAGACACTCTGCCTCTCAGACACTCTGTCTCTCAGACACTCTGCCTCTCAGAAAATTTGTCTCTCAGACACTCTGCCTCTCAAACACTCTGTCTCACTGCCTAACTGCCTCTCAGACACTCTGCCTGTCAGACACTCTGTCTCTCAGATTCTCTGCCTCTCAGACTCTCTGCCTCTCAGACTCTCTGCCTCTCAGACACTCTGTCTCTCAGACACTGACTCTCCGACATGCTTTCTCTCAGACACTGTCTCTCAGAAACTCTGTCTCTCGGATACTCTGTCTCTCAGAAACTCTGCCTCTCAGACACTGCCTCTCAGAGACTGCCTCTCAGACACTCTGCCTCTCAGACACTCTTTCTCTCAGACACTCTGTCTCTCAGACTCTCTGTCTCTCAGACACTCTGTTTCTCAGTCACTCTGACTCTGTGACTCTCTGCCTCTCAGACACTGCCTCTCAGACACTGCTTCTCAGATACTCTGCCTCTCAGACACTCTGTCTCTCAGACACTCTGTCGCTCAGACACTCTGTCTCTCAGACACTGCATCTCAGACACTCTTTCTCTCAAGCAATCTGCCTCTCAGACACTGCCCCTCAGACACTTCCTCTCAGACACTCTGCCTCTCAGACACTCTTTCTCTCAGACACTCTGCCTCTCAGACACTCTGCCTCTCAGACACTCTGTCTCTCAGACACTGTCTCTCAGACACTCTGCCTCTCAGACACTATGCCTCTCAGACACTCTGTCTCTCAGACAATCTGCCTCTCAGACCCTCTGTCTCTCAGACACTCAGTCGCTCAGATACTGCCTCTCAGACACTCTGTCTTTCAGACTCTCTGCCTCTCAAACACTCTGTATGTCAGACACTCTGCATCTCAGCGACTCTGCCTCTCAGACACTCTGACTCTCAGAAAATCTGCCTCTCACAGTCTCTGCCACCCAGACTCACTGACTTCCAGACACTCTGCCTCTCAGACACTATTTCTCTCATACACTCTGCCTCTCAGTAATTCCGCCTCTAAGACACTCTTTCTCTCAGACACACTGCCTCTCAGACACTCTGTCTCTCAGACACTCTGCCTCTCAGACAATCTGTCTCTCAGACACTCTGCCTCTCAGACACTCTGTCTCACAGCCTCACTGCCTCTCAGACACTCTGCCTGTCAGACACTCTGTCTCTCAGATTCTCTGCCTCTCTGACTCTCTGCCTCTCAGACTCTCTGCCACTCAGACACTCTGTCTATCAGACACTGACTCTCCGACAAGCTTTCTCTCAGACACTGTCTCTCAGACACTTCCTCCCAGACACTCTGTCTCTCAGACACTCTGTCCCTCAGACTCTCTGTCTCTCAGACACTCTGTTTCTCAGACACTCTGACTCTGTGACTCTCTGCCTCTCAGACACGCTGCCTGTCAGACACTCTGTCTCTCAGACAATCTGCCTCTCAGACGCTCTGCCTCTCAGATACTCTGCCTCTCAGAAACTCTGCATCTCAGACACTTCCTCTCAGACACTTCCTCTCAGATACTCTGCCTCTCAGACACTCTGTCTCTCAGACACTCTGTCGCTCAGACACTCTGTCTCTCAGACACTGCATCTCAGACACTCTGTCTCTCAGACGCTCTGCCTCTCAGACACTGCCTCTCAGACACTGTCTCTCAGACACTCTGCCTCTATGACACTCTGTCTCTCAGACACTCTGCCTCTCAGACACTCTGTCTCTCAGACACTGTTTCTAAGACACTCTGCCTCTCAGATACTCTGCCTCTCAGACCCTCTGTCTCTCAGACACTCAATCGCTCAGATACTGCCTCTCAGAAAGTCTGTCTTTCAGACTCTCTGCCTCTCAAACACTCTGTATGTCAGACACTCTGCCTCTCAACCACTCTGCCTCTCAGACACTCTGACTCTCAGAAAATCTGCCTCTCACAGTCTCTGCCTCTCAGACTCCCTGACTTTCAGACACTCTGCCTCTCAAACACTATTTCTCTCATATATTCTGCCTCTCAGACAATCCGCCTATCAGACACTCTTTCTCTCAGACACTCTGCCTCTCAGACACTCTGTCTCTCAGACACTCTGCCTCTCAGACAATCTGTCTCTCAGACACTGTGCCTCTCAGACACTCTGTCTCACAGCCTCACTGCCTCTCAGACACTCTGCCTGTCAGACACTCTGTCTCTCAGATTCTCTGCCTCTCAGACTCTCTGCCTCTCAGACTCTCTGCCTCTCAGACACTCTGTCTATCAGACACTGACTCTCCGACGTGCTTTCTCTCAGACACTGTCTCTCAGAAACTCTGTCTCTCAGATACTCTGTCTCTCAGAAACTCTGCCTCTCAGACACTGCCTCTCAGAGACTGCCTCTCAGACACTCTGCCTCTCAGACACTCTTTCTCTCAGACACTCTGTCTGTCAGACACTCTGTTTCTCAGACACTCTGTCGCTCAGACACTCTGTCTCTCAGACACTGCATCTCAGACACTCTTTCTCTCAGACAATCTGCCTCTCAGACACAGCCTCTCAGACACTGCCTCTCAGAAACTCTGCCTCTCAGACACTCTGTCTCTCAGACACTCTGCCTCTCAGACACTCTGCCTCTCAGACACTCTGTCTCTCAGACAATCTGCCTTTCAGACACTCTGTCTCTTAGACAATCTGTCGCTCAGATACTGCCTCTCAGACGCTCTTTCTTTCAGACTCTCTGCCTCTCAAACACTCTGTATGTCAGACACTCTGCCTCTCAGCCACTCTGCCTCTCAGACACTCTGACTCTCAGAAAAACTGCCTCTCACAGTCTCTGCCTCTCAGACTCCCTGACTTTCAGACACTCTGCCTCTCAGACACTATTTCTCTCATATACTCTGCCTCTCAGACAATCCGCCTCTCAGACACTCTTTCTCTCAGACACTCTGCCTCTCAGACACTCTGTCTCTCAGACATTCAGCCTCTCAGACAATTTGTCTCTCAGACACTCTGCCTCTCAGACACTCTGTCTCACTGCCTAACTGCCTCTCAGACACTCTGCCTGTCAGACTCTCTGTCTCTCAGATTCTCTGCCTCTCAGACTCTCTGCCTCTCAGACTCTCTGCCTCTCAGACACTCTGTCTATCAGACACTGACTCTCCGACATGCTTTCTCTCAGACACTGTCTCTCAGAAACTCTGTCTCTCAGATACTCTGTCTCTCAGAAACTCTGCCTCTCAGACACTGCCTCTCAGAGACTGCCTCTCAGACACTCTGCCTCTCAGACACTCTTTCTCTCAGACACTCTGCCTCTCAGACTCTCTGTCTCTCAGACACTCTGTTTCTCAGTCACTCTGACTCTGTGACTCTCTGCCTCTCAGACTCTGCCTCTCAGACACTGCTTCTCAGATACTCTGCCTCTCAGACACTCAGTCTCTCAGACACTCTGTCGCTCAGACACTCTGTCTCTCAGACACTGCATCACAGACACTCTTTCTCTCAAGCAATCTGCCTCTCAGACACTGCCTCTCAGACACTTCCTCTCAGACACTCTGCCTCTCAGACACTCTGCCTCTCAGACACTCTGTCTCTCAGACACTCTGCCTCTCAGACACTATGCCTCTCAGACACCCTTTCTCTCAGACAATCTGCCTCTCAGACCCTCTGTCTCTCAGACACTCAGTCGCTCAGATACTGCCTCTCAGACACTCTGTCTTTCAGACTCTCTGCCTCTCAAACACTCTGTATGTCAGACACTCTGCATCTCAGCGACTCTGCCTCTCAGACACTCTGACTCTCAGAAAATCTGCCTCTCACAGTCTCTGCCTCCCAGACTCACTGACTTCCAGACACTCTGCCTCTCAGACACTATTTCTCTCATACACTCTGCCTCTCAGTAATTCCGCCTCTAAGACACTCTTTCTCTCAGACACACTGCCTCTCAGACGCTCTGTCTCTCAGAAACTCTGCCTCTCAGACAATCTGTCTCTCAGACACTCTGCCTCTCAGACACTCTGTCTCACAGCCTCACTGCCTCTCAGACACTCTGCCTGTCAGACACTCTGTCTCTCAGATTCTCTGCCTCTCAGACTCTCTGCCTCTCAGACTCTCTGCCACTCAGACACTCTGTCTATCAGACACTGATTCTCCGACAAGCTTTCTCTCAGACACTGTCTCTCAGACACTTCCTCCCAGACACTCTGTCTCTCAGACACTCTGTCCCTCAGACTCTGTCTCTCAGACACTCTGTTTCTCAGACACTCTGACTCTGTGACTCTCTGCCTCTCAGACACGCTGCCTGTCAGACACTCTGTCTCTCAGACAATCTGCCTCTCAGACACTCTGCCTCTCAGATACTCTGTCTCTCAGAAACTCTGCCTCTCAGACACTTCCTCTCAGACACTTCCTCTCAGATACTCTGCCTCTCAGACACTCTGTCTCTCAGACACTCTGTCGCTCAGACACTCTGTCTCTCAGACACTGCATCTCAGACACTCTGTCTCTCAGACACTCTGCCTCTATGACACTCTGTCTCTCAGACACTCTGCCTCTCAGACACTCTGTCTCTCAGACACTGTTTCTAAGACACTCTGCCTCTCAGATACTATGCCTCTCAGACACTCTTTCTCTCAGACAATCTGCCTCTCAGACCCTCTGTCTCTCAGACACTCAATCGCTCAGATACTGCCTCTCAGACAGTCTGTCTTTCAGACTCTCTGCCTCTCAAACACTCTGTATGTCAGACACTCTGCCTCTCAGCCACTCTGCCTCTCAGACACTCTGACTCTCAGAAAATCTGCCTCTCACAGTCTCTGCCTCTCAGACTCCCTGACTTTCAGACACTCTGCCTCTCAAACACTATTTCTCTCATATATTCTGCCTCTCAGACAATCCGCCTATCAGACACTCTTTCTCTCAGACACTCTGCCTCTCAGACACTCTGTCTCTCAGATACTCTGCCTCTCAGACAATCTGTCTCTCAGACACTCTGCCTCTCAGACACTCTGTCTCACAGCCTCACTGCCTCTCAGACACTCTGCCTGTCAGACACTCTGTCTCTCAGATTCTCTGCCTCTCAGACTCTCTGCCTCTCAGACTCTCTGCCTCTCAGACACTCTGTCTATCAGACACTGACTCTCCGACATGCTTTCTCTCAGACACTGTCTCTCAGAAACTCTGTCTCTCAGAAACTCTGTCTCTCAGACACTGCCTCTCAGAGACTGCCTCTCAGACACTCTGCCCTCAGACACTCTTTCTCTCAGACACTCTGTCTGTCAGACTCTCTGTCTCTCAGACACTCTGTTTCTCAGTCACTCTGACTCTGTGACTCTCTGCCTGTCAGACACGCTGCCTCTCAGACACTCTTTCTCTCAGACAATCTGTCTCTCAGATACTCTGTCTCTCAGACACTCTGCCTCTCAGACACTATTTCTCTCATATACTCTGCCTCTCAGACAATCCGCCTTTCAGACACTCTGTCTCCCCGACACTCTGCCTCTCAGACACTCTGTCTCTCAGACACTGTCTCTCAGACACTTCCTCTCAGACAATCTGTCTCTCAGACACTCTGCCTCTCATACACTCTGTCTCACTTCTTCACAGCCTCTCAGACACTCTGCCTGTCAGACACTCTGTCTCTCAGATTCTCTGCCTCTCAGACTCTCTGGCTCTCAGACTCTCTGCCTCTCAGACACTCTGTCTATCAGACTCTGCCTCTCAGACACGCTTTCTCTCAGACACTGTCTCTCAGACACTCCCTCTCAGACACTCTGCCTCTCAGACATTTTGTCACTCAGACACTGCCTCTCAGACACTCTGTCTCTCAGACACTCTGCCTCTCAGACACTGCTTCTCAGACACTGCCTCTCAGACAATCTGCCTCTCAGACAATCTGTCTCTCAGACACTGTCTCTCAGACACTCTGC
Source organism: Isurus oxyrinchus (assembly GCA_026770705.1). NCBI lineage: Eukaryota > Metazoa > Chordata > Chondrichthyes > Lamniformes > Lamnidae > Isurus > Isurus oxyrinchus. Next base: position 222,111 of record JANJGN010000259.1, on the reverse strand, counting down.
CTCTCAGACACTCTGCCTCTCAGACACTCTGTCTCTCAGACAATCTGCCTCTCAGACACTCTGTCTCTCAGATAGTCTGCCTCTCAGACCCTCTGTCTCTCAGACACTCTGTCGCTCACACACACACTGCCTCGCAGACACTCTGTCTTTCAGACACTCTGTCTCTCAGACACTCTGCGTCTCAGACACTGCCTCTCAGACACTCTGCCTCTCAGAAGATCTGCATCTCAGACACTCTGTCTCTCATACATTCTGTCGCTCAGACACTGCCTCTCAGAAAATCATTCTCCCTGACAATCCCTCTCAGACACTCTGCCTCTCAGACATTCTGTCACTCAGACACTGCCTCTCAGACACACTGTCTCTCAGACAATTTGCCTCTCAGACACTCTGTCTCTGAGACACTCTGTCTCTCATACAATCTGCCTCTCAGACACTCTGCCTCTCAGATACTCTATCTCTCAGAACCTCTGCCTCTCAGACACTGCCTCTCAGACACTGCTTCTCAGATACTCTGCCTCTCAGACACTCTGTCTCTCAGACACTCTGTCGCTCAGACACTCTGTCTCTCAGACACTGCATCTCAGACACTCTTTCTCTCAGACAATCTGCCTCTCATACACTGCCTCTCAGACACTGCCTCTCAGAAACTCTGCCTCTCAGACACTCTGTCTCTCAGACACTCTGCCTCTCAGACACTCTGCCTCTCAGACACTCTGTCTCTCAGACAATCTGCCTTTCAGACCCTCTGTCTCTCAGACAATCTGTCGCTCAGATACTGCCTCTCAGACGCTCTTTCTTTCAGACTCTCTGCCTCTCAAACACTCTGTATGTCAGACACTCTGCCTCTCAGCCACTCTGCCTCTCAGACACTCTGACTCTCAGAAAATCTGCCTCTCACAGTCTCTGCCTCTCAGACTCCCTGACTTTCAGACACTCTGCCTCTCAGACACTATTTCTCTCATATACTCTGCCTCTCAGACAATCCGCCTCTCAGACACTCTTTCTCTCAGACACTCTGCCTCTCAGACACTCTGCCTCTCAGACAATTTGTCTCTCAGACACTCTGCCTCTCAGACACTCTGTCGCACTGCCTAACTGCCTCTCAGACACTCTGCCTGTCAGACACTCTGTCTCTCAGATTCTCTGCCTCTCAGACTCCCTGCCTCTCAGACTCTCTGCCTCTCAGACACTCTGTCTATCAGACACTGACTCTCCGACACGCTTTCTCTCAGACACTGTCTCTCAGACACTTCCTCTCAGACACTCTGTCTCTCAGACACAATGTCTCTCATACTCTATGCCTCTCAGACACACTTTCTCTCAGACACTCTGTCTCTCAGACTCTCTGTCTCTCAGACACTCTGTTTCTCAGACACTCTGACTCTGTGACTCTCTGCCTGTCAGACACGCTGCCTCTCAGACACTCTGTCTCTCAGACAATCTGCCTCTCAGACACTCTTTCTCTCAGATACTCTGCCTCTCAGACCCTCTGTCTCTGAGACACTCTGTCTCTCATACAATCTGCCTCTCAGACACTCTGCCTCTCAGACACTCTGAATCTCAGACACTCTGTCTCTCAGACATTCTGTCGCTCAGACACTGCCTCTCAGAAAATCGTTCTCCCAGACACTCCCTCTCAGACACTCTGCCTCTCAGACATTCTGTCACTCAGACACTGCCTCTAAGACACTCTGTCCCTCAGACACTCTGCCTCTCAGACACCGTTACTCAGACACTGCCTCTCAGACACTCTGCCTCTCAGACACTCTGTCTCTCAGACACTGTCTCTCATATACTCTGCCTCTCAGACAATCCGCCTCTCAGACAATCTGTCTCTCAGACACTCTGCCTCTAAGGCTCTCTGCCTCTCAGACACTCTGTCTCTCAGAAACTCTGCCTCTCAAACACTGCCTCTCAGACTCTGTCTCTCAGAAACTCTGCCTCTCAGACACTGCCTCTCAGACACTGCCTCTCAGAAAATCTCTCACTCAGACACGGCCTCTCAGACACTGTATCTCAGACATACTGTCACTCAGACACTGTCTCTCAGACAGTTCCTCTCAGACACTCTGCCTCTCAGACACTCTGCATCTCAGACACTCTGTCTCTCAGACACAATGTCTCTCAGACTCTCTGCCTCTCAGACACTCTTTCTCTCAGACACTCTGTCTCTCAGACTCTCTGTCTCTCAGACACTCTGTTTCTCAGACACTCTGACTCTGTGACTCTCTGCCTGTCAGACACGCTGCCTCTCAGACACTCTGTCTCTCTGACAATCTGCCTCTCAGACACTCTGTCTCTCAGATACTCTGCCTCTCAGACACTCTGTCTCTGAGACACTCTGTCTCTCATACAATCTGCCTCTCAGACACTCTGCCTCTCAGACACTCTGAATCTCAGACACTCTGTCTCTCAGACATTCTGTCGCTCAGACACTGTCTCTCAGAAAATCGTTCTCCCAGACACTCCCTCTCAGACACTCTGCCTCTCAGACATTCTGTCACTCAGACACTGCCTCTAAGACACTCTGTCTCTCAGACACTCTGCCTCTCAGACACCGCTTCTCAGACACTGCCTCTCAGACACTCTGCCTCTCAGACACTCTGTCTCTCAGACACTGTCTCTCATATACACTGCCTCTCAGACAATCCGCCTCTCAGACTATCTGTCTCTCAGACACTCTGCCTCTAAGGCTCTCTGCCTCTCAGACACTCTGTCTCTCAGAAACTCTGCCTCTCAGACACTGCCTCTCAGACTCTGTCTCTCAGAAACTCTGCCTCTCAGACACTGCCTCTCAGACACTGACTCTCAGAAAATCTCTCTCTCAGACACGGCCTCTCAGACACTCTGCCTCTCAGACATACTGTCACTCAGACACTGTCTCTCAGACACTTCCTCTCAGAAACTATTTCTCTCATACACTCTGCATCTCAGACAATCTGCCTGTCAGACACTCTGTCTCTCAGATAATCTGTCTCTCAGAAACTCTGCCTCTCAGACACTGCCTCTCAGACACTGCCTCTCAGACACTCTTCCTCTCATACTCTCTGCCTCTCAGACACTCTTTCTCTCAGACACTCTGTCTCTCAGACATTTTGTCACTCAGACACTGCCTCTCAGACACTCTGTCTCTCAGACACTCTGCCTCTCAGACACTGCTTCTCAGACACTGCCTCTCAGACAATCTGCCTCTCAGACAATCTGTCTCTCAGACACTGTCTCTCAGACACTCTGCCTCTCAGACACTCTGCCTCTCAGACACTCTGTCTCTCAGACAATCTGCCTGTCAGACACTCTGTCTCTCAGATAGTCTGCCTCTCAGACCCTCTGTCTCTCAGACACTCTGTCGCTCACACACACACTGCCTCGCAGACACTCTGTCTTTCAGACACTCTGTCTCTCAGACACTCTGCGTCTCAGACACTGCCTCTCAGACACTCTGCCTCTCAGAACATCTGCATCTCAGACACTCTGTCTCTCATACATTCTGTCGCTCAGACACTGCCTCTCAGAAAATCGTTCTCCCTGACAATCCCTCTCAGACACTCTGCCTCTCAGACATTCTGTCACTCAGACACTGCCTCTCAGACACACTGTCTCTCAGACAATTTGCCTCTCAGACACTCTGTCTCTGAGACACTCTGTCTCTCATACAATCTGCCTCTCAGACACTCTGCCTCTCAGATACTCTCTCTCTCAGAACCTCTGCCTCTCAGACACTGCCTCTCAGACACTGCTTCTCAGATACTCTGCCTCTCAGACACTCTGTCTCTCAGACACTCTGTCTCTCAGACACTGCATCTCAGACACTCTTTCTCTCAGACAATCTGCCTCTCAGACACTGCCTCTCAGACACTGCCTCTCAGAAACTCTGCCTCTCAGACACTCTGTCTCTCAGACAATCTGCCTTTGAGACCCTCTGTCTCTCAGACAATCTGTCGCTCAGATACTGCCTCTCAGACGCTCTTTCTTTCAGACTCTCTGCCTCTCAAACACTCTGTATGTCAGACACTCTGCCTCTCAGCCACTCTGCCTCTCAGACACTCTGACTCTCAGAAAATCTGCCTCTCACAGTCTCTGCCTCTCAGACTCCCTGACTTTCAGACACTCTGCCTCTCAGACACTATTTCTCTCATATACTCTGCCTCTCAGACAATCCGCCTCTCAGACACTCTTTCTCTCAGACACTCTGCCTCTCAGACACTCTGTCTCTCAGACACTCTGCCTCTCAGACAATCTGTCTCTCAGACACTCTGCCTCTAAGACACTCTGTCTCACAGCCTCACTGCCTCTCAGACACTCTGCCTGTCAGACACTCTGTCTCTCAGATTCTCTGCCTCTCAGACTCTCTGCCTCTCAGACTCTCTGCCTCTCAGACACTCTGTCTATCAGACACTGACTCTCCGACATGCTTTCTCTCAGACACTGTCTCTCAGAAACTCTGTCTCTCAGATACTCTGTCTCTCAGAAACTCTGCCTCTCAGACACTGCCTCTCAGAGACTGCCTCTCAGACACTCTGCCTCTCAGACACTCTTTCTCTCAGACACTCTGTCTGTCAGACTCTCTGTCTCTCAGACACTCTGTTTCTCAGTCACTCTGACTCTGTGACTCTCTGCCTGTCAGACACGCTGCCTCTCAGACACTCTTTCTCTCAGACAATCTGTCTCTCAGATACTCTGTCTCTCAGATACTCTGCCTCTCAGACACTCTGCCACTCAGATACTCTATCTCTTAGAAACTCTGCCTCTCAGACACTGCCTCTCACACACTTCGTCTCAGATACTCGGCCTCTCAGACACTCTGTCTCTCAGACACTCTGTTGCTCAGACACTCTGTCTCTCAGACACTGCATCTCAGACACTCTGTCTCTCATATACTCTGCCTCTCAGACAATCCGCCTCTCAGACACTCTGTCTCCCCGACACTCTGCCTCTCAGACACTCTGTCTCTCAGACACTGTCTCTCAGACACTTCCTCTCAGACAATCTGTCTCTCAGACACTCTGCCTCTCATACACTCTGTCTCACTTCTTCACAGCCTCTCAGACACTCTGCCTGTCAGACACTCTGTCTCTCAGATTCTCTGCCTTCAGACTCTCTGGCTCTCAGACTCTCTGCCTCTCAGACACTCTGTCTATCAGACTCTGCCTCTCAGACACGCTTTCTCTCAGACACTGTCTCTCAGACACTCCCTCTCAGACACTCTGCCTCTCAGACATTTTGTCACTCAGACACTGCCTCTCAGACACTCCGCCTCTCAGACACTGCTTCTCAGACATTCTGTCACTCAGACACTGCCTCTCAGACAATCTGTCTCTCATACAATCTGCCTCTCAGACACTCTGTCTCTCAGACACTCTGTCGCTCAGACACTCTGTCTCTCAGACACTGCATCTCAGACACTCTTTCTCTCAGACAATCTGCCTCTCAGACACTGCCTCTCAGACACTGCCTCTCAGAAACTCTGCCTCTCAGACACTCTGTCTCTCAGACACTCTGCCTCTCAGACACTCTGCCTCTCAGACTATCTGTCGCTCAGATACTGCCTCTCAGATGCTCTTTCTTTCAGACTCTCTGCCTCTCAAACACTCTGTATGTCAGACACTCTGCCTCTCAGCCACTCTGCCTCTCAGACACTCTGACTCTCAGAAAATCTGCCTCTCACAGTCTCTGCCTCTCAGACTCCTTGACTTTCAGACACTCTGCCTCTCAGACACTATTTCTCTCATATACTCTGCCTCTCAGACAATCCGCCTCTCAGACACTCTTTCTCTCAGACACTCTGCCTCTCAGACACTCTGTCTCTCAGACACTCTGCCTCTCAGACAATTTGTCTCTCAGACACTCTGCCTCTCAGACACTCTTTCTCACTGCTTAACTGCCTCTCAGACACTCTGCCTGTCTGACACTCTGTCTCTCAGATTCTCTGCCTCTCAGACTCTCTGCCTCTCAGACTCTCTGCCTCTCAGACACTCTGTCTATCAGACACTGACTCTCCGACACGCTTTCTCTCAGACACTGTCTCTCAGACACTTCCTCTCAGACACTCTGTCTCTCAGACACTCTGCATCTCAGACACTGTCTCTCAGACATTCTGTCTCTCAGACACTCTGTCTCTCAGATACTCTGCCTCTCAGACACTCTGTCTCTGAGACACTCTGTCTCTCATACAATCTGCCTCTCAGACACTCTGCCTCTCAGACACTCTGAATCTCAGACACTCTGTCTCTCAGACATTCTGTCGCTCAGACACTGCCTCTCAGAAAATCGTTCTCCCAGACACTCCCTCTCAGACACTCTGCCTCTCAGACATTCTGTCACTCAGACACTGCCTCTAAGACACTCTGTCCCTCAGACACTCTGCCTCTCAGACACCGCTTCTCAGACACTGCCTCTCAGACACTCTGCCTCTCAGACACTCTGTCTCTCAGACACTGTCTCTCATATACTCTGCCTCTCAGACAATCCGCCTCTCAGACAATCTGTCTCTCAGACACTCTGCCTCTAAGGCTCTCTGCCTCTCAGACACTCTGTCTCTCAGAAACTCTGCCTCTCAAACACTGCCTCTCAGACTCTGTCTCTCAGAAACTCTGCCTCTCAGACACTGCCTCTCAGACACTGCCTCTCAGAAAATCTCTCACTCAGACACGGCCTCTCAGACACTGTATCTCAGACATACTGTCACTCAGACACTGTCTCTCAGACAGTTCCTCTCAGACACTCTGCCTCTCAGACACTCTGCATCTCAGACACTCTGTCTCTCAGACACAATGTCTCTCAGACTCTCTGCCTCTCAGACACTCTTTCTCTCAGACACTCTGTCTCTCAGACTCTCTGTCTCTCAGACACTCTGTTTCTCAGACACTCTGACTCTGTGACTCTCTGCCTGTCAGACACGCTGCCTCTCAGACACTCTGTCTCTCTGACAATCTGCCTCTCAGACACTCTGTCTCTCAGATACTCTGCCTCTCAGACACTCTGTCTCTGAGACACTCTGTCTCTCATACAATCTGCCTCTCAGACACTCTGCCTCTCAGACACTCTGAATCTCAGACACTCTGTCTCTCAGACATTCTGTCGCTCAGACACTGTCTCTCAGAAAATCGTTCTCCCAGACACTCCCTCTCAGACACTCTGCCTCTCAGACATTCTGTCACTCAGACACTGCCTCTAAGACACTCTGTCTCTCAGACACTCTGCCTCTCAGACACCGCTTCTCAGACACTGCCTCTCAGACACTCTGCCTCTCAGACACTCTGTCTCTCAGACACTGTCTCTCATATACACTGCCTCTCAGACAATCCGCCTCTCAGACTATCTGTCTCTCAGACACTCTGCCTCTAAGGCTCTCTGCCTCTCAGACACTCTGTCTCTCAGAAACTCTGCCTCTCAGACACTGCCTCTCAGACTCTGTCTCTCAGAAACTCTGCCTCTCAGACACTGCCTCTCAGACACTGACTCTCAGAAAATCTCTCTCTCAGACACGGCCTCTCAGACACTCTGCCTCTCAGACATACTGTCACTCAGACACTGTCTCTCAGACACTTCCTCTCAGAAACTATTTCTCTCATACACTCTGCATCTCAGACAATCTGCCTGTCAGACACTCTGTCTCTCAGATAATCTGTCTCTCAGAAACTCTGCCTCTCAGACACTGCCTCTCAGACACTGCCTCTCAGACACTCTTCCTCTCATACTCTCTGCCTCTCAGACACTCTTTCTCTCAGACACTCTGTCTCTCAGACATTTTGTCACTCAGACACTGCCTCTCAGACACTCTGTCTCTCAGACACTCTGCCTCTCAGACACTGCTTCTCAGACACTGCCTCTCAGACAATCTGCCTCTCAGACAATCTGTCTCTCAGACACTGTCTCTCAGACACTCTGCCTCTCAGACACTCTGCCTCTCAGACACTCTGTCTCTCAGACAATCTGCCTGTCAGACACTCTGTCTCTCAGATAGTCTGCCTCTCAGACCCTCTGTCTCTCAGACACTCTGTCGCTCACACACACACTGCCTCGCAGACACTCTGTCTTTCAGACACTCTGTCTCTCAGACACTCTGCGTCTCAGACACTGCCTCTCAGACACTCTGCCTCTCAGAAGATCTGCATCTCAGACACTCTGTCTCTCATACATTCTGTCGCTCAGACACTGCCTCTCAGAAAATCGTTCTCCCTGACAATCCCTCTCAGACACTCTGCCTCTCAGACATTCTGTCACTCAGACACTGCCTCTCAGACACACTGTCTCTCAGACAATTTGCCTCTCAGACACTCTGTCTCTGAGACACTCTGTCTCTCATACAATCTGCCTCTCAGACACTCTGCCTCTCAGATACTCTCTCTCTCAGAACCTCTGCCTCTCAGACACTGCCTCTCAGACACTGCTTCTCAGATACTCTGCCTCTCAGACACTCTGTCTCTCAGACACTCTGTCTCTCAGACACTGCATCTCAGACACTCTTTCTCTCAGACAATCTGCCTCTCAGACACTGCCTCTCAGACACTGCCTCTCAGAAACTCTGCCTCTCAGACACTCTGTCTCTCAGACAATCTGCCTTTGAGACCCTCTGTCTCTCAGACAATCTGTCGCTCAGATACTGCCTCTCAGACGCTCTTTCTTTCAGACTCTCTGCCTCTCAAACACTCTGTATGTCAGACACTCTGCCTCTCAGCCACTCTGCCTCTCAGACACTCTGACTCTCAGAAAATCTGCCTCTCACAGTCTCTGCCTCTCAGACTCCCTGACTTTCAGACACTCTGCCTCTCAGACACTATTTCTCTCATATACTCTGCCTCTCAGACAATCCGCCTCTCAGACACTCTTTCTCTCAGACACTCTGCCTCTCAGACACTCTGTCTCTCAGACACTCTGCCTCTCAGACAATCTGTCTCTCAGACACTCTGCCTCTAAGACACTCTGTCTCACAGCCTCACTGCCTCTCAGACACTCTGCCTGTCAGACACTCTGTCTCTCAGATTCTCTGCCTCTCAGACTCTCTGCCTCTCAGACTCTCTGCCTCTCAGACACTCTGTCTATCAGACACTGACTCTCCGACATGCTTTCTCTCAGACACTGTCTCTCAGAAACTCTGTCTCTCAGATACTCTGTCTCTCAGAAACTCTGCCTCTCAGACACTGCCTCTCAGAGACTGCCTCTCAGACACTCTGCCTCTCAGACACTCTTTCTCTCAGACACTCTGTCTGTCAGACTCTCTGTCTCTCAGACACTCTGTTTCTCAGTCACTCTGACTCTGTGACTCTCTGCCTGTCAGACACGCTGCCTCTCAGACACTCTTTCTCTCAGACAATCTGTCTCTCAGATACTCTGTCTCTCAGATACTCTGCCTCTCAGACACTCTGCCACTCAGATACTCTATCTCTTAGAAACTCTGCCTCTCAGACACTGCCTCTCACACACTTCGTCTCAGATACTCGGCCTCTCAGACACTCTGTCTCTCAGACACTCTGTTGCTCAGACACTCTGTCTCTCAGACACTGCATCTCAGACACTCTGTCTCTCATATACTCTGCCTCTCAGACAATCCGCCTCTCAGACACTCTGTCTCCCCGACACTCTGCCTCTCAGACACTCTGTCTCTCAGACACTGTCTCTCAGACACTTCCTCTCAGACAATCTGTCTCTCAGACACTCTGCCTCTCATACACTCTGTCTCACTTCTTCACAGCCTCTCAGACACTCTGCCTGTCAGACACTCTGTCTCTCAGATTCTCTGCCTTCAGACTCTCTGGCTCTCAGACTCTCTGCCTCTCAGACACTCTGTCTATCAGACTCTGCCTCTCAGACACGCTTTCTCTCAGACACTGTCTCTCAGACACTCCCTCTCAGACACTCTGCCTCTCAGACATTTTGTCACTCAGACACTGCCTCTCAGACACTCCGCCTCTCAGACACTGCTTCTCAGACACTGCCTCTCAGACAATCTGTCTCTCATACAATCTGCCTCTCAGACACTCTGTCTCTCAGACACTGCATCTCAGACACTCTTTCTCTCAGACAATCTGCCTCTCAGACACTGCCTCTCAGACACTGCCTCTCAGAAACTCTGCCTCTCAGACACTCTGTCTCTCAGACACTCTGCCTCTCAGACACTCTGCCTCTCAGACTATCTGTCGCTCAGATACTGCCTCTCAGATGCTCTTTCTTTCAGACTCTCTGCCTCTCAAACACTCTGTATGTCAGACACTCTGCCTCTCAGCCACTCTGCCTCTCAGACACTCTGACTCTCAGAAAATCTGCCTCTCACAGTCTCTGCCTCTCAGACTCCTTGACTTTCAGACACTCTGCCTCTCAGACACTATTTCTCTCATATACTCTGCCTCTCAGACAATCCGCCTCTCAGACACTCTTTCTCTCAGACACTCTGCCTCTCAGACACTCTGTCTCTCAGACACTCTGCCTCTCAGACAATTTGTCTCTCAGACACTCTGCCTCTCAGACACTCTTTCTCACTGCTTAACTGCCTCTCAGACACTCTGCCTGTCTGACACTCTGTCTCTCAGATTCTCTGCCTCTCAGACTCTCTGCCTCTCAGACACTCTGTCTATCAGACACTGACTCTCCGACACGCTTTCTCTCAGACACTGTCTCTCAGACACTTCCTCTCAGACACTCTGTCTCTCAGACACTCTGCATCTCAGACACTGTCTCTCAGACATTCTGTCTCTCAGATACTCTGTCTCTCAGAAACTCTGCCTCTCAGACACTGCCTCTCAGACACTGCCTCTCAGACACTCTGCCTCTCAGACACTCTGCATCTCAGACACTCTGTCTCTCAGACACAATGTCTCTCATACTCTCTGCCTCTCAGACACTCTTTCTCTCAGACACTCTGTCTCTCAGACTCTCTGTCTCTCAGACACTCTGTTTCTCAGACACTCTGACTCTGTGACTCTCTGCCTGTCAGACACGCTGCCTCTCAGACACTCTGTCTCTCAGACAATCTGCCTCTCAGACACTCTGTCTCTCAGATACTCTGCCTCTCAGACCCTCTGTCTCTGAGACACTCTGTCTCTCATACAATCTGCCTCTCAGACACTCTGCCTCTCAGACACTCTGAATCTCAGACACTCTGTCTCTCAGACATTCTGTCGCTCAGACACTGCCTCTCAGAAAATCGTTCTCCCAGACACTCCCTCTCAGACACTCTGCCTCTCAGACATTCTGTCACTCAGACACTGCCTCTAAGACACTCTGTCTCTCAGACACTCTGCCTCTCAGACACCGCTTCTCAGACACTGCCTCTCAGACACTCTGCCTCTCAGACACTCTGTCTCTCAGACACTGTCTCTCATATACTCTGCCTCTCAGACAATCCGCCTCTCAGACAATCTGTCTCTCAGACACTCTGCCTCTAAGGCTCTCTGCCTCTCAGACACTCTGTCTCTCAGAAACTCTGCCTCTCAGACACTGCCTCTCAGACTCTGTCTCTCAGAAACTCTGCCTCTCAGACACTGCCTCTCAGACACTGCCTCTCAGAAAATCTCTCTCTCAGACACGGCCTCTCAGACACTCTGCCTCTCAGACATACTGTCACTCAGACACTGTCTCTCAGACACTTCCTCTCAGACACTCTGCCTCTCAGACACTCTGCATCTCAGACACTCTGTCTCTCAGACAATCTGCCTCTCAGACACTCTGTCTCTCAGATAGTCTGCCTCTCAGACCCTCTGTCTCTCAGACACTCTGTCGCTCACACACACACTGCCTCGCAGACACTCTGTCTTTCAGACACTCTGTCTCTCAGACACTCTGCGTCTCAGACACTGCCTCTCAGACACTCTGCCTCTCAGAAGATCTGCATCTCAGACACTCTGTCTCTCATACATTCTGTCGCTCAGACACTGCCTCTCAGAAAATCGTTCTTCCTGACAATCCCTCTCAGACACTCTGCCTCTCAGACATTCTGTCACTCAGACACTGCCTCTCAGACACACTGTCTCTCAGACAATTTGCCTCTCAGACACTCTGTCTCTGAGACACTCTGTCTCTCATACAATCTGCCTCTCAGACACTCTGCCTCTCAGATACTCTCTCTCTCAGAACCTCTGCCTCTCAGACACTGCCTCTCAGACACTGCTTCTCAGATACTCTGCCTCTCAGACACTCTGTCTCTCAGACACTCTGTCGCTCAGACACTCTGTCGCTCAGACACTGCATCTCAGATACTCTTTCTCTCAGACAATCTGCCTCTCAGACACTGCCTCTCAGACACTGCCTCTCAGAAACTCTGCCTCTCAGACACTCTGTCTCTCAGACACTCTGCCTCTCAGACACTCTGCCTCTCAGACACTCTGTCTCGCAGACAATCTGCCTTTCAGACCCTCTTTCTCTCAGACAATCTGTCGCTCAGATACTGCCTCTCAGACGCTCTTTCTTTCAGACTCTCTGCCTCTCAAACACTCTGTATGTCAGACACTCTGCCTCTCAGCCACTCTGCCTCTCAGACACTCTGACTCTCAGAAAATCTGCCTCTCACAGTCTCTGCCTCTCAGACTCCCTGACTTTCAGACACTCTGCCTCTCAGACACTATTTCTCTCATATACTCTGCCTCTCAGACAATCCGCCTCTCAGACACTCTTTCTCTCAGACACTCTGCCTCTCAGACACTCTGTCTCTCAGACACTCTGCCTCTCAGACAATTTGTCTCTCAGACACTCTGCCTCTCAGACACTCTGTCTCACTGCTTAACTGCCTCTCAGACACTCTGCCTGTCAGACACTCTGTCTCTCAGATTCTCTGCCTCTCAGACTCTCTGCCTCTCAGACTCTCTGCCTCTCAGACACTCTGTTTATCAGACACTGACTCTCCGACACGCTTTCTCTCAGACACTGTCTCTCAGACACTTCCTCTCAGACACTCTGTCTCTCAGACACTCTGCATCTCAGACACTGTCTATCAGACATTCTGTCTCTCAGATACTCTGTCTCTCAGAAACTCTGCCTCTCAGACACTACCTCTCAGACACTGCCTCTCAGACACTCTGCCTCTCAGACACTCTGCATCTCAGACATTCTGTCTCTCAGACACAATGTCTCTCATACTCTCTGCCTCTCAGACACTCTTTCTCTCAGACACTCTGTCTCTCAGACTCTCTGTCTCTCAGACACTCTGTTTCTCAGACACTCTGACTCTGTGACTCTCTGCCTTTCAGACACGCTGCCTCTCAGACACTCTGTCTCTCAGACAATCTGCCTCTCAGACACTCTGTCTCTCAGATACTCTGCCTCTCAGACCCTCTGTCTCTGAGACACTCTGTCTCTCATACAATCTGCCTCTCAGACACTCTGCCTCTCAGACACTCTGAATCTCAGACACTCTGTCTCTCAGACATTCTGTCGCTCAGACACTGCCTCTCAGAAAATCGTTCTCCCAGACACTCCCTCTCAGACACTCTGCCTCTCAGACATTCTGTCACTCAGACACTGCCTCTAAGACACTCTGTCTCTCAGACACTCTGCCTCTCAGACAATTTGTCTCTCAGACACTCTGCCTCTCAGACACTCTGTCTCACTGCTTAACTGCCTCTCAGACACTCTGCCTGTCTGACACTCTGTCTCTCAGATTCTCTGCCTCTCAGACTCTCTGCCTCTCAGACTCTCTGCCTCTCAGACACTCTGTCTATCAGACACTGACTCTCTGACACGCTTTCTCTCAGACACTGTCTCTCAGACTCTTCCTCTCAGACACTCTGTCTCTCAGACACTCTGCATCTCAGACACTGTCTCTCAGACATTCTGTATCTCAGATACTCTGTCTCTCAGAAACACTGCCTCTCAGACACTGCCTCTCAGACACTGCCTCTCAGACACACTGCCTCTCAGACACTCTGCATCTCAGACACTCTGTCTCTCAGACACAATGTCTCTCATACTCTCTGCCTCTCAGAAACTCTTTCTCTCAGACTCTCTGTCTCTCAGACACTCTGTTTCACAGACACTCTGACTCTGTGACTCTCTGCCTGTCAGACACGCTGCCTCTCAGACACTCTGTCTCTCAGACAATCTGCCTCTCAGACACTCTGTCTCTCAGATACTCTGCCTCTCAGACCCTCTGTCTCTGAGACACTCTGTCTCTCATACAATCTGCCTCTCAGACACTCTGCCTCTCAGACACTCTGAATCTCAGACACTCTGTCTCTCAGACATTCTGTCGCTCAGACACTGCCTCTCAGAAAATCGTTCTCCCAGACACTCCCTCTCAGACACTCTGCCTCTCAGACATTCTGTCACTCAGACACTGCCTCTAAGACACTCTGTCTCTCAGACACTCTGCCTCTCAGACACCGCTTCTCAGACACTGCCTCTCAGACACTCTGCCTCTCAGACACTCTGTCTCTCAGACACTGTCTCTCATATACTCTGCCTCTCAGACAATCCGCCTCTCAGACAATCTGTCTCTCAGACACTCTGCCTCTAAGGCTCTCTGCCTCTCAGACACTCTGTCTCTCAGAAACTCTGCCTCTCAGACACTGCCTCTCAGACTCTGTCTCTCAGAAACTCTGCCTCTCAGACACTGCCTCTCAGACACTGCCTCTCAGAAAATCTCTCTCTCAGACACGGCCTCTCAGACACTCTGCCTCTCAGACATACTGTCACTCAGACACTGTCTCTCAGACACTTCCTCTCAGACACTCTGCCTCTCTGACACTCTGCATCTCAGACACTCTGTCTCTCAGACAATCTGCCTCTCAGACACTCTGTCTCTCAGATAGTCTGCCTCTCATACCCTCTGTCTCTCAGACACTCTGTCGCTCACACACACACTGCCTCGCAGACACTCTGTCTTTCAGACTCTCTGTCTCTCAGACACTCTGCGTCTCAGACACTGCCTCTCAGACACTCTGCCTCTCAGAAGATCTGCATCTCAGACACTCTGCCTCTCATATATTCTGTCGCTCAGACACTGCCTCTCAGAAAATCATTCTCCCTGACAATCCCTCTCAGACACTCTGCCTCTCAGACATTCTGTCACTCAGACACTGCCTCTCAGACACACTGTCTCTCAGACAATTTGCCTCTCAGACACTCTGTCTCTGAGACACTCTGTCTCTCATACAATCTGCCTCTCAGACACTCTGCCTCTCAGATACTCTCTCTCTCAGAACCTCTGCCTCTCAGACACTGCCTCTCAGACACTGCTTCTCAGATACTCTGCCTCTCAGACACTCTGTCTCTCAGACACTCTGTCGCTCAGACACTCTGTCTCTCAGACACTGCATCTCAGACACTCTTTCTCTCAGACAATCTGCCTCTCAGACACTGCCTCTCAGACACTGCCTCTCAGAAACTCTGCCTCTCAGACACTCTGTCTCTCAGACACTCTGCCTCTCAGACACTCTGCCTCTCAGACACTCTGTCTCTCAGACAATCTGCCTTTCAGACCCTCTGTCTCTCAGACAATCTGTCGCTCAGATACTGCCTCTCAGACGCTCTTTCTTTCAGACTCTCTGCCTCTCAAACACTCTGTATGTCAGACACTCTGCCTCTCAGACACTCTGCCTCTCAGACTCTCTGACTCTCAGAAAATCTGCCTCTCACAGTCTCTGCCTCTCAGACTCCCTGACTTTCAGACACTCTGCCTCTCAGACACTATTTCTCTCATATACTCTGCCTCTCAGACAATCCGCCTCTCAGACACTCTTTCTCTCAGACACTCTGCCTCTCAGACACTCTGCCTCTCAGACACTCTGTCTCTCAGACACTCTGCCTCTCAGACAATTTGTCTCTCAGACACTCTGCCTCTCAGACACTCTGTCTCACTGCCTAACTGCCTCTCAGACACTCTGCCTGTCAGACACTCTGTCTCTCAGATTCTCTGCCTCTCAGACTCTCTGCCTCTCAGACTCTCTGCCTCTCAGACACTCTGTCTATCAGACACTGACTCTCCGACACGCTTTCTCTCAGACACTGTCTCTCAGACACTTCCTCTCAGACACTCTGTCTCTCAGACACTCTGCGACTCAGACACTGTCTCTCAGACATTCTGTCTCTCAGATACTCTGTCTCTCAGAAACACTGCCTCTCAGACACTGCCTCTCAGACACTGCCTCTCAGACACTCTGCCTCTCAGACACTCTGCATCTCAGACACTCTGTCTCTCAGACACAATGTCTCTCATACTCTATGCCTCTCAGACACTCTTTCTCTCAGACACTCTGTCTCTCAGACTCTCTGTCTCTCAGACACTCTGTTTCTCAGACACTCTGACTCTGTGACTCTCTGCCTGTCAGACACGCTGCCTCTCAGACACTCTGTCTCTCAGACAATCTGCCTCTCAGACACTCTGTCTCTCAGATACACTGCCTCTCAGACCCTTGTCTCTGAGACACTCTGTCTCTCATACAATCTGCCTCTCAGACACTCTGCCTCTCAGACACTCTGAATCTCAGACACTCTGTCTCTCAGACATTCTGTCGCTCAGACACTGCCTCTCAGAAAATCGTTCTCCCAGACACTCCCTCTCAGACACTCTGCCTCTCAGACATTCTGTCACTCAGACACTGCCTCTAAGACACTCTGTCTCTCAGACACTCTGCCTCTCAGACACCGCTTCTCAGACACTGCCTCTCAGACACTCTGCCTCGCAGACACTCTGTCTCTCAGACACTGTCTCTCATATACTCTGCCTCTCAGACAATCCGCCTCTCAGACAATCTGTCTCTCAGACACTCTGCCTCTAAGGCTCTCTGCCTCTCAGACACTCTGTCTCTCAGAAACTCTGCCTCTCAGACACTGCCTCTCAGACTCTGTCTCTCAGAAACTCTGCCTCTCAGACACTGCCTCTCAGACACTGCCTCTCAGAAAATCTCTCTCTCAGACACGGCCTCTCAGACACTCTGTATCTCAGACATACTGTCACTCAGACACTGTCTCTCAGACAGTTCCTCTCAGACACTCTGCCTCTCAGACACTCTGCATCTCAGACACTCTGTCTCTCAGACACAATGTCTCTCATACTCTCTGCCTCTCAGACACTCTTTCTCTCTGACACTCTGTTTCTCAGACTCTCTGTCTCTCAGACACTCTGTTTCTCAGACACTCTGACTCTGTGACTCTCTGCCTGTCAGACACGCTGCCTCTCAGACACTCTGTCTCTCAGACAATCTGCCTCTCAGACACTCTGTCTCTCAGATACTCTGCCTCTCAGACACTCTGTCTCTGAGACACTCTGTCTCTCATACAATCTGCCTCTCAGACACTCTGCCTCTCAGACACTCTGAATCTCAGACACTCTGTCTCTCAGACATTCTGTCGCTCAGACACTGCCTCTCAGAAAATCGTTCTCCCAGACACTCCCTCTCAGACACTCTGCCTCCCAGACATTCTGTCACTCAGACACTGCCTCTAAGACACTCTGTCTCTCAGACACTCTGCCTCTCAGACACCGCTTCTCAGACACTGCCTCTCAGACACTCTGCCTCTCAGACACTCTGTCTCTCAGACACTGTCTCTCATATACACTGCCTCTCAGACAATCCGCCTCTCAGACAATCTGTCTCTCAGACACTCTGCCTCTAAGGCTCTCTGCCTCTCAGACACTCTGTCTCTCAGAAACTCTGCCTCTCAGACACTGCCTCTCAGACTCTGTCTCTCAGAAACTCTGCCTCTCAGACACTGCCTCTCAGACACTGCCTCTCAGAAAATCTCTATCTCAGACACGGCCTCTCAGACACTCTGCCTCTCAGACATACTGTCACTCAGACTCTGTCTCTCAGACACTTCCTCTCAGAAACTATTTCTCTCATACTCTCTGCCTCTCAGACACTCTTTCTCTCAGACACTCTGTCTCTCAGACTCTCTGTCTCTCAGACTTTCTGTCTCTCAGACACTCTGTTTCTCAGACACTCTGACTCTGTGACTCTCTGCCTGTCAGACATGCTGCCTCTCAGACACTCTGTCTCTCATACAATCTGCCTCTCAGACACTCTGCCACTCAGATACTCTATCTCTTAGAAACTCTGCCTCTCAGACACTGCCTCTCACACACTTCCTCTCAGATACTCGGCCTCTCAGACACTCTGTCTCTCAGACACTCTGTTGCTCAGACACTCTGTCTCTCAGACACTGCATCTCAGACACTCTGTCTCTCATATACTCTGCCTCTCAGACAATCCGCCTCTCAGACACTCTGTCTCCCCGACACACTGCCTCTCAGACACTCTGTCTCTCAGACACTGTCTCTCAGACACTTCCTCTCAGACAATCTGTCTCTCAGACACTCTGCCTCTCATACACTCTGTCTCACTTCTTCACAGCCTCTCAGACACTCTGCCTGTCAGACACTCTGTCTCTCAGATTCTCTGCCTCTCAGACTCTCTGGCTCTCAGACTCTCTGCCTCTCAGACACTCTGTCTATCAGACTCTGCCTCTCAGACACGCTTTCTCTCAGACACTGTCTCTCAGACACTCCCTCTCAGACACTCTGCCTCTCAGACATTTTGTCACTCAGACACTGCCTCTCAGACACTCTGTCTCTCAGACACTCTGCCTCTCAGACACTGCTTCTCAGACACTGCCTCTCAGACAATCTGCCTCTCAGACAATCTGTCTCTCAGACACTGTCTCTCAGACACTCTGCCTCTCAGACACTCTGCCTCTCAGACACTCTGTCTCTCAGACAATCTGCCTCTCAGACACTCTGTCTCTCAGATAGTCTGCCTCTCAGACCCTCTGTCTCTCAGACACTCTGTCGCTCACACACACACTGCCTCGCAGACACTCTGTCTTTCAGACACTCTGTCTCTCAGACACTCTGCGTCTCAGACACTGCCTCTCAGACACTCTGCCTCTCAGAACATCTGCATCTCAGACACTCTGTCTCTCATACATTCTGTCGCTCAGACACTGCCTCTCAGAAAATCGTTCTCCCTGACAATCCCTCTCAGACACTCTGCCTCTCAGACATTCTGTCACTCAGACACTGCCTCTCAGACACACTGTCTCTCAGACAATTTGCCTCTCAGACACTCTGTCTCTGAGACACTCTGTCTCTCATACAATCTGCCTCTCAGACACTCTGCCTCTCAGATACTCTCTCTCTCAGAACCTCTGCCTCTCAGACACTGCCTCTCAGACACTGCTTCTCAGATACTCTGCCTCTCAGACACTCTGTCTCTCAGACAATCTGCCTCTCAGACACTCTGTCTCTCAGATACTCTGCCTCTCAGACCCTCTGTCTCTGAGACACTCTGTCTCTCATACAATCTGCCTCTCAGACACTCTGCCTCTCAGACACTCTGAATCTCAGACACTCTGTCTCTCAGACATTCTGTCGCTCAGACACTGCCTCTCAGAAAATCGTTCTCCCAGACACTCCCTCTCAGACACTCTGCCTCTCAGACATTCTGTCACTCAGACACTGCCTCTAAGACACAATGTCTCTCAGACACTCTGCCTCTCAGACACCGCTTCTCAGACACTGCCTCTCAGACACTCTGCCTCTCAGACACTCTGTCTCTCAGACACTGTCTCTCATATACTCTGCCTCTCAGACATTCTGTCACTCAGACACTGCCTCTCAGACACACTGTCTCTCAGACAATTTGCCTCTCAGACACTCTGTCTCTGAGACACTCTGTCGCTCAGACACTCTGTCTCTCAGACACTGCATCTCAGACACTCTTTCTCTCAGACAATCTGCCTCTCAGACACTGCCTCTCAGACACTGCCTCTCAGAAACTCTGCCTCTCAGACACTCTGTCTCTCAGACACTCTGCCTCTCAGACACTCTGCCTCTCAGACACTCTGTCTCTCAGACAATCTGCCTTTCAGACCCTCTGTCTCTCAGACAATCTGTCGCTCAGATACTGCCTCTCAGACGCTCTTTCTTTCAGACTCTCTGCCTCTCAAACACTCTGTATGTCAGACACTCTGCCTCTCAGCCACTCTGCCTCTCAGACACTCTGACTCTCAGAAAATCTGCCTCTCACAGTCTCTGCCTCTCAGACTCCCTGACTTTCAGACACTCTGCCTCTCAGACACTATTTCTCTCATATACTCTGCCTCTCAGACAATCCGCCTCTCAGACACTCTTTCTCTCAGACACTCTGCCTCTCAGACACTCTGTCTCTCAGACACTCTGCCTCTCAGACAATTTGTCTCTCAGACACTCTGCCTCTCAGACACTCTGTCTCACTGCTTAACTGCCTCTCAGACACTCTGCCTGTCAGACACTCTGTCTCTCAGATTCTCTGCCTCTCAGACTCTCTGCCTCTCAGACTCTCTGCCTCTCAGACACTCTGTCTATCAGACACTGACTCTCCAACACGCTTTCTCTCAGACACTGTCTCTCAGACACTTCCTCTCAGACACTCTGTCTCTCAGACACTCTGCATCTCAGACACTGTCTCTCAGACATTCTGTCTCTCAGATACTCTGTCTCTCAGAAACTCTGCCTCTCAGACACTGCCTCTCAGACACTGCCTCTCAGACACTCTGCCTCTCAGACACTCTGCATCTCAGACACTCTGTCTCTCAGACACAATGTCTCTCATACTCTCTGCCTCTCAGACACTCTTTCTCTCAGACACTCTGTCTCTCAGACTCTCTGTCTCTCAGACACTCTGTTTCTCAGACACTCTGACTCTGTGACTCTCTGCCTGTCAGACACGCTGCCTCTCAGACACTCTGTCTCTCAGACAATCTGCCTCTCAGACACTCTGTCTCTCAGATACTCTGCCTCTCAGACCCTCTGTCTCTGAGACACTCTGTCTCTCATACAATCTGCCTCTCAGACACTCTGCCTCTCAGACACTCTGAATCTCAGACACTCTGTCTCTCAGACATTCTGTCGCTCAGACACTGCCTCTCAGAAAATCGTTCTCCCAGACACTCCCTCTCAGACACTCTGCCTCTCAGAAATTCTGTCACTCAGACACTGCCTCTAAGACACTCTGTCTCTCAGACACTCTGCCTCTCAGACAATTTGTCTCTCAGACACTCTGCCTCTCAGACACTCTGTCTCACTGCTTAACTGCCTCTCAGACACTCTGCCTGTCTGACACTCTGTCTCTCAGATTCTCTGCCTCTCAGACTCTCTGCCTCTCAGACTCTCTGCCTCTCAGACACTGCCTCTCAGACACTCTGCCTCTCAGACACTCTGCATCTCAGACACTCTGTCTCTCAGACACAATGTCTCTCATACTCTCTGCCTCACAGACACTCTTTCTCTCAGACACTCTGTCTCTCAGACTCTCTGTCTCTCAGACACTCTGTTTCTCAGACACTCTGACTCTGTGACTCTCTGCCTGTCAGACACGCTGCCTCTCAGACCCTCTGTCTCTGAGAAACTCTGTCTCTCATACAATCTGCCTCTCAGACACTCTGCCTCTCAGACACTCTGAATCTCAGACACTCTGTCTCTCAGACACTGCCTCTAAGACACTCTGTCTCTCAGACACTCTGCCTCTCAGACAATTTGTCTCTCAGACACTCTGCCTCTCAGACACTCTGTCTCACTGCTTAACTGCCTCTCAGACACTCTGCCTGTCTGACACTCTGTCTCTCAGATTCTCTGCCTCTCAGACTCTCTGCCTCTCAGACTCTCTGCCTCTCAGACACTCTGTCTATCAGACACTGACTCTCCGACACGCTTTCTCTCAGACACTGTCTCTCAGACACTTCCTCTCAGACACTCTGTCTCTCAGACACTCTGCATCTCAGACACTGTCTCTCAGACATTCTGTCTCTCAGATACTCTGTCTCTCAGAAACACTGCCTCTCAGACACTGCCTCTCAGACACTGCCTCTCAGACACTCTGCCTCTCAGACACTCTGCATCTCAGACACTCTGTCTCTCAGACACAATGTCTCTCATACTCTCTGCCTCTCAGACACTCTTTCTCTCAGACACTCAGTCTCTCAGACTCTCTGCCTCTCAGACACTCTGTTTCTCAGACACTCTGACTCTGTGACTCTCTGCCTGTCAGACACGCTGCCTCTCAGACACTCTGTCTCTCAGACAATCTGCCTCTCAGACACTCTGTCTCTCAGATACTCTGCCTCTCAGACCCTCTGTCTCTGAGACACTCTGTCTCTCATACAATCTGCCTCTCAGACACTCTGCCTCTCAGACACTCTGAATCTCAGACACTCTGTCTCTCAGACATTCTGTCGCTCAGACACTGCCTCTCAGAAAATCGTTCTCCCAGACACTCCCTCTCAGACACTCTGCCTCTCAGACATTCTGTCACTCAGACACTGCCTCTAAGACACAATGTCTCTCAGACACTCTGCCTCTCAGACACCGCTTCTCAGACACTGCCTCTCAGACACTCTGCCTCTCAGACACTGCCTCTCAGACTCTGTCTCTCAGAAACTCTGCCTCTCAGACACTGCCTCTCAGACACTGCCTCTCAGAAAATCTCTATCTCAGACACGGCCTCTCAGACACTCTGCCTCTCAGACATACTGTCACTCAGACTCTGTCTCTCAGACACTTCCTCTCAGAAACTATTTCTCTCATACTCTCTGCCTCTCAGACACTCTTTCTCTCAGACACTCTGTCTCTCAGACTCTCTGTCTCTCAGACTTTCTGTCTCTCAGACACTCTGTTTCTCAGACACTCTGACTCTGTGACTCTCTGCCTGTCAGACATGCTGCCTCTCAGACACTCTGTCTCTCATACAATCTGCCTCTCAGACACTCTGCCACTCAGATACTCTATCTCTTAGAAACTCTGCCTCTCAGACACTGCCTCTCACACACTTCCTCTCAGATACTCGGCCTCTCAGACACTCTGTCTCTCAGACACTCTGTTGCTCAGACACTCTGTCTCTCAGACACTGCATCTCAGACACTCTGTCTCTCATATACTCTGCCTCTCAGACAATCCGCCTCTCAGACACTCTGTCTCCCCGACACACTGCCTCTCAGACACTCTGTCTCTCAGACACTGTCTCTCAGACACTTCCTCTCAGACAATCTGTCTCTCAGACACTCTGCCTCTCATACACTCTGTCTCACTTCTTCACAGCCTCTCAGACACTCTGCCTGTCAGACACTCTGTCTCTCAGATTCTCTGCCTCTCAGACTCTCTGGCTCTCAGACTCTCTGCCTCTCAGACACTCTGTCTATCAGACTCTGCCTCTCAGACACGCTTTCTCTCAGACACTGTCTCTCAGACACTCCCTCTCAGACACTCTGCCTCTCAGACATTTTGTCACTCAGACACTGCCTCTCAGACACTCTGTCTCTCAGACACTCTGCCTCTCAGACACTGCTTCTCAGACACTGCCTCTCAGACAATCTGCCTCTCAGACAATCTGTCTCTCAGACACTGTCTCTCAGACACTCTGCCTCTCAGACACTCTGCCTCTCAGACACTCTGTCTCTCAGACAATCTGCCTCTCAGACACTCTGTCTCTCAGATAGTCTGCCTCTCAGACCCTCTGTCTCTCAGACACTCTGTCGCTCACACACACACTGCCTCGCAGACACTCTGTCTTTCAGACACTCTGTCTCTCAGACACTCTGCGTCTCAGACACTGCCTCTCAGACACTCTGCCTCTCAGAACATCTGCATCTCAGACACTCTGTCTCTCATACATTCTGTCGCTCAGACACTGCCTCTCAGAAAATCGTTCTCCCTGACAATCCCTCTCAGACACTCTGCCTCTCAGACATTCTGTCACTCAGACACTGCCTCTCAGACACACTGTCTCTCAGACAATTTGCCTCTCAGACACTCTGTCTCTGAGACACTCTGTCTCTCATACAATCTGCCTCTCAGACACTCTGCCTCTCAGATACTCTCTCTCTCAGAACCTCTGCCTCTCAGACACTGCCTCTCAGACACTGCTTCTCAGATACTCTGCCTCTCAGACACTCTGTCTCTCAGACAATCTGCCTCTCAGACACTCTGTCTCTCAGATACTCTGCCTCTCAGACCCTCTGTCTCTGAGACACTCTGTCTCTCATACAATCTGCCTCTCAGACACTCTGCCTCTCAGACACTCTGAATCTCAGACACTCTGTCTCTCAGACATTCTGTCGCTCAGACACTGCCTCTCAGAAAATCGTTCTCCCAGACACTCCCTCTCAGACACTCTGCCTCTCAGACATTCTGTCACTCAGACACTGCCTCTAAGACACAATGTCTCTCAGACACTCTGCCTCTCAGACACCGCTTCTCAGACACTGCCTCTCAGACACTCTGCCTCTCAGACACTCTGTCTCTCAGACACTGTCTCTCATATACTCTGCCTCTCAGACATTCTGTCACTCAGACACTGCCTCTCAGACACACTGTCTCTCAGACAATTTGCCTCTCAGACACTCTGTCTCTGAGACACTCTGTCGCTCAGACACTCTGTCTCTCAGACACTGCATCTCAGACACTCTTTCTCTCAGACAATCTGCCTCTCAGACACTGCCTCTCAGACACTGCCTCTCAGAAACTCTGCCTCTCAGACACTCTGTCTCTCAGACACTCTGCCTCTCAGACACTCTGCCTCTCAGACACTCTGTCTCTCAGACAATCTGCCTTTCAGACCCTCTGTCTCTCAGACAATCTGTCGCTCAGATACTGCCTCTCAGACGCTCTTTCTTTCAGACTCTCTGCCTCTCAAACACTCTGTATGTCAGACACTCTGCCTCTCAGCCACTCTGCCTCTCAGACACTCTGACTCTCAGAAAATCTGCCTCTCACAGTCTCTGCCTCTCAGACTCCCTGACTTTCAGACACTCTGCCTCTCAGACACTATTTCTCTCATATACTCTGCCTCTCAGACAATCCGCCTCTCAGACACTCTTTCTCTCAGACACTCTGCCTCTCAGACACTCTGTCTCTCAGACACTCTGCCTCTCAGACAATTTGTCTCTCAGACACTCTGCCTCTCAGACACTGTCTCTCAGACATTCTGTCTCTCAGATACTCTGTCTCTCAGAAACTCTGCCTCTCAGACACTGCCTCTCAGACACTGCCTCTCAGACACTCTGCCTCTCAGACACTCTGCATCTCAGACACTCTGTCTCTCAGACACAATGTCTCTCATACTCTCTGCCTCTCAGACACTCTTTCTCTCAGACACTCTGTCTCTCAGACTCTCTGTCTCTCAGACACTCTGTTTCTCAGACACTCTGACTCTGTGACTCTCTGCCTGTCAGACACGCTGCCTCTCAGACACTCTGTCTCTCAGACAATCTGCCTCTCAGACACTCTGTCTCTCAGATACTCTGCCTCTCAGACCCTCTGTCTCTGAGACACTCTGTCTCTCATACAATCTGCCTCTCAGACACTCTGCCTCTCAGACACTCTGAATCTCAGACACTCTGTCTCTCAGACATTCTGTCGCTCAGACACTGCCTCTCAGAAAATCGTTCTCCCAGACACTCCCTCTCAGACACTCTGCCTCTCAGAAATTCTGTCACTCAGACACTGCCTCTAAGACACTCTGTCTCTCAGACACTCTGCCTCTCAGACAATTTGTCTCTCAGACACTCTGCCTCTCAGACACTCTGTCTCACTGCTTAACTGCCTCTCAGACACTCTGCCTGTCTGACACTCTGTCTCTCAGATTCTCTGCCTCTCAGACTCTCTGCCTCTCAGACTCTCTGCCTCTCAGACACTCTGTCTATCAGACACTGACTCTCCGACACGCTTTCTCTCAGACACTGTCTCTCAGACACTTCCTCTCAGACACTCTGTCTCTCAGACACTCTGCATCTCAGACACTGTCTCTCAGACATTCTGTCTCTCAGATACTCTGTCTCTCAGAAACTCTGCCTCTCAGACACTGCCTCTCAGACACTGCCTCTCAGACACTCTGCCTCTCAGACACTCTGCATCTCAGACACTCTGTCTCTCAGACACAATGTCTCTCATACTCTCTGCCTCACAGACACTCTTTCTCTCAGACACTCTGTCTCTCAGACTCTCTGTCTCTCAGACACTCTGTTTCTCAGACACTCTGACTCTGTGACTCTCTGCCTGTCAGACACGCTGCCTCTCAGACCCTCTGTCTCTGAGAAACTCTGTCTCTCATACAATCTGCCTCTCAGACACTCTGCCTCTCAGACACTCTGAATCTCAGACACTCTGTCTCTCAGACACTGCCTCTAAGACACTCTGTCTCTCAGACACTCTGCCTCTCAGACAATTTGTCTCTCAGACACTCTGCCTCTCAGACACTCTGTCTCACTGCTTAACTGCCTCTCAGACACTCTGCCTGTCTGACACTCTGTCTCTCAGATTCTCTGCCTCTCAGACTCTCTGCCTCTCAGACTCTCTGCCTCTCAGACACTCTGTCTATCAGACACTGACTCTCCGACACGCTTTCTCTCAGACACTGTCTCTCAGACACTTCCTCTCAGACACTCTGTCTCTCAGACACTCTGCATCTCAGACACTGTCTCTCAGACATTCTGTCTCTCAGATACTCTGTCTCTCAGAAACACTGCCTCTCAGACACTGCCTCTCAGACACTGCCTCTCAGACACTCTGCCTCTCAGACACTCTGCATCTCAGACACTCTGTCTCTCAGACACAATGTCTCTCATACTCTCTGCCTCTCAGACACTCTTTCTCTCAGACACTCAGTCTCTCAGACTCTCTGCCTCTCAGACACTCTGTTTCTCAGACACTCTGACTCTGTGACTCTCTGCCTGTCAGACACGCTGCCTCTCAGACACTCTGTCTCTCAGACAATCTGCCTCTCAGACACTCTGTCTCTCAGATACTCTGCCTCTCAGACCCTCTGTCTCTGAGACACTCTGTCTCTCATACAATCTGCCTCTCAGACACTCTGCCTCTCAGACACTCTGAATCTCAGACACTCTGTCTCTCAGACATTCTGTCGCTCAGACACTGCCTCTCAGAAAATCGTTCTCCCAGACACTCCCTCTCAGACACTCTGCCTCTCAGACATTCTGTCACTCAGACACTGCCTCTAAGACACAATGTCTCTCAGACACTCTGCCTCTCAGACACCGCTTCTCAGACACTGCCTCTCAGACACTCTGCCTCTCAGACACTGCCTCTCAGACTCTGTCTCTCAGAAACTCTGCCTCTCAGACACTGCCTCTCAGACACTGCCTCTCAGAAAATCTCTATCTCAGACACGGCCTCTCAGACACTCTGCCTCTCAGACATACTGTCACTCAGACTCTGTCTCTCAGACACTTCCTCTCAGAAACTATTTCTCTCATACTCTCTGCCTCTCAGACACTCTTTCTCTCAGACACTCTGTCTCTCAGACTCTCTGTCTCTCAGACTTTCTGTCTCTCAGACACTCTGTTTCTCAGACACTCTGACTCTGTGACTCTCTGCCTGTCAGACATGCTGCCTCTCAGACACTCTGTCTCTCATACAATCTGCCTCTCAGACACTCTGCCACTCAGATACTCTATCTCTTAGAAACTCTGCCTCTCAGACACTGCCTCTCACACACTTCCTCTCAGATACTCGGCCTCTCAGACACTCTGTCTCTCAGACACTCTGTTGCTCAGACACTCTGTCTCTCAGACACTGCATCTCAGACACTCTGTCTCTCATATACTCTGCCTCTCAGACAATCCGCCTCTCAGACACTCTGTCTCCCCGACACACTGCCTCTCAGACACTCTGTCTCTCAGACACTGTCTCTCAGACACTTCCTCTCAGACAATCTGTCTCTCAGACACTCTGCCTCTCATACACTCTGTCTCACTTCTTCACAGCCTCTCAGACACTCTGCCTGTCAGACACTCTGTCTCTCAGATTCTCTGCCTCTCAGACTCTCTGGCTCTCAGACTCTCTGCCTCTCAGACACTCTGTCTATCAGACTCTGCCTCTCAGACACGCTTTCTCTCAGACACTGTCTCTCAGACACTCCCTCTCAGACACTCTGCCTCTCAGACATTTTGTCACTCAGACACTGCCTCTCAGACACTCTGTCTCTCAGACACTCTGCCTCTCAGACACTGCTTCTCAGACACTGCCTCTCAGACAATCTGCCTCTCAGACAATCTGTCTCTCAGACACTGTCTCTCAGACACTCTGCCTCTCAGACACTCTGCCTCTCAGACACTCTGTCTCTCAGACAATCTGCCTCTCAGACACTCTGTCTCTCAGATAGTCTGCCTCTCAGACCCTCTGTCTCTCAGACACTCTGTCGCTCACACACACACTGCCTCGCAGACACTCTGTCTTTCAGACACTCTGTCTCTCAGACACTCTGCGTCTCAGACACTGCCTCTCAGACACTCTGCCTCTCAGAACATCTGCATCTCAGACACTCTGTCTCTCATACATTCTGTCGCTCAGACACTGCCTCTCAGAAAATCGTTCTCCCTGACAATCCCTCTCAGACACTCTGCCTCTCAGACATTCTGTCACTCAGACACTGCCTCTCAGACACACTGTCTCTCAGACAATTTGCCTCTCAGACACTCTGTCTCTGAGACACTCTGTCTCTCATACAATCTGCCTCTCAGACACTCTGCCTCTCAGATACTCTCTCTCTCAGAACCTCTGCCTCTCAGACACTGCCTCTCAGACACTGCTTCTCAGATACTCTGCCTCTCAGACACTCTGTCTCTCAGACAATCTGCCTCTCAGACACTCTGTCTCTCAGATACTCTGCCTCTCAGACCCTCTGTCTCTGAGACACTCTGTCTCTCATACAATCTGCCTCTCAGACACTCTGCCTCTCAGACACTCTGAATCTCAGACACTCTGTCTCTCAGACATTCTGTCGCTCAGACACTGCCTCTCAGAAAATCGTTCTCCCAGACACTCCCTCTCAGACACTCTGCCTCTCAGACATTCTGTCACTCAGACACTGCCTCTAAGACACAATGTCTCTCAGACACTCTGCCTCTCAGACACCGCTTCTCAGACACTGCCTCTCAGACACTCTGCCTCTCAGACACTCTGTCTCTCAGACACTGTCTCTCATATACTCTGCCTCTCAGACATTCTGTCACTCAGACACTGCCTCTCAGACACACTGTCTCTCAGACAATTTGCCTCTCAGACACTCTGTCTCTGAGACACTCTGTCGCTCAGACACTCTGTCTCTCAGACACTGCATCTCAGACACTCTTTCTCTCAGACAATCTGCCTCTCAGACACTGCCTCTCAGACACTGCCTCTCAGAAACTCTGCCTCTCAGACACTCTGTCTCTCAGACACTCTGCCTCTCAGACACTCTGCCTCTCAGACACTCTGTCTCTCAGACAATCTGCCTTTCAGACCCTCTGTCTCTCAGACAATCTGTCGCTCAGATACTGCCTCTCAGACGCTCTTTCTTTCAGACTCTCTGCCTCTCAAACACTCT
This sequence comes from Isurus oxyrinchus, assembly GCA_026770705.1. Taxonomy (NCBI): domain Eukaryota; kingdom Metazoa; phylum Chordata; class Chondrichthyes; order Lamniformes; family Lamnidae; genus Isurus; species Isurus oxyrinchus. The sequence goes on along the minus strand of JANJGN010000259.1, from coordinate 192,826 downwards.
GTATGTCAGACACTCTGCCTCTCAGCCACTCTGCCTCTCAGACACTCTGACTCTCAGAAAATCTGCCTCTCACAGTCTCTGCCTCTCAGACTCCCAGACTTTCAGACACTCTGCCTCTCAGACACTATTTCTCTCATATACTCTGCCTCTCAGACAATCCGCCTCTCAGACACTCTTTCTCTCAGACACTCTGCCTCTCAGACACTCTGTCTCTCAGACACTCTGCCTCTCAGACAATTTGTCTCTCAGACACTCTGCCTCTCAGACACTCTGTCTCACTGCTTAACTGCCTCTCAGACACTCTGCCTGTCAGACACTCTGTCTCTCAGATTCTCTGCCTCTCAGACTCTCTGCCTCTCAGACTCTCTGCCTCTCAGACACTCTGTCTATCAGACACTGACTCTCCAACACGCTTTCTCTCAGACACTGTCTCTCAGACACTTCCTCTCAGACACTCTGTCTCTCAGACACTCTGCATCTCAGACACTGTCTCTCAGACATTCTGTCTCTCAGATACTCTGTCTCTCAGAAACTCTGCCTCTCAGACACTGCCTCTCAGACACTGCCTCTCAGACACTCTGCCTCTCAGACACTCTGCATCTCAGACACTCTGTCTCTCAGACACAATGTCTCTCATACTCTCTGCCTCTCAGACACTCTTTCTCTCAGACACTCTGTCTCTCAGACTCTCTGTCTCTCAGACACTCTGTTTCTCAGACACTCTGACTCTGTGACTCTCTGCCTGTCAGACACGCTGCCTCTCAGACACTCTGTCTCTCAGACAATCTGCCTCTCAGACACTCTGTCTCTCAGATACTCTGCCTCTCAGACCCTCTGTCTCTGAGACACTCTGTCTCTCATACAATCTGCCTCTCAGACACTCTGCCTCTCAGACACTCTGAATCTCAGACACTCTGTCTCTCAGACATTCTGTCGCTCAGACACTGCCTCTCAGAAAATCGTTCTCCCAGACACTCCCTCTCAGACACTCTGCCTCTCAGAAATTCTGTCACTCAGACACTGCCTCTAAGACACTCTGTCTCTCAGACACTCTGCCTCTCAGACAATTTGTCTCTCAGACACTCTGCCTCTCAGACACTCTGTCTCACTGCTTAACTGCCTCTCAGACACTCTGCCTGTCTGACACTCTGTCTCTCAGATTCTCTGCCTCTCAGACTCTCTGCCTCTCAGACTCTCTGCCTCTCAGACACTCTGTCTATCAGACACTGACTCTCCGACACGCTTTCTCTCAGACACTGTCTCTCAGACACTTCCTCTCAGACACTCTGTCTCTCAGACACTCTGCATCTCAGACACTGTCTCTCAGACATTCTGTCTCTCAGATACTCTGTCTCTCAGAAACTCTGCCTCTCAGACACTGCCTCTCAGACACTGCCTCTCAGACACTCTGCCTCTCAGACACTCTGCATCTCAGACACTCTGTCTCTCAGACACAATGTCTCTCATACTCTCTGCCTCACAGACACTCTTTCTCTCAGACACTCTGTCTCTCAGACTCTCTGTCTCTCAGACACTCTGTTTCTCAGACACTCTGACTCTGTGACTCTCTGCCTGTCAGACACGCTGCCTCTCAGACCCTCTGTCTCTGAGAAACTCTGTCTCTCATACAATCTGCCTCTCAGACACTCTGCCTCTCAGACACTCTGAATCTCAGACACTCTGTCTCTCAGACACTGCCTCTAAGACACTCTGTCTCTCAGACACTCTGCCTCTCAGACAATTTGTCTCTCAGACACTCTGCCTCTCAGACACTCTGTCTCACTGCTTAACTGCCTCTCAGACACTCTGCCTGTCTGACACTCTGTCTCTCAGATTCTCTGCCTCTCAGACTCTCTGCCTCTCAGACTCTCTGCCTCTCAGACACTCTGTCTATCAGACACTGACTCTCCGACACGCTTTCTCTCAGACACTGTCTCTCAGACACTTCCTCTCAGACACTCTGTCTCTCAGACACTCTGCATCTCAGACACTGTCTCTCAGACATTCTGTCTCTCAGATACTCTGTCTCTCAGAAACACTGCCTCTCAGACACTGCCTCTCAGACACTGCCTCTCAGACACTCTGCCTCTCAGACACTCTGCATCTCAGACACTCTGTCTCTCAGACACAATGTCTCTCATACTCTCTGCCTCTCAGACACTCTTTCTCTCAGACACTCAGTCTCTCAGACTCTCTGTCTCTCAGACACTCTGTTTCTCAGACACTCTGACTCTGTGACTCTCTGCCTGTCAGACACGCTGCCTCTCAGACACTCTGTCTCTCAGACAATCTGCCTCTCAGACACTCTGTCTCTCAGATACTCTGCCTCTCAGACCCTCTGTCTCTGAGACACTCTGTCTCTCATACAATCTGCCTCTCAGACACTCTGCCTCTCAGACACTCTGAATCTCAGACACTCTGTCTCTCAGACATTCTGTCGCTCAGACACTGCCTCTCAGAAAATCGTTCTCCCAGACACTCCCTCTCAGACACTCTGCCTCTCAGACATTCTGTCACTCAGACACTGCCTCTAAGACACAATGTCTCTCAGACACTCTGCCTCTCAGACACCGCTTCTCAGACACTGCCTCTCAGACACTCTGCCTCTCAGACACTCTGTCTCTCAGACACTGTCTCTCATATACTCTGCCTCTCAGACATTCTGTCACTCAGACACTGCCTCTCAGACACACTGTCTCTCAGACAATTTGCCTCTCAGACACTCTGTCTCTGAGACTCTCTGTCTCTCATACAATCTGCCTCTCAGACACTCTGCCTCTCAGATACTCTCTCTCTCAGAACCTCTGCCTCTCAGACACTGCCTCTCAGACACTGCTTCTCAGATACTCTGCCTCTCAGACACTCTGTCTCTCAGACACTCTGTCGCTCAGACACTCTGTCTCTCAGACACTGCATCTCAGACACTCTTTCTCTCAGACAATCTGCCTCTCAGACACTGCCTCTCAGACACTGCCTCTCAGAAACTCTGCCTCTCAGACACTCTGTCTCTCAGACACTCTGCCTCTCAGACACTCTGCCTCTCAGACACTCTGTCTCTCAGACAATCTGCCTTTCAGACCCTCTGTCTCTCAGACAATCTGTCGCTCAGATACTGCCTCTCAGACGCTCTTTCTTTCAAACTCTCTGCCTCTCAAACACTCTGTATGTCAGACACTCTGCCTCTCAGCCACTCTGCCTCTCAGACACTCTGACTCTCAGAAAATCTGCCTCTCACAGTCTCTGCCTCTCAGACTCCCTGACTTTCAGACACTCTGCCTCTCAGACACTATTTCTCTCATATACTCTGCCTCTCAGACAATCCGCCTCTCAGACACTCTTTCTCTCAGACACTCTGCCTCTCAGACACTCTGTCTCTCAGACACTCTGCCTCTCAGACAATTTGTCTCTCAGACACTCTCCCTCTCAGACACTCTGTCTCACTGCTTAACTGCCTCTCAGACACTCTGCCTGTCAGACACTCTGTCTCTCAGATTCTCTGCCTCTCAGACTCTCTGCCTCTCAGACTCTCTGCCTCTCAGACACTCGGTCTATCAGACACTGACTCTCCGACACGCTCTCTCTCAGACACTGTCTCTCAGACACTTCCTCTCAGACACTCTGTCTCTCAGACACTCTGCATCTCAGACACTGTCTCTCAGACATTCTGTCTCTCAGATACTCTGTCTCTCAGAAACTCTGCCTCTCAGACACTGCCTCTCAGACACTGCCTCTCAGACACTCTGCCTCTCAGACACTCTGCATCTCAGACACTCTGTCTCTCAGACAATCTGCCTCTCAGACACTCTGTCTCTCAGATACTCTGCCTCTCAGACCCTCTGTCTCTGAGACACTCTGTCTCTCATACAATCTGCCTCTCAGACACTCTGCCTCTCAGACACTCTGAATCTCAGACACTCTGTCTCTCAGACATTCTGTCGCTCAGACACTGCCTCTCAGAAAATCGTTCTCCCAGACACTCCCTCTCAGACACTCTGCCTCTCAGACATTCTGTCACTCAGACACTGCCTCTAAGACACTCTATCTCTCATACAATCTGCCTCTCAGACACTCTGCCTCTCAGATACTGTGTCTCTCAGAAACTCTGCCTCTCAGACACTGCCTCTCAGACACTGCTGCTCAGATACTCTGCCTCTCAGACACTCTGTCTCTCACACACTCTGTCGCTCAGACACTCTGTCTCTCAGACACTGCATCTCAGACACTCTTTCTCTCAAGCAATCTGCCTCTCAGACACTGCCTCTCAGAAACTTCCTCTCAGACACTCTGCCTCTCAGACACTCTGTCTCTCAGACACTCTGCCTCTCAGACACTCTGCCTCTCAGACACTCTGTCTCTCAGACACTGTCTCTCAGACACTCTGTCTCTCAGACAATCTGCCTCTCAGACCCTCTGTCTCTCAGACACTCAGTCGCTCTGATACTGCCTCTCAGACACTCTGTCTTTCAGACTCTCTGCCTCTCAAACACTCTGTATGTCATACACTCTGCATCTCAGCCACACTGCCTCTCAGACACTCTGACTCTCAGAAAATCTGCCTCTCACAGTCTCTGCCTCCCAGACTCACTGACTTCCAGACACTCTGCCTCTCAGACACTATTTCTCTCATACACTCTGCCTCTCAGTAATTCCGCCTCTAAGACACTCTTTCTCTCAGACACACTGCCTCTCAGACACTCTGTCTCTCAGACACTCTGCCTCTCAGACAATCTGTCTCTCAGACACTCTGCCTCTCAGACACTCTGTCTCACAGCCTCACTGCCTCTCAGACACTCTGCCTGTCAGACACTCTGTCTCTCAGATTCTCTGCCTCTCAGACTCTCTGCCTCTCAGACTCTCTGCCTCTCAGACACTCTGTCTATCAGACACTGACTCTCCGACAAGCTTTCTCTCAGACACTGTCTCTCAGACACTTCCTCCCAGACACTCTGTCTCTCAGACACTCTGTCCCTCAGACTCTCTGTCTCTCAGACACTCTGTTTCTCAGACACTCTGACTGTGACTCTCTGCCTCACAGACACGCTGCCTGTCAGACACTCTGTCTCTCAGACAATCTGCCTCTCAGACACTCTGCCTCTCAGATACTCTGTCTCTCAGAAACTCTGCCTCTCAGACACTTCCTCTCAGACACTTCCTCTCAGATACTCTGCCTCTCAGACACTCTGTCTCTCAGACACTCTGTCGCTCAGACACTCTGTCTCTCAGACACTGCATCTCAGACACTCTGTCTCTCAGACGCTCTGCCTCTCAGACACTGCCTCTCAGACACTGTCTCTCAGACACTCTGCCTCTTGACACTCTGTCCCTCAGACACTCTGCCTCTCAGACACTCTGTCTCTCAGACACTGTTTCTAAGACACTCTGCCTCTCAGATACTCTGCCTCTCAGACACTCTGTCTCTCAGACAATCTGCCTCTCAGAGCCTCTGTCTCTCAGACACTCAATCGCTCAGATACTGCCTCTCAGACATTCTGTCTTTCAGACTCTCTGCCTCTCAAACACTCTGTATGTCAGACACTCTGCCTCTCAGCCACTCTGCCTCTCAGACACTCTGACTCTCAGAAAATCTGCCTCTCACAGTCTCTGCCTCTCAGACTCCCTGACTTTCAGACACTCTGCCTCTCAGACACTATTTCTCTCATATACTCTGCCTCTCAGACAATCCGCCTATCAGACACTCTTTCTCTCAGACACTCTGCCTCTCAGACACTCTGTCTCTCAGACACTCTGCCTCTCAGACAATCTGTCTCTCAGACACTCTGCCTCTCAGACACTCTGTCTCACAGCCTCACTGCCTCTCAGACACTCTGCCTGTCAGACACTCTGTCTCTCAGATTCTCTGCCTCTCAGACTCTCTGCCTCTCAGACTCTCTGCCTCTCAGACACTCTGTCTATCAGACACTGACTCTCCGACATGCTTTCTCTCAGACACTGTCTCTCAGAAACTCTGTCTCTCAGATACTCTGTCTCTCAGAAACTCTGCCTCTCAGACACTGCCTCTCAGAGACTGCCTCTCAGACACTCTGCCTCTCAGACACTCTTTCTCTCAGACACTCTGTCTGTCAGACTCTCTGTCTCTCAGACACTCTGTTTCTCAGTCACTCTGACTCTGTGACTCTCTGCCTGTCAGACACGCTGCCTCTCAGACACTCTGTCTCTCAGACAATCTGCCTCTCAGACACTCTGTCTCTCAGATACTCTGCCTCTCAGACCCTGTGTCTCTGAGACACTCTGTCTCTCATACAATCTGCCTCTCAGACACTCTGCCACTCAGATACTCTATCTCTTAGAAACTCTGCCTCTCAGACACTGCCTCTCACACACTTCCTCTCAGATACTCGGCCTCTCAGACACTCTGTCTCTCAGACACTCTGTTGCTCAGACACTCTGTCTCTCAGACACTGCATCTCAGACCCTCTGTCTCTCATATACTCTGCCTCTCAGACAATCCGCCTCTCAGACACTCTGTCTCCCCGACACTCTGCCTCTCAGACACTCTGTCTCTCAGACACTGTCTCTCAGACACTTCCTCTCAGACAATCTGTCTCTCAGACACTCTGCCTCTCAGACAATCTGTCTCTCAGACACTCTGCCTCTCAGACACTCTGTCTCACAGCCTCACTGCCTCTCAGACACTCTGCCTGTCAGACACTCTGTCTCTCAGATTCTCTGCCTCTCAGACTCTCTGCCTCTCAGACTCTCTGCCTCTCAGACACTCTGTCTATCAGACACTGACTCTCCGACAAGCTTTCTCTCAGACACTGTCTCTCAGACACTTCCTCCCAGACACTCTGTCTCTCAGACACTCTGTCCCTCAGACTCTCTGTCTCTCAGACACTCTGTTTCTCAGACACTCTGACTGTGACTCTCTGCCTCACAGACACACTGCCTGTCAGACACTCTGTCTCTCAGACAATCTGCCTCTCAGACACTCTGCCTCTCAGATACTCTGTCTCTCAGAAACTCTGCCTCTCAGACACTTCCTCTCAGACACTTCCTCTCAGATACTCTGCCTCTCAGACACTCTGTCTCTCAGACACTCTGTCGCTCAGACACTCTGTCTCTCAGACACTGCATCTCAGACACTCTGTCTCTCAGACGCTCTGCCTTTCAGACACTGCCTCTCAGACACTGTCTCTCAGACACTCTGCCTCTTGACACTCTGTCCCTCAGACACTCTGCCTCTCAGACACTCTGTCTCTCAGACACTGTTTCTAAGACACTCTGCCTCTCAGATACTCTGCCTCTCAGACACTCTGTCTCTCAGACAATCTGCCTCTCAGAGCCTCTGTCTCTCAGACACTCAATCGCTCAGATACTGCCTCTCAGACATTCTGTCTTTCAGACTCTCTGCCTCTCAAACACTCTTTATGTCAGACACTCTGCCTCTCAGCCACTCTGCCTCTCAGACACTCTGACTCTCAGAAAATCTGCCTCTCACAGTCTCTGCCTCTCAGACTCCCTGACTTTCAGACACTCTGCCTCTCAGACACTATTTCTCTCATATACTCTGCCTCTCAAACAATCCGCCTATCAGACACTCTTTCTCTCAGACACTCTGCCTCTCAGACACTCTGTCTCTCAGACACTCTGCCTCTCAGACAATCTGTCTCTCAGACACTCTGCCTCTCAGACACTCTGTCTCACAGCCTCACTGCCTCTCAGACACTCTGCCTGTCAGACACTCTGTCTCTCAGATTCTCTGCCTCTCAGACTCTCTGCCTCTCAGACTCTCTGCCTCTCAGACACTCTGTCTATCAGACACTGACTCTCCGACATGCTTTCTCTCAGACACTGTCTCTCAGAAACTCTGTCTCTCAGATACTCTGTCTCTCAGAAACTCTGCCTCTCAGACACTGCCTCTCAGAGACTGCCTCTCAGACACTCTGCCTCTCAGACACTCTTTCTCTCAGACACTCTGTCTCTCAGGCTCTCTGTCTCTCAGACACTCTGTTTCTCAGTCACTCTGACTCTGTGACTCTCTGCCTGTCAGACACGCTGCCTCTCAGACACTCTGTCTCTCAGACAATCTGCCTCTCAGACACTCTGTCTCTCAGATACTCTGCCTCTCAGACCCTGTGTCTCTGAGACACTCTGTCTCTCATACAATCTGCCTCTCAGACACTCTGCCACTCAGATACTCTATCTCTCAGAAACTCTGCCTCTCAGACACTGCCTCTCACACACTTCCTCTCAGATACTCGGCCTCTCAGACACTCTGTCTCTCAGACACTCTGTTGCTCAGACACTCTGTCTCTCAGACACTGCATCTCAGACCCTCTGTCTCTCATATACTCTGCCTCTCAGACAATCCGCCTCTCAGACACTCTGTCTCCCCGACACTCTGCCTCTCAGACACTCTGTCTCTCAGACACTGTCTCTCAGACACTTCCTCTCAGACAATCTGTCTCTCAGACACTCTGCCTCTCATACACTCTGTCTCACTTCTTCACAGCCTCTCAGACACTCTGCCTGTCAGACACTCTGTCTCTCAGATTCTCTGCCTCTCAGACTCTCTGGCTCTCAGACTCTCTGCCTCTCAGACACTCTGTCTATCAGACTCTGCCTCTCAGACACGCTTTCTCTCAGACACTGTCTCTCATACACTCCCTCTCAGACACTCTGCCCCTCAGACATTTTGTCACTCAGACACTGCCTCTCAGACACTCTGTCTCTCAGACACTCTGCCTCTCAGACACTGCTTCTCAGACACTGCCTCTCAGACAATCTGCCTCTCAGACAATCTGTCTCTCAGACACTATCTCTCAGACACTCTGCCTCTCAGACACTCTGCCTCTCAGACACTCTGTCTCTCAGACAATCTGCCTCTCAGACACTCTGTCTCTCAGATAGTCTGCCTCTCAGACCCTCTGTCTCTCAGACACTCTGTCGCTCACACACACACTGCCTCGCAGACACTCTGTCTTTCAGACACTCTGTCTCTCAGACACTCTGCGTCTCAGACACTGCCTCTCAGACACTCTGCCTCTCAGAAGATCTGCATCTCAGACACTTTGTCTCTCATACATTCTGTCGCTCAGACACTGCCTCTCAGAAAATCGTTCTCCCTGACAATCCCTCTCAGACACTCTGCCTCTCAGACATTCTGTCACTCAGACACTGCCTCTCAGACACACTGTCTCTCAGACAATTTGCCTCTCAGACACTCTGTCTCTGAGACACTCTGTCTCTCATACAATCTGCCTCTCAGACACTCTGCCTCTCAGATACTCTCTCTCTCAGAACCTCTGCCTCTCAGACACTGCCTCTCAGACACTGCTTCTCAGATACTCTGCCTCTCAGACACTCTGTCTCTCAGACACTCTGTCGCTCAGACACTCTGTCTCTCAGACACTGCATCTCAGACACTCTTTCTCTCAGACAATCTGCCTCTCAGACACTGCCTCTCAGACACTGCCTCTCAGAAAATCTGCCTCTCAGACACTCTGTCTCTCAGACACTCTGCCTCTCAGACACTCTGCCTCTCAGACACTCTGTCTCTCAGACAATCTGTCTCTCTGAAAATCTGCCTCTCACAGTCTCTGCCTCTCAGACTCCCTGACTTTCAGACACTCTGCCTCTCAGACACTATTTCTCTCATATACTCTGCCTCTCAGACAATCCGCCTCTCAGATACTCCGTCTCTCAGACACTCTGCCTCTCAGACACTGTCTCTCAGACACTCTGCCTCTCAGTCAATCTGTCTCTCAGACACTCTGCCTCTCAGACACTCTTTCTCACAGATTCTCTGCCTCTCAGACTCTCTGCCTCTCAGACTCTCTGCCTCTCAGAAAATCTGTCTATCAGACACTGCCTCTCAGACACGCTGTCTCTCAGACACTGTCTCTCAGACACTTCCTCTCAGACACTCGGTCTCTCAGACACTCTGCGTCTCAGACACTGCCTCTCAGACACTCTGCCTCTCAGACACTCTGCCTCTCAGACACTCTGTCTCTCAGACACTCTGTCGCTCAGACACTCTGTCTCTCAGACACTGCATCTCAGACACTCTTTCTCTCAGACAATCTGCCTCTCAGACACTGCCTCTCAGACACTGCCTGTCAGACACTCTGCCACTCAGACACTCTGTCTCTCAGACACTCTGCCTCTCAGACACTCTGTCTCTCAGACACTGTCTCTCCGAAACTCTGCCTCTCAGACCCTCTGTTTCTGAGAAACTCTGTCTCTCATACAATCTGCCTCTCAGACACTCTGCCTCTCAGATACTCTGTCTCTCAGAAACTCTGCCTCTCAGACACTGCCTCTCAGACACTGCTTCTCAGATACTCTGCTTCTCAGACACTCTGTCTCTCAGACACTCTGTCGCTCTGACACTCTGTCTCTCAGACACTGCATTTCAGACTCTCTTTCTCTCAGACACTCTGCCTCTCAGACACTCTGTCTCTCAAACAATCTGCCTCTCAGACCCTCTGTCTCTCAGACACTCAGTCGCTCAGATACTGCCTCTCAGACAGTCTGTCTTTCAGACTCTCTGCCTCTCAGACAATCCGCCTCTCAGACACTCTTTCTATCAGACACTGCCCCTCAGACACGCTGTCTCTCAGACACTGTCTCTCAGACACTCTGCCTCTCAGACACTCTGTCTCTCAGAAGATCTGCCTCTCACAGTCTCTGCCTCTCAATCTCACTGACTTTCAGACACACTGCCTCTCATACACTATGTCTCTCATATACTCTGCCTCTCAGACAATCCGCCTCTCAGACACTCTGTCTCTCAGACACTCTGCCTCTAAGACACTCTGCCTCTCAGACACTCTGTCTCTCAGACACTCTGCCTCTCACACACTCTGCCTCTCAGACACTCTTTCTTTCAGACACTGCCCCTCAGACACGCTGTCTCTCAGACACTGTCTCTCAGACACTCTGCCTCTCAGACACTCTGTCTCTCAGACACTCTGTCTCTCAGACACTCTGCCTCTCAGACATTCGGCCTCTCAGACACTCTGTCTCTCAGACATTCTGTCGCTCAGACACTGCCTCTCAGAAAATCTCTCTCTCAGACATGGGCTCTCAGACACTCTGCCTCTCGGACATACTGTCACTCAGACACTGTCTCTCAGACACTTCCTCTCAGACACTCTGTCTCTCAGACACTGCCTCTCAGACACTCTGTCTCTCAGACACTCTGTCTCTCTGACACTGCCTCTCAGACACTCTGTCTCTCAGATACTCTGTCTCTCAGAAACTCTGCCTCTCAGACACTGCCTCTCAGACACTGCCTCTCAGACACTCTGCCTCTCAGACACTCTGTCTCTCAGACACTCTGTCTCTCAGACACAATGTCTCTCATACTCTCTGCCTCTCAGACACACTTTCTCTCAGACACTCTGTCTCTCAGACTCTCTGTCTCTCAGACTCTCTGTCTCTCAGACACTCTGTTTCTCAGACACTCTGACTCTGTGACTCTCTGCCTGTCAGACACGCTGCCTCTCAGACACTCTGTCTCTCAGACAATCTGCCTCTCAGACACTCTGTCTCTCAGTTACTCTGCCTCTCAGACCCTCTGTCTCTGAGACACTCTGTCTCTCATACAATCAGCCTTTCAGACACTCTGCCTCTCAGATACTCTGTCTCTTAGAAACTCTGCCTCTCAGCCACTGCCACTCACACACTTCCTCTCAGATACTCTGCCTCTCAGACACTCTGTCTCTCAGACACTCCGTCGCTCAGACACTCTGTCTCTCAGACACTCTGCCTCTCAGACACTCTGACTCTTATACATTGCCTCTCAGACACTCTGTCTCTCAGACACTCTGCCTCTCAGACACTCTGTCTCTCAGACACTGCCTCTCAGACACTCTGCCTCTCAGACTCTCTGCCTCTCAGACTCTCTGCCTCTCAGATATTCTGTCTATCAGACACTGCCTCTCAGACACTCTTTCTATCAGACACTGCCCCTCAGACACGCTGTCTCTCAGACACTGTCTCTCAGACACTCTGCCTCTCAGACACTCTGTCTCTCAGACACTCTGTCTCTCAGACACTCTGCCTCTCAGACATTCTGCCTCTCAGACACTCTGTCTCTCAGACATTCTGTCGCTCAGACACTGCCTCTCAGAAAATCTCTCTCTCAGACATGGGCTCTCAGACACTCTGCCTCTCGGACATACTGTCACTCAGACACTGTCTCTCAGACACTTCCTCTCAGACACTCTGTCTCTCAGACACTGCCTCTCAGACACTCTGTCTCTCAGACACTCTGTCTCTCTGACACTGCCTCTCAGACACTCTGTCTCTCAGATACTCTGTCTCTCAGAAACTCTGCCTCTCAGACACTGCCTCTCAGACACTGCCTCTCAGACACTCTGCCTCTCAGACACTCTGTCTCTCAGACACTCTGTCTCTCAGACACAATGTCTCTCATACTCTCTGCCTCTCAGACACACTTTCTCTCAGACACTCTGTCTCTCAGACTCTCTGTCTCTCAGACTCTCTGTCTCTCAGACACTCTGTTTCTCAGACACTCTGACTCTGTGACTCTCTGCCTGTCAGACACGCTGCCTCTCAGACACTCTGTCTCTCAGACAATCTGCCTCTCAGACACTCTGTCTCTCAGTTACTCTGCCTCTCAGACCCTCTGTCTCTGAGACACTCTGTCTCTCATACAATCAGCCTTTCAGACACTCTGCCTCTCAGATACTCTGTCTCTTAGAAACTCTGCCTCTCAGACACTGCCACTCACACACTTCCTCTCAGATACTCTGCCTCTCAGACACTCTGTCTCTCAGACACTCCGTCGCTCAGACACTCTGTCTCTCAGACACTCTGCCTCTCAGACACTCTGACTCTTATACATTGCCTCTCAGACACTCTGTCTCTCAGACACTCTGCCTCTCAGACACTCTGTCTCTCAGACACTGCCTCTCAGACACTCTGCCTCTCAGACTCTCTGCCTCTCAGACTCTCTGCCTCTCAGATATTCTGTCTATCAGACACTGCCTCTCAGACATGCTTTCTCTCAGACACTGTCTCTCAGACACTTCCTCTCAGACTCTCTGTCTCTCAGACACTCTGTTTCTCAGACACTCTGACTCTGTGACTCTCTGCCTCACAGACACGCTGCCTGTCAGACACTCTGTCTCTCAGACAATCTGCCTTTCAGATACTCTGCCTCTCAGACACTCTGTCTCTCAGACACTCTGTCGCTCAGACACTCTGTCTCTCAGACACTGCATCTCAGACACTCTGTCTCTCAGACAGTCTGCCTCTCAGACACTCTGTCTCTCACACACTCTGCCTCTCAGACACTCTGTCTCTCAGACATTGTCTCTCAGACACTCTGTCTCTCAGACACTCTGCCTCTCAGACGCTCTGTCTCTCAGACAATCTGCCTCTCAGACCCTCTGTCTCTCAGACACTCAGTCGCTCAGATACTGCCTCTCAGACACTCTGTCTTTCAGACTCTCAGCCTCTCAAACACTCTGTATGTCAGACACTCTGCCTCTTAGTCACTCTGCCTCTCAGACACTCTGACTCTCAGAAAATCTGCCTCTCACAGTCTCTGCCTCTCAGACTGTATGCCTCTCAGACACTCTGTCTATCAGACACTGACCCTCCGACACGCTTTCTCTCAGACACTGTCTCTCAGACACTTCCTCTCAGACAATCTGTCTCTCAGACACTCTGCATCTCAGACACTGCCTGTCAGACACACTGTCTCTCAGATACTCTGTCTCTCAGAAACTCTGCCTCTCAGACACTGCATCTCAGACACTGCCTCTCAGACACTCTGCCTCTCAGACACTCTGTCTGTCAGACACTCTGTTTCTCAGACACTCTGAATCTGTGACTCTCTGCCTGTCAGACACGCTGCCTCTCAGACACTCTGTCTCTCAGACTATCTGCCTCTCAGACACTCTGTCTCTCAGATACTCTGCCACTCAGACCCTCTGTCTCTGAGACACTCTGTCTCTCATACAAGCTGCCTCTCAGGCACTCTGCCTCTCAGATACTCTGTCTCTTAGAAACTCTGCCTCTCAGACACTCTGTCTCTCAGACACTGTCTCTCAGACACTCATCCTCTCAGACACTCTGTCTCTCAGACAATCTGCCTCTCAGACCCTCTGTCTCTCAGACACTCAGTCGCCCAGGTACTGCCTCTCAGACACTCTGTCTTTCAGACTCTCTGCCTCTCAAACACTCTGTATGTCAGACACTCTGCCTCTCAGCCACTCTGCCTCTCAGACACTCTGTCTGTCAGAAAATCTGCCTTTCACAGTCTCTGCCTCTCAGACTCCCTGACTTTCAGACACTCTGCCTCTCAGACATTATTTCTCTCATATACTCTGCCTCTCAGACAATCCGCCTCTAAGACACTCTGTCTCCCAGACACTCTGCCTCTCAGACACTCTGTCTCTCAGACACTCTGCCTCTCAGACAATCTGTCTCTCAGACACTCTGCCTCTCAGACACTCTGTCTCACAGCCTCACTGCCTCTCAGACACTCTGCCTGTCAGACACTCTGTCTCTCAGATTCTCTGCCTCTCAGACTTCTGCCTCTCAGACTCTATGCCTCTCAGACACTCTGTCTATCAGACTCTGCCTCTCAGACACGCTTTCTCTCAGACACTTTCTCTCAGACACTTCCTCTCAGATACTCTGTCTCTCAGACACTCTGCATCTCAGACACTGCATCTCAGACAGTCTGCCTCTCAGACACTCTGCATCTAAGACAATCTGTCTCTCAGACATTCTGTCGCTCAGACACTGCCTCTCAGAAATTCGTTCTCCCAGACACTGCCTCTCAGACACTCTGCATCTCAGACATTCTGTCACTCAGACACTGCCTCTTAGACACTCTGTCTCTCAGACACTCTGCCTCTCAGACACTGCTTCTCAGACACTGCCTCTCAGACACTCTGCCTCTCAGACACTCTGTCTCTCAGACACTGTCTCTCAGACACTATGCCTCTCAGACACTCTGCCTCTCGGACACTCTGTCTCTCAGACAATCTGCCTCTCAGACAATCTGTCTCTCAGATAGTCTGCCTCTCAGACCCTCTGTCTCTCAGAGACTCTGTCGCTCACACACTGCCTCACAGACAGTCTGTCTTTCAGACACTCTGTCTCTCAGACACTCTGCGTCTCAGACACTGCCTCTCAGACACTCTGCCTCTCAGACACTCTGCATCTCAGACACTCTGTCTCTCAGACATTCTGTCGCTCAGACACTGCCTCTCAGAAAATCGTTCTCCCAGACAATCCCTCTCAGACACTCTGCCTCTCAGACATTCTGTCACTCAGTCACTGCCTCTCAGACACTCTGTCTCTCAGACACTCTGTCTCTCAGACACTGTCTCTCAGACACTCTGCCTCTCAGACACTCTGCCTCTCAGACACTCTGTCTCTCACACAATATGCCTCTCAGACCCTCTGTCTTTCAGACACTCAGTCGCTCAGAAACTGCCTCTCAGACACTCTGTCTTTCAGACTCTCTGCCTCTCAGACACTCTCTATGTCAGACATTCTGCCACTCAGCCATTCTGCCTCTCAGTCACTCTGTCTCTCAGAAAATCTTCCTCTCACAGTCTCTGCCTCTCAGACTCACTGACTTTCAGACACTCTGCCTCTCAGACACAATGTCTCTCATATACTCTGCCTTTCAGACATCCGCCTCTCAGACACTCTGTCTCTCAGACACTCTGCCTCTCAGACACTCTGTCTCTCTGACACTCTGCCTCTCAGACACTCTGCCTGTCAGACACTCTTTATATCAGACACTGCCTCTCAGACACGCTGACTCTCAGACACTGTCTCTCAGAAACTCTGCCTCTCAGACACTGCCTCTCAGACAGTTCCTCTCAGATACTCTGCCTCTCAGACACTCTGTCTCTCAGACACTCTGTCGCTCAGACACTCTGTCTCTCAGACACTGCATCTCAGACACTCTGTCTATCAGACACTGCATCTCAGACACTGTCTCTCAGACACTCTGCCTCTCAGACACTCTGTCTCTCAGACACTCTGCCTCTCACACACTCTGTCTCTCAGACACTGTCTCTCAGACACTCTGCCTCTCAGACACTCTGCCTCTCAGACGCTCTGTCTCTCAGACAATCTGCCTCTCAGACCCTCTGTCTCTCAGACACTCAGTCGCTCAGATACTGCTTCTCAGACACTCTGTCTTTCAAACTCTCTGCCTCTCAAACACTCTGTATGTCAGACACTCTGCCTCTCAGCCACACTGCCTCTCAGACAATCTGTCTCTCAGAAAATCTGCCTCTGACAGTCTGTGCCTCTCAGACTCCCTGACTTTCAGACATCTGCCTCTCAGACACTATTTCTCTCATATTCTCTGCCTCTCAATCAATCCGCCTCTCACTCTGTCTCTCAGACACACTGCCTCTCAGACACTCTGTCCCTCAGACACTCTGCCTCTCAGACAATCTGTCTCTCAGACACTCTGCCTCTCAGACACTCTCTCTCACAGCCTCACTGCCTCTCAGACACTCTGCCTGTCAGACACTCTGTCTCTCAGACACTCTGCGTCTCAGACACTGCCTCTTAGACACTCTGCCTCTCAGACACTCTGCATCTCAGACACTATGTCTCTCAGACATTCTGTCGCTCAGACACTGCCTCTCAGAAAATCGTTCTCCCAGACAATCCCTCTCAGACAGTCTGTCTCTCAGAGACAATGTCTCTCAGACTCTCTGCCTCTCAGACACTCTGTCTCTCAGACACTCTGTCTCTCAGACTCTCTGTCTCTCAGACACTCTGTTTCTCAGACACACTGACTCTGTGACTCTCTGCCTCTCAGACAAGCTGCCTCTCAGACACTCTTTCTCTCAGTCAATCTTCTTCTCAGACACTCTGTCTCTGAGACACTCTGTCTCTCATGCAATCTGCCTCTCAGACACTCTGTCTCTCAGACACTCTGTCTCTCAGACACTGTCTCTCAGACACTCTGTCTTTCAGACACTCAGTCGCTCAGAAACTGCCTCTCTGACACTCTGTCTTTCAGACTCTCTGCCTCTCAGACACTCTCTATGTCAGACACTCTGCCTTCAGCCACTCTGCCTCTCAGTCACTCTGTCTCTCAGAAAATCTGCCTCTCACAGTCTCTGCCTCTCAGACTCACTGACTTTCAGACACTCTGCCTCTCAGACACTATGTCTCTCATATACTCTGCCTCTCAGACAATCCGCCTCTCAGACACTCTGTCTCTCAGACACTCTGCCTCTCAGACACTCTGTCTCTCAGACACTCTGCCTCTCAGACACTCTGCCTCTCAGACACTCTTTCTATCAGACACTGCCTCTCAGACACGCTGTCTCTCAGACACTGTCTCTCAGACACTGCCTCTCAGACACTCTGTCTCTCAGACACTGCCTCTCAGAGACTCTGCCTCTCAGACACTCTGCCTCTCAGACACTCTGCCTCTCAGACACTCTGTCTCTCAGACACTCTGCCTCTCAGACACTCTGCCTCTCAGACACTCTTTCTATCAGACACTGCCTCTCAGACACGCTGTCTCTCAGACACTGTCTCTCAGACACTGCCTCTCAGACACTCTGTCTCTCAGACACTGCCTCTCAGAGACTCTGCCTCTCAGACACTCTGCCTCTCAGACACTCTGTCTCTCAGACATTCTGTCGCTCAGACACTGCCTCTCAGAAAATCTCTCTCTCAGACACTGCCTCTCAGAAACTCTGCCTCTCAGACACTCGGCCTCTCAGACACTCTGTCTCTCAGAAACTCTGCCTCTCAGACACTGCCTCTCAGACACTTCCCATCAGATACTCTGCCTCTCAGACACTCTGTCTCTCAGACACTCTGTTGGTCAGACACTCTGTCTCTCAGACACTCTGCCTCTCACACACTCTGTCTCTCAGACACTGTGTCTCAGACACTCTGCCTCTCAGACACTCTGTCTCTCAGACACTCAGTCGCTCTGATACTGCTTCTCAGACACTCTGTCTTTCAAACTCTCTGCCTCTCAAACACTCTGTATGTCAGACACTCTGCCTCTCAGACACTCTGCCTCTCAGCCACTCTGCCTCTCAGACAATCTGTCTCTCAGAAAATCTGCCTCTCACAGTCTCTGCCTCTCCGACTTCCTGACTTTCAGACATCTGCCTCTCAGACACTATTTCTCCCAATTACTCTGCCTCTCAAACTATCCGCCTCTCACTCTGTCTCTCATACACACTGCCTCTCAGACACTCTGTCCCTCAGACACTCCTCCTCTCAGACAATCTGTCTCTCAGACACTCTGCCTCTCAGACACTCTGTCTCACAGCCTCACTGCCTCTCAGACACTCTGCCTGTCAGACACTCTGTCTCTCAGATTCTCTGCCTCTCAGACTCTCTGCCTCTCAGACTCTCTGCCTCTCAGACACTCTGTCTATCAGACATTGCCTCTCAGACACGCTGTCTCTCAGACACTGTCTCTCAGACACACTGTCTCTCAGACAATCTGTCTTTCAGACTCTCTGCCTCTCAGACAATCTGCCTCTCAGACTGTCTGCATCTCAGATACTCTGTCTCTCAGACACTCTCCCTCTCAGACACTCTGTCTCTCAGACACTCTGTCTCTCAGACACTCTGCCTCTCAGACAATCTGTCTCTCAGACACTCTGCCTCTCAGACACTCTGTCTCACAGCTTCACTGCCTCTCAGGCACTCTGCCTGTCAGACACTATTTCTCTCAGATTCTCTGCCTCTCAGACACTTTGCCTCTCAGACACTCTGCCTCTCAGACACTCTGTCTATCAGACACTGCCTCTCAGACACGCTGTCTCTCAGACACTGTCTCTCAGACACTTCCTCTCAGACACTCTGTCTCTCAGACACTCTGCGTCTCAGACACTGTGTCTCAGACATTCTGCCTCTCAGACACTCTGCATATCAGACACGCTGTCTCTCAGACACTCTGCGTCTCAGACACTGCCTCTTAGACACTCTGCCTCTCAGACACTCTGCATCTCAGACACTCTGTCTCTCAGACATTCTGTCGCTCAGACACTGCCTCTCAGAAAATCGTTCTCCCAGACAATCCCTCTCAGACACTCTGCCTCTCAGACATTCTGTCACTCAAACACTGCCTCTCAGACACTGCCTCTCAGAAACTCTGCCTCTCAGACACTCTGTCTCTCAGACACTCTGTCTCTCAGACTCACTGTCTCTCAGACACTCTGTTTCTCAGACACACTGACTCTGTGACTCTCTGCCTCTCAGGCAAGCTGCCTCTCAGACACTCTGTCTCTCTGTCAATATGCCTCTCAAACGCTCTGTCTCTGAGACACTCTGTTTCTCAAACAATCTGCCTCTAAGACCCTCTGTCTGTCAGACACTCTGCCTCTCAGACACTCTGTCTCTCAGACACTCTGTCTCTCAGACACTGTCTCTCAGACACTCTGCCTCTCAGACACTCTGTCTCACAGCCTCACTGCCTCTCAGGCAGTCTGCCTGTCAGACACTCTTTCTCTCATATTCTCTGCCTCTCAGACTCTTTGCCTCTCAGACACTCTGCCTCTCAGACACTCTGTCTATCAGACACTGCCTCTCAGACACGCTGTCTCTCAGACACTGTCTCTCAGACACTTCCTCTCAGACACTCTGTCTCTCAGACACTCTGCGTCTCAGACACTGCGTCTCAGACACTCTGCCTCTCAGACACTCTGCATCTCAGACACGCTGTCTCTCAGACACTCTGCGTCTCAGACAATGCCTCTTAGACACTCTGCCTCTCAGACACTCTGCATCTCAGACACTCTGTCTCTCAGACATTCTGTCGCTCAGACACTGCCTCTCAGAAAATCGTTCTCCCAGACAATCCCTCTCAGACACTCTGCCTCTCAGACACTCTGTCACTCAGACACTGCCTCTCAGACACTGCCTCTCAGACACTCTGCCTCTCAGACACTCTGTCTCTAAGACACTCTGTCTCTCAGACTCTCTGTCTCTCAGACACTCTGTTTCTCAGACACACTGACTCTGTGACTCACTGCCTCTCAGACAAGCTGCCTCTCAGACACTCTGTCTCTCAGTCAATCTGCCTCTCAGACATTCTGTCTCTGAGACACTCTGTTTCTCAAAGAATCTGCCTCTCAGACACTCTGTCTCTCAGACACTCTGCCTCTCAGACACTCTGTCTCTCAGACACTGTCTCTCAGACACTCTGCCTCTCAGACACTCGGCCTCTCAGACACTCTGTCTCTCACACAATCTGCCTCTCAGACCCTCTGTCTTTCAGACACTCAGTCGCTCAGAAACTGCCTCTCAGACACTCTGTTTTTTAGACTCTCTGCCTCTCAGACACTCTCTATGTCAGACAGCTGCCTCTCAGCCACTCTGCCTCTCAGTCACTCAGCGTCTCAGACACTGCGTCTCAGACACTCTGCCTCTCAGACACTCTGCATCTCAGACACGCTGTCTCTCAGACACTCTGCATCTCAGACACTGCCTCTTAGACACTCTGCCTCTCAGACACTCTGCATCTCAGACACTCTGTCTCTCAGACATTCTGTCGCTCAGACACTGCCTCTCAGAAAATCGTTCTCCCAGACAATCCCTCTCAGACAGTCTGTCTCTCAGAGACAATGTCTCTCAGACTCTCTGCCTCTCAGACACTCTGTCTCCCAGACACTCTGTCTCTCAGACTCTCTGTCTCTCAGACACTCAGTCGCTCTGATACTGCTTCTCAGACACTCTGTCTTTCAAACTCTCTGCCTCTCAAACACTCTGTATGTCAGACACTCTGCCTCTCAGACACTCTGCCTCTCAGCCACTCTGCCTCTCAGACAATCTGTCTCTCAGAAAATCTGCCTCTCACAGTCTCTGCCTCTCAGACTTCCTGACTTTCAGACATCTGCCTCTCAGACACTATTTCTCCCAATTACTCTGCCTCTCAAACAATCCGCCTCTCACTCTGTCTCTCAGACACACTGCCTCTCAGACACTCTGTCCCTCAGACACTCCTCCTCTCAGACAATCTGTCTCTCAGACACTCTGCCTCTCAGACACTCTGTCTCACAGCCTCACTGCCTCTCAGACACTCTGCCTGTCAGACACTCTGTCTCTCAGATTCTCTGCCTCTCAGACTCTCTGCCTCTCAGACTCTCTGCCTCTCAGACACTCTGTCTATCAGACACTGCCTCTCAGACACGCTGTCTCTCAGACACTGTCTCTCAGACACTTCCTCTCAGACACTCTGCATCTCAGACACAGCCTCTCAGACACTCTGTCTCTCAGACACTGCCTCTCAGACACTCTGTCTCTCAGGCACTCTGCCTCTCAGACACTGCCTCTCGGATACTCTGTCTCTCAGTCACAGCCTCTCAGGCACTCTGCCTCTCAGACACTCTGTCTCTCAGACACTCTTCCTCTCAGAAGCTCTGCCTCTGAGACACTCTGTCTTTCAGACTCTCGGCCTCGCAGACTCTCTTTCTTTCAGACACTGCCTCTCAGACAGTTTGTCTCTCAGACACTCTGCCTCTCAAACACTGCCTCTCAGACACTCTGTCTTTCTGAAACACTGCCTCTCAGATTCTCTCCCTCTCAGACTCTCTGCCTCTCAGACATTCTGCCTCTCAGAATCTCTATCTCTCACACTCTCTGCCTCTCAGACACTCTGCCTCTCAGACACTCTGCCTCTCAGACACTCTGACTCTCAGACACTCTGTCTCTCAGACACTATGTGCATCAGACACTCTGTCGCTCAGACACTGCCTCTCAGACACTCTGTCTTTCAGACACTCTGCCTCTCTGACACTCTGTCTCTCAGACACTCTGCCTCTCAGAGACAGTGTATCTCAGACACTCTGTCTCTCAGAATCTCTGTCACTCAGACTCTCTGCCTCTCAGACACTCTGTCTTTCAGACACTCTGCCTCTCATACACTCTGTCTCTCAGACACTCTGCCTCTCAGACAATCGGACTCTCAGACACTCTGCCTCTCAGACTCTCTGCCTCACAGACTCTCTGCCTCTCAGACACTGCCTCTCAGACACTCTGTCTCTAAGACAATCTGTCTCTCAGACACTCCCTCTCAGACACTCTGTCACTCAGACACTCTGCCTCTCAGACATTGCCTCTCAGACACTCTGTCTCTCAGACACTCTGTCTCTCAGACACTCTGCCTCTCAGACACTCTGTCTCTCAGACACTGCCTCTCAGACACTCTGCCTCTCAGACACTCTGCCTCTCAGACACTCTGTCTCTCAGAAACTCTGCCTCTCAGACACTGCCTCTCAGACATTTCCTCTCAGATACTCTGCCTCTCAGACACTCTGTCTCTCAGACACTCTGTCGTTCAGACCCTCTGTCTCTCAGACACTGCATCTCAGACACTCTGTCTATCAGACACTGCCTCTCAGAAACTGTCTCTCAGACACTCTGCCTCTCAGACAGTCTGTCTCTCAGACACTCTGCCTCTCACACACTCTGTCTCTCAGACACTGTCTCTCAGACACTCTGCCTCTCAGACACTCTGCCTCTCAGACACTCTGTCTCTCAGACAATCTGCCTCTCAGACCCTCTGTCTCTCAGACACTCTGTCGCTCAGATACTGCTTCTCAGACACTCTGTCTTTCAAACTCTCTGCCTCTCAAACACTCTGTATGTCAGACACTCTGCCTCTCAGCCACTCTGCCTCTCAGACAATCTGTCTCTCAGAAGATCTGCCTCTCACAGTCTCTGCCTCTCAGACTCCCTGACTTTCAGACATCTGCCTCTCAGACACTATTTCTCTCATATACTCTGCCTCTCAAACAATCCACCTCTCAGACACTCTGTCGCTTAGACACACTGCCTCTCAGACACTCTGTCTCTCATACAATCTGCCTCTCAGACACTCTGCCTCTCAGATACTCTGTCTCTTAGAAACTCTGCCTCTCAGACACTGCCTCTCACACACTTCCTCTCAGATACTCTGCCTCTCAGACACTTTGTCTCTCAGACACTCTGTCTCTCAGACACTCTGTCGCTCAGACACTCTGTCGCTCAGACACTCTGTCTCTCAGACACTGCATCTCTGACACTCTGTCTCTCAGACACTCTGCCTCTCAGACACTGCCTCTCAGACACGGTCTCTCAGACACTCTGCCTCTCAGACACTCTGTCTCTCAGACACTCTGCCTCTCAGACACTCTGTCTCTCAGACACTTTCTCTCAGACACTCTGTCTCTCAGACACTGAGTCGCTGACATACTGCCTCTCAGACACTCTGTCTTTCAGACTCTCTGCCTCTCAAACATTCTGTATGTGAGACACTCTGCCTCTCAGCCACTCTGCCTCTCAGACACACTGTTTCTCTGAAAATCTGCCTCTCACAGTCTCTGCCTCTCAGACTCCCTGACTTTCAGACACTCTGCCTCTCAGACACTATTTCTCTCATATACTCTGCCTCTCAGACAATCCGCCTCTCAGACACTCTGTCTCTCAGACACTCTGCCTCTCAGACACTGTCTCTTAGACACTCTGCCTCTCAGACAATCTGTCTCTCAGACACTCTGCCTCTCAGACACTCTGTCTCACAGCCTCACTGCCTCTCAGGCACTCTGCCTGTCAGACACTCTTTCTCTCCGATTCTCTGCCTCTCAGACTCTTAGCCTCTCAGACACTCTGCTTCTCAGACACTGCCTCTCACACACTTCCTCTCAGATAAGCTGCCTCTCAGACATTTTGTCTCTCAGACACTCTGTCTCTCAGACACTCTGCCTCTCAGACACTCTGTCTATCAGACACTCTGCCTCTCAGACACTCTGTCTCTCAGACACTGTCTCTCAGACACTCTGTCTCTCAGACACTCAGTTGCTCAGATACTGCCTCTCAGACACTCTGTCTTTCAGACTCTCTGCCTCTCAAACACTCTGTATGTCAGACACTCTGCCTCTCAGACACTGTCTCTCAGACACTCTGTCTCTCAGACACTCAGTCGCTCACATACTGCCTCTCAGAAACTCTGTCTTTCAGACTCTCTGCCTCTCAAACAATCTATATGTCAGACACTCTGCCTCTCAGCCACTCTGCCTCTCAGACACACTGTCTCTCTGAAAATCTGCCTCTCACAGTCTCTGCCTCTCTGACTCCCTGACTTTCAGACACTCTGCCTCTCAGACACTATTTCTCTCATATACTCTGCCTCTCAGACAATCCGCCTCTCAGACACTCTGTCTCTCAGACACTCTGCCTCTCAGACACTGTCTCTCAGAAACTCTGCCTCTCAGACAATCTGTCTCTCAGACACTCTGCCTCTCAGACACTGCCTCTCAGACACTCTGTCACTCCGACACTCTGCCTCTCAGACATGGCCTCTCAGACACTCTGTCTCTCAGACACTCTGTCTCTCAGACACTCTGCCTCTCAGACACTCTTTCTCTCAGACACTGCCTCTCAGACACTCTGCCTCTCAGACACTCTGCCTCTCAGACACTCTGTCTCTCAGAAACTCTGCCTCTCAGACACTGCCTCTCAGACAATTCCTCTCAGATACTCTGCCTCTCAGACACTCTGTCGTTCAGACACTCTGTCTCTCAGACACTGCATCTCAGACACTCTGTCTATCAGACACTGCCTCTCAGAAACTGTCTCTCAGACACTCTGCCTCTCAGACAGTCTGTCTCTCAGACACTCTGCCTCTCACACACTCTGTCTCTCAGACACTTTGTCTCAGACACTCTGCCTCTCAGACACTCTGCCTCTCAGACACTCTGTCTCTCAGACAATCTGCCTCTCAGACCCTCTGTCTCTCAGATACTGCTTCTCAGACACTCTGTCTGTCAAACTCTCTGCCTCTCAAACATTCTGTATGTCAGACACTCTGCCTCTCAGCCACTCTGCCTCTCAGACAATCTGTCTCTCAGAAGATCTGCCTCTCACAATCTCTGCCTCTCAGACTCCCTGACTTTCAGACATCTGCCTCTCAGACACTATTTCTCTCATATACTCTGCCTCTCAAACAATCCACCTCTCAGACACTCTGTCGCTTAGACACACTGCCTCTCAGACACTCTGCCTCTCAGACACTCTGTCTCTCAGCCAATCTGCCTCTCAGACCCTCTGTCTCTCAGACACTCTGCCTCTCAGACACTATTTCTCTCATATACACTGCCTCTCAGACAATCCGCCTCTCAGACACTCTGTCTCTCAGACACTCTGCCTCTCAGACACTGTCTCTCAGACACTCTGCCTCTCAGACAATCTGTCTCTCAGACACTCTGCCTCTCAGACACTCTGTCTCACAGCCTCACTGCCTCTCAGGCACTCTGCCTGTCAGACACTCTTTCTCTCAGATTCTCTGCCTCTCAGACTCTTTGCCTCTCAGACACTCTGCCTCTCAGACACTCTGTCTATCAGACACTGCCTCTCAGACACGCTGTCTCTCAGACACTGTCTCTCAGACACTTCCTCTCAGACACTCTGTCTCTCAGACACTCTGCATCTCAGACACTGCGTCTCAGACACTCTGCCTCTCAGACACTCTGCATCTCAGACACGCTGTCTCTCAGACACTCTGCGTCTCAGACACTGCCTCTTAGACACTCTGCCTCTCAGACACTCTGCATCTCAGACACTCTGTCTCTCAGACATTCTGTCGCTCAGACACTGCCTCTCAGAAAATCGTTCTCCCGGACAATCCTTCTCAGACACTCTGTCTCTCAGACACAATGTCTCTCAGACTCTCTGCCTCTCAGACACTCTGTCTCTCAGACATTCTGTCGCTCAGACACTGCCTCTCAGAAATTCGTTCTCCCAGACAATCCCTCTCAGACAATCTGTCCCTCAGACACAATGTCTCTCAGACTCTCTGTCTCTCAGAGACACTGTTTCTCAGACACACTGACTCTGTGACTCTCTGCCTCTCAGACAAGCTGCCTCTCAAACAATCTGTCTCTCAGTCAATCTGCCACTCAGACACTCTGCCTCTCAGACACTCTGCCTCTCAGACACTCTGCCTCTCAGACACTCTGCCTCTCAGACACTCTGTCTCTCAGACACTATGTGTCTCAGACACTCTGTCGCTCAGACACTCTGCCTCTCTGAGACAGTGTATCTCAGACACTCTGTCTCTCAGACTCTCTGTCACTCAGACTCTCTGCCTCTCAGACACTCTGTCTTTCAGACACTCTGCCTCTCAGACACTCTGTCTCTCAGACACTCTGCCTCTCAGACACTCGGCCTCTCAGACACTCTGTCTCTCAGAAACTCTGCCTCTCAGACACTGCCTCTCAGACACTTCCCATCAGATACTCTGCCTCTCAGACACTCTGTCTCTCAGACACTCTGTTGGTCAGACACTCTGTCTCTCAGACACTCTGCCTCTCACACACTCTGTCTCTCAGACACTGTGTCTCAGACACTCTGCCTCTCAGACACTCTGTCTCTCAGACACTCAGTCGCTCTGATACTGCTTCTCAGACACTCTGTCTTTCAAACTCTCTGCCTCTCAAACACTCTGTATGTCAGACACTCTGCCTCTCAGACACTCTGCCTCTCAGCCACTCTGCCTCTCAGACAATCTGTCTCTCAGAAAATCTGCCTCTCACAGTCTCTGCCTCTCCGACTTCCTGACTTTCAGACATCTGCCTCTCAGACACTATTTCTCCCAATTACTCTGCCTCTCAAACTATCCGCCTCTCACTCTGTCTCTCATACACACTGCCTCTCAGACACTCTGTCCCTCAGACACTCCTCCTCTCAGACAATCTGTCTCTCAGACACTCTGCCTCTCAGACACTCTGTCTCACAGCCTCACTGCCTCTCAGACACTCTGCCTGTCAGACACTCTGTCTCTCAGATTCTCTGCCTCTCAGACTCTCTGCCTCTCAGACTCTCTGCCTCTCAGACACTCTGTCTATCAGACATTGCCTCTCAGACACGCTGTCTCTCAGACACTGTCTCTCAGACACACTGTCTCTCAGACAATCTGTCTTTCAGACTCTCTGCCTCTCAGACAATCTGCCTCTCAGACTGTCTGCATCTCAGATACTCTGTCTCTCAGACACTCTCCCTCTCAGACACTCTGTCTCTCAGACACTCTGTCTCTCAGACACTCTGCCTCTCAGACAATCTGTCTCTCAGACACTCTGCCTCTCAGACACTCTGTCTCACAGCTTCACTGCCTCTCAGGCACTCTGCCTGTCAGACACTATTTCTCTCAGATTCTCTGCCTCTCAGACACTTTGCCTCTCAGACACTCTGCCTCTCAGACACTCTGTCTATCAGACACTGCCTCTCAGACACGCTGTCTCTCAGACACTGTCTCTCAGACACTTCCTCTCAGACACTCTGTCTCTCAGACACTCTGCGTCTCAGACACTGTGTCTCAGACATTCTGCCTCTCAGACACTCTGCATATCAGACACGCTGTCTCTCAGACACTCTGCGTCTCAGACACTGCCTCTTAGACACTCTGCCTCTCAGACACTCTGCATCTCAGACACTCTGTCTCTCAGACATTCTGTCGCTCAGACACTGCCTCTCAGAAAATCGTTCTCCCAGACAATCCCTCTCAGACACTCTGCCTCTCAGACATTCTGTCACTCAAACACTGCCTCTCAGACACTGCCTCTCAGAAACTCTGCCTCTCAGACACTCTGTCTCTCAGACACTCTGTCTCTCAGACTCACTGTCTCTCAGACACTCTGTTTCTCAGACACACTGACTCTGTGACTCTCTGCCTCTCAGGCAAGCTGCCTCTCAGACACTCTGTCTCTCTGTCAATATGCCTCTCAAACGCTCTGTCTCTGAGACACTCTGTTTCTCAAACAATCTGCCTCTAAGACCCTCTGTCTGTCAGACACTCTGCCTCTCAGACACTCTGTCTCTCAGACACTCTGTCTCTCAGACACTGTCTCTCAGACACTCTGCCTCTCAGACACTCTGTCTCACAGCCTCACTGCCTCTCAGGCAGTCTGCCTGTCAGACACTCTTTCTCTCATATTCTCTGCCTCTCAGACTCTTTGCCTCTCAGACACTCTGCCTCTCAGACACTCTGTCTATCAGACACTGCCTCTCAGACACGCTGTCTCTCAGACACTGTCTCTCAGACACTTCCTCTCAGACACTCTGTCTCTCAGACACTCTGCGTCTCAGACACTGCGTCTCAGACACTCTGCCTCTCAGACACTCTGCATCTCAGACACGCTGTCTCTCAGACACTCTGCGTCTCAGACAATGCCTCTTAGACACTCTGCCTCTCAGACACTCTGCATCTCAGACACTCTGTCTCTCAGACATTCTGTCGCTCAGACACTGCCTCTCAGAAAATCGTTCTCCCAGACAATCCCTCTCAGACACTCTGCCTCTCAGACACTCTGTCACTCAGACACTGCCTCTCAGACACTGCCTCTCAGACACTCTGCCTCTCAGACACTCTGTCTCTAAGACACTCTGTCTCTCAGACTCTCTGTCTCTCAGACACTCTGTTTCTCAGACACACTGACTCTGTGACTCACTGCCTCTCAGACAAGCTGCCTCTCAGACACTCTGTCTCTCAGTCAATCTGCCTCTCAGACATTCTGTCTCTGAGACACTCTGTTTCTCAAAGAATCTGCCTCTCAGACACTCTGTCTCTCAGACACTCTGCCTCTCAGACACTCTGTCTCTCAGACACTGTCTCTCAGACACTCTGCCTCTCAGACACTCGGCCTCTCAGACACTCTGTCTCTCACACAATCTGCCTCTCAGACCCTCTGTCTTTCAGACACTCAGTCGCTCAGAAACTGCCTCTCAGACACTCTGTTTTTTAGACTCTCTGCCTCTCAGACACTCTCTATGTCAGACAGCTGCCTCTCAGCCACTCTGCCTCTCAGTCACTCAGCGTCTCAGACACTGCGTCTCAGACACTCTGCCTCTCAGACACTCTGCATCTCAGACACGCTGTCTCTCAGACACTCTGCATCTCAGACACTGCCTCTTAGACACTCTGCCTCTCAGACACTCTGCATCTCAGACACTCTGTCTCTCAGACATTCTGTCGCTCAGACACTGCCTCTCAGAAAATCGTTCTCCCAGACAATCCCTCTCAGACAGTCTGTCTCTCAGAGACAATGTCTCTCAGACTCTCTGCCTCTCAGACACTCTGTCTCCCAGACACTCTGTCTCTCAGACTCTCTGTCTCTCAGACACTCAGTCGCTCTGATACTGCTTCTCAGACACTCTGTCTTTCAAACTCTCTGCCTCTCAAACACTCTGTATGTCAGACACTCTGCCTCTCAGACACTCTGCCTCTCAGCCACTCTGCCTCTCAGACAATCTGTCTCTCAGAAAATCTGCCTCTCACAGTCTCTGCCTCTCAGACTTCCTGACTTTCAGACATCTGCCTCTCAGACACTATTTCTCCCAATTACTCTGCCTCTCAAACAATCCGCCTCTCACTCTGTCTCTCAGACACACTGCCTCTCAGACACTCTGTCCCTCAGACACTCCTCCTCTCAGACAATCTGTCTCTCAGACACTCTGCCTCTCAGACACTCTGTCTCACAGCCTCACTGCCTCTCAGACACTCTGCCTGTCAGACACTCTGTCTCTCAGATTCTCTGCCTCTCAGACTCTCTGCCTCTCAGACTCTCTGCCTCTCAGACACTCTGTCTATCAGACACTGCCTCTCAGACACGCTGTCTCTCAGACACTGTCTCTCAGACACTTCCTCTCAGACACTCTGCATCTCAGACACAGCCTCTCAGACACTCTGTCTCTCAGACACTGCCTCTCAGACACTCTGTCTCTCAGGCACTCTGCCTCTCAGACACTGCCTCTCGGATACTCTGTCTCTCAGTCACAGCCTCTCAGGCACTCTGCCTCTCAGACACTCTGTCTCTCAGACACTCTTCCTCTCAGAAGCTCTGCCTCTGAGACACTCTGTCTTTCAGACTCTCGGCCTCGCAGACTCTCTTTCTTTCAGACACTGCCTCTCAGACAGTTTGTCTCTCAGACACTCTGCCTCTCAAACACTGCCTCTCAGACACTCTGTCTTTCTGAAACACTGCCTCTCAGATTCTCTCCCTCTCAGACTCTCTGCCTCTCAGACATTCTGCCTCTCAGAATCTCTATCTCTCACACTCTCTGCCTCTCAGACACTCTGCCTCTCAGACACTCTGCCTCTCAGACACTCTGACTCTCAGACACTCTGTCTCTCAGACACTATGTGCATCAGACACTCTGTCGCTCAGACACTGCCTCTCAGACACTCTGTCTTTCAGACACTCTGCCTCTCTGACACTCTGTCTCTCAGACACTCTGCCTCTCAGAGACAGTGTATCTCAGACACTCTGTCTCTCAGAATCTCTGTCACTCAGACTCTCTGCCTCTCAGACACTCTGTCTTTCAGACACTCTGCCTCTCATACACTCTGTCTCTCAGACACTCTGCCTCTCAGACAATCGGACTCTCAGACACTCTGCCTCTCAGACTCTCTGCCTCACAGACTCTCTGCCTCTCAGACACTGCCTCTCAGACACTCTGTCTCTAAGACAATCTGTCTCTCAGACACTCCCTCTCAGACACTCTGTCACTCAGACACTCTGCCTCTCAGACATTGCCTCTCAGACACTCTGTCTCTCAGACACTCTGTCTCTCAGACACTCTGCCTCTCAGACACTCTGTCTCTCAGACACTGCCTCTCAGACACTCTGCCTCTCAGACACTCTGCCTCTCAGACACTCTGTCTCTCAGAAACTCTGCCTCTCAGACACTGCCTCTCAGACATTTCCTCTCAGATACTCTGCCTCTCAGACACTCTGTCTCTCAGACACTCTGTCGTTCAGACCCTCTGTCTCTCAGACACTGCATCTCAGACACTCTGTCTATCAGACACTGCCTCTCAGAAACTGTCTCTCAGACACTCTGCCTCTCAGACAGTCTGTCTCTCAGACACTCTGCCTCTCACACACTCTGTCTCTCAGACACTGTCTCTCAGACACTCTGCCTCTCAGACACTCTGCCTCTCAGACACTCTGTCTCTCAGACAATCTGCCTCTCAGACCCTCTGTCTCTCAGACACTCTGTCGCTCAGATACTGCTTCTCAGACACTCTGTCTTTCAAACTCTCTGCCTCTCAAACACTCTGTATGTCAGACACTCTGCCTCTCAGCCACTCTGCCTCTCAGACAATCTGTCTCTCAGAAGATCTGCCTCTCACAGTCTCTGCCTCTCAGACTCCCTGACTTTCAGACATCTGCCTCTCAGACACTATTTCTCTCATATACTCTGCCTCTCAAACAATCCACCTCTCAGACACTCTGTCGCTTAGACACACTGCCTCTCAGACACTCTGTCTCTCATACAATCTGCCTCTCAGACACTCTGCCTCTCAGATACTCTGTCTCTTAGAAACTCTGCCTCTCAGACACTGCCTCTCACACACTTCCTCTCAGATACTCTGCCTCTCAGACACTTTGTCTCTCAGACACTCTGTCTCTCAGACACTCTGTCGCTCAGACACTCTGTCGCTCAGACACTCTGTCTCTCAGACACTGCATCTCTGACACTCTGTCTCTCAGACACTCTGCCTCTCAGACACTGCCTCTCAGACACGGTCTCTCAGACACTCTGCCTCTCAGACACTCTGTCTCTCAGACACTCTGCCTCTCAGACACTCTGTCTCTCAGACACTTTCTCTCAGACACTCTGTCTCTCAGACACTGAGTCGCTGACATACTGCCTCTCAGACACTCTGTCTTTCAGACTCTCTGCCTCTCAAACATTCTGTATGTGAGACACTCTGCCTCTCAGCCACTCTGCCTCTCAGACACACTGTTTCTCTGAAAATCTGCCTCTCACAGTCTCTGCCTCTCAGACTCCCTGACTTTCAGACACTCTGCCTCTCAGACACTATTTCTCTCATATACTCTGCCTCTCAGACAATCCGCCTCTCAGACACTCTGTCTCTCAGACACTCTGCCTCTCAGACACTGTCTCTTAGACACTCTGCCTCTCAGACAATCTGTCTCTCAGACACTCTGCCTCTCAGACACTCTGTCTCACAGCCTCACTGCCTCTCAGGCACTCTGCCTGTCAGACACTCTTTCTCTCCGATTCTCTGCCTCTCAGACTCTTAGCCTCTCAGACACTCTGCTTCTCAGACACTGCCTCTCACACACTTCCTCTCAGATAAGCTGCCTCTCAGACATTTTGTCTCTCAGACACTCTGTCTCTCAGACACTCTGCCTCTCAGACACTCTGTCTATCAGACACTCTGCCTCTCAGACACTCTGTCTCTCCGACACTGTCTCTCAGACATTCTGTCTCTCAGACACTCAGTTGCTCAGATACTGCCTCTCAGACACTCTGTCTTTCAGACTCTCTGCCTCTCAAACACTCTGTATGTCAGACACTCTGCCTCTCAGACACTGTCTCTCAGACACTCTGTCTCTCAGACACTCAGTCGCTCACATACTGCCTCTCAGAAACTCTGTCTTTCAGACTCTCTGCCTCTCAAACAATCTATATGTCAGACACTCTGCCTCTCAGCCACTCTGCCTCTCAGACACACTGTCTCTCTGAAAATCTGCCTCTCACAGTCTCTGCCTCTCTGACTCCCTGACTTTCAGACACTCTGCCTCTCAGACACTATTTCTCTCATATACTCTGCCTCTCAGACAATCCGCCTCTCAGACACTCTGTCTCTCAGACACTCTGCCTCTCAGACACTGTCTCTCAGAAACTCTGCCTCTCAGACAATCTGTCTCTCAGACACTCTGCCTCTCAGACACTGCCTCTCAGACACTCTGTCACTCCGACACTCTGCCTCTCAGACATGGCCTCTCAGACACTCTGTCTCTCAGACACTCTGTCTCTCAGACACTCTGCCTCTCAGACACTCTTTCTCTCAGACACTGCCTCTCAGACACTCTGCCTCTCAGACACTCTGCCTCTCAGACACTCTGTCTCTCAGAAACTCTGCCTCTCAGACACTGCCTCTCAGACAATTCCTCTCAGATACTCTGCCTCTCAGACACTCTGTCGTTCAGACACTCTGTCTCTCAGACACTGCATCTCAGACACTCTGTCTATCAGACACTGCCTCTCAGAAACTGTCTCTCAGACACTCTGCCTCTCAGACAGTCTGTCTCTCAGACACTCTGCCTCTCACACACTCTGTCTCTCAGACACTTTGTCTCAGACACTCTGCCTCTCAGACACTCTGCCTCTCAGACACTCTGTCTCTCAGACAATCTGCCTCTCAGACCCTCTGTCTCTCAGATACTGCTTCTCAGACACTCTGTCTGTCAAACTCTCTGCCTCTCAAACATTCTGTATGTCAGACACTCTGCCTCTCAGCCACTCTGCCTCTCAGACAATCTGTCTCTCAGAAGATCTGCCTCTCACAATCTCTGCCTCTCAGACTCCCTGACTTTCAGACATCTGCCTCTCAGACACTATTTCTCTCATATACTCTGCCTCTCAAACAATCCACCTCTCAGACACTCTGTCGCTTAGACACACTGCCTCTCAGACACTCTGCCTCTCAGACACTCTGTCTCTCAGCCAATCTGCCTCTCAGACCCTCTGTCTCTCAGACACTCTGCCTCTCAGACACTATTTCTCTCATATACACTGCCTCTCAGACAATCCGCCTCTCAGACACTCTGTCTCTCAGACACTCTGCCTCTCAGACACTGTCTCTCAGACACTCTGCCTCTCAGACAATCTGTCTCTCAGACACTCTGCCTCTCAGACACTCTGTCTCACAGCCTCACTGCCTCTCAGGCACTCTGCCTGTCAGACACTCTTTCTCTCAGATTCTCTGCCTCTCAGACTCTTTGCCTCTCAGACACTCTGCCTCTCAGACACTCTGTCTATCAGACACTGCCTCTCAGACACGCTGTCTCTCAGACACTGTCTCTCAGACACTTCCTCTCAGACACTCTGTCTCTCAGACACTCTGCATCTCAGACACTGCGTCTCAGACACTCTGCCTCTCAGACACTCTGCATCTCAGACACGCTGTCTCTCAGACACTCTGCGTCTCAGACACTGCCTCTTAGACACTCTGCCTCTCAGACACTCTGCATCTCAGACACTCTGTCTCTCAGACATTCTGTCGCTCAGACACTGCCTCTCAGAAAATCGTTCTCCCGGACAATCCTTCTCAGACACTCTGTCTCTCAGACACAATGTCTCTCAGACTCTCTGCCTCTCAGACACTCTGTCTCTCAGACATTCTGTCGCTCAGACACTGCCTCTCAGAAATTCGTTCTCCCAGACAATCCCTCTCAGACACTCTGTCCCTCAGACACAATGTCTCTCAGACTCTCTGTCTCTCAGAGACACTGTTTCTCAGACACACTGACTCTGTGACTCTCTGCCTCTCAGACAAGCTGCCTCTCAAACAATCTGTCTCTCAGTCAATCTGCCACTCAGACACTCTGCCTCTCAGACACTCTGCCTCTCAGACACTCTGCCTCTCAGACACTCTGCCTCTCAGACACTCTGTCTCTCAGACACTATGTGTCTCAGACACTCTGTCGCTCAGACACTCTGCCTCTCTGAGACAGTGTATCTCAGACACTCTGTCTCTCAGACTCTCTGTCACTCAGACTCTCTGCCTCTCAGACACTCTGTCTTTCAGACACTCTGCCTCTCAGACACTCTGTCTCTCAGACACTCTGCCTCTCAGACACTCGGTCTCTCAGACACTCTGCCTCTCAGACTCTCTGCCTCACAGACTCTCTGCCTCTCAGACACTCTGCCTCTCAGACACTCTTCCTCTCAGGCACTCTGCCTCTCAGACACTGCCTCTCAGACACTCTGCCTCTCAGACACTCTGTCTCTCAGACACTGCCTCTCAGACACTCTGCCTCTCAGACACTCTGTCTCTCAGATACTCTGCCTCTCAGACACTCTGTCTCTCAGACACTCTGCCATTCCGACACTCTGTCTCTCAGACACTGAATCTCAGACACTCTGTCTATCAGACACTGCCTCTCAGACACTGTCTCTCAGACACTCTGCCTCTCAGACAGTCTGTCTCTCAGACACTATGCCTCTCAGACACTCTGCCTCTCAGACACTCTGTCTCTCAGACAATCTTCCTCTCAGACCCTCTGTCTCTCAGACACTCTGTCGCTCAGATACTGCTTCTCAGACACTCTGTCTTTCAAACTCTCTGCCTCTCAAACACTCTGTATGTCAGACACTCTGCCTCTCAGCCACTCTGCCTCTCAGACAATCTGTCTCTCAGAAAATCTGCCTCTCACAGTCTCTGCCTCTCAGACTCCCTGACTTTCAGACATCTGCCTCTCAGACACTATTTCTCTCATATACTCTGCCTCTCAAACAATCCACCTCTCAGACACTCTGTCTCTCAGACACACTGCCTCTCAGACACTCTGTCTCTCATACAATCTGCCTCTCAGACACTCTGCCTCTCAGATACTCTGTCTCTGAGAAAATCTGCCTCTCAGAAACTGCCTCTCACACACTTCCTCTCAGATACTCTGCCTCTCAGACACTTTGTCTCTCAGACACTCTGTCTCTCAGACACTCTGTCGCTCAGACACTCTGTCGCTCAGACACTCTGTCGCTCAGACACTGCATCTCAGACACTCTGTCTCTCAGACACTGTCTCTCAGACATTCTGTCCCTCAGACACTCTTTCTCTCAGGCACTCGGCCTCTCAGGCACTGCCTCTCAGACACTCTGTCTCTCAGACACTCTGCCTCTCAGACACTCTGTCTCTCAGACACTGCCTCTCAGACACTCTGCCTCTCAGACACTCTGCCTCTCCGACACTCTGTCTCACAGAAACTCTGCCTCTCAGACACTGCCTCTCAGACAATTCCTCTCAGATACTCTGCCTCTCAGACACTCTGTCTCTCAGACACTCTGTCGTTCAGACACTCTGTCTCTCAGACACTGCATCTCAGACACTCTGTCTCTCAGACACTGCCTCTCAGAAACTGTCTCTCAGACACTCTGCATCTCAGACAGTCTGTCTATCAGACACTCTGCCTCTCACACACTCTGTCTCTCAGACACTGTCTCTCAGACACTCTGCCTCTCAGACACTCTGCCTCTCAGACACTCTGTCTCTCAGACAATCTGCCTCTCAGACCCTCTGTCTCTCAGACACTCTGTCGCTCAGATACTGCCTCTCAGACACTCTGTCTTTCAAACTCTCTGCCTCTCAAACACTCTGTATGTCAGACACTCTGCCTCTCAGCCACTCTGCCTCTCAGACAATCTGTCTCTCAGAAGATCTGCCTCTCACAATCTCTGCCTCTCAGACTCCCTGACTTTCAGACATCTGCCTCTCAGACACTATTTCTCTCATATACTCTGCCTCTCAAACAATCCACCTCTCAGACACTCTATCGCTCAGACACACTGCCTCTCAGACACTCTGTCTCTCATACAATCTGCCTCTCAGACACTCTGCCTCTCAGACACTCTGTCTCTTAGAAACTCTGCCTCTCAGACACTGCCACTCACACACTTCCTCTCAGATACTCTGCCTCTCAGACACTTTGTCTATCAGACACTGTCTCTCAAACATTCTGTCTCTCAGACACTGCATCTCAGACACTCTGTCTCTCAGACACTCTGCCTCTCAGACACTGCCTCTCAGACACTGTCTCTCAGACACTCTGTCTCTCAGACAATC
The DNA here is from genome assembly GCA_026770705.1 of Isurus oxyrinchus. Lineage (NCBI taxonomy): Eukaryota > Metazoa > Chordata > Chondrichthyes > Lamniformes > Lamnidae > Isurus > Isurus oxyrinchus. The sequence goes on along the minus strand of JANJGN010000259.1, from coordinate 156,237 downwards.
TGCCTCTCAGACACTCTGTCTCTTAGACACTCTGTCGCTCAGATACTGCCTCTCAGACACTCTGTCTTTCAAACTCTCTGCCTCTCAAACACTCTGTATGTCAGACACTCTGCCTCTCAGCCACTCTGCCTCTCAGACAATCTGTCTCTCAGAAGATCTGCCTCTCACAATCTCTGCCTCTCAGACTCCCTGACTTTCAGACATCTGCCTCTCAGAAACTATTTCTCTCATATACTCTGCCTCTCAGACAATCCGCCTCTCAGACACTCTGTCTCTCAGACACTCTGCCTCTCAGACACTGTCTCTTAGACACTCTGCCTCTCAGACAATCTGTCTCTCAGACACTCTGCCTCTCAGAAACTCTGTCTCACAGCCTCACTGCCTCTCAGGCACTCTGCCTGTCAGACACTCTTTCTCTCCGATTCTCTGCCTCTCAGACTCTTTGCCTCTCAGACACTCTGCCTCTCAGACACTGCCTCTCACACACTTCCTCTCAGATAATCTGCCTCTCAGACACTTTGTCTCTCAGACACTCTGCCTCTCAGACACTCTGTCTCTCAGACACTGTCTCTCAGACACTCTGTCGCTCAGACATTCCGTCTCTCAGACACTGCATCTCAGACACTCTGTCTCTCAGACACTCTGCCTCTCAGACACTGCCTCTCAGACACTGTCTCTCAGACACTCTGCCTCTCAGACACTCTGTCTATCAGACACTCTGCCTCTCAGACACTCTGTATCTCAGACACTGTCTCTCAGACACTCTGTCTCTCAGACACTCAGTTGCTCAGATACTGCCTCTCAGACACTCTGTCTTTCAGACTCTCTGCCTCTCAAACACTCTGTATGTCAGACACTCTGCCTCTCAGCCACTCTGCCTCTCAGACACACTCTCTCTCTGAAAATCTGCCTCTCACAGTCTCTGCCTCTCAGACTCCCTGACTTTCAGACACTCTGCCTCTCAGACACTATTTCTCTCATATACTCTGCCTCTCAGACAATCCGCCTCTCAGACACTCTGTCTCTCAGACACTCTGCCTCTCAGACACTGTCTCTCAGACACTCTGCCTCTCAGACAATCTGTCTCTCAGACACTCTGCCTCTCAGACACTCTGTCTCACAGCCTCACTGCCTCTCAGGCACTCTGCCTGTCAGACACTCTTTCTCTCAGATTCTCTGCCTCTCAGACTCTTTGCCTCTCAGACACTCTGCCTCTCAGACACTCTGTCTCTCAGACACTGCCTCTCAGACACTCTGCCTCTCAGACACTCTGCCTCTCAGACACTCTGCCTCTCAGACACTCTGTCTATCAGACACTGCCTCTCAGACACGCTGTCTCTCAGACACTGTCTCCTAGACACTTCCTCTCAGACACTCTGTCTCTCAGACACTCTGCGTCTCAGACACTGCGTCTCAGACACTCTGCCTCTCAGACACTCTGCATCTCAGACACGCTGTCTCTCAGACACTCTGCGTCTCAGACACTGCCTCTTAGACACTCTGCCTCTCAGACACTCTGCATCTCAGACACTCTGTCTCTCAGACATTCTGTCGCTCAGACACTGCCTCTCAGAAAATCGTTCTCCCGGACAATCCCTCTCAGACACTCTGTCTCTCAGACACAATGTCTCTCAGACTCTCTGCCTCTCAGACACTCTGTCTCTCAGGCATTCTGTCGCTCAGACACTGCCTCTCAGAAATTCGTTCTCCCAGACAATCCCTCTCAGACACTCTGTCTCTCAGACACAATGTCTCTCAGACTCTCTTCCTCTCAGACACTCTGTCTCTCAGACACACTGTTTCTCAGACACACTGACTCTGTGACTCTCTGCCTCTCAGACAAGCTGCCTCTCAAACACTCTGTCTCTCAGTCAATCTGCCACTCAGACACTCTGCCTCTTAGACATTCTGCCTCTCAGACACTCTGCCTCTCAGACACTCTGCCTCTCAGACACTCTGTCTCTCAGACACTATGTGTCTCAGACACTCTGTCGGTCAGACACTGCCTCTAAGACACTCTGTCTTTCAGACACTCTGCCTCTCTGACACTCTGTCTCTCAGACACTCTGCCTCTCAGAGACAGTGTATCTCAGGCACTCTGTCTCTCAGACTCTCTGTCACTCAGACTCTCTGCCTCTCAGACAATCTGTCTTTCAGACACTCTGCCTCTCAGACACTCTGTCTCTCAGACACTCTGCCTCTCAGACACTCGGTCTCTCAGACACTCTGCCTCTCAGACTCTCTGCCTCACAGACTCTCTGCCTCTCAGACACTCTGCCTCTCAGACACTCTTTCTCTCAGGCACTCTGCCTCTCAGACACTGCCTCTCAGACACTCTGTCTCTCAGACACTCTGCCTCTCAGACACTCTGTCTCTCAGACACTGCCTCTCAGACACTCTGCCTCTCAGACACTCTGCCTCTCAGACACTCTGTCTCTCAGAAACTCTGCCTCTCAGACACTGCCTCTCAGACAATTCCTCTCCGATACTCTGCCTCTCAGACACTCTGTCTCTCAGACACTCTGTCATTCAGACACTCTGTTTCTCAGACACTGCATCTCAGAACCTCTGTCTATCGGGCACTGCCTCTCAGACACTGTCTCTCAGACACTCTGCCTCTCAGACAGTCTGTCTCTCAGACACTCTGCCTCTCAGACACTCTGCCTCTCAGACTCTCTGTCACTCAGACTCTCTGCCTCTCAGACACTCTGTCTTTCAGACACTCTGCCTCTCAGACACTCTGTCTCTCAGACACTCTGCCTCTCAGACACTCGGTCTCTCAGACACTCTGCCTCTCAGACTCTCTGCCTCACAGACTCTCTGCCTCTCAGACACTCTGCCTCTCAGACACTCTTCCTCTCAGGCACTCTGCCTCTCAGACACTGCCTCTCAGACACTCTGCCTCTCAGACACTCTGTCTCTCAGACACTGCCTCTCAGACACTCTGCCTCTCAGACACTCTGCCTCTCAGACACTCTGTCTCTCAGAAACTCTGCCTCTCAGACACTGCCTCTCAGACAATTCCTCTCAGATACTCTGCCTCTCAGACACTCTGTCTCTCAGACACTCTGTCATTCCGACACTCTGTCACTCAGACTCTCTGCCTCTCAGACACTCTGTCTATCAGACACTGCCTCTCAGACACTGTCTCTCTGACACTCTGCCTCTCAGACAGTCTGTCTCTCAGACACTCTGCCTCTCAGACACTCTGCCTCTCAGACACTCTGTCTCTCAGACAATCTTCCTCTCAGACCCTCTGTCTCTCAGACAGTCTGTCGCTCAGATACTGCTTCTCAGACACTCTGTCTTTCAAACTCTCTGCCTCTCAAACACTCTGTATGTCAGACACTCTGCCTCTCAGCCACTCTGCCTCTCAGACAATCTGTCTCTCAGAAAATCTGCCTCTCACAGTCTCTGCCTCTCAGACTCCCTGACTTTCAGACATCTGCCTCTCAGACACTATTTCTCTCATATAATCTGCCTCTCAAACAATCCACCTCTCAGACACTCTGCCTCTCAGACACTCTGCCTCTCAGATACTCTGTCTCTGAGAAAATCTGCCTCTCAGACACTGCCTCTCACACACTTCCTCTCAGATACTCTGCCTCTCAGACACTTTGTCTCTCAGACACTCTGTCTCTCAGACACTCTGTCGCTCAGACACTCTGTCGCTCAGACACTCTGTCTCTCAGACACTGCATCTCAGACACTCTGTCTCTCAGACACTCTGCCTCTCAGACACTCTGTCTCTCAGACACTCTGCCTCTCAGACACTCTGTCTCTCAGACACTGTCTCTCAGACACTCTGTCCCTCAGACACTCAGTCATTCACATACTGCCTCTCAAACACTCTGTCTTTCAGACTCTCTGCCTCTCAAACATTCTGTATGTCAGACACGCTGCCTCTCAGCCACTCTGCCTCTCAGACACACTGTTTCTCTGAAAATCTGCCTCTCACAGTCTCTGCCTCTCAGACTCCCTTACTTTCAGACAGTCTGCCTCTCAGACACTATTTCTCTCATATACTCTGCCTCTCAGACAATCCGCCTCTCAGACACTCTGTATCTCAGACACTCTGCCTCTCAGACACTGTCTCTTAGACACTCTGCCTCTCAGACAATCTGTCTCTCAGACACTCTGCCTCTCAGACAATCTGTCTCTCAGCCTCACTGCCTCTCAGGCACTCTGCCTGTCAGACAATCTTTCTCTCAGATTCTCTGCCTCTCAGACTCTTTGCCTCTCAGACACTCTGCCTCTCAGACACTGCCTCTCACACACTTCCTCTCAGATAATCTGCCTCTCAGACACTTTGTCTCTCAGACACTCTGTCTTTCAGACACTCTGTCGCTCAGACACTCTGTCGCTGAGACATTCTGTCACTCAGACACTGCATCTCAGACACTCTGTCTCTCAGACACTCTGCCCCTCAGACACTGCCTCTCAGACACTGTCTCTCAGACACTCTGCCTCTCAGACGCTCTGTCTCTCAGACACTCTGCCTCTCAGACACTCTGTCTCTCAGACACTGTCTCTCAGACACTCTGTCTCTCAGCCACTCAGTTGCTCAGATACTGCCTCTCAGACACTCTGTCTTTCAGTCTCTCTGCCTCTCAAACACTCTGTATGTCAGACACTCTGCCTCTCAGCCACTCTGCCTCTCAGACACACTGTCTCTCTGAAAATCTGCCTCTCACAGTCTCTGCCTCTCAGACTCCCTGACTTTCAGACACTCTGCCTCTCAGACACTATTTCTCTCATATACTCTGCCTCTCAGACAATCCGCCTCTCAGACACTCTGTCTCTCAGACACTCTGCCTCTCAGACACTGTCTCTCAGACACTCTGCCTCTCAGACAATCTGTCTCTCAGACACGCTGCCTCTCAGACACTCTGTCTCAAAGCCTCACTGCCTCTCAGGCACTCTGCCTGTCAGACACTCTTTCTCTCAGATTCTCTGCCTCTCAGACTCTTTGCCTCTCAGACACTCTGTCTATCAGACACTGCCTCTCAGACACGCTGTCTCTCAGACACTGTCTCTGAGACACTTCCTCTCAGACACTCTGTCTCTCAGACACTCATCGTCTCAGACACTGCGTCTCAGACACTCTGCCTCTCAGACACTCTGCATCTCAGACACTCTGTCTCTCAGACATTCTGTCGCTCAGACACTGCCTCTCAGAAAATCGTTCTCCCAGACACTCCCTCTCAGACACTCTGTCTCTCAGACACAATGTCTCTCAGACTCTCTGCCTCTCAGACACTCTGTCTCTCAGACACTCTGTCTCTCAGACTCTCTGTCTCTCAGACACTCTGTTACTCAGTCACACTGACTCTGTGACTCTCTGCCTCTCAGACAAGCTGCCTCTCAAACACTCTGTCTCTCAGTCAATCTGCCTCTCAGACACTCTGTCTCTGAGACACTCTGTCTCTCACACAATCTGCCTCTCAGGCACTCTGTCTCTGAGACACTCTGCCTCTCAGACACTCTGTCTCTCAGACACTCTGTCTCTCATATACTCTGCCTCTCAGACAATCCGCCTCTCAGACACTCTGTCTCTCAGACACTCTGCCTCTCAGACACTGTCTCTTAGACACTCTGCCTCTCAGACACTCTGCCTCTCAGACACTCTTTCTATCAGACACTGCCCCTCAGACACGCTGTCTCTCAGACACTGTCTCTCAAACACTGCCTCTCAGACACTCTGTCTCTCAGACACTGCCTCTCAGAGACTCTGCCTCTCAGACACTCTGCCTCTCAGACACTCTGTCTCTCAGACATTCTGTCGCTCAGACACTGCCTCTCAGAAAATCTCTCTCTCAGACACTGCCTCTCAGACACTCTGCCTCTCAGACACTCTGCCTCTCAGACACTCTGTCTCTCAGAAAATCTGCCTCTCACAGTCTCTGCCTCTCAGACTCCCTGATTTTCAGACACTCTGCCTCTCAGACACTATGTCTCTCATATACTCTGCCTCTCAGACAATCCGCCTCTCAGACACTCTGTCTCTCAGACACTCTGCCTCTCAGACACTGTCTCTCAGACACTCTGCCTCTCAGACAATCTGTCTCTCAGACACACTGCCTCTCAGACACTCTGTCTCACAGCCTCACTGCCTCTCAGGCACTCTGCCTGTCAGACACTCTTTCTCTCAGATTCTCTGCCTCTCAGACTCTTTGCCTCTCAGACACTCTGTCTATCAGACACTGCCTCTCAGACACGCTGTCTCTCAGACACTGTCTCTCAGACACTTCCTCTCAGACACTCTGTCTCTCAGACAATCTGCGTCTCAGACACTGCGTCTCAGACACTCTGCCTCTCAGACACTCTGCATCTCAGACACGCTGTCTCTCAGACACTCTGCGTCTCAGACACTGCCTCTTAGACACTCTGCCTCTCAGACACTCTGCATCTCAGACACTCTGTCTCTCAGACATTCTGTCGCTCAGACACTGCCTCTCTGGAAATCGTTCTCCCAGACACTCCCTCTCAGACACTCTGTCTCTCAGACACAATGTCTCTCAGACTCTCTGCCTCTCAGACACTCTGTCTCTCAAACACTCTGTCTCTCAGACTCTCTGTCTCTCAGACACTCTGTTTCTCAGTCACACTGACTCTGTGACTCTCTGCCTCTCAGACAAGCTGCCTCTCAAACACTCTGTCTCTCAGTCAATCTGCCTCTCAGACACTCTGTCTCTGAGAAACTCTGTCTCTCATACAATGTGCCTCTCAGGCACTCTGTCTCTGAGGCACTCTGCCTCTCAGACACTCTGTCTCTCAGACACTCTGTCTCTCAGACACTGTCTCTCAGACACTCTGTCTCTCACACAATCTGCCTCTCAGACCCTCTGTCTTTCAGACACTAAGTCGCTCAGAAACTGCCTATCAGAAACTCCGTCTTTCAGACTCTCTGCCTCTCAGACACTCTCTATGTCAGACTCTCTGCCTCTCAGCCACTCTGCCTCTCAGTCACTCTGTCTCTCAGAAAATCTGCCTCTCACAGTCTCTGCCTCTCAGACTCACTGACTTTCAGACTCTGCCTCTCAGACACTATGTCTCTCATATACTCTGCCTCTCAGACACTCTGCCTCTCAGACACTGTCTCTTAGACACTCTGCCTCTCAGACACTCTGCCTCTCAGACACTCTTTCTATCAGACACTGCCCCTCAGACACGCTGTCTCTCAGACACTGTCTCTCAGACACGACCTCTCAGACACTCTGTCTCTCAGACACTGCCTCTCAGAGACTCGGCCTCTCAGACACTCTGCCTCTCAGACACTCTGTCTCTCAGACATTCTGTCGCTCAGACTCTGCCTCTCAGAAAATCTCTCTCTCAGACACTGCCTCTCAGACACTCTGCCTCTCAGACACTCTGCCTCTCAGACATTCTGTCTCTCAGAAAATCTGCCTCTCACAGTCTCTGCCTCTCAGACTCCCTGATTTTCAGACACTCTGCCTCTCAGACACTATGTCTCTCATATACTCTGCCTCTCAGACAATCCGCCTCTCAGACACTCTGTCTCTCAGACACTCTGCCTCTCAGACACTGACTCTCAGACACTCTGCCTCTCAGACAATCTGTCTCTCAGACACGCTGCCTCTCAGACACTCTGTCTCACAGCCTCACTGCCTCTCAGGCACTCTGCCTGTCAGACACTCTTTCTCTCAGATTCTCTGCCTCTCAGACTCTTTGCCTCTCAGACACTCTGTCTATTAGACACTGCCTCTCAGACACGCTGTCTCTCAGACACTGTCTCTCAGACACTTCCTCTCAGACACTCTGTCTCTCAGACACTCATCGTCTCAGACACTGCGTCTCAGACACTCTGCCTCTCAGACACTCTGCATCTCAGACACGCTGTCTCTCAGACACTCTGCGTCTCAGACACTGCCTCTTAGACACTCTGCCTCTCAGACACTCTGCATCTCAGACACTCTGTCTCTCAGACATTCTGTCGCTCAGACACTGCCTCTCAGAAAATCGTTCTCCCAGACACTCCCTCTCAGACACTCTGTCTCTCAGACACAATGTCTCTCAGACTCTCTGCCTCTCAGACACTCTGTCTCTCAGACACTCTGTCTCTCAGACTCTCTGTCTCTCAGACACTCTGTTTCTCAGTCACACTGACTCTGTGACTCTCTGCCTCTCAGACAAGCTGCCTCTCAAACACTCTGTCTCTCAGTCAATCTGCCTCTCAGACACTCTGTCTCTGAGACACTCTGTCTCTCATACAATCTGCCTCTCAGGCACTCTGTCTCTGAGACACTCTGCCTCTCAGACACTCTGTCTCTCAGACACTCTGTCTCTCAGACACTGTCTCTCAGACACTCTGTCTCTCACACAATCTGCCTCTCAGACCCTCTGTCTTTCAGACACTAAGTCGCTCAGAAACTGCCTATCAGAAACTCCGTCTTTCAGACTCTCTGCCTCTCAGACACTCTCTATGTCAGACTCTCTGCCTCTCAGCCACTCTGCCTCTCAGTCACTCTGTCTCTCAGAAAATCTGCCTCTCACAGTCTCTGCCTCTCAGACTCACTGACTTTCAGACTCTGCCTCTCAGACACTATGTCGCTCATATAATCTGCCTCTCAGACAATCCGCCTCTCAGACACTCTGTCTCTCAGACACTCTGCCTCTCAGACACTGTCTCTTAGACACTCTGCCTCTCAGACACTCTTTCTATCAGACACTGCCCCTCAGACACTGTGTCTCTCAGACACTGCATCTCAGACACTCTGTCTATCAGACACTGCCTCTCAGACACTGTCTCTCAGACACTCTGCCTCTCAGACAGTCTGTCTCTCAGACACTCTGCCTCTCAGACACTCTGCCTCTCAGACACTCTGTCTCTCAGACAATCTTCCTCTCAGACCCTCTGTCTCTCAGACACTCTGTCTCTCATACAATCTGCCTCTCAGACACTCTGCCTCTCAGATACTCTGTCTCTGAGAAAATCTGCCTCTCAGACACTGCCTCTCACACACTTCCTCTCAGATACTCTGCCTCTCAGACACTCTGTCTCTCAGACACTCTGTCGCTCAGACACTCTGTCGCTCAGACACTCTGTCTCTCAGACACTGCATCTCAGACACTCTGTCTCTCAGACACTCTGCCTCTCAGACACTCTGTCTCTCAGACACTCTGCCTCTCAGACACTCTGTCTCTCAGACACTCTGCCTCTCAGACACTCTGCCTCTCAGACACTCTTTCTATCAGACACTGCCCCTCAGACACGCTGTCTCTCAGACACTGTCTCTCAGACACTGCCTCTCAGACACTCTGCCTCTCAGACACTGCCTCTCAGAGACTCGGCCTCTCAGACACTCTGCCTCTCAGACACTCTGTCTCTCAGACATTCTGTCGCTCAGACTCTGCCTCTCAGAAAATCTCTCTCTCAGACACTGCCTCTCAGACACTCTGCCTCTCAGACACTCTGCCTCTCAGACACTCTGTCTCTCAGAAAATCTGCCTCTCACAGTCTCTGCCTTACAGACTCCCTGATTTTCAGACACTCTGCCTCTCAGACACTATGTCTCTCATATACTCTGCCTCTCAGACAATCCGCCTCTCAGACACTCTGTCTCTCAGACACTCTGCCTCTCAGACACTGTCTCTCAGACACTCTGCCTCTCAGACAATCTGTCTCTCAGACACGCTGCCTCTCAGACACTCTGTCTCACAGCCTCACTGCCTCTAATACACTCTGCCTGTCAGACACTCTTTCTCTCAGATTCTCTGCCTCTCAGACTCTTTGCCTCTCAGACACTCTGTCTATCAGACACTGCCTCTCAGACACGCTGTCTCTCAGACACTGTCTCTCAGACACTTCCTCTCAGACACTCTGTCTCTCAGACACTCATCGTCTCAGACACTGCGTCTCAGACACTCTGCCTCTCAGAAACTCTGCATCTCAGACACGCTGTCTCTCAGACACTCTGCGTCTCAGACACTGCCTCTTAGACACTCTGCCTCTCAGACACTCTGCATCTCAGACACTCTGTCTCTCAGACATTCTGTCGCTCAGACACTGCCTCTCAGAAAATCGTTCTCCCAGACACTCCCTCTCAGACACTCTGTCTCTCAGACACAATGTCTCTCAGACTCTCTGCCTCTCAGACACTCTGTCTCTCAGACACTGTCTCTCAGACACTCTGTCCCTCAGACACTCAGTCATTCACATACTGCCTCTCAAACACTCTGTCTTTCAGACTCTCTGCCTCTCAAACATTCTGTATGTCAGACAATCTGCCTCTCAGCCACTCTGCCTCTCAGACACACTGTTTCTCTGAAAATCTGCCTCTCACAGTCTCTGCGTCTCAGACTCCCTTACTTTCAGACAGTCTGCCTCTCAGACACTATTTCTCTCATATACTCTGCCTCTCAGACAATCCGCCTCTCAGACACTCTGTATCTCAGACACTCTGCCTCTCAGACACTGTCTCTTAGACACTCTGCCTCTCAGACAAACTGTCTCACAGCCTCACTGCCTCTCAGGCACTCTGCCTGTCAGACAATCTTTCTCTCAGATTCTCTGCCTCTCAGACTCTTTGCCTCTCAGACACTCTGTCTCTCAGACACTCTGTCTTTCAGACACTCTGTCGCTCAGACACTCTGTCGCTGAGACATTCTGTCACTCAGACACTGCCTCTCAGACCCTCTGTCTTTCAGACACTAAGTCGCTCAGAAACTGCCTATCAGAAACTCCGTCTTTCAGACTCTCTGCCTCTCAGACACTCTCTATGTCAGACTCTCTGCCTCTCAGCCACTCTGCCTCTCAGTCACTCTGTCTCTCAGAAAATCTGCCTCTCACAGTCTCTGCCTCTCAGACTCACTGACTTTCAGACTCTGCCTCTCAGACACTATGTCTCTCATATACTCTGCCTCTCAGACAATCCGCCTCTCAGACACTCTGTCTCTCAGAAACTCTGCCTCTCAGACACTGTCTCTTAGACACTATGCCTCTCAGACACTCTGCCTCTCAGACACTCTTTCTATCAGACACTGCCCCTCAGACACGCTGTCTCTCAGACACTGTCTCTCAGACACTGCCTCTCAGACACTCTGTCTCTCAGACACTGCCTCTCAGAGACACGGCCTCTCAGACACTCTGCCTCTCAGACACTCTGTCTCTCAGACATTCTGTCGCTCAGACACTGCCTCTCAGAAAATCTCTCTCTCAGACACTGCCTCTCAGACACTCTGCCTCTCAGACACTCTGCCTCTCAGACACTCTGTCTCTCAGAAAATCTGCCTCTCACAGTCTCTGCCTCTCAGACACTATGTCTCTCATATACTCTGCCTCTCAGACAATCCGCCTCTCAGACACTCTGTCTCTCAGACACTCTGCCTCTCAGACACTGTCTCTCAGACACTCTGCCTCTCAGACAATCTGTCTCTCAGACACGCTGCCTCTCAGACACTCTGTCTCACAGCCTCACTGCCTCTCAGGCACTCTGCCTGTCAGACACTCTTTCTCTCAGATTCTCTGCCTCTCAGACTCTTTGCCTCTCAGACACTCTGTCTCTCAGAAACTGCCTCTCAGACACGCTGTCTCTCAGACACTGTCTCTCAGACACTTCCTCTCAGACACTCTGTCTCTCAGACACTAATCGTCTCAGACACTGCGTCTCAGACACTCTGCCTCTCAGACACTCTGCATCTCAGACACGCTGTCTCTCAGACACTCTGCGTCTCAGACACTGCCTCTTAGACACTCTGCCTCTCAGACACTCTGCATCTCAGATACTCTGTCTCTCAGACATTCTGTTGCTCAGACACTGCCTCTCAGAAAATCGTTCTCCCAGACACTCCCTCTCAGACACTCTGTCTCTCAGACACAATGTCTCTCAGACTCTCTGCCTCTCAGACACTCTGTCTCTCAGACACTCTGTCTCTCAGACTCTCTGTCTCTCAGACACTCTGTTTCTCAGTCACACTGACTCTGTGACTCTCTGCCTCTCAGACAAGCTGCCTCTCAAACACTCTGTCTCTCAGTCAATCTGCCTCTCAGACACTCTGTCTCTGAGACACTCTGTCTCTCATACAATCTGCCTCTCAGGCACTCTGTCTCTGAGACACTCTGCCTCTCAGACACTCTGTCTCTCAGACACTCTGTCTCTCAGACACTGTCTCTCAGACACTCTGTCTCTCACACAATCTGCCTCTCAGACCCTCTGTCTTTCAGACACTAAGTCGCTCAGAAACTGCCTATCAGAAACTCCGTCTTTCAGACTCTCTGCCTCTCAGACACTCTCTATGTCAGACTCACTGCCTCTCAGCCACTCTGCCTCTCAGTCACTCTGTCTCTCAGAAAATCTGCCTCTCACAGTCTCTGCCTCTCAGACTCACTGACTTTCAGACTCTGCCTCTCAGACACTATGTCGCTCATATACTCTGCCTCTCAGACAATCCGCCTCTCAGACACTCTGTCTCTCAGACACTCTGCCTCTCAGACACTGTCTCTTAGACACTCTGCCTCTCAGACACTCTGCCTCTCAGACACTCTTTCTATCAGACACTGCCCCTCAGACACGCTGTCTCTCAGACACTGCATCTCAGACACTCTGTCTATCAGACACTGCCTCTCAGGCACTGTCTCTCAGACACTCTGCCTCTCAGACAGTCTGTCTCTCAGACACTCTGCCTCTCAGACACTCTGCCTCTCAGACACTCTGTCTCTCAGACAATCTTCCTCTCAGACCCTCTGTCTCTCAGACACTCTGTCTCTCATACAATCTGCCTCTCAGACACTCTGCCTCTCAGTTACTCTGTCTCTGAGAAAATCTGCCTCTCAGACACTGCCTCTCACACACTTCCTCTCAGATACTCTGCCTCTCAGACACTCTGTCTCTCAGACACTCTGTCGCTCAGACACTCTGTCGCTCAGACACTCTGTCTCTCAGACACTGCATCTCAGACACTCTGTCTCTCAGACACTCTGCCTCTCAGACACTCTGTCTCTCAGACACTCTGCCTCTCAGACACTCTGTCTCTCAGACACTGTATCTCAGACACTCTGTCCCTCAGACACTCAGTCATTCACATACTGCCTCTCAAACACTCTGTCTTTCAGACTCTCTGCCTCTCAAACATTCTGTATGTCAGACACTCTGCCTCTCAGCCACTCTGCCTCTCAGACACACTGTTTCTCTGAAAATCTGCCTCTCACAGTCTCTGCCTCTCAGACTCCCTTACTTTCAGACAGTCTGCCTCTCAGACACTATTTCTCTCATATACTCTGCCTCTCAGACAATCCGCCTCTCAGACACTCTGTATCTCAGACACTCTGCCTCTCAGACACTGTCTCTTAGACACTCTGCCTCTCAGACAAACTGTCTCACAGCCTCACTGCCTCTCAGGCACTCTGCCTGTCAGACAATCTTTCTCTCAGATTCTCTGCCTCTCAGACTCTTTGCCTCTCAGACACTCTGTCTATCAGACACTGCCTCTCAGACACGCTGTCTCTCAGACACTGTCTCTCAGACACTTCCTCTCAGACACTCTGTCTCTCAGACACTAATCGTCTCAGACACTGCGTCTCAGACACTCTGCCTCTCAGACACTCTGCATCTCAGACACGCTGTCTCTCAGACACTCTGCGTCTCAGACACTGCCTCTTAGACACTCTGCCTCTCAGACACTCTGCATCTCAGATACTCTGTCTCTCAGACATTCTGTTGCTCAGACACTGCCTCTCAGAAAATCGTTCTCCCAGACACTCCCTCTCAGACACTCTGTCTCTCAGACACAATGTCTCTCAGACTCTCTGCCTCTCAGACACTCTGTCTCTCAGACACTCTGTCTCTCAGACTCTCTGTCTCTCAGACACTCTGTTTCTCAGTCACACTGACTCTGTGACTCTCTGCCTCTCAGACAAGCTGCCTCTCAAACACTCTGTCTCTCAGTCAATCTGCCTCTCAGACACTCTGTCTCTGAGACACTCTGTCTCTCATACAATCTGCCTCTCAGGCACTCTGTCTCTGAGACACTCTGCCTCTCAGACACTCTGTCTCTCAGACACTCTGTCTCTCAGACACTGTCTCTCAGACACTCTGTCTCTCACACAATCTGCCTCTCAGACCCTCTGTCTTTCAGACACTAAGTCGCTCAGAAACTGCCTATCAGAAACTCCGTCTTTCAGACTCTCTGCCTCTCAGACACTCTCTATGTCAGACTCACTGCCTCTCAGCCACTCTGCCTCTCAGTCACTCTGTCTCTCAAAAAATCTGCCTCTCACAGTCTCTGCCTCTCAGACTCACTGACTTTCAGACTCTGCCTCTCAGACACTATGTCGCTCATATACTCTGCCTCTCAGACAATCCGCCTCTCAGACACTCTGTCTCTCAGACACTCTGCCTCTCAGACACTGTCTCTTAGACACTCTGCCTCTCAGACACTCTGCCTCTCAGACACTCTTTCTATCAGACACTGCCCCTCAGACACGCTGTCTCTCAGACACTGCATCTCAGACACTCTGTCTATCAGACACTGCCTCTCAGGCACTGTCTCTCAGACACTCTGCCTCTCAGACAGTCTGTCTCTCAGACACTCTGCCTCTCAGACACTCTGCCTCTCAGACACTCTGTCTCTCACACAATCTTCCTCTCAGACCCTCTGTCTCTCAGACACTCTGTCTCTCATACAATCTGCCTCTCAGACACTCTGCCTCTCAGTTACTCTGTCTCTGAGAAAATCTGCCTCTCAGACACTGCCTCTCACACACTTCCTCTCAGATACTCTGCCTCTCAGACACTCTGTCTCTCAGACACTCTGTCGCTCAGACACTCTGTCGCTCAGACACTCTGTCTCTCAGACACTGCATCTCAGACACTCTGTCTCTCAGACACTCTGCCTCTCAGACACTCTGTCTCTCAGACACTCTGCCTCTCAGACACTCTGTCTCTCAGACACTGTATCTCAGACACTCTGTCCCTCAGACACTCAGTCATTCACATACTGCCTCTCAAACACTCTGTCTTTCAGACTCTCTGCCTCTCAAACATTCTGTATGTCAGACACTCTGCCTCTCAGCCACTCTGCCTCTCAGACACACTGTTTCTCTGAAAATCTGCCTCTCACAGTCTCTGCCTCTCAGACTCCCTTACTTTCAGACAGTCTGCCTCTCAGACACTATTTCTCTCATATACTCTGCCTCTCAGACAATCCGCCTCTCAGACACTCTGTATCTCAGACACTCTGCCTCTCAGACACTGTCTCTTAGACACTCTGCCTCTCAGACAAACTGTCTCACAGCCTCACTGCCTCTCAGGCACTCTGCCTGTCAGACAATCTTTCTCTCAGATTCTCTGCCTCTCAGACTCTTTGCCTCTCAGACACTCTGTCTATCAGACACTGCCTCTCAGACACGCTGTCTCTCAGACACTGTCTCTCAGACACTTCCTCTCAGACACTCTGTCTCTCAGACACTAATCGTCTCAGAAACTGCGTCTCAGACACTCTGCCTCTCAGACACTCTGTCTCTCAGACACTGTCTCTCAGACACTCTGTCTCTCACACAATCTGCCTCTCAGACCCTCTGTCTTTCAGACACTAAGTCGCTCAGAAACTGCCTATCAGAAACTCCGTCTTTCAGACTCTCTGCCTCTCAGACACTCTCTATGTCAGACTCTCTGCCTCTCAGCCACTCTGCCTCTCAGTCACTCTGTCTCTCAGAAAATCTGCCTCTCACAGTCTCTGCCTCTCTGACTCACTGACTTTCAGACTCTGCCTCTCAGACACTATGTCGCTCATATAATCTGCCTCTCAGACAATCCGCCTCTCAGACACTCTGTCTCTCAGACACTCTGCCTCTCAGACACTGTCTCTTAGACACTCTGCCTCTCAGACACTCTTTCTATCAGACACTGCCCCTCAGACACTGTGTCTCTCAGACACTGCATCTCAGACACTCTGTCTATCAGACACTGCCTCTCAGACACTGTCTCTCAGACACTCTGCCTCTCAGACAGTCTGTCTCTCAGACACTCTGCCTCTCAGACACTCTGCCTCTCAGACACTCTGTCTCTCAGACAATCTTCCTCTCAGACCCTCTGTCTCTCAGACACTCTGTCTCTCATACAATCTGCCTCTCAGACACTCTGCCTCTCAGATACTCTGTCTCTGAGAAAATCTGCCTCTCAGACACTGCCTCTCACACACTTCCTCTCAGATACTCTGCCTCTCAGACACTCTGTCTCTCAGACACTCTGTCGCTCAGACACTCTGTCGCTCAGACACTCTGTCTCTCAGACACTGCATCTCAGACACTCTGTCTCTCAGACACTCTGCCTCTCAGACACTCTGTCTCTCAGACACTCTGCCTCTCAGACACTCTGTCTCTCAGACACTCTGCCTCTCAGACACTCTGCCTCTCAGACACTCTTTCTATCAGACACTGCCCCTCAGACACGCTGTCTCTCAGACACTGTCTCTCAGACACTGCCTCTCAGACACTCTGCCTCTCAGACACTGCCTCTCAGAGACTCGGCCTCTCAGACACTCTGCCTCTCAGACACTCTGTCTCTCAGACATTCTGTCGCTCAGACTCTGCCTCGCAGAAAATCTCTCTCTCAGACACTGCCTCTCAGACACTCTGCCTCTCAGACACTCTGCCTCTCAGACACTCTGTCTCTCAGAAAATCTGCCTCTCACAGTCTCTGCCTCTCAGACTCCCTGATTTTCAGACACTCTGCCTCTCAGACACTATGTCTCTCATATACTCTGCCTCTCAGACAATCCGCCTCTCAGACACTCTGTCTCTCAGACACTCTGCCTCTCAGACACTGTCTCTCAGACACTCTGCCTCTCAGACAATCTGTCTCTCAGACACTCTGCCTCTCAGACACTCTGTCTCACAGCCTCACTGCCTCTAAGACACTCTGCCTGTCAGACACTCTTTCTCTCAGATTCTCTGCCTCTCAGCCTCTTTGCCTCTCAGACACTCTGTCTATCAGACACTGCCTCTCAGACACGCTGTCTCTCAGACACTGTCTCTGAGACACTTCCTCTCAGACACTCTGTCTCTCAGACACTCATCGTCTCAGACACTGCGTCTCAGACACTCTGCCTCTCAGACACTCTGCATCTCAGACACGCTGTCTCTCAGACACTCTGCGTCTCAGACACTGCCTCTTAGACACTCTGCCTCTCAGACACTCTGCATCTCAGACACTCTGTCTCTCAGACATTCTGTCGCTCAGACACTGCCTCTCAGAAAATCGTTCTCCCAGACACTCCCTCTCAGACACTCTGTCTCTCAGACACAATGTCTCTCAGACTCTCTGCCTCTCAGACATTCTGTCTCTCAGACACTCTGTCTCTCAGACTCTCTGTCTCTCAGACACTCTGTTTCTCAGTCACACTGACTCTGTGACTCTCTGCCTCTCAGACAAGCTGCCTCTCAAACACTCTGTCTCTCAGTCAATCTGCCTCTCAGACACTCTGTCTCTGAGACACTCTGTCTCTCATACAATCTGCCTCTCAGGCACTCTGTCTCTGAGACACTCTGCCTCTCAGACACTCTGTCTCTCAGACACTCTGTCTCTCAGACACTGTCTCTCAGACACTCTGTCTCTCACACAATCTGCCTCTCAGACCCTCTGTCTTTCAGACACTAAGTCGCTCAGAAACTGCCTATCAGAAACTCCGTCTTTCAGACTCTCTGCCTCTCAGACACTCTCTATGTCAGACTCTCTGCCTCTCAGCCACTCTGCCTCTCAGTCACTCTGTCTCTCAGAAAATCTGCCTCTCACAGTCTCTGCCTCTCAGACTCACTGACTTTCAGACTCTGCCTCTCAGACACTATGTCGCTCATATAATCTGCCTCTCAGACAATCCGCCTCTCAGACACTCTGTCTCTCAGACACTCTGCCTCTCAGACACTGTCTCTTAGACACTCTGCCTCTCAGACACTCTTTCTATCAGACACTGCCCCTCAGACACTCTGTCTCTCAGACACTGCATCTCAGACACTCTGTCTATCAGACACTGCCTCTCAGACACTGTCTCTCAGACACTCTGCCTCTCAGACAGTCTGTCTCTCAGACACTCTGCCTCTCAGACACTCTGCCTCTCAGACACTCTGTCTCTCAGACAATCTTCCTCTCAGACCCTCTGTCTCTCAGACACTCTGTCTCTCATACAATCTGCCTCTCAGACACTCTGCCTCTCAGATACTCTGTCTCTGAGAAAATCTGCCTCTCAGACACTGCCTCTCACACACTTCCTCTCAGATACTCTGCCTCTCAGACACTCTGTCTCTCAGACACTCTGTCGCTCAGACACTCTGTCGCTCAGACACTCTGTCTCTCAGACACTGCATATCAGACACTCTGTCTCTCAGACACTCTGCCTCTCAGACACTCTGTCTCTCAGACACTCTGCCTCTCAGACACTCTGTCTCTCAGACACTCTGCCTCTCAGACACTCTGCCTCTCAGACACTCTTTCTATCAGACACTGCCCCTCAGACACGCTGTCTCTCAGACACTGTCTCTCAGACACTGCCTCTCAGACACTCTGCCTCTCAGACACTGCCTCTCAGAGACTCGGCCTCTCAGACACTCTGCCTCTCAGACACTCTGTCTCTCAGACATTCTGTCGCTCAGACTCTGCCTCTCAGAAAATCTCTCTCTCAGACACTGCCTCTCAGACACTCTGCCTCTCAGACACTCTGCCTCTCAGACACTCTGTCTCTCAGAAAATCTGCCTCTCACAGTCTCTGCCTTACAGACTCCCTGATTTTCAGACACTCTGCCTCTCAGACACTATGTCTCTCATATACTCTGCCTCTCAGACAATCCGCCTCTCAGACACTCTGTCTCTCAGACACTCTGCCTCTCAGACACTGTCTCTCAGACACTCTGCCTCTCAGACAATCTGTCTCTCAGACACGCTGCCTCTCAGACACTCTGTCTCACAGCCTCACTGCCTCTAAGACACTCTGCCTGTCAGACACTCTTTCTCTCAGATTCTCTGCCTCTCAGACTCTTTGCCTCTCAGACACTCTGTCTATCAGACACTGCCTCTCAGACACGCTGTCTCTCAGACACTGTCTCTCAGACACTTCCTCTCAGACACTCTGTCTCTCAGACACTCATCGTCTCAGACACTGCGTCTCAGACACTCTGCCTCTCAGAAACTCTGCATCTCAGACACGCTGTCTCTCAGACACTCTGCGTCTCAGACACTGCCTCTTAGACACTCTGCCTCTCAGACACTCTGCATCTCAGACACTCTGTCTCTCAGACATTCTGTCGCTCAGACACTGCCTCTCAGAAAATCGTTCTCCCAGACACTCCCTCTCAGACACTCTGTCTCTCAGACACAATGTCTCTCAGACTCTCTGCCTCTCAGACACTCTGTCTCTCAGACACTGTCTCTCAGACACTCTGTCCCTCAGACACTCAGTCATTCACATACTGCCTCTCAAACACTCTGTCTTTCAGACTCTCTGCCTCTCAAACATTCTGTATGTCAGACACTCTGCCTCTCAGCCACTCTGCCTCTCAGACACACTGTTTCTCTGAAAATCTGCCTCTCACAGTCTCTGCGTCTCAGACTCCCTTACTTTCAGACAGTCTGCCTCTCAGACACTATTTCTCTCATATACTCTGCCTCTCAGACAATCCGCCTCTCAGACACTCTGTATCTCAGACACTCTGCCTCTCAGACACTGTCTCTTAGACACTCTGCCTCTCAGACAAACTGTCTCACAGCCTCACTGCCTCTCAGGCACTCTGCCTGTCAGACAATCTTTCTCTCAGATTCTCTGCCTCTCAGACTCTTTGCCTCTCAGACACTCTGTCTCTCAGACACTCTGTCTTTCAGACACTCTGTCGCTCAGACACTCTGTCGCTGAGACATTCTGTCACTCAGACACTGCCTCTCAGACCCTCTGTCTTTCAGACACTAAGTCGCTCAGAAACTGCCTATCAGAAACTCCGTCTTTCAGACTCTCTGCCTCTCAGACACTCTCTATGTCAGACTCTCTGCCTCTCAGCCACTCTGCCTCTCAGTCACTCTGTCTCTCAGAAAATCTGCCTCTCACAGTCTCTGCCTCTCAGACTCACTGACATTCAGACTCTGCCTCTCAGACACTATGTCTCTCATATACTCTGCCTCTCAGACAATCCGCTTCTCAGACACTCTGTCTCTCAGAAACTCTGCCTCTCAGACACTGTCTCTTAGACACTCTGCCTCTCAGACACTCTGCCTCTCAGACACTCTTTCTATCAGACACTGCCCCTCAGACACGCTGTCTCTCAGACACTGTCTCTCAGACACTGCCTCTCAGACACTCTGTCTCTCAGACACTGCCTCTCAGAGACACGGCCTCTCAGACACTCTGCCTCTCAGACACTCTGTCTCTCAGACATTCTGTCGCTCAGACACTGCCTCTCAGAAAATCTCTCTCTCAGACACTGCCTCTCAGACACTCTGCCTCTCAGACACTCTGCCTCTCAGACACTCTGTCTCTCAGAAAATCTGCCTCTCACAGTCTCTGCCTCTCAGACTCCCTGATTTTCAGACACTCTGCCTCTCAGACACTATGTCTCTCATATACTCTGCCTCTCAGACAATCCGCCTCTCAGACACTCTGTCTCTCAGACACTCTGCCTCTCAGACACTGTCTCTCAGACACTCTGCCTCTCAGACAATCTGTCTCTCAGACACGCTGCCTCTCAGACACTCTGTCTCACAGCCTCACTGCCTCTCAGGCACTCTGCCTGTCAGACACTCTTTCTCTCAGATTCTCTGCCTCTCAGACTCTTTGCCTCTCAGACACTCTGTCTATCAGAAACTGCCTCTCAGACACGCTGTCTCTCAGACACTGTCTCTCAGACACTTCCTCTCAGACACTCTGTCTCTCAGACACTAATCGTCTCAGACACTGTGTCTCAGACACTCTGCCTCTCAGACACTCTGCATCTCAGACACGCTGTCTCTCAGACACTCTGCGTCTCAGACACTGCCTCTTAGACACTCTGCCTCTCAGACACTCTGCATCTCAGATACTCTGTCTCTCAGACATTCTGTTGCTCAGACACTGCCTCTCAGAAAATCGTTCTCCCAGACACTCCCTCTCAGACACTCTGTCTCTCAGACACAATGTCTCTCAGACTCTCTGCCTCTCAGACACTCTGTCTCTCAGACACTCTGTCTCTCAGACTCTCTGTCTCTCAGACACTCTGTTTCTCAGTCACACTGACTCTGTGACTCTCTGCCTCTCAGACAAGCTGCCTCTCAAACACTCTGTCTCTCAGTCAATCTGCCTCTCAGACACTCTGTCTCTGAGACACTCTGTCTCTCATACAATCTGCCTCTCAGGCACTCTGTCTCTGAGACACTCTGCCTCTCAGACACTCTGTCTCTCAGACACTCTGTCTCTCAGACACTGTCTCTCAGACACTCTGTCTCTCACACAATCTGCCTCTCAGACCCTCTGTCTTTCAGACACTAAGTCGCTCAGAAACTGCCTATCAGAAACTCCGTCTTTCAGACTCTCTGCCTCTCAGACACTCTCTATGTCAGACTCACTGCCTCTCAGCCACTCTGCCTCTCAGTCACTCTGTCTCTCAGAAAATCTGCCTCTCACAGTCTCTGCCTCTCAGACTCACTGACTTTCAGACTCTGCCTCTCAGACACTATGTCGCTCATATACTCTGCCTCTCAGACAATCCGCCTCTCAGACACTCTGTCTCTCAGACACTCTGCCTCTCAGACACTGTCTCTTAGACACTCTGCCTCTCAGACACTCTGCCTCTCAGACACTCTTTCTATCAGACACTGCCCCTCAGACACGCTGTCTCTCAGACACTGCATCTCAGACACTCTGTCTATCAGACACTGCCTCTCAGGCACTGTCTCTCAGACACTCTGCCTCTCAGACAGTCTGTCTCTCAGACACTCTGCCTCTCAGACACTCTGCCTCTCAGACACTCTGTCTCTCAGACAATCTTCCTCTCAGACCCTCTGTCTCTCAGACACTCTGTCTCTCATACAATCTGCCTCTCAGACACTCTGCCTCTCAGTTACTCTGTCTCTGAGAAAATCTGCCTCTCAGACACTGCCTCTCACACACTTCCTCTCAGATACTCTGCCTCTCAGACACTCTGTCTCTCAGACACTCTGTCGCTCAGACACTCTGTCGCTCAGACACTCTGTCTCTCAGACACTGCATCTCAGACACTCTGTCTCTCAGACACTCTGCCTCTCAGACACTCTGTCTCTCAGACACTCTGCCTCTCAGACACTCTGTCTCTCAGACACTGTATCTCAGACACTCTGTCCCTCAGACACTCAGTCATTCACATACTGCCTCTCAAACACTCTGTCTTTCAGACTCTCTGCCTCTCAAACATTCTGTATGTCAGACACTCTGCCTCTCAGCCACTCTGCCTCTCAGACACACTGTTTCTCTGAAAATCTGCCTCTCACAGTCTCTGCCTCTCAGACTCCCTTACTTTCAGACAGTCTGCCTCTCAGACACTATTTCTCTCATATACTCTGCCTCTCAGACAATCCGCCTCTCAGACACTCTGTATCTCAGACACTCTGCCTCTCAGACACTGTCTCTTAGACACTCTGCCTCTCAGACAAACTGTCTCACAGCCTCACTGCCTCTCAGGCACTCTGCCTGTCAGACAATCTTTCTCTCAGATTCTCTGCCTCTCAGACTCTTTGCCTCTCAGACACTCTGTCTATCAGACACTGCCTCTCAGACACGCTGTCTCTCAGACACTGTCTCTCAGACACTTCCTCTCAGACACTCTGTCTCTCAGACACTAATCGTCTCAGACACTGCGTCTCAGACACTCTGCCTCTCAGACACTCTGCATCTCAGACACGCTGTCTCTCAGACACTCTGCGTCTCAGACACTGCCTCTTAGACACTCTGCCTCTCAGACACTCTGCATCTCAGATACTCTGTCTCTCAGACATTCTGTTGCTCAGACACTGCCTCTCAGAAAATCGTTCTCCCAGACACTCCCTCTCAGACACTCTGTCTCTCAGAAACTCTGCCTCTCAGACACTGTCTCTTAGACACTCTGCCTCTCAGACACTCTGCCTCTCAGACACTCTTTCTATCAGACACTGCCCCTCAGACACGCTGTCTCTCAGACACTGTCTCTCAGACACTGCCTCTCAGACACTCTGTCTCTCAGACACTGCCTCTCAGAGACACGGCCTCTCAGACACTCTGCCTCTCAGACACTCTGTCTCTCAGACATTCTGTCGCTCAGACACTGCCTCTCAGAAAATCTCTCTCTCAGACACTGCCTCTCAGACACTCTGCCTCTCAGACACTCTGCCTCTCAGACACTCTGTCTCTCAGAAAATCTGCCTCTCACAGTCTCTGCCTCTCAGACTCCCTGATTTTCAGACACTCTGCCTCTCAGACACTATGTCTCTCATATACTCTGCCTCTCAGACAATCCGCCTCTCAGACACTCTGTCTCTCAGACACTCTGCCTCTCAGACACTGTCTCTCAGACACTCTGCCTCTCAGACAATCTGTCTCTCAGACACGCTGCCTCTCAGACACTCTGTCTCACAGCCTCACTGCCTCTCAGGCACTCTGCCTGTCAGACACTCTTTCTCTCAGATTCTCTGCCTCTCAGACTCTTTGCCTCTCAGACACTCTGTCTATCAGAAACTGCCTCTCAGACACGCTGTCTCTCAGACACTGTCTCTCAGACACTTCCTCTCAGACACTCTGTCTCTCAGACACTAATCGTCTCAGACACTGTGTCTCAGACACTCTGCCTCTCAGACACTCTGCATCTCAGACACGCTGTCTCTCAGACACTCTGCGTCTCAGACACTGCCTCTTAGACACTCTGCCTCTCAGACACTCTGCATCTCAGATACTCTGTCTCTCAGACATTCTGTTGCTCAGACACTGCCTCTCAGAAAATCGTTCTCCCAGACACTCCCTCTCAGACACTCTGTCTCTCAGACACAATGTCTCTCAGACTCTCTGCCTCTCAGACACTCTGTCTCTCAGACACTCTGTCTCTCAGACTCTCTGTCTCTCAGACACTCTGTTTCTCAGTCACACTGACTCTGTGACTCTCTGCCTCTCAGACAAGCTGCCTCTCAAACACTCTGTCTCTCAGTCAATCTGCCTCTCAGACACTCTGTCTCTGAGACACTCTGTCTCTCATACAATCTGCCTCTCAGGCACTCTGTCTCTGAGACACTCTGCCTCTCAGACACTCTGTCTCTCAGACACTCTGTCTCTCAGACACTGTCTCTCAGACACTCTGTCTCTCACACAATCTGCCTCTCAGACCCTCTGTCTTTCAGACACTAAGTCGCTCAGAAACTGCCTATCAGAAACTCCGTCTTTCAGACTCTCTGCCTCTCAGACACTCTCTATGTCAGACTCACTGCCTCTCAGCCACTCTGCCTCTCAGTCACTCTGTCTCTCAGAAAATCTGCCTCTCACAGTCTCTGCCTCTCAGACTCACTGACTTTCAGACTCTGCCTCTCAGACACTATGTCGCTCATATACTCTGCCTCTCAGACAATCCGCCTCTCAGACACTCTGTCTCTCAGACACTCTGCCTCTCAGACACTGTCTCTTAGACACTCTGCCTCTCAGACACTCTGCCTCTCAGACACTCTTTCTATCAGACACTGCCCCTCAGACACGCTGTCTCTCAGACACTGCATCTCAGACACTCTGTCTATCAGACACTGCCTCTCAGGCACTGTCTCTCAGACACTCTGCCTCTCAGACAGTCTGTCTCTCAGACACTCTGCCTCTCAGACACTCTGCCTCTCAGACACTCTGTCTCTCAGACAATCTTCCTCTCAGACCCTCTGTCTCTCAGACACTCTGTCTCTCATACAATCTGCCTCTCAGACACTCTGCCTCTCAGTTACTCTGTCTCTGAGAAAATCTGCCTCTCAGACACTGCCTCTCACACACTTCCTCTCAGATACTCTGCCTCTCAGACACTCTGTCTCTCAGACACTCTGTCGCTCAGACACTCTGTCGCTCAGACACTCTGTCTCTCAGACACTGCATCTCAGACACTCTGTCTCTCAGACACTCTGCCTCTCAGACACTCTGTCTCTCAGACACTCTGCCTCTCAGACACTCTGTCTCTCAGACACTGTATCTCAGACACTCTGTCCCTCAGACACTCAGTCATTCACATACTGCCTCTCAAACACTCTGTCTTTCAGACTCTCTGCCTCTCAAACATTCTGTATGTCAGACACTCTGCCTCTCAGCCACTCTGCCTCTCAGACACACTGTTTCTCTGAAAATCTGCCTCTCACAGTCTCTGCCTCTCAGACTCCCTTACTTTCAGACAGTCTGCCTCTCAGACACTATTTCTCTCATATACTCTGCCTCTCAGACAATCCGCCTCTCAGACACTCTGTATCTCAGACACTCTGCCTCTCAGACACTGTCTCTTAGACACTCTGCCTCTCAGACAAACTGTCTCACAGCCTCACTGCCTCTCAGGCACTCTGCCTGTCAGACAATCTTTCTCTCAGATTCTCTGCCTCTCAGACTCTTTGCCTCTCAGACACTCTGTCTATCAGACACTGCCTCTCAGACACGCTGTCTCTCAGACACTGTCTCTCAGACACTTCCTCTCAGACACTCTGTCTCTCAGACACTAATCGTCTCAGACACTGCGTCTCAGACACTCTGCCTCTCAGACACTCTGCATCTCAGACACGCTGTCTCTCAGACACTCTGCGTCTCAGACACTGCCTCTTAGACACTCTGCCTCTCAGACACTCTGCATCTCAGATACTCTGTCTCTCAGACATTCTGTTGCTCAGACACTGCCTCTCAGAAAATCGTTCTCCCAGACACTCCCTCTCAGACACTCTGTCTCTCAGAAACTCTGCCTCTCAGACACTGTCTCTTAGACACTCTGCCTCTCAGACACTCTGCCTCTCAGACACTCTTTCTATCAGACACTGCCCCTCAGACACGCTGTCTCTCAGACACTGTCTCTCAGACACTGCCTCTCAGACACTCTGTCTCTCAGACACTGCCTCTCAGAGACACGGCCTCTCAGACACTCTGCCTCTCAGACACTCTGTCTCTCAGACATTCTGTCGCTCAGACACTGCCTCTCAGAAAATCTCTCTCTCAGACACTGCCTCTCAGACACTCTGCCTCTCAGACACTCTGCCTCTCAGACACTCTGTCTCTCAGAAAATCTGCCTCTCACAGTCTCTGCCTCTCAGACTCCCTGATTTTCAGACACTCTGCCTCTCAGACACTATGTCTCTCATATACTCTGCCTCTCAGACAATCCGCCTCTCAGACACTCTGTCTCTCAGACACTCTGCCTCTCAGACACTGTCTCTCAGACACTCTGCCTCTCAGACAATCTGTCTCTCAGACACGCTGCCTCTCAGACACTCTGTCTCACAGCCTCACTGCCTCTCAGGCACTCTGCCTGTCAGACACTCTTTCTCTCAGATTCTCTGCCTCTCAGACTCTTTGCCTCTCAGACACTCTGTCTATCAGACACTGCCTCTCAGACACGCTGTCTCTCAGACACTGTCTCTCAGACACTTCCTCTCAGACACTCTGTCTCTCAGACACTAATCGTCTCAGACACTGCGTCTCAGACACTCTGCCTCTCAGACACTCTGCATCTCAGACACGCTGTCTCTCAGACACTCTGCGTCTCAGACACTGCCTCTTAGACACTCTGCCTCTCAGACACTCTGCATCTCAGATACTCTGTCTCTCAGACATTCTGTTGCTCAGACACTGCCTCTCAGAAAATCGTTCTCCCAGACACTCCCTCTCAGACACTCTGTCTCTCAGACACAATGTCTCTCAGACTCTCTGCCTCTCAGACACTCTGTCTCTCAGACACTCTGTCTCTCAGACTCTCTGTCTCTCAGACACTCTGTTTCTCAGTCACACTGACTCTGTGACTCTCTGCCTCTCAGACAAGCTGCCTCTCAAACACTCTGTCTCTCAGTCAATCTGCCTCTCAGACACTCTGTCTCTGAGACACTCTGTCTCTCATACAATCTGCCTCTCAGGCACTCTGTCTCTGAGACACTCTGCCTCTCAGACACTCTGTCTCTCAGACACTCTGTCTCTCAGACACTGTCTCTCAGACACTCTGTCTCTCACACAATCTGCCTCTCAGACCCTCTGTCTTTCAGACACTAAGTCGCTCAGAAACTGCCTATCAGAAACTCCGTCTTTCAGACTCTCTGCCTCTCAGACACTCTCTATGTCAGACTCACTGCCTCTCAGCCACTCTGCCTCTCAGTCACTCTGTCTCTCAGAAAATCTGCCTCTCACAGTCTCTGCCTCTCAGACTCACTGACTTTCAGACTCTGCCTCTCAGACACTATGTCGCTCATATACTCTGCCTCTCAGACAATCCGCCTCTCAGACACTCTGTCTCTCAGACACTCTGCCTCTCAGACACTGTCTCTTAGACACTCTGCCTCTCAGACACTCTGCCTCTCAGACACTCTTTCTATCAGACACTGCCCCTCAGACACGCTGTCTCTCAGACACTGCATCTCAGACACTCTGTCTATCAGACACTGCCTCTCAGGCACTGTCTCTCAGACACTCTGCCTCTCAGACAGTCTGTCTCTCAGACACTCTGCCTCTCAGACACTCTGCCTCTCAGACACTCTGTCTCTCAGACAATCTTCCTCTCAGACCCTCTGTCTCTCAGACACTCTGTCTCTCATACAATCTGCCTCTCAGACACTCTGCCTCTCAGTTACTCTGTCTCTGAGAAAATCTGCCTCTCAGACACTGCCTCTCACACACTTCCTCTCAGATACTCTGCCTCTCAGACACTCTGTCTCTCAGACACTCTGTCGCTCAGACACTCTGTCGCTCAGACACTCTGTCTCTCAGACACTGCATCTCAGACACTCTGTCTCTCAGACACTCTGCCTCTCAGACACTCTGTCTCTCAGACACTCTGCCTCTCAGACACTCTGTCTCTCAGACACTGTATCTCAGACACTCTGTCCCTCAGACACTCAGTCATTCACATACTGCCTCTCAAACACTCTGTCTTTCAGACTCTCTGCCTCTCAAACATTCTGTATGTCAGACACTCTGCCTCTCAGCCACTCTGCCTCTCAGACACACTGTTTCTCTGAAAATCTGCCTCTCACAGTCTCTGCCTCTCAGACTCCCTTACTTTCAGACAGTCTGCCTCTCAGACACTATTTCTCTCATATACTCTGCCTCTCAGACAATCCGCCTCTCAGACACTCTGTATCTCAGACACTCTGCCTCTCAGACACTGTCTCTTAGACACTCTGCCTCTCAGACAAACTGTCTCACAGCCTCACTGCCTCTCAGGCACTCTGCCTGTCAGACAATCTTTCTCTCAGATTCTCTGCCTCTCAGACTCTTTGCCTCTCAGACACTCTGTCTATCAGACACTGCCTCTCAGACACGCTGTCTCTCAGACACTGTCTCTCAGACACTTCCTCTCAGACACTCTGTCTCTCAGACACTAATCGTCTCAGACACTGCGTCTCAGACACTCTGCCTCTCAGACACTCTGCATCTCAGACACGCTGTCTCTCAGACACTCTGCGTCTCAGACACTGCCTCTTAGACACTCTGCCTCTCAGACACTCTGCATCTCAGATACTCTGTCTCTCAGACATTCTGTTGCTCAGACACTGCCTCTCAGAAAATCGTTCTCCCAGACACTCCCTCTCAGACACTCTGTCTCTCAGAAACTCTGCCTCTCAGACACTGTCTCTTAGACACTCTGCCTCTCAGACACTCTGCCTCTCAGACACTCTTTCTATCAGACACTGCCCCTCAGACACGCTGTCTCTCAGACACTGTCTCTCAGACACTGCCTCTCAGACACTCTGTCTCTCAGACACTGCCTCTCAGAGACACGGCCTCTCAGACACTCTGCCTCTCAGACACTCTGTCTCTCAGACATTCTGTCGCTCAGACACTGCCTCTCAGAAAATCTCTCTCTCAGACACTGCCTCTCAGACACTCTGCCTCTCAGACACTCTGCCTCTCAGACACTCTGTCTCTCAGAAAATCTGCCTCTCACAGTCTCTGCCTCTCAGACTCCCTGATTTTCAGACACTCTGCCTCTCAGACACTATGTCTCTCATATACTCTGCCTCTCAGACAATCCGCCTCTCAGACACTCTGTCTCTCAGACACTCTGCCTCTCAGACACTGTCTCTCAGACACTCTGCCTCTCAGACAATCTGTCTCTCAGACACGCTGCCTCTCAGACACTCTGTCTCACAGCCTCACTGCCTCTCAGGCACTCTGCCTGTCAGACACTCTTTCTCTCAGATTCTCTGCCTCTCAGACTCTTTGCCTCTCAGACACTCTGTCTATCAGACACTGCCTCTCAGACACGCTGTCTCTCAGACACTGTCTCTCAGACACTTCCTCTCAGACACTCTGTCTCTCAGACACTAATCGTCTCAGACACTGCGTCTCAGACACTCTGCCTCTCAGACACTCTGCATCTCAGACACGCTGTCTCTCAGACACTCTGCGTCTCAGACACTGCCTCTTAGACACTCTGCCTCTCAGACACTCTGCATCTCAGATACTCTGTCTCTCAGACATTCTGTTGCTCAGACACTGCCTCTCAGAAAATCGTTCTCCCAGACACTCCCTCTCAGACACTCTGTCTCTCAGACACAATGTCTCTCAGACTCTCTGCCTCTCAGACACTCTGTCTCTCAGACACTCTGTCTCTCAGACTCTCTGTCTCTCAGACACTCTGTTTCTCAGTCACACTGACTCTGTGACTCTCTGCCTCTCAGACAAGCTGCCTCTCAAACACTCTGTCTCTCAGTCAATCTGCCTCTCAGACACTCTGTCTCTGAGACACTCTGTCTCTCATACAATCTGCCTCTCAGGCACTCTGTCTCTGAGACACTCTGCCTCTCAGACACTCTGTCTCTCAGACACTCTGTCTCTCAGACACTGTCTCTCAGACACTCTGTCTCTCACACAATCTGCCTCTCAGACCCTCTGTCTTTCAGACACTAAGTCGCTCAGAAACTGCCTATCAGAAACTCCGTCTTTCAGACTCTCTGCCTCTCAGACACTCTCTATGTCAGACTCACTGCCTCTCAGCCACTCTGCCTCTCAGTCACTCTGTCTCTCAGAAAATCTGCCTCTCACAGTCTCTGCCTCTCAGACTCACTGACTTTCAGACTCTGCCTCTCAGACACTATGTCGCTCATATACTCTGCCTCTCAGACAATCCGCCTCTCAGACACTCTGTCTCTCAGACACTCTGCCTCTCAGACACTGTCTCTTAGACACTCTGCCTCTCAGACACTCTGCCTCTCAGACACTCTTTCTATCAGACACTGCCCCTCAGACACGCTGTCTCTCAGACACTGCATCTCAGACACTCTGTCTATCAGACACTGCCTCTCAGGCACTGTCTCTCAGACACTCTGCCTCTCAGACAGTCTGTCTCTCAGACACTCTGCCTCTCAGACACTCTGCCTCTCAGACACTCTGTCTCTCAGACAATCTTCCTCTCAGACCCTCTGTCTCTCAGACACTCTGTCTCTCATACAATCTGCCTCTCAGACACTCTGCCTCTCAGTTACTCTGTCTCTGAGAAAATCTGCCTCTCAGACACTGCCTCTCACACACTTCCTCTCAGATACTCTGCCTCTCAGACACTCTGTCTCTCAGACACTCTGTCGCTCAGACACTCTGTCGCTCAGACACTCTGTCTCTCAGACACTGCATCTCAGACACTCTGTCTCTCAGACACTCTGCCTCTCAGACACTCTGTCTCTCAGACACTCTGCCTCTCAGACACTCTGTCTCTCAGACACTGTATCTCAGACACTCTGTCCCTCAGACACTCAGTCATTCACATACTGCCTCTCAAACACTCTGTCTTTCAGACTCTCTGCCTCTCAAACATTCTGTATGTCAGACACTCTGCCTCTCAGCCACTCTGCCTCTCAGACACACTGTTTCTCTGAAAATCTGCCTCTCACAGTCTCTGCCTCTCAGACTCCCTTACTTTCAGACAGTCTGCCTCTCAGACACTATTTCTCTCATATACTCTGCCTCTCAGACAATCCGCCTCTCAGACACTCTGTATCTCAGACACTCTGCCTCTCAGACACTGTCTCTTAGACACTCTGCCTCTCAGACAAACTGTCTCACAGCCTCACTGCCTCTCAGGCACTCTGCCTGTCAGACAATCTTTCTCTCAGATTCTCTGCCTCTCAGACTCTCTGCCTCTCAGACACTCTGTCTCTCAGACACTGTCTCTCAGACACTCTGTCCCTCAGACACTCAGTCATTCACATACTGCCCCTCAAACACTCTGTCTTTCAGACTCTCTGCCTCTCAAACATTCTGTATGTCAGACACTCTGCCTCTCAGCCACTCTGCCTCTCAGACACACTGTTTCTCTGAAAATCTGCCTCTCACAGTCTCTGCGTCTCAGACTCCCTTACTTTCAGACAGTCTGCCTCTCAGACACTATTTCTCTCATATACTCTGCCTCTCAGACAATCCGCCTCTCAGACACTCTGTATCTCAGACACTCTGCCTCTCAGACACTGTCTCTTAGACACTCTGCCTCTCAGACAAACTGTCTCACAGCCTCACTGCCTCTCAGGCACTCTGCCTGTCAGACAATCTTTCTCTCAGATTCTCTGCCTCTCAGACTCTTTGCCTCTCAGACACTCTGTCTATCAGACACTGCCTCTCAGACACGCTGTCTCTCAGACACTGTCTCTCAGACACTACCTCTCAGACACTCTGTCTCTCAGACACTAATCGTCTCAGACACTGCGTCTCAGACACTCTGCCTCTCAGACACTCTGCATCTCAGACACGCTGTCTCTCAGACAC
This sequence comes from Isurus oxyrinchus, assembly GCA_026770705.1. NCBI lineage: Eukaryota > Metazoa > Chordata > Chondrichthyes > Lamniformes > Lamnidae > Isurus > Isurus oxyrinchus. Next base: position 124,365 of record JANJGN010000259.1, on the reverse strand, counting down.
TCTGCGTCTCAGACACTGCCTCTTAGACACTCTGCCTCTCAGACACTCTGCATCTCAGATACTCTGTCTCTCAGACATTCTGTTGCTCCGACACTGCCTCTCAGAAAATCGTTCTCCCAGACACTCCCTCTCAGACACTCTGTCTCTCAGACACAATGTCTCTCAGACTCTCTGCCTCTCAGACACTCTGTCTCTCAGACACTCTGTCTCTCAGACTCTCTGTCTCTCAGACACTCTGTTTCTCAGTCACACTGACTCTGTGACTCTCTGCCTCTCAGACAAGCTGCCTCTCAAACACTCTGTCTCTCAGTCAATCTGCCTCTCAGACACTCTGTCTCTGAGACACTCTGTCTCTCATACAATCTGCCTCTCAGGCACTCTGTCTCTGAGACACTCTGCCTCTCAGACACTCTGTCTCTCAGACACTCTGTCTCTCAGACACTGTCTCTCAGACACTCTGTCTCTCACACAATCTGCCTCTCAGACCCTCTGTCTTTCAGACACTAAGTCGCTCAGAAACTGCCTATCAGAAACTCCGTCTTTCAGACTCTCTGCCTCTCAGACACTCTCTATGTCAGACTCACTGCCTCTCAGCCACTCTGCCTCTCAGTCACTCTGTCTCTCAGAAAATCTGCCTCTCACAGTCTCTGCCTCTCAGACTCACTGACTTTCAGACTCTGCCTCTCAGACACTATGTCGCTCATATACTCTGCCTCTCAGACAATCCGCCTCTCAGACACTCTGTCTCTCAGACACTCTGCCTCTCAGACACTGTCTCTTAGACACTCTGCCTCTCAGACACTCTGCCTCTCAGACACTCTTTCTATCAGACACTGCCCCTCAGACACGCTGTCTCTCAGACACTGCATCTCAGACACTCTGTCTATCAGACACTGCCTCTCAGGCACTGTCTCTCAGACACTCTGCCTCTCAGACAGTCTGTCTCTCAGACACTCTGCCTCTCAGACACTCTGCCTCTCAGACACTCTGTCTCTCAGACAATCTTCCTCTCAGACTCTCTGTCTCTCAGACACTCTGTCTCTCATACAATCTGCCTCTCAGACACTCTGCCTCTCAGTTACTCTGTCTCTGAGAAAATCTGCCTCTCAGACACTGCCTCTCACACACTTCCTCTCAGATACTCTGCCTCTCAGACACTCTGTCTCTCAGACACTCTTTCGCTCAGAAACTCTGTCGCTCAGACACTCTGTCTCTCAGACACTGCATCTCAGACACTCTGTCTCTCAGACACTCTGCCTCTCAGACACTCTGTCTCTCAGACACTCTGCCTCTCAGACACTCTGTCTCTCAGACACTGTATCTCAGACACTCTGTCCCTCAGACACTCAGTCATTCACATACTGCCTCTCAAACACTCTGTCTTTCAGACTCTCTGCCTCTCAAACATTCTGTATGTCAGACACTCTGCCTCTCAGCCACTCTGCCTCTCAGACACACTGTTTCTCTGAAAATCTGCCTCTCACAGTCTCTGCCTCTCAGACTCCCTTACTTTCAGACAGTCTGCCTCTCAGACACTATTTCTCTCATATACTCTGCCTCTCAGACAATCCGCCTCTCAGACACTCTGTATCTCAGACACTCTGCCTCTCAGACACTGTCTCTTAGACACTCTGCCTCTCAGACAAACTGTCTCACAGCCTCACTGCCTCTCAGGCACTCTGCCTGTCAGACAATCTTTCTCTCAGATTCTCTGCCTCTCAGACTCTTTGCCTCTCAGACACTGCCTCTCACACACTTCCTCTCAGATAATCTGCCTCTCAGACACTTTGTCTCTCAGACACTCTGTCTTTCAGACACTCTGTCGCTCAGACACTCTGTCGCTGAGACATTCTGTCACTCAGACACTGCCTCTCAGACCCTCTGTCTTTCAGACACTAAGTCGCTCAGAAACTGCCTATCAGAAACTCCGTCTTTCAGACTCTCTGCCTCTCAGACACTCTCTATGTCAGACTCTCTGCCTCTCAGCCACTCTGCATCTCAGTCACTCTGTCTCTCAGAAAATCTGCCTCTCACAGTCTCTGCCTCTCAGACTCTCTGACTTTCAGACTCTGCCTCTCAGACACTATGTCTCTCAGATACTCTGCCTCTCAGACAATCCGCCTCTCAGACACTCTGTCTCTCAGACACTCTGCCTCTCAGACACTGTCTCTTAGACACACTGCCTCTCAGACACTCTGCCTCTCAGACACTCTTTCTATCAGACACTGCCCCTCAGACACGCTGTCTCTCAGACACTGTCTCTCAGACACTGCCTCTCAGACACTCTGTCTCTCAGACACTGCCTCTCAGAGATTCGGCCTCTCAGACACTCTGCCTCTCAGACACTCTGTCTCTCAGACATTCTGTCGCTCAGACACTGCCTCTCAGAAAATCTCTCTCTCAGACACTGCCTCTCAGACACTCTGCCTCTCAGACACTCTGCCTCTCAGACACTCTGTCTCTCAGAAAATCTGCCACTCACAGTCTCTGCCTCTCAGACTCCCTGATTTTCAGACACTCTGCCTCTCAGACACTATGTCTCTCATATACTCTGCCTCTCAGACAATCCGCCTCTCAGACACTCTGTCTCTCAGACACTCTGCCTCTCAGACACTGTCTCTCAGACACTCTGCCTCTCAGACAATCTGTCTCTCAGACACGCTGCCTCTCAGACACTCTGTCTCACAGCCTCACTGCCTCTCAGGCACTCTGCCTGTCAGACACTCTTTCTCTCAGATTCTCTGCCTCTCAGACTCTTTGCCTCTCAGACACTCTGTCTATCAGACACTGCCTCTCAGACACGCTGTCTCTCAGACACTGTCTCTCAGACACTCTGTCTCTCAGACCCTCATCGTCTCAGACACTGCGTCTCAGACACTCTGCCTCTCAGACACTCTGCATCTCAGACACGCTGTCTCTCAGACACTCTGCGTCTCAGACACTGCCTCTTAGACACTCTGCCTCTCAGACACTCTGCATCTCAGACACTCTGTCTCTCAGACATTCTGTTGCTCAGACACTGCCTCTCAGAAAATCGTTCTCCCAGACACTCCCTCTCAGACACTCTGTCTCTCAGACACAATGTCTCTCAGACTCTCTGCCTCTCAGACACTCTGTCTCTCAGACACTCTGTCTCTCAGACTCTCTGTCTCTCAGACACTCTGTTTCTCAGTCACACTGACTCTGTGACTCTCTGCCTCTCAGACAAGCTGCCTCTCAAACACTCTGTCTCTTAGTCAATCTGCCTCTCAGACACTCTGTCTCTGAGACACTCTGTCTCTCATACAATCTGCCTCTCAGGCACTCTGTCTCTGAGACACTCTGCCTCTCAGACACTCTGTCTCTCAGACACTCTGTCTCTCAGACACTGTCTCTCAGACACTCTGTCTCTCACACAATCTGCCTCTCCGACCCTCTGTCTTTCAGACACTAAGTCGCTCAGAAACTGCCTATCAGAAACTCCGTCTTTCAGACTCTCTGCCTCTCAGACACTCTCTATGTCAGACTCACTGCCTCTCAGCCACTCTGCCTCTCAGTCACTCTGTCTCTCAGAAAATCTGCCTCTCACAGTCTCTGCCTCTCAGACTCACTGACTTTCAGACTCTGCCTCTCAGACACTATGTTGCTCATATACTCTGCCTCTCAGACAATCCGCCTCTCAGACACTCTGTCTCTCAGACACTCTGCCTCTCAGACACTGTCTCTAAGACACTCTGCCTCACAGACACTCTGCCTCTCAGACACTCTTTCTATCAGACACTGCCCCTCAGACACTCTGTCTCTCAGACACTGTCTCTCAGACATTGCCTCTCAGACACTCTGTCTCTCAGACACTGCCTCTCAGAGATTCGGCCTCTCAGACACTCTGCCTCTCAGACACTCTGTCTCTCAGACATTCTGTCGCTCAGACATTGCCTCTCAGAAAATCTCTCTCTCAGACACTGCCTCTCAGACACTCTGCCTCTCAGAAAATCTGCCTCTCACATTCTCTGCCTCTCAGACTCCCTGATTTTCAGACACTCTGCCTCTCAGACACTATGTCTCTCATATACTCTGCCTCTCAGACAATCCGCCTCTCAGACACTCTGTCTCTCAGACACTCTGTTTCTCAGACACTCTGTTTCTCAGACACTCTGTCTATCAGACACTCTGTCTCTCAGACACTGTCTTTCAGACACTCTGACTCTCAGACTCTCTGCCTCTCAGACACGCTGCCTCTCAGACTCTCTGCCTCTTAGACTCTCTGCCTCTCAGACTCTATGACTTTCAGTAACTCTGCCTCTCAGACACTCTGTCTCTCAGAAAATCTGCCTCTCACAGTCTCTGCCTCTCAGACTCACTGACTTTCAGACTCTGCCTCTCAGACACTCTGTCTCTCAGACACTCTGCCTCTCAGACACTCTGCCTCTCAGACACTCTTTCTATCAGACACTGCCCCTCAGACACGCTGTCTCTCAGACACTGTCTCTCAGACACTGCCTCTCAGACACTCTGTCTCTCAGACACTGCCTCTCAGAGACTCTGCCTCTCAGACACTCTGCCTCTCAGACACTCTGTCTCTCAGACATTCTGTCGCTCTGACACTGCCTCTCAGAAAATCTCTCTCTCAGACACTGCCTCTCAGACACTCTGCCTCTCAGACACTCTGCCTCTCAGACACTCTGTCTCTCAGAAACTCTGCCTCGCAGCCACTGACTCTCAGACACTTCCTCTCAGATACTCTGCCTCTCAGACACTCTGTCTCTCAGACACTCTGTCGCTCAGACACTCTGTCTCTCAGACACTGCATCTCAGACACTCTGTCTATCAGACACTGCATCTCAGACACTGTCTCTCAGTCACTCTGCCTCTCAGACACTCTGTCTCTCAGACACTCTGCCTCTCACACACTCTGTCTCTCAGACACTGTCTCTCAGACACTCTGCCACTCAGACACTCTGCCTCTCAGACACTCTGTCTCTCAGACAATCTGCCTCTCTGACCCTCTGTCTCTCAGACACTCAGTCGCTCAGATACTGCTTCTCAGACACTCTGTCTTTCAAACTCTCTGCCTCTCAAACACTCTGTATGTCAGACACTCTGCCTCTCAGCCAGTCTGCCTCTCAGACAATCTGTCTCTCAGAAAATCTGCCTCTCACAGTCTGTGCCTCTCAGACTCCCTGACTTTCAGACATCTGCCTCTGAGACACTGTTTCTCTCATATACTCTGCCTCTCAAACAATCCGCCTCTCACTATGTCTCTCAGACACACTGCCTCTCAGACACTCTGTCCCTCAGACACTCCTCCTCTCAGACAATCTGTCTCTCAGACACTCTGCCTCTCAGTCACTCTGTCTCTCAGAAAATATGCCTCTCACAGTCTCTGCCTCTCAGACTCACTGACTTTCAGACTCTGCCTCTCAGACACTATGTCTCTCATATACTCTGCCTCTCAGACAATCCGCCTCTCAGATACTCTGTCTCTCAGACACTCTGCCTCTCAGACACTCTGTCTCTCAGACACTCTGCCTCTCAGAAACTCTGCCTCTCAGACACTCTTTCTATCAGACACTGCCCCTCAGACACGCTGTCTCTCAGACACTGTCTCTCAGACACTGCCTCTCAGACACTCTGTCTCTCAGACACTGCCTCTCAGAGACTCTGCCTCTCAGACACTCTGTCTCTCAGACATTCTGTCGCTCAGATACTGCCTCTCAGAAAATCTCTCTCTCAGACACTGCCTCTCAGACACTCTGCCTCTCAGACACTCTGCCTCTCAGACACTCTGTCTCTCAGAAAATCTGCCTCTCACAGTCTCTGCCTCTCAGACTCTCTGATTTTCAGACACTCTGCCTCTCAGACACTATGTCTCTCATATACTCTGCCTCTCAGACAATCCGCCTCTCAGACACTCTGTCTCTCAGACACTCTGCCTCTCAGACACTCTGTCTCTCAGACACTCTGCCTCTCAGACACTATGTCTCTCAGACTCACTGACTCTCAGACACTCTGTTTCTCAGACACTCTGTTTCACAGACACTCTGTCTATCAGACACTCTGTCTCTCAGACACTGTCTTTCAGAAACTCTGACTCTCAGACTCTCTGCCTCTCAGACACGCTGCCTCTCAGACTCTCTGCCTCTTTCACTCTCTGCCTCTCAGACTCTATGACTTTCAGAAACTCTGCCTCTCAGACACTCTGTCTCTCAGAAAATCTGCCTCTCACAGTCTCTGCCTCTCAGACTCACTGACTTTCAGACTCTGCCTCTCAGACACTATGTCTCTCATATATTCTGCCTCTCAGACAATCCGCCTCTCAGACACTCTGTCTCTCAGACACTCTGCCTCTCAGACACTCTGTCTCTCAGACACTCTGCCTCTCAGACACTCTGCTCTCAGACACTCTTTCTATCAGACACTGCCCCTCAGACACGCTGTCGCTCAGACACTGTCTCTCAGACACTGCCTCTCAGACACTCTGTCTCTCAGACACTGCCTCTCAGAGACTCTGCCTCTCAGACACTCTGCCTCTCAGACACTCTGTCTCTCAGACATTCTGTCGCTCAGACACTGCCTCTCAGAAAATCTCTCTCTCAGACACTGCCTCTCAGACACTCTGCCTCTCAGACACTCTGCCTCTCAGACACTCTGTCTCTCAGAAACTCTGCCTCTCAGCCACTGACTCTCAGACACTTCCTCTCAGATACTCTGCCTCTCAGACACTCTGTCTCTCAGACACTCTGTCGCTCAGACACTCTGTCTCTCAGACACTGCATCTCAGACACTCTGTCTATCAGACACTGCATCTCAGACACTGTCTCTCAGACACTCTGCCTCTCAGACACTCTGTCTCTCAGACACTCTGCCTCTCACACACTCTGTCTCTCAGACACTGTCTCTCAGACACTCTGCCTCTCAGACACTCTGCCTCTCAGACACTCTGTCTCTCAGACAATCTGCCTCTCAGACCCTCTGTCTCTCAGACACTCAGTCGCTCAGATACTGCTTCTCAGACACTCTGTCTTTCAAACTCTCTGCCTCTCAAATACTCTGTATGTCAGACACTCTGCCTCTCAGCCACTCTGCCTCTCAGACAATCTGTCTCTCAGAAAATCTGCCTCTGACAGTCTGTGCCTCTCAGACTCCCTGACTTTCAGACATCTGCCTCTCAGACACTATTTCTCTCATATACTGTGCCTCTCAAACAATCCGCCTCTCACTCTGTCTCTCAGACACACTGCCTCTCAGACACTCTGTCCCTCAGACACTCCTCCTCTCAGACAATCTGTCTCTCAGACACTCTACCTCTCAGACACTCTGTCTCACAGCCTCACTGCCTCTCAGACACTCTGCCTGTCAGACACTCTGTCTCTCAGATTCTCTGCCTCTCAGACTCTCTGCCTCTCAGACTCTCTGCCTCACAGACACTCTGTCTATCAGACACTGCCTCTCAGACACGCTGTCTCTCAGACACTGTCTCTCAGACACTTCCTCTCAGACACTCTGTCTCTCAGACACTCTGCATCTCAGACACTGCGTCTCAGACACTCTGTCTCTCAGACACTGCCTCTCAGAAACTCTGTCTCTCAGGCACTCTGCCTCTCAGACACTGCGTCTCGGATAATCTGTCTCTCAGTCACTGCCTCTCAGGCACTCTGCCTCTCAGACACTCTGTCTCTCAGACACTCTTCCTCTCAGAAACTCTGCCTCTCAGACACTCTGTCTTTCAGACTCTCGGCCTTTCAGACTCTCTTTCTCTCAGACACTGCCTCTCAGACAGTCTGTCTCTCAGACACTCTGCCTCTCAAACACTGCCTCTCAGACACTCTGTCTTTCTGAAACACTGCCTCTCAGATTCTCTCCCTCTCAGACTCTCTGCCTCTCAGACACTCTGCCTCTCAGACTCTCTGTCTCTCACACTCTCTGCCTCTCAGACACTCTGCCTCTCAGACACTCTGCCTCTCAGACACTCTGCCTCTCAGACACTCTGCCTCTCAGACACTGTGTCTCAGACACTCTGTCCCTCAGACACTCCTCCTCTCAGACAATCTGTCTCTCAGACACTCTGCCTCTCAGACACTCTGTCTCTCAGAAAATATGCCTCTCACAGTCTCTGCCTCTCAGACTCACTGACTTTCAGACTCTGCCTCTCAGACACTATGTCTCTCATATACTCTGCCTCTCAGACAATCCGCCTCTCAGATACTCTGTCTCTCAGACACTCTGCCTCTCAGACACTCTGTCTCTCAGACACTCTGCCTCTCAGAAACTCTGCCTCTCAGACACTCTTTCTATCAGACACTGCCCCTCAGACACGCTGTCTCTCAGACACTGTCTCTCAGACACTGCCTCTCAGACACTCTGTCTCTCAGACACTGCCTCTCAGAGACTCTGCCTCTCAGACACTCTGTCTCTCAGACATTCTGTCGCTCAGATACTGCCTCTCAGAAAATCTCTCTCTCAGACACTGCCTCTCAGACACTCTGCCTCTCAGACACTCTGCCTCTCAGACACTCTGTCTCTCAGAAAATCTGCCTCTCACAGTCTCTGCCTCTCAGACTCTCTGATTTTCAGACACTCTGCCTCTCAGACACTATGTCTCTCATATACTCTGCCTCTCAGACAATCCGCCTCTCAGACACTCTGTCTCTCAGACACTCTGCCTCTCAGACACTCTGTCTCTCAGACACTCTGCCTCTCAGACACTATGTCTCTCAGACTCACTGACTCTCAGACACTCTGTTTCTCAGACACTCTGTTTCACAGACACTCTGTCTATCAGACACTCTGTCTCTCAGACACTGTCTTTCAGAAACTCTGACTCTCAGACTCTCTGCCTCTCAGACACGCTGCCTCTCAGACTCTCTGCCTCTTTCACTCTCTGCCTCTCAGACTCTATGACTTTCAGAAACTCTGCCTCTCAGACACTCTGTCTCTCAGAAAATCTGCCTCTCACAGTCTCTGCCTCTCAGACTCACTGACTTTCAGACTCTGCCTCTCAGACACTATGTCTCTCATATATTCTGCCTCTCAGACAATCCGCCTCTCAGACACTCTGTCTCTCAGACACTCTGCCTCTCAGACACTCTGTCTCTCAGACACTCTGCCTCTCAGACACTCTGCTCTCAGACACTCTTTCTATCAGACACTGCCCCTCAGACACGCTGTCGCTCAGACACTGTCTCTCAGACACTGCCTCTCAGACACTCTGTCTCTCAGACACTGCCTCTCAGAGACTCTGCCTCTCAGACACTCTGCCTCTCAGACACTCTGTCTCTCAGACATTCTGTCGCTCAGACACTGCCTCTCAGAAAATCTCTCTCTCAGACACTGCCTCTCAGACACTCTGCCTCTCAGACACTCTGCCTCTCAGACACTCTGTCTCTCAGAAACTCTGCCTCTCAGCCACTGACTCTCAGACACTTCCTCTCAGATACTCTGCCTCTCAGACACTCTGTCTCTCAGACACTCTGTCGCTCAGACACTCTGTCTCTCAGACACTGCATCTCAGACACTCTGTCTATCAGACACTGCATCTCAGACACTGTCTCTCAGACACTCTGCCTCTCAGACACTCTGTCTCTCAGACACTCTGCCTCTCACACACTCTGTCTCTCAGACACTGTCTCTCAGACACTCTGCCTCTCAGACACTCTGCCTCTCAGACACTCTGTCTCTCAGACAATCTGCCTCTCAGACCCTCTGTCTCTCAGACACTCAGTCGCTCAGATACTGCTTCTCAGACACTCTGTCTTTCAAACTCTCTGCCTCTCAAATACTCTGTATGTCAGACACTCTGCCTCTCAGCCACTCTGCCTCTCAGACAATCTGTCTCTCAGAAAATCTGCCTCTCACAGTCTGTGCCTCTCAGACTCCCTGACTTTCAGACATCTGCCTCTCAGACACTATTTCTCTCATATACTGTGCCTCTCAAACAATCCGCCTCTCACTCTGTCTCTCAGACACACTGCCTCTCAGACACTCTGTCCCTCAGACACTCCTCCTCTCAGACAATCTGTCTCTCAGACACTCTACCTCTCAGACACTCTGTCTCACAGCCTCACTGCCTCTCAGACACTCTGCCTGTCAGACACTCTGTCTCTCAGATTCTCTGCCTCTCAGACTCTCTGCCTCTCAGACTCTCTGCCTCACAGACACTCTGTCTATCAGACACTGCCTCTCAGACACGCTGTCTCTCAGACACTGTCTCTCAGACACTTCCTCTCAGACACTCTGTCTCTCAGACACTCTGCATCTCAGACACTGCGTCTCAGACACTCTGTCTCTCAGACACTGCCTCTCAGAAACTCTGTCTCTCAGGCACTCTGCCTCTCAGACACTGCGTCTCGGATACTCTGTCTCTCAGTCACTGCCTCTCAGGCACTCTGCCTCTCAGACACTCTGTCTCTCAGACACTCTTCCTCTCAGAAACTCTGCCTCTCAGACACTCTGTCTTTCAGACTCTCGGCCTTTCAGACTCTCTTTCTCTCAGACACTGCCTCTCAGACAGTCTGTCTCTCAGACACTCTGCCTCTCAAACACTGCCTCTCAGACACTCTGTCTTTCTGAAACACTGCCTCTCAGATTCTCTCCCTCTCAGACTCTCTGCCTCTCAGACACTCTGCCTCTCAGACTCTCTGTCTCTCACACTCTCTGCCTCTCAGACACTCTGCCTCTCAGACACTCTGCCTCTCAGACACTCTGCCTCTCAGACACTCTGCCTCTCAGACACTGTGTCTCAGACACTCTGTCCCTCAGACACTCCTCCTCTCAGACAATCTGTCTCTCAGACACTCTGCCTCTCAGACACTCTGCCTCTCAGTCACTTTGTCTCTCAGAAAATATGCCTCTCACAGTCTCTGCCTCTCAGACTCACTGACTTTCAGACTCTGCCTCTCAGACACTATGTCTCTCATATATTCTGCCTCTCAGACAATCCGCCTCTCAGACACTCTGTCTCTCAGACACTCTGCCTCTCAGACACTCTGTCTCTCAGACACTCTGCCTCTCAGACACTCTGCTCTCAGACACTCTTTCTATCAGACACTGCCCCTCAGACACGCTGTCGCTCAGACACTGTCTCTCAGACACTGCCTCTCAGACACTCTGTCTCTCAGACACTGCCTCTCAGAGACTCTGCCTCTCAGACACTCTGCCTCTCAGACACTCTGTCTCTCAGACATTCTGTCGCTCAGACACTGCCTCTCAGAAAATCTCTCTCTCAGACACTGCCTCTCAGACACTCTGCCTCTCAGACACTCTGCCTCTCAGACACTCTGTCTCTCAGAAACTCTGCCTCTCAGCCACTGACTCTCAGACACTTCCTCTCAGATACTCTGCCTCTCAGACACTCTGTCTCTCAGACACTCTGTCGCTCAGACACTCTGTCTCTCAGACACTGCATCTCAGACACTCTGTCTATCAGACACTGCATCTCAGACACTGTCTCTCAGACACTCTGCCTCTCAGACACTCTGTCTCTCAGACACTCTGCCTCTCACACACTCTGTCTCTCAGACACTGTCTCTCAGACACTCTGCCTCTCAGACACTCTGCCTCTCAGACACTCTGTCTCTCAGACAATCTGCCTCTCAGACCCTCTGTCTCTCAGACACTCAGTCGCTCAGATACTGCTTCTCAGACACTCTGTCTTTCAAACTCTCTGCCTCTCAAACACTCTGTATGTCAGACACTCTGCCTCTCAGCCACTCTGCCTCTCAGACAATCTGTCTCTCAGAAAATCTGCCTCTGACAGTCTGTGCCTCTCAGACTCCCTGACTTTCAGACATCTGCCTCTCAGACACTATTTCTCTCATATACTCTGCCTCTCAAACAATCCGCCTCTCACTCTGTCTCTCAGACACACTGCCTCTCAGACACTCTGTCCCTCAGACACTCCTCCTCTCAGACAATCTGTCTCTCAGACACTCTACCTCTCAGACACTCTGTCTCACAGCCTCACTGCCTCTCAGACACTCTGCCTGTCAGACACTCTGTCTCTCAGATTCTCTGCCTCTCAGACTCTCTGCCTCTCAGACTCTCTGCCTCACAGACACTCTGTCTATCAGACACTGCCTCTCAGACACGCTGTCTCTCAGACACTGTCTCTCAGACACTTCCTCTCAGACACTCTGTCTCTCAGACACTCTGCATCTCAGACACTGCCTCTCAGACACTCTGTCTCTCAGACACTGCCTCTCAGAAACTCTGTCTCTCAGGCACTCTGCCTCTCAGACACTGCCTCTCGGATACTCTGTCTCTCAGTCACTGCCTCTCAGGCACTCTGCCTCTCAGACACTCTGTCTCTCAGACACTCTTCCTCTCAGAAACTCTGCCTCTCAGACACTCTGTCTTTCAGACTCTCGGCCTTTCAGACTCTCTTTCTCTCAGACACTGCCTCTCAGACAGTCTGTCTCTCAGACACTCTGCCTCTCAAACACTGCCTCTCAGACACTCTGTCTTTCTGAAACACTGCCTCTCAGATTCTCTCCCTCTCAGACTCTCTGCCTCTCAGACACTCTGCCTCTCAGACTCTCTGTCTCTCACACTCTCTGCCTCTCAGACACTCTGCCTCTCAGACACTCTGCCTCTCAGACACTCTGCCTCTCAGACACTCTGCCTCTCAGACACTGTGTCTCAGACACTCTGTCCCTCAGACACTCCTCCTCTCAGACAATCTGTCTCTCAGACACTCTGCCTCTCAGACACTCTGCCTCTCAGTCACTTTGTCTCTCAGAAAATATGCCTCTCACAGTCTCTGCCTCTCAGACTCACTGACTTTCAGACTCTGCCTCTCAGACACTATGTCTCTCATATACTCTGCCTCTCAGACACTCTGTCTCTCAGACACTCTGCCTCTCAGACACTCTGCCTCTCAGACACTCTATCAGACACTGCCCCTCAGACACGCTGTCTCTCAGACACTGTCTCTCAGACACTGCCTCTCAGACACTCTGCCTCTCGGACACTCTGTCTCTCAGACACTCTGCCTCTCAGACACTCTGCCTCTCAGACACTCTATCAGACACTGCCCCTCAGACACGCTGTCTCTCAGACACTGTCTCTCAGGCACTGCCTCTCAGACACTCTGTCTCTCAGACACTGCCTCTCAGAGACTCTGCCTCTCAGACACTCTGCCTCTCAGACACTCTGTCTCTCAGACATTCTGTCGCTCAGACACTGCCTCTCAGAAAATCTCTCTCTCAGACACTGCCTCTCAGACACTCTGCCTCTCAGACACTGCCTCTCAGACACTCTGTCTCTCAGACATTCTGTTGCTCAGACACTGCCTCTCAGAAAATCGTTCTCCCAGACACTCCCTCTCAGACACTCTGTCTCTCAGACACAATGTCTCTCAGACTCTCTGCCTCTCAGACACTCTGTCTCTCAGACACTCTGTCTCTCAGACTCTCTGTCTCTCAGACACTCTGTTTCTCAGTCACACTGACTCTGTGACTCTCTGCCTCTCAGACAAGCTGCCTCTCAAACACTCTGTCTCTCAGTCAATCTGCCTCTCAGACACTCTGTCTCTGAGACACTCTGTCTCTCATACAATCTGCCTCTCAGGCACTCTGTCTCTGAGACACTCTGCCTCTCAGACACTCTGTCTCTCAGACACTCTGTCTCTCAGACACTGTCTCTCAGACACTCTGTCTCTCACACAATCTGCCTCTCAGACTCTCTGTCTTTCAGACACTATGTCGCTCAGAAACTGCCTATCAGAAACTCCGTCTTTCAGACTCTCTGCCTCTCAGACACTCTCTATGTCAGACTCACTGCCTCTCAGCCACTCTGCCTCTCAGTCACTCTGTCTCTCAGAAAATCTGCCTCTCACAGTCTCTGCCTCTCAGACTCACTGACTTTCAGACTCTGCCTCTCAGACAATATGTTGCTCATATACTCTGCCTCTCAGACAATCCGCCTCTCAGACACTCTGTCTCTCAGACACTCTGCCTCTCAGACACTGTCTCTTAGACACTCTGCCTCACAGACACTCTGCCTCTCAGACACTCTTTCTATCAGACACTGCCCCTCAGACACTCTGTCTCTCAGACACTGTCTCTCAGACACTGCCTCTCAGACACTCTGTCTCTCAGACACTGCCTCTCAGAGATTCGGCCTCTCAGACACTCTGCCTCTCAGACACTCTGTCTCTCAGACATTCTGTCGCTCAGACATTGCCTCTCAGAAAATCTCTCTCTCAGACACTGCCTCTCAGACACTCTGCCTCTCAGAAAATCTGCCTCTCACAGTCTCTGCCTCTCAGACTCCCTGATTTTCAGACACTCTGCCTCTCAGACACTATGTCTCTCATATACTCTGCCTCTCAGACAATCCACCTCTCAGACACTCTGTCTCTCAGACACTCTGTTTCTCAGACAGTCTGTTTCTCAGACACTCTGTCTATCAGACACTCTGTCTCTCAGACACTGTCTTTCAGACACTCTGACTCTCAGACTCTCTGCCTCTCAGACACGCTGCCTCTCAGACTCTCTGTCTCTCAGACACTCTGCCTCTCAGACACTCTGCCTCTCAGACACTCTTTCTATCAGACACTGCCCCTCAGACACGCTGTCTCTCAGACACTGTCTCTCAGACACTGCCTCTCAGACACTCTGTCTCTCAGACACTGCCTCTCAGAGACTCTGCCTCTCAGACACTCTGCCTCTCAGACACTCTGTCTCTCAGACATTCTGTCGCTCAGACACTGCCTCTCAGAAAATCTCTCTCTCAGACACTGCCTCTCAGACACTCTGCCTCTCAGACACTCTGCCTCTCAGACACTCTGTCTCTCAGAAACTCTGCCTCGCAGCCACTGACTCTCAGACACTTCCTCTCAGATACTCTGCCTCTCAGACACTCTGTCTCTCAGACACTCTGTCGCTCAGACACTCTGTCTATCAGACACTGCATCTCAGACACTGTCTCTCAGACACTCTGCCTCTCAGACACTCTGTCTCTCAGACACTCTGCCTCTCACACACTCTGTCTCTCAGACACTTGTCTCTCAGACACTCTGCCACTCAGACACTCTGCCTCTCAGACACTCTGTCTCTCAGACAATCTGCCTCTCTGACCCTCTGTCTCTCAGACACTCAGTCGCTCAGAAACTGCTTCTCAGACACTCTGTCTTTCAAACTCTCTGCCTCTCAAACACTCTGTATGTCAGACACTCTGCCTCTCAGCCAGTCTGCCTCTCAGACAATCTGTCTCTCAGAAAATCTGCCTCTCACAGTCTGTGCCTCTCAGACTCCCTGACTTTCAGACATCTGCCTCTCAGACACTGTTTCTCTCATATACTCTGCCTCTCAAACAATCCGCCTCTCACTATGTCTCTCAGACACACTGCCTCTCAGACACTCTGTCCCTCAGACACTCCTCCTCTCAGACAATCTGTCTCTCAGACACTCTGCCTCTCAGTCACTCTGTCTCTCAGAAAATATGCCTCTCACAGTCTCTGCCTCTCAGACTCACTGACTTTCAGACTCTGCCTCTCAGACACTATGTCTCTCATATACTCTGCCTCTCAGACAATCCGCCTCTCAGATACTCTGTCTCTCAGACACTCTGCCTCTCAGACACTCTGTCTCTCAGACACTCTGCCTCTCAGAAACTCTGCCTCTCAGACACTCTTTCTATCAGACACTGCCCCTCAGACACGCTGTCTCTCAGACACTGTCTCTCAGACACTGCCTCTCAGACACTCTGTCTCTCAGACACTGCCTCTCAGAGACTCTGCCTCTCAGACACTCTGTCTCTCAGACATTCTGTCGCTCAGATACTGCCTCTCAGAAAATCTCTCTCTCAGACACTGCCTCTCAGACACTCTGCCTCTCAGACACTCTGCCTCTCAGACACTCTGTCTCTCAGAAAATCTGCCTCTCACAGTCTCTGCCTCTCAGACTCTCTGATTTTCAGACACTCTGCCTCTCAGACACTATGTCTCTCATATACTCTGCCTCTAAGACAATCCGCCTCTCAGACACTCTGTCTCTCAGACACTCTGCCTCTCAGACACTCTGTCTCTCAGACACTCTGCCTCTCCGACACTATGTCTCTCAGACTCACTGACTCTCAGACACTCTGTTTCTCAGACACTCTGTTTCTCAGACACTCTGTCTATCAGACACTCTGTCTCTCAGACACTGTCTTTCAGACACTCTGACTCTCAGACTCTCTGC
Organism: Isurus oxyrinchus; assembly: GCA_026770705.1. Lineage (NCBI taxonomy): Eukaryota > Metazoa > Chordata > Chondrichthyes > Lamniformes > Lamnidae > Isurus > Isurus oxyrinchus. The sequence continues at coordinate 108,205 of JANJGN010000259.1, read as the reverse complement.
CTCTCAGACACGCTGCCTCTCAGACTCTCTGCCTCTTTCACTCTCTGCTTCTCAGACTCTATGACTTTCAGAAACTCTGCCTCTCAGACACTCTGTCTCTCAGAAAATCTGCCTCTCACAGTCTCTGCCTCTCAGACTCACTGACTTTCAGACTCTGCCTCTCAGACACTATGTCTCTCATATATTCTGCCTCTCAGACAATCCGCCTCTCAGACACTCTGTCTCTCAGACACTCTGCCTCTCAGACACTCTGTCTCTCAGACACTCTGCCTCTCAGACACTCTGCTCTCAGACACTCTTTCTATCAGACACTGCCCCTCAGACACGCTGTCGCTCAGACACTGTCTCTCAGACATTGCCGCTCAGACACTCTGTCTCTCAGACACTGCCTCTCAGAGACTCTGCCTCTCAGACACTCTGCCTCTCAGACACTCTGTCTCTCAGACATTCTGTCGCTCAGACACTGCCTCTCAGAAAATCTCTCTCTCAGACACTGCCTCTCAGACACTCTGCCTCTCAGACACTCTGCCTCTCAGACACTCTGTCTCTCAGAAACTCTGCCTCTCAGCCACTGACTCTCAGACACTTCCTCTCAGATACTCTGCCTCTCAGACACTCTGTCTCTCAGACACTCTGTCGCTCAGACACTCTGTCTCTCAGACACTGCATCTCAGACACTCTGTCTATCAGACACTGCATCTCAGACACTGTCTCTCAGACACTCTGCCACTCAGACACTCTGCCTCTCAGACACTCTGTCTCTCAGACAATCTGCCTCTCTGACCCTCTGTCTCTCAGACACTCAGTCGCTCAGAAACTGCTTCTCAGACACTCTGTCTTTCAAACTCTCTGCCTCTCAAACACTCTGTATGTCAGACACTCTGCCTCTCAGCCAGTCTGCCTCTCAGACAATCTGTCTCTCAGAAAATCTGCCTCTCACAGTCTGTGCCTCTCAGACTCCCTGACTTTCAGACATCTGCCTCTCAGACACTGTTTCTCTCATATACTCTGCCTCTCAAACAATCCGCCTCTCACTATGTCTCTCAGACACACTGCCTCTCAGACACTCTGTCCCTCAGACACTCCTCCTCTCAGACAATCTGTCTCTCAGACACTCTGCCTCTCAGTCACTCTGTCTCTCAGAAAATATGCCTCTCACAGTCTCTGCCTCTCAGACTCACTGACTTTCAGACTCTGCCTCTCAGACACTATGTCTCTCATATACTCTGCCTCTCAGACAATCCGCCTCTCAGATACTCTGTCTCTCAGACACTCTGCCTCTCAGACACTCTGTCTCTCAGACACTCTGCCTCTCAGAAACTCTGCCTCTCAGACACTCTTTCTATCAGACACTGCCCCTCAGACACGCTGTCTCTCAGACACTGTCTCTCAGACACTGCCTCTCAGACACTCTGTCTCTCAGACACTGCCTCTCAGAGACTCTGCCTCTCAGACACTCTGTCTCTCAGACATTCTGTCGCTCAGATACTGCCTCTCAGAAAATCTCTCTCTCAGACACTGCCTCTCAGACACTCTGCCTCTCAGACACTCTGCCTCTCAGACACTCTGTCTCTCAGAAAATCTGCCTCTCACAGTCTCTGCCTCTCAGACTCTCTGATTTTCAGACACTCTGCCTCTCAGACACTATGTCTCTCATATACTCTGCCTCTAAGACAATCCGCCTCTCAGACACTCTGTCTCTCAGACACTCTGCCTCTCAGACACTCTGTCTCTCAGACACTCTGCCTCTCCGACACTATGTCTCTCAGACTCACTGACTCTCAGACACTCTGTTTCTCAGACACTCTGTTTCTCAGACACTCTGTCTATCAGACACTCTGTCTCTCAGACACTGTCTTTCAGACACTCTGACTCTCAGACTCTCTGCCTCTCAGACACGCTGCCTCTCAGACTCTCTGCCTCTTTCACTCTCTGCTTCTCAGACTCTATGACTTTCAGAAACTCTGCCTCTCAGACACTCTGTCTCTCAGAAAATCTGCCTCTCACAGTCTCTGCCTCTCAGACTCACTGACTTTCAGACTCTGCCTCTCAGACACTATGTCTCTCATATATTCTGCCTCTCAGACAATCCGCCTCTCAGACACTCTGTCTCTCAGACACTCTGCCTCTCAGACACTCTGTCTCTCAGACACTCTGCCTCTCAGACACTCTGCTCTCAGACACTCTTTCTATCAGACACTGCCCCTCAGACACGCTGTCGCTCAGACACTGTCTCTCAGACATTGCCGCTCAGACACTCTGTCTCTCAGACACTGCCTCTCAGAGACTCTGCCTCTCAGACACTCTGCCTCTCAGACACTCTGTCTCTCAGACATTCTGTCGCTCAGACACTGCCTCTCAGAAAATCTCTCTCTCAGACACTGCCTCTCAGACACTCTGCCTCTCAGACACTCTGCCTCTCAGACACTCTGTCTCTCAGAAACTCTGCCTCTCAGCCACTGACTCTCAGACACTTCCTCTCAGATACTCTGCCTCTCAGACACTCTGTCTCTCAGACACTCTGTCGCTCAGACACTCTGTCTCTCAGACACTGCATCTCAGACACTCTGTCTATCAGACACTGCATCTCAGACACTGTCTCTCAGACACTCTGCCTCTCAGACACTCTGTCTCTCAGACACTCTGCCTCTCACACACTCTGTCTCTCAGACACTGTCTCTCAGACACTCTGCCTCTCAGACACTCTGCCTCTCAGACACTCTGTCTCTCAGACAATCTGCCTCTCAGACCCTCTGTCTCTCAGACACTCAGTCGCTCAGATACTGCTTCTCAGACACTCTGTCTTTCAAACTCTCTGCCTCTCAAACACTCTGTATGTCAGACACTCTGCCTCTCAGCCACTCTGCCTCTCAGACAATCTGTCTCTCAGAAAATCTGCCTCTGACAGTCTCTGCCTCTCAGACTCCCTGACTTTCAGACATCTGCCTCTCAGACACTATTTCTCTCATATACTCTGCCTCTCAAACAATCCGCCTCTCACTCTGTCTCTCAGACACACTGCCTCTCAGACACTCTGTCCCTCAGACACTCCTCCTCTCAGACAATCTGTCTCTCAGACACTCTACCTCTCAGACACTCTGTCTCACAGCCTCACTGCCTCTCAGACACTCTGCCTGTCAGACACTCTGTCTCTCAGATTCTCTGCCTCTCAGACTCTCTGCCTCTCAGACTCTCTGCCTCACAGACACTCTGTCTATCAGACACTGCCTCTCAGACACGCTGTCTCTCAGACACTGTCTCTCAGACACTTCCTCTCAGACACTCTGTCTCTCAGACACTCAGCATCTCAGACACTGCCTCTCAGACACTCTGTCTCTCAGACACTGCCTCTCAGAAACTCTGTCTCTCAGGCACTCTGCCTCTCAGACACTGCCTCTCGGATACTCTGTCTCTCAGTCACTGCCTCTCAGGCACTCTGCCTCTCAGACACTCTGTCTCTCAGACACTCTTCCTCTCAGAAACTCTGCCTCTCAGACACTCTGTCTTTCAGACTCTCGGCCTTTCAGACTCTCTTTCTCTCAGACACTGCCTCTCAGACAGTCTGTCTCTCAGACACTCTGCCTCTCAAACACTGCCTCTCAGACACTCTGTCTTTCTGAAACACTGCCTCTCAGATTCTCTCCCTCTCAGACTCTCTGCCTCTCAGACACTCTGCCTCTCAGACTCTCTGTCTCTCACACTCTCTGCCTCTCAGACACTCTGCCTCTCAGACACTCTGCCTCTCAGACACTCTGCCTCTCAGACACTCTGCCTCTCAGACACTGTGTCTCAGACACTCTGTCCCTCAGACACTCCTCCTCTCAGACAATCTGTCTCTCAGACACTCTGCCTCTCAGACACTCTGCCTCTCAGTCACTTTGTCTCTCAGAAAATATGCCTCTCACAGTCTCTGCCTCTCAGACTCACTGACTTTCAGACTCTGCCTCTCAGACACTATGTCTCTCATATACTCTGCCTCTCAGACACTCTGTCTCTCAGACACTCTGCCTCTCAGACACTCTGCCTCTCAGACACTCTATCAGACACTGCCCCTCAGACACGCTGTCTCTCAGACACTGTCTCTCATACACTGCCTCTCAGACACTCTGCCTCTCGGACACTCTGTCTCTCAGACACTCTGCCTCTCAGACACTCTGCCTCTCAGACACTCTATCAGACACTGCCCCTCAGACACGCTGTCTCTCAGACACTGTCTCTCAGGCACTGCCTCTCAGACACTCTGTCTCTCAGACACTGCCTCTCAGAGACTCTGCCTCTCAGACACTCTGCCTCTCAGACACTCTGTCTCTCAGACATTCTGTCGCTCAGACACTGCCTCTCAGAAAATCTCTCTCTCAGACACTGCCTCTCAGACACTCTGCCTCTCAGACACTGCCTCTCAGACACTCTGTCTCTCAGAAACTCTGCCTCTCAGCCACTGACTCTCAGACACTTCCTCTCAGATACTCTGCCTCTCAGACACTCTGTCTCTCAGACACTCTGTCGCTCAGACACTCTGTCTCTCAGACACTGCATCTCAGACACTCTGTCTATCAGACACTGCATCTCAGACACTGTCTCTCAGACACTCTGCCTCGCAGACACTCTGTCTCTCAGACACTCTGCCTCTCACACACTCTGTCTCTCAGACACTGTCTCTCAGACACTCTGCCTCTCAGACACTCTGCCTCTCAGACACTCTGTCTCTCAGACAATCTGCCTCTCAGACCCTCTGTCTCTCAGACACTCAGTCGCTCAGATACTGCTTCTCAGACACTCTATCTTTCAAACTCTCTGCCTCTCAAACACTCTGTATGTCAGACACTCTGCCTCTCAGCCACTCTGCCTCTCAGACAATCTGTCTCTCAGAAAATCTGCCTCTGACAGTCTGTGCCTCTCAGACTCCCTGACTTTCAGACATCTGCCTCTCAGACACTATTTCTCTCATATACTCTGCCTCTCAAACAATCCGCCTCTCACTCTGTCTCTCAGACACACTGCCTCTCAGACACTCTGTCCCTCAGACACTCCTCCTCTCAGACAATCTGTCTCTCAGACACTCTACCTCTCAGACACTCTGTCTCACAGCCTCACTGCCTCTCAGACACTCTGCCTGTCAGACACTCTGTCTCTCAGATTCTCTGCCTCTCAGACTCTCTGCCTCTCAGACTCTCTGCCTCTCAGACACTCTGTCTATCAGACACTGCCTCTCAGACACGCTGTCTCTCAGACACTGTCTCTCAGACACTTCCTCTCAGACACTCTGTCTCTCAGACACTCTGCATCTCAGACACTGCCTCTCAGACACTCTGTCTCTCAGACACTGCCTCTCAGACACTCTGTCTCTCAGACACTGCCTCTCGGATACTCTGTCTCTCAGTTACTGCCTCTCAGACACTCTTCCTCTCAGAAACTCTGCCTCTCAGACACTCTGTCTTTCAGACTCTCGGCCTTTCGGACTCTCTTTCTCTCAGACACTCTGTCTCTCAGACACTGCCTCTCAGGCACTCTGCCTCTCAGACAGTCTGTCACTCAGACACTCTGTCTCTCAAACACTGCCTCCCAGACACTCTGTCTTTCTGAAACACTGCCTCTCAGATTCTCTCTCTCTCAGACTCTCTGCCTCTCAGACACTCTGCCTCTCAGACTCTCTGTCTCTCACACTCTCTGCCTCTCAGACACTCTGCCTCTCAGACACTGTCTCTCAGACACTCTGCCTCTCAGACACTCTGTCTCTCAGACACTCTGCCTCTCAGACACTCTGTCTCTCAGACACTGTCTCTCAGACACTCTGTCTCTCAGACACTCAGTTGCTCAGATACTGCCTCTCAGACACTCTGTCTTTCAGTCTCTCTGCCTCTCAAACACTCTGTATGTCAGACACTCTGCCTCTCAGCCACTCTGCCTCTCAGACACACTGTCTCTCTGAATATCTGCCTCTCACAGTCTCTGCCTCTCAGACTCCCTGACTTTCAGACACTCTGCCTCTCAGACACTATTTCTCTCATATACTCTGCCTCTCAGACAATCCGCCTCTCAGACACTCTGTCTCTCAGACACTCTGCCTGTCAGACACTCTCCCTCAGACACTCTGCCTCTCAGGCAATCTGTCTCTCAGACACGCTGCCTCTCAGACACTCTGTCTCACAGCCTCACTGCCTCTAAGACACTCTGCCTGTCAGACACTCTTTCTCTCAGATTCTCTGCCTCTCAGACTCTTTGCCTCTCAGACACTCTGTCTATCAGACACTGCCTCTCAGACACGCTGTCTCTCAGACACTGTCTCTCAGACACTTCCTCTCAGACACTCTGTCTCTCAGACACTCTGCGTCTCAGACACTCCGTCTCAGACACTCTGCCTCTCAGACACTCTGCATCTCAGACACGCTGTCTCTCAGACACTCTGCGTCTCAGACACTGCCTCTTAGACACTCTGCCTCTCAGACACTCTGCATCTCAGACACTCTGTCTCTCAGACATTCTGTCGCTCAGACACTGCCTCTCAGAAAATCGTTCTCCCAGACACTCCCTCTCAGACACTCTGTCTCTCAGACACTCTGCCTCTCAGACTCTCTGCCTCTCAGACACTCTGTCTCTCAGACACTCTGTCTCTCAGACTCTCTGTCTCTCAGACACTCTGTTTCTCAGTCACACTGACTCTGTGACTCTCTGCCTCTCAGACAAGCTGCCTCTCAAACACTCTGTCTCTCAGTCAATCTGCCCCTCAGACACTCTGTCTCTGAGACACTCTGTCTCTCATACAATCTGCCTCTCAGGCACTCTGTCTCTGAGACACTCTGCCTCTCAGACACTCTGTCTCTCAGACACTCTGTCTCTCAGACACTGTCTCTCAGACACTCTGTCTCTCACACAATCTGCCTCTCAGACCCTCTGTCTTTCAGACACTAAGTCGCTCAGAAACTGCCTATCAGAAACTCCGTCTTTCAGACTCTCTGCCTCTCAGACACTCTCTATGTCAGACTCTCTGCCTCTCAGCCACTCTGCCTCTCAGACACACTGTCTCTCTGAAAATCTGCCTCTCACAGTCTCTGCCTCTCAGACTCCCTGACTTTCAGACACTCTGCCTCTCAGACACTATTTCTCTCATATACTCTGCCTCTCAGACAATCCGCCTCTCAGACACTCTGTCTCTCAGACACTCTGCCTGTCAGACACTGTCCCTCAGACACTCTGCCTCTCAGGCAATCTGTCTCTCAGACACGCTGCCTCTCAGACACTCTGTCTCACAGCCTCACTGCCTCTCAGGCACTCTGCCTGTCAGACACTCTTTCTCTCAGATTCTCTGCCTCTCAGACTCTTTGCCTCTCAGACACTCTGTCTATCAGACACTGCCTCTCAGACACGCTGTCTCTCAGACACTGTCTCTCAGACACTTCCTCTCAGACACCCTGTCTCTCAGACACTCTGCGTCTCAGACACTCCGTCTCAGACACTCTGCCTCTCAGACACTCTGCATCTCAGACACGCTGTCTCTCAGACACTCTGCGTCTCAGACACTGCCTCTTAGACACTCTGCCTCTCAGACACTCTGCATCTCAGACACTCTGTCTCTCAGACATTCTGTCGCTCAGACACTGCCTCTCAGAAAATCGTTCTCCCAGACACTCCCTCTCAGACACTCTGTCTCTCAGACACTCTGCCTCTCAGACTCTCTGCCTCTCAGACACTCTGTCTCTCAGACACTCTGTCTCTCAGACTCTCTGTCTCTCAGACACTCTGTTTCTCAGTCACACTGACTCTGTGACTCTCTGCCTCTCAGACAAGCTGCCTCTCAAACACTCTGTCTCTCAGTCAATCTGCCCCTCAGACACTCTGTCTCTGAGACACTCTGTCTCTCATACAATCTGCCTCTCAGGCACTCTGTCTCTGAGACACTCTGCCTCTCAGACACTCTGTCTCTCAGACACTCTGTCTCTCAGACACTGTCTCTCAGACACTCTGTCTCTCACACAATCTGCCTCTCAGACCCTCTGTCTTTCAGACACTAAGTCGCTCAGAAACTGCCTATCAGAAACTCCGTCTTTCAGACTCTCTGCCTCTCAGACACTCTCTATGTCAGACTCTCTGCCTCTCAGCCACTCTGCCTCTCAGTCACTCTGTCTCTCAGAAAATCTGCCTCTCGCAGTCTCTGCCTCTCAGACTCACTGACTTTCAGACTCTGCCTCTCAGACACTATGTCGCTCATATACTCTGCCTCTCAGACACTGTCTCTTAGACACTCTGCCTCTCAGACACTCTGCCTCTCAGACACTCTTTCTATCAGACACTGCCCCTCAGACACGCTGTCTCTCAGACACTGTCTCTCAGACAGTGCCTCTCAGACACTCTGTCTCTCAGACACTGCCTCTCAGAGATTCGGCCTCTCAGACACTCTGCCTCTCAGACACTCTGTCTCTCAGACATTCTGTCGCTCAGACACTGCCTCTAAGAAAATCTCTCTCTCAGACACTGCTCTCAGACACTCTGCCTCTCAGACACTCTGCCTCTCAGACACTCTGTCTCTCAGAAAATCTGCCTCTCACAGTCTCTGCCTCTCAGACTCTCTGATTTTCAGACACTCTGCCTCTCAGACACTATGTCTCTCATATACTCTGCCTCTCAGACAATCCGCCTCTCAGACACTCTGTCTCTCAGACACTCTGCCTCTCAGACACTCTGTCTCTCAGACACTCTGCCTCTCAGACACTATGTCTCTCAGACTCTCTGACTCTCAGACACTCTGTTTCTCAGACACTCTGTTTCTCAGACACTCTGTCTATCAGACACTCTGTCTCTCAGACACTGTCTTTCAGACACTCTGACTCTCAGACTCTCTGCCTCTCAGACACGCTGCCTCTCAGACTCTCTGCCTCTTAGACTCTCTGCCTCTCAGACTCTATGACTTTCAGAAACTCTGCCTCTCAGACACTCTGTCTCTCAGAAAATCTGCCTCTCACAGTCTCTGCCTCTCAGACTCACTGACTTTCAGACACTGCCTCTCAGACACTATGTCTCTCATATACTCTGCCTCTCAGACAATCCGCCTCTCAGACACTCTGTCTCTCAGACACTCTGCCTCTCAGACACTCTGCCTCTCAGACACTCTTTCCATCAGACACTGCCCCTCAGACACGCTGTCTCTCAGACACTGTCTCTCAGACACTGCCTCTCAGACACTCTGTCTCTCAGACACTGCCTCTCAGAGACTCTGCCTCTCAGACACTCTGCCTCTCAGACATTCTGTCTCTCAGACACTCTGTCTCTCAGACACTCTAACTCTCAGCCACTCTGCCTCTCAGACAATCTGTCTCTCAGAAAATCTGCCTCTCACAGTCTGTGCCTCTCAGACTCCCTGACTTTCAGACATCTGCCTCTCAGACACTATTTCTCTCATATTCTCTGCCTCTCAAACAATCCGCCTCTCACTATGTCTCTCAGACACACTGCCTCTCAGACACTCTGTCCCTCAGACACTCCTCCTCTCAGACAATCTGTCTCTCAGACACTCTGCCTCTCAGTCACTCTGTCTCTCAGAAAATATGCCTCTCACAGTCTCTGCCTCTCAGACTCACTGACTTTCAGACTCTGCCTCTCAGACACTATGTCTCTCATATACTCTGCCTCTCAGACAATCCGCCTCTCAGACACTCTGTCTCTCAGACACTCTGCCTCTCAGACACTCTGTCGCTCAGACACTGCCTCTCAGAAAATCGTTCTCCCAGACACTCCCTCTCAGACACTCTGTCTCTCAGACACTCTGCCTCTCAGACTCTCTGCCTCTCAGACACTCTGTCTCTCAGACACTCTGTCTCTCAGACTCTCTGTCTCTCAGACACTCTGTTTCTCAGTCACACTGACTCTGTGACTCTCTGCCTCTCAGACAAGTTGCCTCTCAAACACTCTGTCTCTCAGTCAATCTGCCCCTCAGACACTCTGTCTCTGAGACACTCTGTCTCTCATACAATCTGCCTCTCAGGCACTCTGTCTCTGAGACACTCTGCCTCTCAGACACTCTGTCTCTCAGACACTCTGTCTCTCAGACACTGTCTCTCAGACACTCTGTCTCTCACACAATCTGCCTCTCAGACCCTCTGTCTTTCAGACACTAAGTCGCTCAGAAACTGCCTATCAGAAACTCCGTCTTTCAGACTCTCTGCCTCTCAGACACTCTCTATGTCAGACTCTCTGCCTCTCAGCCACTCTGCCTCTCAGACACACTGTCTCTCTGAAAATCTGCCTCTCACAGTCTCTGCCTCTCAGACTCCCTGACTTTCAGACACTCTGCCTCTCAGACACTATTTCTCTCATATACTCTGCCTCTCAGACAATCCGCCTCTCAGACACTCTGTCTCTCAGACACTCTGCCTGTCAGACACTGTCCCTCAGACACTCTGCCTCTCAGGCAATCTGTCTCTCAGACACGCTGCCTCTCAGACACTCTGTCTCACAGCCTCACTGCCTCTCAGGCACTCTGCCTGTCAGACACTCTTTCTCTCAGATTCTCTGCCTCTCAGACTCTTTGCCTCTCAGACACTCTGTCTATCAGACACTGCCTCTCAGACACGCTGTCTCTCAGACACTGTCTCTCAGACACTTCCTCTCAGACACCCTGTCTCTCAGACACTCTGCGTCTCAGACACTCCGTCTCAGACACTCTGCCTCTCAGACACTCTGCATCTCAGACACGCTGTCTCTCAGACACTCTGCGTCTCAGACACTGCCTCTTAGACACTCTGCCTCTCAGACACTCTGCATCTCAGACACTCTGTCTCTCAGACATTCTGTCGCTCAGACACTGCCTCTCAGAAAATCGTTCTCCCAGACACTCCCTCTCAGACACTCTGTCTCTCAGACACTCTGCCTCTCAGACTCTCTGCCTCTCAGACACTCTGTCTCTCAGACACTCTGTCTCTCAGACTCTCTGTCTCTCAGACACTCTGTTTCTCAGTCACACTGACTCTGTGACTCTCTGCCTCTCAGACAAGCTGCCTCTCAAACACTCTGTCTCTCAGTCAATCTGCCCCTCAGACACTCTGTCTCTGAGACACTCTGTCTCTCATACAATCTGCCTCTCAGGCACTCTGTCTCTGAGACACTCTGCCTCTCAGACACTCTGTCTCTCAGACACTCTGTCTCTCAGACACTGTCTCTCAGACACTCTGTCTCTCACACAATCTGCCTCTCAGACCCTCTGTCTTTCAGACACTAAGTCGCTCAGAAACTGCCTATCAGAAACTCCGTCTTTCAGACTCTCTGCCTCTCAGACACTCTCTATGTCAGACTCTCTGCCTCTCAGCCACTCTGCCTCTCAGTCACTCTGTCTCTCAGAAAATCTGCCTCTCGCAGTCTCTGCCTCTCAGACTCACTGACTTTCAGACTCTGCCTCTCAGACACTATGTCGCTCATATACTCTGCCTCTCAGACACTGTCTCTTAGACACTCTGCCTCTCAGACACTCTGCCTCTCAGACACTCTTTCTATCAGACACTGCCCCTCAGACACGCTGTCTCTCAGACACTGTCTCTCAGACAGTGCCTCTCAGACACTCTGTCTCTCAGACACTGCCTCTCAGAGATTCGGCCTCTCAGACACTCTGCCTCTCAGACACTCTGTCTCTCAGACATTCTGTCGCTCAGACACTGCCTCTAAGAAAATCTCTCTCTCAGACACTGCTCACAGACACTCTGCCTCTCAGACACTCTGCCTCTCAGACACTCTGTCTCTCAGAAAATCTGCCTCTCACAGTCTCTGCCTCTCAGACTCTCTGATTTTCAGACACTCTGCCTCTCAGACACTATGTCTCTCATATACTCTGCCTCTCAGACAATCCGCCTCTCAGACACTCTGTCTCTCAGACACTCTGCCTCTCAGACACTCTGTCTCTCAGACACTCTGCCTCTCAGACACTATGTCTCTCAGACTCTCTGACTCTCAGACACTCTGTTTCTCAGACACTCTGTTTCTCAGACACTCTGTCTATCAGACACTCTGTCTCTCAGACACTGTCTTTCAGACACTCTGACTCTCAGACTCTCTGCCTCTCAGACACGCTGCCTCTCAGACTCTCTGCCTCTTAGACTCTCTGCCTCTCAGACTCTATGACTTTCAGAAACTCTGCCTCTCAGACACTCTGTCTCTCAGAAAATCTGCCTCTCACAGTCTCTGCCTCTCAGACTCACTGACTTTCAGACACTGCCTCTCAGACACTATGTCTCTCATATACTCTGCCTCTCAGACAATCCGCCTCTCAGACACTCTGTCTCTCAGACACTCTGCCTCTCAGACACTCTGCCTCTCAGACACTCTTTCCATCAGACACTGCCCCTCAGACACGCTGTCTCTCAGACACTGTCTCTCAGACACTGCCTCTCAGACACTCTGTCTCTCAGACACTGCCTCTCAGAGACTCTGCCTCTCAGACACTCTGCCTCTCAGACATTCTGTCTCTCAGACACTCTGTCTCTCAGACACTCTAACTCTCAGCCACTCTGCCTCTCAGACAATCTGTCTCTCAGAAAATCTGCCTCTCACAGTCTGTGCCTCTCAGACTCCCTGACTTTCAGACATCTGCCTCTCAGACACTATTTCTCTCATATTCTCTGCCTCTCAAACAATCCGCCTCTCACTATGTCTCTCAGACACACTGCCTCTCAGACACTCTGTCCCTCAGACACTCCTCCTCTCAGACAATCTGTCTCTCAGACACTCTGCCTCTCAGTCACTCTGTCTCTCAGAAAATATGCCTCTCACAGTCTCTGCCTCTCAGACTCACTGACTTTCAGACTCTGCCTCTCAGACACTATGTCTCTCATATACTCTGCCTCTCAGACAATCCGCCTCTCAGACACTCTGTCTCTCAGACACTCTGCCTCTCAGACACTCTGTCTCTCAGACACTCTGCCTCTCAGACACTCTGCCTCTCAGACACTCTTTCTATCAGACACTGCCCCTCAGACACGCTGTCTCTCAGACACTGTCTCTCAGACACTGCCTCTCAGACACTCTGTCTCTCAGACACTGCCTCTCAGAGACTCTGCCTCTCAGACACTCTGCGTCTCAGACACTCTGTCTCTCAGACATTCTGTCGCTCAGATACTGCCTCTCAGAAAATCTCTCTCTCAGACACTGCCTCTCAGACACTCTGCCTCTCAGACACTCTGCCTCTCAGACACTCTGTCTCTCAGAAAATCTGCCTCTCACAGTCTCTGCCTCTCAGACTCTCTGATTTTCAGACACTCTGCCTCTCAGACACTATGTCTCTCATATACTCTGCCTCAAAGACAATCCGCCTCTCAGACACTCTGTCTCTCAGACACTATGTCTCTCAGACTCACTGACTCTCAGACACTCTGTTTCTCAGACACTCTGTTTCTCAGACACTCTGTCTATCAGACACTCTGTCTCTCAGACACTGTCTTTCAGACACTCTGACTCTCAGACTCTCTGCCTCTCAGACACGCTGCCTCTCAGACTCTCTGCCTCTCAGACACTCTTTCTATCAGACACTGCCCCTCAGACACGCTGTCTCTCAGACACTGTCTCTCAGACACTGCCTCTCAGACACTCTGTCTCTCAGACACTGCCTCTCAGAGACTCTGCCTCTCAGACACTCTGCGTCTCAGACACTCTGTCTCTCAGACATTCTGTCGCTCAGATACTGCCTCTCAGAAAATCTCTCTCTCAGACACTGCCTCTCAGACACTCTGCCTCTCAGACACTCTGCCTCTCAGACACTCTGTCTCTCAGAAAATCTGCCTCTCACAGTCTCTGCCTCTCAGACTCTCTGATTTTCAGACACTCTGCCTCTCAGACACTATGTCTCTCATATACTCTGCCTCAAAGACAATCCGCCTCTCAGACACTCTGTCTCTCAGACACTCTGCCTCTCAGACACTCTGTCTCTCAGACACTCTGCCTCTCAGACACTATGTCTCTCAGACTCACTGACTCTCAGACACTCTGTTTCTCAGACACTCTGTTTCTCAGACACTCTGTCTATCAGACACTCTGTCTCTCAGACACTGTCTTTCAGACACTCTGACTCTCAGACTCTCTGCCTCTCAGACACGCTGCCTCTCAGACTCTCTGCCTCTTTCACTCTCTGCCTCTCAGACTCTATGACTTTCAGAAACTCTGCCTCTCAGACACTCTGTCTCTCAGAAAATCTGCCTCTCACAGTCTCTGCCTCTCAGACTCACTGACTTTCAGACTCTGCCTCTCAGACACTATGTCTCTCATATATTCTGCCTCTCAGACAATCCGCCTCTCAGACACTCTGTCTCTCAGACACTCTGCCTCTCAGACACTCTGTCTCTCAGACACTCTGCCTCTCAGACACTCTGCTCTCAGAAAATATGCCTCTCACAGTCTCTGCCTCTCAGACTCACTGACTTTCAGACTCTGCCTCTCAGACACGCTGCCTCTCAGACTCTCTGCCTCTTAGACTCTCTGCCTCTCAGACTCTATGACTTTCAGAAACTCTGCCTCTCAGACACTCTGTCTCTCAGAAAATCTGCCTCTCACAGTCTCTGCCTCTCAGACTCACTGACTTTCAGACACTGCCTCTCAGACACTATGTCTCTCATATACTCTGCCTCTCAGACAATCCGCCTCTCAGACACTCTGTCTCTCAGACACTCTGCCTCTCAGACACTCTGCCTCTCAGACACTCTTTCCATCAGACACTGCCCCTCAGACACGCTGTCTCTCAGACACTGTCTCTCAGACACTGCCTCTCAGACACTCTGTCTCTCAGACACTGCCTCTCAGAGACTCTGCCTCTCAGACACTCTGCCTCTCAGACATTCTGTCTCTCAGACACTCTGTCTCTCAGACACTCTAACTCTCAGCCACTCTGCCTCTCAGACAATCTGTCTCTCAGAAAATCTGCCTCTCACAGTCTGTGCCTCTCAGACTCCCTGACTTTCAGACATCTGCCTCTCAGACACTATTTCTCTCATATTCTCTGCCTCTCAAACAATCCGCCTCTCACTATGTCTCTCAGACACACTGCCTCTCAGACACTCTGTCCCTCAGACACTCCTCCTCTCAGACAATCTGTCTCTCAGACACTCTGCCTCTCAGTCACTCTGTCTCTCAGAAAATATGCCTCTCACAGTCTCTGCCTCTCAGACTCACTGACTTTCAGACTCTGCCTCTCAGACACTATGTCTCTCATATACTCTGCCTCTCAGACAATCCGCCTCTCAGACACTCTGTCTCTCAGACACTCTGCCTCTCAGACACTCTGTCTCTCAGACACTCTGCCTCTCAGACACTCTGCCTCTCAGACACTCTTTCTATCAGACACTGCCCCTCAGACACGCTGTCTCTCAGACACTGTCTCTCAGACACTGCCTCTCAGACACTCTGTCTCTCAGACACTGCCTCTCAGAGACTCTGCCTCTCAGACACTCTGCGTCTCAGACACTCTGTCTCTCAGACATTCTGTCGCTCAGATACTGCCTCTCAGAAAATCTCTCTCTCAGACACTGCCTCTCAGACACTCTGCCTCTCAGACACTCTGCCTCTCAGACACTCTGTCTCTCAGAAAATCTGCCTCTCACAGTCTCTGCCTCTCAGACTCTCTGATTTTCAGACACTCTGCCTCTCAGACACTATGTCTCTCATATACTCTGCCTCAAAGACAATCCGCCTCTCAGACACTCTGTCTCTCAGACACTCTGCCTCTCAGACACTCTGTCTCTCAGACACTCTGCCTCTCAGACACTATGTCTCTCAGACTCACTGACTCTCAGACACTCTGTTTCTCAGACACTCTGTTTCTCAGACACTCTGTCTATCAGACACTCTGTCTCTCAGACACTGTCTTTCAGACACTCTGACTCTCAGACTCTCTGCCTCTCAGACACGCTGCCTCTCAGACTCTCTGCCTCTCAGACACTCTTTCTATCAGACACTGCCCCTCAGACACGCTGTCTCTCAGACACTGTCTCTCAGACACTGCCTCTCAGACACTCTGTCTCTCAGACACTGCCTCTCAGAGACTCTGCCTCTCAGACACTCTGCGTCTCAGACACTCTGTCTCTCAGACATTCTGTCGCTCAGATACTGCCTCTCAGAAAATCTCTCTCTCAGACACTGCCTCTCAGACACTCTGCCTCTCAGACACTCTGCCTCTCAGACACTCTGTCTCTCAGAAAATCTGCCTCTCACAGTCTCTGCCTCTCAGACTCTCTGATTTTCAGACACTCTGCCTCTCAGACACTATGTCTCTCATATACTCTGCCTCAAAGACAATCCGCCTCTCAGACACTCTGTCTCTCAGACACTCTGCCTCTCAGACACTCTGTCTCTCAGACACTCTGCCTCTCAGACACTATGTCTCTCAGACTCACTGACTCTCAGACACTCTGTTTCTCAGACACTCTGTTTCTCAGACACTCTGTCTATCAGACACTCTGTCTCTCAGACACTGTCTTTCAGACACTCTGACTCTCAGACTCTCTGCCTCTCAGACACGCTGCCTCTCAGACTCTCTGCCTCTTTCACTCTCTGCCTCTCAGACTCTATGACTTTCAGAAACTCTGCCTCTCAGACACTCTGTCTCTCAGAAAATCTGCCTCTCACAGTCTCTGCCTCTCAGACTCACTGACTTTCAGACTCTGCCTCTCAGACACTATGTCTCTCATATATTCTGCCTCTCAGACAATCCGCCTCTCAGACACTCTGTCTCTCAGACACTCTGCCTCTCAGACACTCTGTCTCTCAGACACTCTGCCTCTCAGACACTCTGCTCTCAGACACTCTTTCTATCAGACACTGCCCCTCAGACACGCTGTCGCTCAGACACTGTCTCTCAGACACTGCCTCTCAGACACTCTGTCTCTCAGACACTGCCTCTCAGAGACTCTGCCTCTCAGACACTCTGCCTCTCAGACACTCTGTCTCTCAGACATTCTGTCGCTCAGAAACTGCTTCTCAGAAAATCTCTCTCTCAGACACTGCCTCTCAGACACTCTGCCTCTCAGACACTCTGCCTCTCAGACACTCTGTCTCTCAGAAACTCTGCCTCTCAGCCACTGACTCTCAGACACTTCCTCTCAGATACTCTGCCTCTCAGACACTCTGTCTCTCAGACACTCTGTCGCTCAGACACTCTGTCTCTCAGACACTGCATCTCAGACACTCTGTCTATCAGACACTGCATCTCAGACACTGTCTCTCAGACACTCTGCCTCTCAGACACTCTGTCTATCAGACACTCTGCCTCTCACACACTCTGTCTCTCAGACACTGTCTCTCAGACACTCTGTTTCTCAGACACTCTGCCTCTCAGACACTCTGTCTCTCAGACAATCTGCCTCTCAGACCCTCTGTCTCTCAGACACTCAGTCGCTCAGATACTGCTTCTCAGACACTCTGTCTTTCAAACTCTCTGCCTCTCAAACACTCTGTATGTCAGACACTCTGCCTCTCAGCCACTCTGCCTCTCAGACAATCTGTCTCTCAGAAAATCTGCCTCTGACAGTCTGTGCCTCTCAGACTCCCTGACTTTCAGACATCTGCCTCTCAGACACTATTTCTCTCATATACTCTGCCTCTCAAACAATCCGCCTCTCACTCTGTCTCTCAGACACACTGCCTCTCAGACACTCTGTCCCTCAGACACTCCTCCTCTCAGACAATCTGTCTCTCAGACACTCTACCTCTCAGACACTCTGTCTCACAGCCTCACTGCCTCTCAGACACTCTGCCTGTCAGACACTCTGTCTCTCAGATTCTCTGCCTCTCAGACTCTCTGCCTCTCAGACTCTCTGCCTCACAGACACTCTGTCTATCAGACACTGCCTCTCAGACGCGCTGTCTCTCAGACACTGTCTCTCAGACACTTCCTCTCAGACACTCTGTCTCTCAGACACTCTGCATCTCAGACACTGCCTCTCAGACACTCTGTCTCTCAGACACTGCCTCTCAGAAACTCTGTCTCTCAGGCACTCTGCCTCTCAGACACTGCCTCTCGGATACTCTGTCTCTCAGTCACTGCCTCTCAGGCACTCTGCCTCTCAGACACTCTGTCTCTCAGACACTCTTCCTCTCAGAAACTCTGCCTCTCAGACACTCTGTCTTTCAGACTCTCGGCCTTTCAGACTCTCTTTCTCTCAGACACTGCCTCTCAGACAGTCTGTCTCTCAGACACTCTGCCTCTCAAACACTGCCTCTCAGACACTCTGTCTTTCTGAAACACTGCCTCTCAGATTCTCTCCCTCTCAGACTCTCTGCCTCTCAGACACTCTGCCTCTCAGACTCTCTGTCTCTCACACTCTCTGCCTCTCAGACACTCTGCCTCTCAGACACTCTGCCTCTCAGACACTCTGCCTCTCAGACACTCTGCCTCTCAGACACTGTGTCTCAGACACTCTGTCCCTCAGACACTCCTCCTCTCAGACAATCTGTCTCTCAGACACTCTGCCTCTCAGACACTCTGCCTCTCAGTCACTTTGTCTCTCAGAAAATATGCCTCTCACAGTCTCTGCCTCTCAGACTCACTGACTTTCAGACTCTGCCTCTCAGACACTATGTCTCTCATATACTCTGCCTCTCAGACACTCTGTCTCTCAGACACTCTGCCTCTCAGACACTCTGCCTCTCAGACACTCTATCAGACACTGCCCCTCAGACACGCTGTCTCTCAGACACTGTCTCTCAGACACTGCCTCTCAGACACTCTGCCTCTCGGACACTCTGTCTCTCAGACACTCTGCCTCTCAGACACTCTGCCTCTCAGACACTCCATCAGACACGGCCCCTCAGACACGCTGTCTCTCAGACACTGTCTCTCAGGCACTGCCTCTCAGACACTCTGTCTCTCAGACACTGCCTCTCAGAGACACTGCCTCTCAGACACTCTGCCTCTCAGACACTCTGTCTCTCAGACACTCTGCCTCTCAGACACTATGTCTCTCAGACTCTCTGACTCTCAGACACTCTGTTTCTCAGACACTCTGTTTCTCAGACACTCTGTCTATCAGACACTCTGTCTCTCAGACACTGTCTTTCAGACACTCTGACTCTCAGACTCTCTGCCTCTCAGACACGCTGCCTCTCAGACTCTCTGCCTCTTAGACTCTCTGCCTCTCAGACTCTATGACTTTCAGAAACTCTGCCTCTCAGACACTCTGTCTCTCAGAAAATCTGCCTCTCACAGTCTCTGCCTCTCAGACTCACTGACTTTCAGACACTGCCTCTCAGACACTATGTCTCTCATATACTCTGCCTCTCAGACAATCCGCCTCTCAGACACTCTGTCTCTCAGACACTCTGCCTCTCAGACACTCTGCCTCTCAGACACTCTTTCCATCAGACACTGCCCCTCAGACACGCTGTCTCTCAGACACTGTCTCTCAGACACTGCCTCTCAGACACTCTGTCTCTCAGACACTGCCTCTCAGAGACTCTGCCTCTCAGAAACACTGCCTCTCAGACATTCTGTCTCTCAGACACTCTGTCTCTCAGACACTCTACCTCTCAGCCACTCTGCCTCTCAGACAATCTGTCTCTCAGAAAATCTGCCTCTCACAGTCTGTGCCTCTCAGACTCCCTGACTTTCAGACATCTGCCTCTCAGACACTATTTCTCTCATATTCTCTGCCTCTCAAACAATCCGCCTCTCACTATGTCTCTCAGACACACTGCCTCTCAGACACTCTGTCCCTCAGACACTCCTCCTCTCAGACAATCTGTCTCTCAGACACTCTGCCTCTCAGTCACTCTGTCTCTCAGAAAATATGCCTCTCACAGTCTCTGCCTCTCAGACTCACTGACTTTCAGACTCTGCCTCTCAGACACTATGTCTCTCATATACTCTGCCTCTCAGACAATCCGCCTCTCAGACACTCTGTCTCTCAGACACTCTGCCTCTCAGACACTCTGTCTCTCAGACACTCTGCCTCTCAGACACTCTGCCTCTCAGACACTCTTTCTATCAGACACTGCCCCTCAGACACGCTGTCTCTCAGACACTGTCTCTCAGACACTGCCTCTCAGACACTCTGTCTCTCAGACACTGCCTCTCAGAGACTCTGCCTCTCAGACACTCTGCGTCTCAGACACTCTTTCTCTCAGACATTCTGTCGCTCAGATACTGCCTCTCAGAAAATCTCTCTCTCAGACACTGCCTCTCAGACACTCTGCCTCTCAGACACTCTGCCTCTCAGACACTCTGTCTCTCAGAAAATCTGCCTCTCACAGTCTCTGCCTCTCAGACTCTCTGATTTTCAGACACTCTGCCTCTCAGACACTATGTCTCTCATATACTCTGCCTCAAAGACAATCCGCCTCTCAGACACTCTGTCTCTCAGACACTCTGCCTCTCAGACACTCTGTCTCTCAGACACTCTGCCTCTCAGACACTATGTCTCTCAGACTCACTGACTCTCAGACACTCTGTTTCTCAGACACTCTGTTTCTCAGACACTCTGTCTATCAGACACTCTGTCTCTCAGACACTGTCTTTCAGACACTCTGAGTCTCAGACTCTCTGCCTCTCAGACACGCTGCCTCTCAGACTCTCTGCCTCTTTCACTCTCTGCCTCTCAGACTCTATGACTTTCAGAAACTCTGCCTCTCAGACACTCTGTCTCTCAGAAAATCTGCCTCTCACAGTCTCTGCCTCTCAGACTCACTGACTTTCAGACTCTGCCTCTCAGACACTATGTCTCTCATATATTCTGCCTCTCAGACAATCCGCCTCTCAGACACTCTGTCTCTCAGACACTCTGCCTCTCAGACACTCTGTCTCTCAGACACTCTGCCTCTCAGACACTCTGCTCTCAGACACTCTTTCTATCAGACACTGCCGCTCAGACACGCTGTCGCTCAGACACTGTCTCTCAGACACTGCCTCTCAGACACTCTGTCTCTCAGACACTGCCTCTCAGAGACTCTGCCTCTCAGACACTCTGCCTCTCAGACACTCTGTCTCTCAGACATTCTGTCGCTCAGAAACTGCCTCTCAGAAAATCTCTCTCTCAGACACTGCCTCTCAGACACTCTGCCTCTCAGACACTCTGCCTCTCAGACACTCTGTCTCTCAGAAACTCTGCCTCTCAGCCACTGACTCTCAGACACTTCCTCTCAGATACTCTGCCTCTCAGACACTCTGTCTCTCAGACACTCTGTCGCTCAGACACTCTGTCTCTCAGACACTGCATCTCAGACACTCTGTCTATCAGACACTGCATCTCAGACACTGTCTCTCAGACACTCTGCCTCTCAGACACTCTGTCTATCAGACACTCTGCCTCTCACACACTCTGTCTCTCAGACACTGTCTCTCAGACACTCTGCCTCTCAGACACTCTGCCTCTCAGACACTCTGTCTCTCAGACAATCTGCCTCTCAGACCCTCTGTCTCTCAGACACTCAGTCGCTCAGATACTGCTTCTCAGACACTCTGTCTTTCAAACTCTCTGCCTCTCAAACACTCTGTATGTCAGACACTCTGCCTCTCAGCCACTCTGCCTCTCAGACAATCTGTCTCTCAGAAAATCTGCCTCTGACAGTCTGTGCCTCTCAGACTCCCTGACTTTCAGACATCTGCCTCTCAGACACTATTTCTCTCATATACTCTGCCTCTCAAACAATCCGCCTCTCACTCTGTCTCTCAGACACACTGCCTCTCAGACACTCTGTCCCTCAGACACTCCTCCTCTCAGACAATCTGTCTCTCAGACACTCTACCTCTCAGACACTCTGTCTCACAGCCTCACTGCCTCTCAGACACTCTGCCTCTCAGACACTCTGCCTCTCAGACACTCTGTCTCTCAGACTCTCTGCCTCTCAGACTCTCTGCCTCACAGACACTCTGTCTATCAGACACTGCCTCTCAGACACGCTGTCTCTCAGACACTGTCTCTCAGACACTTCCTCTCAGACACTCTGTCTCTCAGACACTCTGCATCTCAGACACTGCCTCTCAGACACTCTGTCTCTCAGACACTGCCTCTCAGAAACTCTGTCTCTCAGGCACTCTGCCTCTCAGACACTGCCTCTCGGATACTCTGTCTCTCAGTCACTGCCTCTCAGGCACTCTGCCTCTCAGACACTCTGTCTCTCAGACACTCTTCCTCTCAGAAACGCTGCCTCTCAGACACTCTGTCTTTCAGACTCTCGGCCTTTCAGACTCTCTTTCTCTCAGACACTGCCTCTCAGACAGTCTGTCTCTCAGACACTCTGCCTCTCAAACACTGCCTCTCAGACACTCTGTCTTTCTGAAACACTGCCTCTCAGATTCTCTCCCTCTCAGACTCTCTGCCTCTCAGACACTCTGCCTCTCAGACTCTCTGTCTCTCACACTCTCTGCCTCTCAGACACTCTGCCTCTCAGACACTCTGCCTCTCAGACACTCTGCCTCTCAGACACTCTGCCTCTCAGACACTGTGTCTCAGACACTCTGTCCCTCAGACACTCCTCCTCTCAGACAATCTGTCTCTCAGACACTCTGCCTCTCAGACACTCTGCCTCTCAGTCACTTTGTCTCTCAGAAAATATGCCTCTCACAGTCTCTGCCTCTCAGACTCACTGACTTTCAGACTCTGCCTCTCAGACACTATGTCTCTCATATACTCTGCCTCTCAGACACTCTGTCTCTCAGACACCCTGCCTCTCAGACACTCTGCCTCTCAGACACTCTATCAGACACTGCCCCTCAGACACGCTGTCTCTCAGACACTGTCTCTCAGACACTGCCTCTCAGACACTCTGCCTCTCGGACACTCTGTCTCTCAGACACTCTGCCTCTCAGACACTCTGCCTCTCAGACACTCCATCAGACACTGCCCCTCAGACACCCTGTCTCTCAGACACTGTCTCTCAGGCACTGCCTCTCAGACACTCTGTCTCTCAGACACTGCCTCTCAGAGACTCTGCCTCTCAGACACTCTGCCTCTCAGACACTCTGTCTCTCAGACATTCTGTCGCTCAGACACTGCCTCTCAGAAAATCTCTCTCTCAGACACTGCCTCTCAGACACTCTGCCTCTCAGACACTGCCTCTCAGATACTCTGTCTCTCAGAAACTCTGCCTCTCAGCCACTGACTCTCAGACACTTCCTCTCAGATACTCTGCCTCTCAGACACTCTGTCTCTCAGACACTCTGTCGCTCAGACACTCTGTCTCTCAGACACTGCATCTCAGACACTCTGCCTCTCACACACTCTGTCTCTCAGACACTGTCTCTCAGACACTCTGCCTCTCAGACACTCTGCCTCTCAGACACTCTGTCCCTCAGACAATCTGCCTCTCAGACCCTCTGTCTCTCAGACACTCAGTCGCTCAGATACTGCTTCTCAGACACTCTGTCTTTCAAACTCTCTGCCTCTCAAACACTCTGTATGTCAGACACTCTGCCTCTCAGCCACTCTGCCTCTCAGACAATCTGTCTCTCAGAAAATCTGCCTCTGACAGACTGTGCCTCTCAGACTCCCTGACTTTCAGACATCTGCCTCTCAGACACTATTTCTCTCATATACTCTGCCTCTCAAACAATCCGCCTCTCACTCTGTCTCTCAGACACACTGCCTCTCAGACACTCTGTCCCTCAGACACTCCTCCTCTCAGACAATCTGTCTCTCAGACACTCTACCTCTCAGACACTCTGTCTCACAGCCTCACTGCCTCTCAGACACTCTGCCTGTCAGACACTCTGTCTCTCTGATTCTCTGCCTCTCAGACTCTCTGCCTCTCAGACTCTCTGCCTCTCAGACACTCTGTCTATCAGACACTGCCTCTCAGACACGCTGTCTCTCAGACACTGTCTCTCAGACACTTCCTCTCAGACACTCTGTCTCTCAGACACTCTGCATCTCAGACACTGCCTCTCAGACACTCTGTCTCTCAGACACTGCCTCTCAGACACTCTGTCTCTCAGACACTGCCTCTCGGATACTCTGTCTCTCAGTTACTGCCTCTCAGACACTCTTCCTCTCAGAAACTCTGCCTCTCAGACACTCTGTCTTTCAGACTCTCGGCCTTTCGGACTCTCTTTCTCTCAGACACTCTGTCTCTCAGACACTGCCTCTCAGGCACTCTGCCTCTCAGACAGTCTGTCACTCAGACACTCTGTCTCTCAAACACTGCCTCTCAGACACTCTGTCTTTCTGAAACACTGCCTCTCAGATTCTCTCTCTCTCAGACTCTCTGCCTCTCAGACACTCTGCCTCTCAGACTCTCTGTCTCTCACACTCTCTGCCTCTCAGACACTCTGCCTCTCAGACACTGTCTCTCAGACACTCTGCCTCTCAGACACTCTGTCTCTCAGACACTCTGCCTCTCAGACACTCTGTCTCTCAGACACTGTCTCTCAGACACTCTGTCTCTCAGACACTCAGTTGCTCAGATACTGCCTCTCAGACACTCTGTCTTTCAGTCTCTCTGCCTCTCAAACACTCTGTATGTCAGACACTCTGCCTCTCAGCCACTCTGCCTCTCAGACACACTGTCTCTCTGAAAATCTGCCTCTCACAGTCTTTGCCTCTCAGACTCCCTGACTTTCAGACACTCTGCCTCTCAGACACTATTTCTCTCATATACTCTGCCTCTCAGACAATCCGCCTCTCAGACACTCTGTCTCTCAGACACTCTGCCTCTCAGACACTGTCCCTCAGACACTCTGCCTCTCAGGCAATCTGTCTCTCCGACACGCTGCCTCTCAGACACTCTGTCTCACAGCCTCACTGCCTCTCAGGCACTCTGCCTGTCAGACACTCTTTCTCTCAGATTCTCTGCCTCTCAGACTCTTTGCCTCTCAGACACTCTGTCTATCAGAAACTGCCTCTCAGACACGCTGTCTCTCAGACACTGTCTCTCAGACACTTCCTCTCAGACACTCTGTCTCTCAGACACTCATCGTCTCAGACACTGCGTCTCAGACACTCTGCCTCTCAGACACTCTGCATCTCAGACACGCTGTCTCTCAGACACTCTGCATCTCAGACACTCTGTCTCTCAGACATTCTGTCGCTCAGACACTGCCTCTCAGAAAATCGTTCTCCCAGACACTCCCTCTCAGACACTCTGTCTCTCAGACACTCTGCCTCTCAGACTCTCTGCCTCTCAGACACTCTGTCTCTCAGACACTCTGTCTCTCAGACTCTCTGTCTCTCAGACACTCTGTTTCTCAGTCACACTGACTCTGTGACTCTCTGCCTCTCAGACAAGCTGCCTCTCAAACACTCTGTCTCTCAGTCAATCTGCCTCTCAGACACTCTGTCTCTGAGACACTCTGTCTCTCATACAATCTGCCTCTCAGGCACTCTGTCTCTGAGACACTCTGCCTCTCAGACACTGTCTCTCAGACACTCTGTCTCTCACACAATCTGCCTCTCAGACCCTCTGTCTTTCAGACACTAAGTCGCTCAGAAACTGCCTATCAGAAACTCCGTCTTTCAGACTCTCTGCCTCTCAGACACTCTCTATGTCAGACTCTCTGCCTCTCAGCCACTCTGCCTCTCAGTCACTCTGCCTCTCAGACACTCTATCAGACACTGCCCCTCAGACACGCTGTCTCTCAGACACTGTCTCTCAGACACTGCCTCTCAGACACTCTGCCTCTCGGACACTCTGTCTCTCAGACACTCTGCCTCTCAGACACTCTGCCTCTCAGACACTCCATCAGACACTGCCCCTCAGACACGCTGTCTCTCAGACACTGTATCTCAGACACTGCCTCTCAGAGACTCTGCCTCTCAGACACTCTGCCTCTCAGACACTCTGTCTCTCAGACATTCTGTCGCTCAGACACTGCCTCTCAGAAAATCTCTCTCTCAGACACTGCCTCTCAGACACTCTGCCTCTCAGACACTGCCTCTCAGATACTCTGTCTCTCAGAAACTCTGCCTCTCAGCCACTGACTCTCAGACACTTCCTCTCAGATACTCTGCCTCTCAGACACTCTGTCTCTCAGACACTCTGTCGCTCAGACACTCTGTCTCTCAGACACTGCATCTCAGACACTCTGCCTCTCACACACTCTGTCTCTCAGACAATGTCTCTCAGACACTCTGCCTCTCAGACACTCTGCCTCTCAGACACTCTGTCTCTCAGACAATCTGCCTCTCAGACCCTCTGTCTCTCAGACACTCAGTCGCTCAGATACTGCTTCTCAGACACTCTGTCTTTCAAACTCTCTGCCTCTCAAACACTCTGTATGTCAGACACTCTGCCTCTCAGCCACTCTGCCTCTCAGACAATCTGTCTCTCAGAAAATCTGCCTCTGACAGTCTGTGCCTCTCAGACTCCCTGACTTTCAGACATCTGCCTCTCAGACACTATTTCTCTCATATACTCTGCCTCTCAAACAATCCGCCTCTCACTCTGTCTCTCAGACACACTGCCTCTCAGACACTCTGTCCCTCAGACACTCCTCCTCTCAGACAATCTGTCTCTCAGACACTCTACCTCTCAGACACTCTGTCTCACAGCCTCACTGCCTCTCAGACACTCTGCCTGTCAGACACTCTGTCTCTCTGATTCTCTGCCTCTCAGACTCTCTGCCTCTCAGACTCTCTGCCTCTCAGACACTCTGTCTATCAGACACTGCCTCTCAGACACGCTGTCTCTCAGACACTGTCTCTCAGACACTTCCTCTCAGACACTCTGTCTCTCAGACACTCTGCATCTCAGACACTGCCTCTCAGACACTCTGTCTCTCAGACACTGCCTCTCAGACACTCTGTCTCTCAGACACTGCCTCTCGGATACTCTGTCTCTCAGTTACTGCCTCTCAGACACTCTTCCTCTCAGAAACTCTGCCTCTCAGACACTCTGTCTTTCAGACTCTCGGCCTTTCGGACTCTCTTTCTCTCAGACACTCTGTCTCTCAGACACTGCCTCTCAGGCACTCTGCCTCTCAGACAGTCTGTCACTCAGACACTCTGTCTCTCAAACACTGCCTCTCAGACACTCTGTCTTTCTGAAACACTGCCTCTCAGATTCTCTCTCTCTCAGACTCTCTGCCTCTCAGACACTCTGCCTCTCAGACTCTCTGTCTCTCACACTCTCTGCCTCTCAGACACTCTGCCTCTCAGACACTGTCTCTCAGACACTCTGCCTCTCAGACTCTCTGTCTCTCAGACACTCTGCCTCTCAGACACACCCGTTCTCTCAGACACTGTCTCTCAGACACTCTGTCTCTCAGACACTCAGTTGCTCAGATACTGCCTCTCAGACACTCTGTCTTTCAGTCTCTCTGCCTCTCAAACACTCTGTATGTCAGACACTCTGCCTCTCAGCCAATCTGCCTCTCAGACACACTGTCTCTCTGAAAATCTGCCTCTCACAGTCTTTGCCTCTCAGACTCCCTGACTTTCAGACACTCTGCTTCTCAGACACTATTTCTCTCATATACTCTGCCTCTCAGACAATCCGCCTCTCAGACACTCTGTCTCTCAGACACTCTGCCTCTCAGACACTGTCCCTCAGACACTCTGCCTCTCAGACAATCTGTCTCTCAGACACGCTGCCTCTCA
The DNA here is from genome assembly GCA_026770705.1 of Isurus oxyrinchus. Taxonomy (NCBI): domain Eukaryota; kingdom Metazoa; phylum Chordata; class Chondrichthyes; order Lamniformes; family Lamnidae; genus Isurus; species Isurus oxyrinchus. Next base: position 80,717 of record JANJGN010000259.1, on the reverse strand, counting down.
GACACTCTGTCTCACAGCCTCACTGCCTCTCAGGCACTCTGCCTGTCAGACACTCTTTCTCTCAGATTCTCTGCCTCTCAGACTCTTTGCCTCTCAGACACTCTGTCTATCAGACACTGCCTCTCAGACACGCTGTCTCTCAGACATTGTCTCTCAGACACTTCCTCTCAGACACTCTGTCTCTCAGACACTCATCGTCTCAGACACTGCGTCTCAGACACTCTGCCTCTCAGACACTCTGCATCTCAGACACGCTGTCTCTCAGACACTCTGCGTCTCAGACACTGCCTCTTAGACACTCTGCCTCTCAGACACTCTGCATCTCAGACACTCTGTCTCTCAGACATTCTGTCGCTCAGACACTGCCTCTCAGAAAATCGTTCTCCCAGACACTCCCTCTCAGACACTCTGTCTCTCAGACACTCTGCCTCTCAGACTCTCTGCCTCTCAGACACTCTGTCTCTCACACACTCTGTCTCTCAGACTCTCTGTCTCTCAGACACTCTGTTTCTCAGTCACACTGACTCTGTGACTCTCTGCCTCTCAGACAAGCTGCCTCTCAAACACTCTGTCTCTCAGTCAATCTGCCTCTCAGACACTCTGTCTCTGAGACACTCTGTCTCTCATACAATCTGCCTCTCAGGCACTCTGTCTCTGAGACACTCTGCCTCTCAGACACTGTCTCTCAGACACTCTGTCTCTCACACAATCTGCCTCTCAGACCCTCTGTCTTTCAGACACTAAGTCGCTCAGAAACTGCCTATCAGAAACTCCGTCTTTCAGACTCTCTGCCTCTCAGACACTCTCTATGTCAGACTCTCTGCCTCTCAGCCACTCTGCCTCTCAGTCACTCTGTCTCACAGAAAATCTGCCTCTCACAGTCTCTGCCTCTCAGACTCACTGACTTTCAGACTCTGCCTCTCAGACACTATGTCGCTCATATACTCTGCCTCTCAGACACTGTCTCTTAGACACTCTGCCTCTCAGACACTCTGCCTATCAGACACTCTTTCTATCAGACACTGCCCCTCAGAAACGCTGTCTCTCAGACACTGTCTCTCAGACAGTGCCTCTCAGACACTCTGTCTCTCAGACACTGCCTCTCAGAGATTCGGCCTCTCAGACACTATGTCTCTCAGACATTCTGTCGCTCAGACACTGCCTCTCAGAAAATCTCTCTCTCAGACACTGCCTCTCAGACACTCTGCCTCTCAGACACTCTGCCTCTCAGACACTCTGTCTCTCAGAAAATCTGCCTCTCACAGTCTCTGCCTCTCAGACTCTCTGATTTTCAGACACTCTGCCTCTCAGACACTATGTCTCTCATATACTCTGCCTCTCAGACAATCCGCCTCTCAGACACTCTGTCTCTCAGACACTCTGCCTCTCAGACACTCTGTCTCTCAGACACTCTGCCTCTCAGACACTATGTCTCTCAGACTCTCTGACTCTCAGACACTCTGTTTCTCAGACACTCTGTATCTCAGACACTGTCTTTCAGACACTCTGACTCTCAGACTCTCTGCCTCTCAGACACGCTGCCTCGCAGACTCTCTGCCTCTTAGACTCTCTGCTTCTCAGACTCTATGACTTTCAGAAACTCTGCCTCTCAGACACTCTGTCTCTCAGAAAATCTGCCTCTCACAGTCTCTGCCTCTCAGACTCACTGACTTTCAGACACTGCCTCTCAGACACTATGTCTCTCATATACTCTGCCTCTCAGACAATCCGCCTCTCAGACACTCTGTCTCTCAGACACTCTGCCTCTCAGACACTCTGCCTCTCAGACACTCTTTCTATCAGACACTGCCCCTCAGACACGCTGTCTCTCAGACACTGTCTCTCAGGCACTGCCTCTCAGACACTCTGTCTCTCAGACACTGCCTCTCAGAGACTCTGCCTCTCAGACACTCTGCCTCTCAGACATTCTGTCTCTCAGACACTCTGTCTCTCAGACACTCTGCCTCTCAGCCACTCTGCCTCTCAGACAATCTGTCTCTCAGAAAATCTGCCTCTCACAGTCTGTGCCTCTCAGACTCCCTGACTTTCAGACATCTGCCTCTCAGACACTATTTCTCTCATATACTCTGCCTCTCATACAATCCGCCTCTCACTATGTCTCTCAGACACACTGCCTCTCAGACACTCTGTCCCTCAGACACTCCTCCTCTCAGACAATCTGTCTCTCAGACACTCTGCCTCTCAGTCACTCTGTCTCTCAGAAAATATGCCTATCACAGTCTCTGCCTCTCAGACTCACTGACTTTCAGACTCTGCCTCTCAGACACTATGTCTCTCATATACTCTGCCTCTCAGACAATCCGCCTCTCAGACACTCTGTCTCTCAGACACTCTGCCTCTCAGACACTCTGTCTCTCAGACACTCTGCCTCTCAGACACTCTGCCTCTCAGACACTCTTTCTATCAGACACTGCCCCTCAGACACGCTGTCTCTCAGACACTGTCTCTCAGACACTGCCTCTCAGAGACTCTGCCTCTCAGACACTCTGCGTCTCAGACACTCTGTCTCTCAGACATTCTGTCGCTCAGATACTGCCTCTCAGAAAATCTCTCTCTCAGACACTGCCTCTCAGACACTCTGCCTCTCAGACACTCTGCCTCTCAGACACTCTGTCTCTCAGAAAATCTGCCTCTCACAGTCTCTGCCTCTCAGACTCTCTGATTTTCAGACACTCTGCCTCTCAGACACTATGTCTCTCATATACTCTGCCTCTCAGACAATCCGCCTCTCAGACACTATGTCTCTCAGACTCACTGACTCTCAGACACTCTGTTTCTCAGACACTCTGTTTCTCAGACACTCTGTCTATCAGACACTCTGTCTCTCAGACACTGTCTTTCAGACACTCTGACTCTCAGACTCTCTGCCTCTCAGACACGCTGCCTCTCAGACTCTCTGCCTCTTTGACTCTCTGCCTCTCAGACTCTATGACTTTCAGAAACTCTGCCTCTCAGACACTCTGTCTCTCAGAAAATCTGCCTCTCACAGTCTCTGCCTCTCAGACTCACTGACTTTCAGACATCTGCCTCTCAGACACTATGTCTCTCATATACTCTGCCTCTCAGACAATCCGCCTCTCAGACACTCTGTCTCTCAGGCACTCTGCCTCTCAGACACTCTGTCTCTCAGACACTCTGCCTCTCAGACACTCTGCCTCTCAGACACTCTTTCTATCAGACACTGCCCCTCAGACACGCTGTCGCTCAGACACTGTCTCTCAGACACTGCCTCTCAGACACTCTGTCTCTCAGACACTGCCTCTCAGAGACTCTGCCTCTCAGACACTCTGCCTCTCAGACACTCTGTCTCTCAGACATTCTGTCGCTCAGACACTGCCTCTCAGAAAATCTCTCTCTCAGACACTGCCTCTCAGACACTCTGCCTCTCAGACACTCTGCCTCTCAGACACTCTGTCTCTCAGACACTCTGTCGCTCAGACACTCTGTCTCTCAGACACTGCATCTCAGACACTCTGTCTATCAGACACTGCATCTCAGACACTGTCTCTCAGACACTCTGCCTCTCAGACACTCTGTCTCTCAGACACTGTCTCTCAGACACTCTGCCTCTCAGACACTCTGCCTCTCAGACACTCTGTCTCTCAGACAATCTGCCTCTCAGACCCTCTGTCTCTCAGACACTCAGTCGCTCAGATACTGCTTCTCAGACACTCTGTCTTTCAAACTCTCTGCCTCTCAAACACTCTGTATGTCAGACACTCTGCCTCTCAGCCACTCTGCCTCTCAGACAATCTGTCTCTCAGAAAATCTGCCTCTGACAGTCTGTGCCTCTCAGACTCCCTGACTTTCAGACATCTGCCTCTCAGACACTATTTCTCTCATATACTCTGCCTCTCAAACAATCCGCCTCTCACTCTGTCTCTCAGACACACTGCCTCTCAGACACTCTGTCCCTCAGACACTCCTCCTCTCAGACAATCTGTCTCTCAGACACTCTACCTCTCAGACACTCTGTCTCACAGCCTCACTGCCTCTCAGACACTCTGCCTGTCAGACACTCTGTCTCTCAGATTCTCTGCCTCTCAGACTCTCTGCCTCTCAGTCTCTCTGCCTCTCAGACACTCTGTCTATCAGACACTGCCTCTCAGACACGCTGTCTCTCAGACACTGTCTCTCAGACAATTCCTCTCAGACACTCTGTCTCTCAGACACTCTGCATCTCAGACACTGCCTCTCAGACACTCTGTCTCTCAGACACTGCCTCTCAGAAACTCTGTCTCTCAGGCACTCTGCCTCTCAGACACTGCCTCTCAGAAAATCTCTCTCTCAGACACTGCCTCTCAGACACTCTGCCTCTCAGACACTCTGCCTCTCAGACACTCTGTCTCTCAGAAACTCTGCCTCTCAGACACTGACTCTCAGACACTTCCTCTCAGATACTCTGCCTCTCAGACACTCTGTCTCTCAGACACTCTGTCGCTCAGACACTCTGTCTCTCAGACACTGCATCTCAGACACTCTGTCTATCAGACACTGCATCTCAGACACTGTCTCTCAGACACTCTGCCTCTCAGACATTCTGTCTCTCAGACACTCTGCCTCTCACACACTCTGTCTCTCAGACACTGTCTCTCAGACACTCTGCCTCTCAGACACTCTGCCTCTCAGACACTCTGTCTCTCAGACAATCTGCCTCTCAGACCCTCTGTCTCTCAGACACTCAGTCGCTCAGATACTGCTTCTCAGACACTCTGTCTTTCAAACTCTCTGCCTCTCAAACACTCTGTATGTCAGACACTCTGCCTCTCAGCCACTCTGCCTCTCAGACAATCTGTCTCTCAGAAAATCTGCCTCTCACAGTCTCTGCCTCTCAGACTCCCTGACTTTCAGACATCTGCCTCTCAGACACTATTTCTCTCATATACTCTGCCTCTCAAACAATCCGCCTCTCACTCTGTCTCTCAGACACACTGCCTCTCAGACACTCTGTCCCTCAGACACTCCTCCTCTCAGACAATCTGTCTCTCAGACACTCTACCTCTCAGACACTCTGTCTCACAGCCTCACTGCCTCTCAGACACTCTGCCTGTCAGACACTCTGTCTCTCAGATTCTCTGCCTCTCAGACTCTCTGCCTCTCAGACTCTCTGCCTCACAGACACTCTGTCTATCAGACACTGCCTCTCAGACACGCTGTCTCTCAGACACTGTCTCTCAGACACTTCCTCTCAGACACTCTGTCTCTCAGACACTCTGCATCTCAGACACTGCCTCTCAGACACTCTGTCTCTCAGACACTGCCTCTCAGAAACTCTGTCTCTCAGGCACTCTGCCTCTCAGACACTGCCTCTCGGATACTCTGTCTCTCAGTCACTGCCTCTCAGGCACTCTGCCTCTCAGACACTCTGTCTCTCAGACACTCTTCTTCTCAGAAACTCTGCCTCTCAGACACTCTGTCTTTCAGACTCTCGGCCTTTCAGACTCTCTTTCTCTCAGACACTGCCTCTCAGACAGTCTGTCTCTCAGACACTCTGCCTCTCAAACACTGCCTCTCAGACACTCTGTCTTTCTGAAACACTGCCTCTCAGATTCTCTCCCTCTCAGACTCTCTGCTTCTCAGACACTCTGCCTCTCAGACTCTCTGTCTCTCACACTCTCTGCCTCTCAGACACTCTGCCTCTCAGACACTCTGCCTCTCAGACACTCTGCCTCTCAGACACTCTGCCTCTCAGACACTGTGTCTCAGACACTCTGTCCCTCAGACACTCCTCCTCTCAGACAATCTGTCTCTCAGACACTCTGCCTCTCAGACACTCTGCCTCTCAGTCACTTTGTCTCTCAGAAAATATGCCTCTCACAGTCTCTGCCTCTCAGACTCACTGACTTTCAGACTCTGCCTCTCAGACACTATGTCTCTCAGACACTCTATCAGACACTGCCCCTCAGACACGCTGTCTCTCAGACACTGTCTCTCAGACACTGCCTCTCAGACACTCTGCCTCTCGGACACTCTGTCTCTCAGACACTCTGCCTCTCAGACATTCTGCCTCTCAGACACTCTATCAGACACTGCCCCTCAGGCACGCTGTCTCTCAGACACTGTCTCTCAGGCACTGCCTCTCAGACACTCTGCCTCTCAGACACTGCCTCTCAGACACTCTGTCTCTCAGAAACTCTGCCTCTCAGCCACTGACTCTCAGACACTTCCTCTCAGATACTCTGCCTCTCAGACACTCTGCCTCTCAGACACTCTGTCGCTCAGACACTCTGTCTCTCAGACACTGCATCTCAGACACTCTATCAGACACTGCATCTCAGACACTGTCTCTCAGACACTCTGCCTCGCAGACACTCTGTCTCTCAGACACTCTGCCTCTCACACACTCTGTCTCTCAGACACTGTCTCTCAGACACTCTGCCTCTCAGACACTCTGCCTCTCAGACACTCTGTCTCTCAGACAATCTGCCTCTCAGACCCTCTGTCTCTCAGACACTCAGTCGCTCAGATACTGCTTCTCAGACACTCTGTCTTTCAAACTCTCTGCCTCTCAAACACTCTGTATGTCAGACACTCTGCCTCTCAGCCACTCTGCCTCTCAGACAATCTGTCTCTCAGAAAATCTGCCTCTGACAGTCTGTGCCTCTCAGACTCCCTGACTTTCAGACATCTGCCTCTCAGACACTATTTCTCTCATATACTCTGCCTCTCAAACAATTCGCCTCTCACTCTGTCTCTCAGACACACTGACTCTCAGACACTCTGTCCCTCAGACACTCCTCCTCTCAGACAATCTGTCTCTCAGACACTCTACCTCTCAGACACTCTGTCTCACAGCCTCACTGCCTCTCAGACACTCTGCCTGTCAGACACTCTGTCTCTCAGATTCTCTGCCTCTCAGACTCTCTGCCTCTCAGACTCTCTGCCTCTCAGACACTCTGTCTATCAGACACTGCCTCTCAGACACGCTGTCTCTCAGACACTGTCTCTCAGACACTTCCTCTCAGACACTCTATCTCTCAGACACTCTGCATCTCAGACACTGCCTCTCAGACACTCTGTCTCTCAGACACTGCCTCTCAGACACTCTGTCTCTCAGACACTGCCTCTCGGATACTCTGTCTCTCAGTTACTGCCTCTCAGACACTCTTCCTCTCAGAAACTCTGCCTCTCAGACACTCTGTCTTTCAGACTCTCGGCCTTTCGGACTCTCTTTCTCTCAGACACTCTGTCTCTCAGACACTGCCTCTCAGGCACTCTGCCTCTCAGACAGTCTGTCACTCAGACACTCTGTCTCTCAAACACTGCCTCTCAGACACTCTGTCTTTCTGAAACACTGCCTCTCAGATTCTCTCTCTCTCAGACTCTCCGCCTCTCAGACACTCTGCCTCTCAGACTCTCTGTCTCTCACACTCTCTGCCTCTCAGACACTCTGCCTCTCAGACACTGTCTCTCAGACACTCTGCCTCTCAGACACTCTGTCTCTCAGACACTCTGCCTCTCAGACACTCTGTCTCTCAGACACTGTCTCTCAGACACTCTGTCTCTCAGACACTCAGTTGCTCAGATACTGCCTCTCAGACACTCTGTCTTTCAGTCTCTCTGCCTCTCAAACACTCTGTATGTCAGACACTCTGCCTCTCAGCCACTCTGCCTCTCAGACACACTGTCTCTCTGAAAATCTGCCTCTCACAGTCTCTGCCTCTCAGACTCCCTGACTTTCAGACACTCTGCCTCTCAGACACTATTTCTCTCATATACTCTGCCTCTCAGGCACTGTCCCTCAGACACTCTGCCTCTCAGGCAATCTGTCTCTCAGACACGCTGCCTCTCAGACACTCTGTCTCACAGCCTCACTGCCTCTCAGGCACACTGCCTGTCAGACACTCTTTCTCTCAGATTATCTGCCTCTCAGACTCTTTGCCTCTCAGACACTCTATCAGACACTGCCTCTCAGACACGCTGTCTCTCAGACACTGTCTCTCAGACACTTCCTCTCAGACACTCTGTCTCTCAGACACTCTGCGTCTCAGACACTCCGTCTCAGACACTCTGCCTCTCAGACACTCTGCATCTCAGACACGCTGTCTCTCAGACACTCTGCGTCTCAGACACTGCCTCTTAGACACTCTGCCTCTCAGACATCTGCATCTCAGACACTCTGTCTCTCAGACATTCTGTCGCTCAGACACTGCCTCTCAGAAAATCGTTCTCGCAGACACTCCCTCTCAGACACTCTGTCTCTCAGACACTCTGCCTCTCAGACTCTCTGCCTCTCAGACACTCTGTCTCTCAGACACTCTGTCTCTCAGACTCTCTGTCTCTCAGACACTCTGTTTCTCAGTCACACTGACTCTGTGACTCTCTGCCTCTCAGACAAGCTGCCTCTCAAACACTCTGTCTCTCAGTCAATCTGCCTCTCAGACACTCTGTCTCTCAGACACTCTGCCTCTCAGACACTATGTCTCTCAGACTCTCAGACACTCTGTTTCTCAGACACTCTGTCTCTCAGACACTCTGTCTCTCAGACACTGTCTCTCAGACACTCTGTCTCTCACACAATCTGCCTCTCAGACCCTCTGTCTTTCAGACACTAAGTCGCTCAGAAACTGCCTATCAGAAACTCCGTCTTTCAGACTCTCTGCCTCTCAGACACTCTCTATGTCAGACTCTCTGCCTCTCAGCCACTCTGCCTCTCAGTCACTCTGTCTCTCAGAAAATATGCCTCTCACAGTCTCTGCCTCTCAGACTCACTGACTTTCAGACTCTGCCTCTCAGACACTATGTCGCTCATATACTCTGCCTCTCAGACAATCCGCCTCTCAGACACTCTGTCTCTCAGACACTCTGCCTCTCAGACACTGTCTCTTAGACACTCTGCCTCTCAGACACTCTGCCTCTCAGACACTCTTTCTATCAGACACTGCCCCTCAGACACGCTGTCTCTCAGACACTGTCTCTCAGACACTGCCTCTCAGACACTCTGCCTCTCAGACACTCTGCCTCTCAGACACTCTGTCTCTCAGAAAATCTGCCTCTCACAGTCTCTGCCTCTCAGACTCTCTGATTTTCAGACACTCTGCCTCTCAGACACTATGTCTCTCATATACTCTGCCTCTCAGACAATCCGCCTCTCAGACACTCTGTCTCTCAGACACTCTGCCTCTCAGACACTCTGTCTCTCAGACACTCTGCCTCTCAGACACTATGTCTCTCAGACTCTCTGACTCTCAGACACTCTGTTTCTCAGACACTCTGTTTCTCAGACACTCTGTCTATCAGGCACTCTGTATCTCAGACACTGTCTTTCAGACACTCTGACTCTCAGACTCTCTGCCTCTCAGACACGCTGCCTCTCAGACTCTCTGCCTCTTAGACTCTCTGCCTCTCAGACTCTATGACTTTCAGAAACTCTGCCTCTCAGTCACTCTGTCTCTCAGAAATTCTGCCTCTCACAGTCTCTGCCTCTCAGACTCACTGACTTTCAGACTCTGCCTCTCAGACACTATGTCTCTCATTTCCTCTGCCTCTCAGACAATCCGCCTCTCAGACACTCTGTCTCTGAGACACTCTGCCTCTCAGACACTCTGCCTCTCAGACACTCTTTCTATCAGACACTGCCCCTCAGACACGCTGTCTCTCAGACACTGTCTCTCAGACACTGCCTCTCAGACACTCTGTCTCTCAGACACTGCCTCTCAGAGACTCTGCCTCTCAGACACTCTGCCTCTCAGACATTCTGTCTCTCAGACATTCTGTCGCTCAGACACTGCCTCTCAGAAAATCTCTCTCTCAGACACTGCCTCTCAGACACTCTGCCTCTCAGACACTCTGCCTCTCAGACACTCTGTCTCTCAGAAACTCTGCCTCTCAGCCACTGACTCTCAGACACTTCCTCTCAGATACTCTGCCTCTCAGACACTCTGTCTCTCAGACACTCTGTCGCTCAGACACTCTGTCTCTCAGACACTGCATCTCAGACAATCTGTCTATCAGACACTGCATCTCAGACACTGTCTCTCAGACACTCTGCCTCTCAGACACTCTGTCTCTCAGACACTCTGCCTCTCACTCATTCTCTCTCTCAGACACTGTCTCTCAGACACTCTGCCTCTCAGACACTCTGTCCCTCAGACACTCCTTCTCTCAGACAATCTGTCTCTCAGACACTCTGCCTCTCAGACACTCTGCCTCTCAGTCACTTTGTCTCTCAGAAAATATGCCTCTCACAGTCTCTGCCTCTCAGACTCACTGACTTTCAGACTCTGCCTCTCAGACACTATGTCTCTCATATACTCTGCCTCTCAGACACTCTGTCTCTCAGACACTCTGCCTCTCAGACACTCTGCCTCTCAGACACTCTATCAGACACTGCCCCTCAGACACGCTGTCTCTCAGAAACTGCATCTCAGACACTCTGCCTCTCGGACACTCTGTCTCTCAGACACTCTGCCTCTCAGACACTCTGCCTCTCAGACACTCTATCAGACACTGCCCCTCAGACACGCTGTCTCTCAGACACTGTCTCTCAGACACTGCCTCTCAGACACTCTGTCTCTCAGACACTGCCTCTCAGAGACTCTGCCTCTCAGACACTCTGCCTCTCAGACACTCTGTCTCTCAGACATTCTGTCGCTCAGACACTGCCTCTCAGAAAATCTCTCTCTCAGACACTGCCTCTCAGACACTCTGCCTCTCAGACACTCTGCCTCTCAGACACTCTGTCTCTCAGAAACTCTGCCTCTCAGCCACTGACTCTCAGACACTTCCTCTCAGATACTCTGCCTCTCAGACACTCTGTCTCTCAGACACTCTGTCGCTCAGACACTCTCTCTCTCAGACACTGCATCTCAGACACTCTGTCTATCAGACACTGCATCTCAGACACTGTCTCTCAGACACTCTGCCTCGCAGACACTCTGTCTCTCAGAGACTCTGCCTCTCACACACTCTGTCTCTCAGACACTGTCTCTCAGACACTCTGCCTCTCAGACACTCTGCCTCTCAGACACTCTGTCTCTCAGACAATCTGCCTCTCAGACCCTCTGTCTCTCAGACACTCAGTCGCTCAGATACTGCTTCTCAGACACTCTGTCTTTCAAACTCTCTGCCTCTCAAACACTCTGTATGTCAGACACTCTGCCTCTCAGCCACTCTGCCTCTCAGACAATCTGTCTCTCAGAAAATCTGCCTCTGACAGTCTGTGCCTCTCAGACTCCCTGACTTTCAGACATCTGCCTCTCAGACACTATTTCTCTCATATACTCTGCCTCTCAAACAATCCGCCTCTCACTCTGTCTCTCAGACACACTGCCTCTCAGACACTCTGTCCCTCAGACACTCCTCCTCTCAGACAATCTGTCTCTCAGACACTCTACCTCTCAGACACTCTGTCTCACAGCCTCACTGCCTCTCAGACACTCTGCCTGTCAGACACTCTGTCTCTCAGATTCTCTGCCTCTCAGACTCTCTGCCTCTCAGACTCTCTGCCGCTCAGACACTCTGTCTATCAGGCACTGCCTCTCAGACACGCTGTCTCTCAGACACTGTCTCTCAGACACTTCCTCTCAGACACTCTGTCTCTCAGACACTCTGCATCTCAGACACTGCCTCTCAGACACTCTGTCTCTCAGACACTGCCTCTCAGACACTCTTCCTCTCAGAAACTCTGCCTCTCAGACACTCTGTCTTTCAGACTCTCGGCCTTTCAGACTCTCTTTCTCTCAGACACTCTGTCTCTCAGACACTGCCTCTCAGGCACTCTGCCTCTCAGACAGTCTGTCACTCAGACACTCTGCCTCTCAAACACTGCCTCTCAGACACTCTGTCTTTCTGAAACACTGCCTCTCAGATTCTCTCTCTCTCAGACTCTCTGCCTCTCAGACACTCTGCCTCTCAGACTCTCTGTCTCTCACACTCTCTGCCTCTCAGACACTCTGCCTCTCAGACACTGTCGCTCAGACACTCTGCCTCTCAGACACTCTGTCTCTCAGACACTCTGCCTCTCAGACACACCCGTTCTCTCAGACACTGTCTCTCAGACACTCTGTCTCTCAGACACTCAGTTGCTCAGATACTGCCTCTCAGACACTCTGTCTTTCAGTCTCTCTGCCTCTCAAACACTCTGTATGTCAGAAACTCTGCCTCTCAGCCACTCTGCCTCTCAGACACACTGTCTCTCTGAAAATCTGCCTGTCACAGTCTCTGCCTCTCAGACTCCCTGACTTTCAGACACCCTGCCTCTCAGACACTATTTCTCTCATATACTCTGCCTCTCAGACAATCCGCCTCTCAGACACTCTGTCTCTCAGACACTCTGCCTCTCAGACACTGTCCCTCAGACACTCTGCCTCTCAGACAATCTGTCTCTCAGACACGCTGCCTCTCAGACACTCTGTCTCACAGCTTCACTGCCTCTCAGGCACTCTTTCTCTCAGATTCTCTGCCTCTCAGACTCTTTGCCTCTCAGACACTCTGTATATCAGACACTGCCTCTCAGACACGCTGTCTCTCAGACACTGTCTCTCAGACACTTCCTCTCAGACACTCTGTCTCTCAGACACTCTGCGTCTCAGACACTCCGTCTCAGACACTCTGCCTCTCAGACACTCTGCATCTCAGACACGCTGTCTCTCAGACACTCTGCGTCTCAGACACTGCCTCTTAGACACTCTGCCTCTCAGACACTCTGCATCTCAGACACTCTGTCTCTCAGACATTCTGTCGCTCAGACACTGCCTCTCAGAAAATCGTTCTCGCAGACACTCCCTCTCAGACACTCTGTCTCTCAGACACTCTGCCTCTCAGACTCTCTGCCTCTCAGACACTCTGTCTCTCAGACACTCTGTCTCTCAGACTCTCTGTCTCTCAGACACTCTGTTTCTCAGTCACACTGACTCTGTGACTCTCTGCCTCTCAGACAAGCTGCCTCTCAAACACTCTGTCTCTCAGTCAATCTGCCTCTCAGACACTCTGTCTCTGAGACACTCTGTCTCTCATACAATCTGCCTCTCAGGCACTCTGTCTCTGAGACACTCTGCCCCTCAGACACTCTGTCTCTCAGACACTCTGTCTCTCAGACACTGTCTCTCAGACACTCTGTCTCTCACACAATCTGCCTCTCAGACCCTCTGTCTTTCAGACACTAAGTCGCTCAGAAACTGCCTATCAGAAACTCTGTCTTTCAGACTCTCTGCCTCTCAGACACTCTCTATGTCAGACTCTCTGCCTCTCAGCCACTCTGCCTCTCAGTCACTCTGTCTCTCAGAAAATCTGCCTCTCACAGTCTCTGCCTCTCAGACTCGCTGACTTTCAGACTCTGCCTCTCAGACACTATGTCTCTCATATACTCTGCCTCTCAGACAATCCGCCTCTCAGACACTCTGTCTTTCAGACACTCTGCCTCTCAGACACTGTCTCTTAGACACTCTGCCTCTCAGACACTCTGCCTCTCAGACAATCTTTCTATCAGACACTGCCCCTCAGACACGCTGTCTCTCAGACACTGTCTCTCAGACACTGCCTCTCAGATACTCTGTCTCTCAGACACTGCCTCTCAGAGACTCTGCCTCTCAGACACACTGCCTCTCAGACACTCTGTCTCTCAGACATTCTGTCGCTCAGACACTGCCTCTCAGAAAATCTCTCTCTCAGACACTGCCTCTCAGACACTCTGCCTCTCAGACACTCTGCCTCTCAGACACTCTGTCTCTCAGAAAATCTGCCTCTCACAGTCTCTGCCTCTCAGACTCCCTGATTTTCAGACACTCTGCCTCTCAGACACTATGTCTCTCATATACTCTGCCTCTCAGACAATCCGCCTCTCAGACACTCTGTCTCTCAGACACTCTGCCTCTCAGACACTGTCTCTCAGACACTCTGCCTCTCAGACAATCTGTCTCTCAGACACGCTGCCTCTCAGACACTCTGTCTCACAGCCTCACTGCCTCTCAGGCACTCTGCCTGTCAGACACTCTTTCTCTCAGATTCTCTGCCTCTCAGACTCTTTGCCTCTCAGACACTCTGTCTATCAGACACTGCCTCTCAGACACGCTGTCTCTCAGACACTGTCTCTCAGACACTTCCTCTCAGACACTCTGTCTCTCAGACACTCATCGTCTCAGACACTGCGTTTCAGACACTCTGCCTCTCAGACACTCTGCATCTCAGACACGCTGTCTCTCAGACACTCTGCGTCTCAGACACTGCCTCTTAGACACTCTGCCTCTCAGACACTCTGCATCTCAGACACTCTGTCTCTCAGACATTCTGTTGCTCAGACACTGCCTCTCAGAAAATCGTTCTCCCAGACACTCCCTCTCAGACACTCTGTCTCTCAGACACAATGTCTCTCAGACTCTCTGCCTCTCAGACACTCTGTCTCTCACACACTCTGTCTCTCAGACTCTCTGTCTCTCAGACACTCTGTTTCTCAGTCACACTGACTCTGTGTCTCTCTGCCTCTCAGACAAGCTGCCTCTCAAACACTCTGTCTCTCAGTCAATCTGCCTCTCAGACACTCTGTCTCTGAGACACTCTGTCTCTCATACAATCTGCCTCTCAGGCACTCTGTCTCTGAGACACTCTGCCTCTCAGACACTCTGTCTCTCAGACACTCTGTCTCTCAGACACTGTCTCTCAGACACTCTGTCTCTCACACAATCTGCCTCTCAGACCCTCTGTCTTTCAGACACTAAGTCGCTCAGAAACTGCCTATCAGAAACTCCGTCTTTCAGACTCTCTGCCTCTCAGACACTCTCTATGTCAGACTCTCTGCCTCTCAGCCACTCTGCCTCTCAGTCACTCTGTCTCTCAGAAAATCTGCCTCTCACGGTCTCTGCCTCTCAGACTCACTGACTTTCAGACTCTGCCTCTCAGACACTATGTCGCTCATATACTCTGCCTCTCAGACAATCCGCCTCTCAGACACTCTGTCTCTCAGACACTCTGCCTCTCAGACACTGTCTCTTAGACACTCTGCCTCTCAGACACTCTGCCTCTCAGACACTCTTTCTATCAGACACTGCCCCTCAGACACGCTGTCTCTCAGACACTGTCTCTCAGACACTGCCTCTCAGACACTCTGTCTCTCAGACACTGCCTCTCAGAGACTCGGCCTCTCAGACACTCTGCCTCTCAGACACTCTGTCTCTCAGACATTCTGTCGCTCAGACACTGCCTCTCAGAAAATCTCTCTCTCAGACACTGCCTCTCAGAAACTCTGCCTCTCAGACACTCTGCCTCTCAGACACTCTGTCTCTCAGAAAATCTGCCTCTCACAGTCTCTGCCTCTCAGACTCCCTGATTTTCAGACACTCTGCCTCTCAGACACTATGTCTCTCATATACTCTGCCTCTCAGACAATCCGCCTCTCAGACACTCTGTCTCTCAGACACTCTGCCTCTCAGACAGTCTGTCTCTCAGACACTCTGCCTCTCAGACACTATGTCTCTCAGACTCTCTGACTCTCAGACACTCTGTTTCTCAGACACTCTGTTTCTCAGACACTCTGTCTATCAGACACTCTGTCTCTCAGACACTGTCTTTCAGACACTCTGACTCTCAGACTCTCTGCCTCTCAGACACGCTGCCTCTCAGACTCTCTGCCTCTTAGACTCTCTGCCTCTCAGACTCTATGACTTTCAGACTCTGCCTCTCAGACACTATGTCTCTCATATACTCTGCCTCTCAGACAATCCGCCTCTCAGACACTCTGTCTCTCAGACATTCTGTCGCTCAGACACAGCCTCTCAGAATATCTCTCTCAGACACTGCCTCTCAGACACTCTGCTTCTCAGACACTCTGCCTCTCAGACACTCTGTCTCTCAGAAAATCTGCCTCTCAGCCACTGACTCTCAGACACTTCCTCTCAGATACTCTGCCTCTCAGACACTCTGTCTCTCAGAAACTCAGTCGCTCAGACACTCTGTCTCTCAGACACTGCATCTCAGACACTCTTTCTATCAGACACTGCATCTCAGACACTGTCTCTCAGACACTCTGCCTCTCACACACTCTGTCTCTCAGACACTGTCTCTCAGACACTCTGCCTCTCAGACACTCTGCCTCTCAGACACTCTGTCTCTCAGACAATCTGCCTCTCAGACCCTCTGTCTCTCAGACACTCAGTCGCTCAGATACTGCTTCTCAGACACTCTGTCTTTCAAACTCTCTGCCTCTCAAACACTCTGTATGTCAGACACTCTGCCTCTCAGCCACTCTGCCTCTCAGACAATCTGTCTCTCAGAAAATCTGCCTCTCACAGTCTGTGCCTCTCAGACTCCCTGACTTTCAGACATCTGCCTCTCAGACACTATTTCTCTCATATACTCTGCTCTAAAACAATCCGCCTCTCACTATGTCTCTCAGACACACTGCCTCTCAGACACTCTGTCCCTCAGACACTCCTCCTCTCAGACAATCTGTCTCTCAGACACTCTGCCTCTCAGACACTCTGCCTCTCAGTCACTCTGTCTCTCAGAAAATATGCCTCTCACAGTCTCTGCCTCTCAGACTCACTGACTTTCAGACTCTGCCTCTCAGACACTATGTCTCTCATATACTCTGCCTCTCAGACAATCCGCCTCTCAGACACTCTGTCTCTCAGACACTCTGCCTCTCAGACACTCTGCCTCTCAGACACTCTTTCTATCAGACACTGCCCCTCAGACACGCTGTCTCTCAGACACTGTCTCTCAGACACTGCCTCTCAGACACTCTGTCTCTCAGACACTGCCTCTCAGATACTCTGCCTCTCAGACACTCTGCCTCTCAGACACTCTGTCTCTCAGACATTCTGTCGCTCGGACACTGCCTCTCCGAAAATCTCCCTCTCAGACACTGCCTCTCAGACACTCTGCCTCTCAGACACTCTGCCTCTCAGACACTCTGTCTCTCAGAAAATCTGCCTCTCACAGTCTCTGCCTCTCAGACTCTCTGATTTTCAGACACTCTGCCTCTCAGACACTATGTCTCTCATATAGTCTGCCTCTCAGACAATCCGCCTCTCAGACACTCTGTCTCTCAGACACTCTGCCTCTCAGACACTCTGTCTCTCAGACACTCTGCCTCTCAGACACTATGTCTCTCAGACTCACTGACTCTCAGACACTCTGTTTCTCAGACACTCTGTTTCTCAGACACTCTGTCTATCAGACACTCTGTCTCTCAGACACTGTCTTTCAGACACTCTGACTCTCAGACTCTCTGCCTCTCAGACACGCTGCCTCTCAGACTCTCTGCCTCTTAGACTCTCTGCCTCTCAGACTCTATGACTTTCAGAAACTCTGCCTCTCAGACACTCTGTCTCTCAGAAAATCTGCCTCTCACAGTCTCTGCCTCTCAGACTCACTGACTTTCAGACTCTGCCTCTCAGACACTATGTCTCTCATATACTCTGTCTCTCAGACACTCTGCCTCACAGACACTCTGTCTCTCAGACACTCTGCCTCTCAGACACTCTTTCTATCAGACACTGCCCCTCAGACACGCTGTCTCTCAGACACTGTCTCTCAGACACTGCCTCTCAGACACTCTGTCTCTCAGACACTGCCTCTCAGAGACTCTGCCTCTCAGACACTCTGCCTCTCAGACACTCTGTCTCTCAGACATTCTGTCGCTCAGACACTGCCTCTCAGAAAATCTCTCTCTCAGACACTGCCTCTCAGACACTCTGCCTCTCAGACACTCTGCCTCTCAGACACTCTGTCTCTCAGAAACTCTGCCTCTCAGCCACTGACTCTCAGACACTTCCTCTCTGATACTCTGCCTCTCAGACACTCTGTCTCTCAGACACTCTGTCGCTCAGACACTCTGTCTCTCAGACACTGCATCTCAGACACTCTGTCTATCAGACACTGCATCTCAGACACTGTCTCTCAGACACTCTGCCTCTCAGACACTCTGTCTCTCAGACACTCTGCCTCTCACACACTCTGTCTCTCAGACACTGTCTCTCAGACACTCTGCCTCTCAGACACTCTGCCTCTCAGACACTCTGTCTCTCAGACAATCTGCCTCTCAGACCCTCTGTCTCTCAGACACTCAGTCGCTCAGATACTGCTTCTCAGACACTCTGTCTTTCAAACTCTCTGCCTCTCAAACACTCTGTATGTCAGACACTCTACCTCTCAGCCACTCTGCCTCTCAGACAATCTGTCTCTCAGAAAATCTGCCTCTCACAGTCTGTGCCTCTCAGACTCCCTGACTTTCAGACATCTGCCTCTCAGACACTATTTCTCTCATATACTCTGCCTCTCAAACAATCCGCCTCTCACTCTGTCTCTCAGACACACTGCCTCTCAGACTCTCTGCCTCTCAGACACTCTGTCTATCAGACACTGCCTCTCAGACACGTTGTCTCTCAGACACTGTCTGTCAGACACTTCCTCTCAGACACTCTGTCTCTCAGATACTCTGCATCTCAGACACTGCCTCTCAGACACTCTGTCTCTCAGACACTGCCTCTCAGAAACTCTGTCTATCAGACACTGCCTCTCAGACACGCTGTCTCTCAGACACTGTCTCTCAGACACTTCCTCTCAGACACTCTGTCTCTCAGACACTCTGCATCTCAGACACTGCCTCTCAGACACTCTGTCTCTCAGACACTGCATCTCAGAAACTCTGTCTCTCAGGCACTCTGCCTCTCAGACACTGCCTCTCGGATACTCTGTCTCTCAATCACTGCCTCTCAGGCACTCTGCCTCTCAGACACTCTGTCTCTCAGACACTCTTCCTCTCAGAAACTCTGCCTCTCAGACACTCTGTCTTTCAGAATCTCGGCCTTTCAGACTCTCTTTCTCTCAGACACTGCCTCTCAGACAGTCTGTCTCTCAGACACTCTGCCTCTCAAACACTGCCTCTCAGACACTCTGTCTTTCTGGAGCACTGCCTCTCAGATTCTCTCCCTCTCAGACTCTCTGCCTCTCAGACACTCTGCCTCTCAGACTCTCTGTCTCTCACACTCTGCCTCTCAGACACTCTGCCTCTCAGACACTCTGCCTCTCAGACACTCTGCCTCTCAGTCACTTTGACTCTCAGAAAATATGCCTCTCACAGTCTCTGCCTCTCAGACTCACTGACTTTCAGACTCTGCCTCTCAGACACTATGTCTCTCATATACTCTGCCTCTCAGACACTCTGTCTCTCAGAAACTCTGCCTCTCAGACACTCTGCCTCTCAGACACTCTATCAGACACTGCCCCTCAGACACGCTGTCTCTCAGACACTGTCTCTCAGACACTGCCTCTCAGACACTCTGCCTCTCAGACACTCTGTCTCTCAGACACTCTGCCTCTCAGACACTCTGCCTCTCAGACACTCTATCAGACACTGCCCCTCAGACACGCTGTCTCTCAGACACTGTCTCTCAGACACTGCCTCTCAGACACTCTGTCTCTCAGACACTGCCTCTCAGAGACTCTGCCTCTCAGACACTCTGCCTCTCAGACACTCTGTCTCTCAGACATTCTGTCGCTCAGACACTGCCTCTCAGAAAATCTCTCTCTCAGACACTGCCTCTTAAACACTCTGCCTCTCAGACACTCTGCCTCTCAGACACTCTGTCTATCAGACACTCTGTCTCTCAGACACTGTCTTTCAGACACTCTGACTCTCAGACTCTCTGCCTCTCAGACACGCTGCCTCTCAGACTCTCTGTCTCTCAGAAAATCTGCCTCTCACAGTCTCTGCCTCTCAGACTCACTGACTTTCAGACTCTGCCTCTCAGACACTATGTCTCTCATATACACTGTCTCTCAGACACTCTGCCTCTCAGACACTCTGTCTCTCAGACACTCTGCCTCTCAGACACTCTGCCTCTCAGACACTCTTTCTATCAGACACTGCCCCTCAGACACGCTGTCTCTCAGACACTGTCTCTCAGACACTGCCTCTCAGACACTCTGTCTCTCAGACACTGCCTCTCAGAGACTCTGCCTCTCAGACACTCTGCCTCTCAGACACTCTGTCTCTCAGACATTCTGTCGCTCAGACACTGCCTCTCAGAAAATCTCTCTCTCAGACACTGCCTCTCAGACACTCTGCCTCTCAGACACTCTGCCTCTCAGACACTCTGTCTCTCAGAAAATCTGCCTCTCACAGTCTCTGCCTCTCAGACTCTCTGATTTTCAGACACTCTGCCTCTCAGACACTATGTCTCTCATATACTCTGCCTCTCAGACAATCCGCCTCTCAGACACTCTGTCTCTCAGACACTCTGCCTCTCAGACACTCTGTCTCTCAGACACTCTGCCTCTCAGACACTATGTCTCTCAGACTCACTGACTCTCAGACACTCTGTTTCTCAGACACTCTGTTTCTCAGACACTCTGTCTATCAGACACTCTGTCTCTCAGACACTGTCTTTCAGACACTCTGACTCTCAGACTCTCTGCCTCTCAGACACGCTGCCTCTCAGACTCTCTGCCTCTTAGACTCTCTGCCTCTCAGACTCTATGACTTTCAGAAACTCTGCCTCTCAGACACTCTGTCTCTCAGAAAATCTGCCTCTCACAGTCTCTGCCTCTCAGACTCACTGACTTTCAGACTCTGCCTCTCAGACACTATGTCTCTCATATACTCTGTCTCTCAGACACTCTGCCTCTCAGACACTCTGTCTCTCAGATACTCTGCCTCTCAGACACTCTGTCTCTCAGACACTCTTTCTATCAGACACTGCCCCTCAGACACGCTGTCTCTCAGACACTGTCTCTCAGACACTGCCTCTCAGACACTCTGTCTCTCAGACACTGCCTCTCAGAGACTCTGTCTCTCAGACACTGCCTCTCAGAAACTCTGTCTCTCAGGCACTGCCTCTCAGGCACTCTGCCTCTCAGACACTCTGTCTCTCAGACACTCTTCCTCTCAGAAACTCTGCCTCTCAGACACTCTGTCTTTCAGACTCTCGACCTTTCAGACTCTCTTTCTCTCAGACACTGCCTCTCAGAGAGTCTGTCTCTCAGACACTCTGCCTCTCAAACACTGCCTCTCTGACACTCTGTCTTTCTGAAACACTGCCTCTCAGATTCTCTCCCTCTCAGACTCTCTGCCTCTCAGACACTCTGCCTCTCAGACACTCTGCCTCTCAGACACTCTGCCTCTCAGACACTCTGCCTCTCAGACACTGTGTCTCAGACACTCTGTCCCTCAGACACTCCTCCTCTCAGACAATCTGTCTCTCAGACACTCTGCCTCTCAGACACTCTGCCTCTCAGTCACTTTGTCTCTCAGAAAATATGCCTCTCACAGTCTCTGCCTCTCAGACTCACTGACTTTCAGACTCTGCCTCTCAGACACTATGTCTCTCATATACTCTGCCTCTCAGACACTCTGTCTCTCAGACACTCTGCCTCTCAGACACTCTGCCTCTCAGACACTCTATCAGACACTGCCCCTCAGACACGCTGTCTCTCAGACACTGTCTCTCAGACACTGCCTCTCAGACACTCTGCCTCTCAGACACTCTGTCTCTCAGACACTCTGCCTCTCAGACACTCTGCCTCTCAGACACTCTATCAGACACTGCCCCTCAGACACGCTGTCTCTCAGACACTGTCTCTCAGACACTGCCTCTCAGACTCTCTGTCTCTCAGACACTGCCTCTCAGAGACTCTGCCTCTCAGACACTCTGCCTCTCAGACACTCTGTCTCTCAGACATTCTGTCGCTCAGACACTGCCTCTCAGAAAATCTCTCTCTCAGACACTGCCTCTTAAACACTCTGCCTCTCAGACACTCTGCCTCTCAGACACTCTGTCTATCAGACACTCTGTCTCTCAGACACTGTCTTTCAGACACTCTGACTCTCAGACTCTCTGCCTCTCAGACACGCTGCCTCTCAGACTCTCTGCCTCTTAGACTCTCTGCCTCTCAGACTCTATGACTTTCAGAAATTCTGCCTCTCAGACACTCTGTCTCTCAGAAAATCTGCCTCTCACAGTCTCTGCCTCTCAGACTCACTGACTTTCAGACTCTGCCTCTCAGACACTATGTCTCTCATATACCCTGTCTCTCAGACACTCTGCCTCTCAGACACTCTGTCTCTCAGACACTCTCCTCTCAGACACTCTGTCTCTCAGACACTCTTTCTATCAGACACTGCCCCTCAGACACGCTGTCTCTCAGACACTATCTCTCAGACACTGCCTCTCAGACACTCTGTCTCTCAGACACTCTGCCTCTCAGACACTCTGCCTCTCAGACACTCTTTCTATCAGACACTGCCCCTCAGACACGCTGTCTCTCAGACACTGTCTCTCAGACACTGCCTCTCAGACACTCTGTCTCTCAGACACTGCCTCTCAGAGACTCTGCCTCTCAGACACTCTGCCTCTCAGACACTCTGTCTCTCAGACATTCTGTCGCTCAGACACTGCCTCTCAGAAAATCTCTCTCTCAGACACTGCCTCTCAGACACTCTGCCTCTCAGACACTCTGCCTCTCAGACACTCTGTCTCTCAGAAAATCTGCCTCTCACAGTCTCTGCCTCTCAGACTCTCTGATTTTCAGACACTCTGCCTCTCAGACACTATGTCTCTCATATACTCTGCCTCTCAGACAATCCGCCTCTCAGACACTCTGTCTCTCAGACACTCTGCCTCTCAGACACTCTGTCTCTCAGACACTCTTCCTCTCAGACACTATGTCTCTCAGACTCACTGACTCTCAGACACTCTGTTTCTCAGACACTCTGTTTCTCAGACACTCTGTCTATCAGACACTCTGTCTCTCAGACACTGTCTTTCAGACACTCTGACTCTCAGACTCTCTGCCTCTCAGACACGCTGCCTCTCAGACTCTCTGCCTCTTAGACTCTCTGCCTCTCAGACTCTATGACTTTCAGAAACTCTGCCTCTCAGACACTCTGTCTCTCAGAAAATCTGCCTCTCACAGTCTCTGCCTCTCAGACTCACTGACTTTCAGACTCTGCCTCTCAGACACTATGTCTCTCATATACTCTGTCTCTCAGACACTCTGCCTCTCAGACACTCTGTCTCTCAGACACTCTGCCTCTCAGACACTCTGTCTCGCAGACACTCTTTCTATCAGACACTGCCCCTCAGACACGCTGTCTCTCAGACACTGCCTCTCAGACACTCTGTCTCTCAGACACTGCCTCTCAGAGACTCTGCCTCTCAGACACTCTGCCTCTCAGACACTCTGTCTCTCAGACATTCTGTCGCTCAGACACTGCCTCTCAGAAAATCTCTCTCTCAGACACTGCCTCTTAAACACTCTGCCTCTCAGACACTCTGCCTCTCAGACACTCTGTCTATCAGACACTCTGTCTCTCAGACACTGTCTTTCAGACACTCTGACTCTCAGACTCTCTGCCTCTCAGACACGCTGCCTCTCAGACTCTCTGTCTCTCAGAAAATCTGCCTCTCACAGTCTCTGCCTCTCAGACTCACTGACTTTCAGACTCTGCCTCTCAGACACTATGTCTCTCATATACACTGTCTCTCAGACACTCTGCCTCTCAGACACTCTGTCTCTCAGACACTCTGCCTCTCAGACACTCTGCCTCTCAGACACTCTTTCTATCAGACACTGCCCCTCAGACACGCTGTCTCTCAGACACTGTCTCTCAGACACTGCCTCTCAGACACTCTGTCTCTCAGACACTGCCTCTCAGAGACTCTGCCTCTCAGACACTCTGCCTCTCAGACACTCTGTCTCTCAGACATTCTGTCGCTCAGACACTGCCTCTCAGAAAATCTCTCTCTCAGACACTGCCTCTCAGACACTCTGCCTCTCAGACACTCTGCCTCTCAGACACTCTGTCTCTCAGAAAATCTGCCTCTCACAGTCTCTGCCTCTCAGACTCTCTGATTTTCAGACACTCTGCCTCTCAGACACTATGTCTCTCATATACTCTGCCTCTCAGACAATCCGCCTCTCAGACACTCTGTCTCTCAGACACTCTGCCTCTCAGACACTCTGTCTCTCAGACACTCTGCCTCTCAGACACTATGTCTCTCAGACTCACTGACTCTCAGACACTCTGTTTCTCAGACACTCTGTTTCTCAGACACTCTGTCTATCAGACACTCTGTCTCTCAGACACTGTCTTTCAGACACTCTGACTCTCAGACTCTCTGCCTCTCAGACACGCTGCCTCTCAGACTCTCTGCCTCTTAGACTCTCTGCCTCTCAGACTCTATGACTTTCAGAAACTCTGCCTCTCAGACACTCTGTCTCTCAGAAAATCTGCCTCTCACAGTCTCTGCCTCTCAGACTCACTGACTTTCAGACTCTGCCTCTCAGACACTATGTCTCTCATATACTCTGTCTCTCAGACACTCTGCCTCTCAGACACTCTGTCTCTCAGATACTCTGCCTCTCAGACACTCTGTCTCTCAGACACTCTTTCTATCAGACACTGCCCCTCAGACACGCTGTCTCTCAGACACTGTCTCTCAGACACTGCCTCTCAGACACTCTGTCTCTCAGACACTGCCTCTCAGAGACTCTGTCTCTCAGACACTGCCTCTCAGAAACTCTGTCTCTCAGGCACTGCCTCTCAGGCACTCTGCCTCTCAGACACTCTGTCTCTCAGACACTCTTCCTCTCAGAAACTCTGCCTCTCAGACACTCTGTCTTTCAGACTCTCGACCTTTCAGACTCTCTTTCTCTCAGACACTGCCTCTCAGAGAGTCTGTCTCTCAGACACTCTGCCTCTCAAACACTGCCTCTCTGACACTCTGTCTTTCTGAAACACTGCCTCTCAGATTCTCTCCCTCTCAGACTCTCTGCCTCTCAGACACTCTGCCTCTCAGACACTCTGCCTCTCAGACACTCTGCCTCTCAGACACTCTGCCTCTCAGACACTGTGTCTCAGACACTCTGTCCCTCAGACACTCCTCCTCTCAGACAATCTGTCTCTCAGACACTCTGCCTCTCAGACACTCTGCCTCTCAGTCACTTTGTCTCTCAGAAAATATGCCTCTCACAGTCTCTGCCTCTCAGACTCACTGACTTTCAGACTCTGCCTCTCAGACACTATGTCTCTCATATACTCTGCCTCTCAGACACTCTTTCTCTCAGACACTCTGCCTCTCAGACACTCTGCCTCTCAGACACTCTATCAGACACTGCCCCTCAGACACGCTGTCTCTCAGACACTGTCTCTCAGACACTGCCTCTCAGACACTCTGCCTCTCAGACACTCTGTCTCTCAGACACTCTGCCTCTCAGACACTCTGCCTCTCAGACACTCTATCAGACACTGCCCCTCAGACACGCTGTCTCTCAGACACTGTCTCTCAGACACTGCCTCTCAGACACTCTGTCTCTCAGACACTGCCTCTCAGAGACTCTGCCTCTCAGACACTCTGCCTCTCAGACACTCTGTCTCTCAGACATTCTGTCGCTCAGACACTGCCTCTCAGAAAATCTCTCTCTCAGACACTGCCTCTTAAACACTCTGCCTCTCAGACACTCTGCCTCTCAGACACTCTGTCTATCAGACACTCTGTCTCTCAGACACTGTCTTTCAGACACTCTGACTCTCAGACTCTCTGCCTCTCAGACACGCTGCCTCTCAGACTCTCTGCCTCTTAGACTCTCTGCCTCTCAGACTCTATGACTTTCAGAAATTCTGCCTCTCAGACACTCTGTCTCTCAGAAAATCTGCCTCTCACAGTCTCTGCCTCTCAGACTCACTGACTTTCAGACTCTGCCTCTCAGACACTATGTCTCTCATATACCCTGTCTCTCAGACACTCTGCCTCTCAGACACTCTGTCTCTCAGACACTCTCCTCTCAGACACTCTGTCTCTCAGACACTCTTTCTATCAGACACTGCCCCTCAGACACGCTGTCTCTCAGACACTATCTCTCAGACACTGCCTCTCAGACACTCTGTCTCTCAGACACTCTGCCTCTCAGACACTCTGCCTCTCAGACACTCTTTCTATCAGACACTGCCCCTCAGACACGCTGTCTCTCAGACACTGTCTCTCAGACACTGCCTCTCAGACACTCTGTCTCTCAGACACTGCCTCTCAGAGACTCTGCCTCTCAGACACTCTGCCTCTCAGACACTCTGTCTCTCAGACATTCTGTCGCTCAGACACTGCCTCTCAGAAAATCTCTCTCTCAGACACTGCCTCTCAGACACTCTGCCTCTCAGACACTCTGCCTCTCAGACACTCTGTCTCTCAGAAAATCTGCCTCTCACAGTCTCTGCCTCTCAGACTCTCTGATTTTCAGACACTCTGCCTCTCAGACACTATGTCTCTCATATACTCTGCCTCTCAGACAATCCGCCTCTCAGACACTCTGTCTCTCAGACACTCTGCCTCTCAGACACTCTGTCTCTCAGACACTCTTCCTCTCAGACACTATGTCTCTCAGACTCACTGACTCTCAGACACTCTGTTTCTCAGACACTCTGTTTCTCAGACACTCTGTCTATCAGACACTCTGTCTCTCAGACACTGTCTTTCAGACACTCTGACTCTCAGACTCTCTGCCTCTCAGACACGCTGCCTCTCAGACTCTCTGCCTCTTAGACTCTCTGCCTCTCAGACTCTATGACTTTCAGAAACTCTGCCTCTCAGACACTCTGTCTCTCAGAAAATCTGCCTCTCACAGTCTCTGCCTCTCAGACTCACTGACTTTCAGACTCTGCCTCTCAGACACTATGTCTCTCATATACTCTGTCTCTCAGACACTCTGCCTCTCAGACACTCTGTCTCTCAGACACTCTGCCTCTCAGACACTCTGTCTCGCAGACACTCTTTCTATCAGACACTGCCCCTCAGACACGCTGTCTCTCAGACACTGTCTCTCAGACACTGCCTCTCAGACACTCTGTCTCTCAGACACTGCCTCTCAGAGACTCTGCCTCTCAGACACTCTGCCTCTCAGACACTCTGTCTCTCAGACATTCTGTCGCTCAGACACTGCCTCTCAGAAAATCTCTCTCTCAGACACTGCCTCTCAGACACTCTGCCTCTCAGACACTCTGCCTCTCAGACACTCTGTCTCTCAGAAACTCTGCCTCTCAGCCACTGACTCTCAGACACTTCCTCTCAGATAATCTGCATCTCAGACACTCTGTCTCTCAGACACTCTGTCGCTCAGACACTCTGTCTCTCAGACACTGCATCTCAGACACTCTGTCTATCAGACACTGCATCTCAGACACTCTCTCAGACACTCTGCCTCTCAGACACTCTGTCTCTCAGAGACTCTGCCTCTCACACACTCTGTCTCTCAGACACTGTCTCTCAGACACTCTGCCTCTCAGACACTCTGCCTCTCAGACACTCTGTCTCTCAGACAATCTGCCTCTCAGACCCTCTGTCTCTCAGACACTCAGTCGCTCAGATACTGCTTCTCAGACACTCTGTCTTTCAAACTCTCTGCCTCTCAAACACTCTGTATGTCAGACACTCTGCCTCTCAGCCACTCTGCCTCTCAGACAATCTGTCTCTCAGAAAATCTGCCTCTCACAGTCTGTGCCTCTCAGACTCCCTGACTTTCAGACATCTGCCTCTCAGACACTATTTCTCTCATATACTCTGCCTCTCAAACAATCCGCCTCTCACTATGTCTCTCAGACACACTGCCTCTCAGACACTCTGTCCCTCAGACACTCCTCCTCTCAGACAATCTGTCTCTCAGACACTCTGCCTCTCAGACACTCTGCCTCTCAGTCACTCTGTCTCTCAGAAAATATGCCTCTCACAGTCTCTGCCTCTCAGTCTCACTGACTTTCAGACTCTGCCTCTCAGACACTATGTCTCTCATATACTCTGCCTCTCAGACAATCCGCCTCTCAGACACTCTGTCTCTCAGACACTCTGCCTCTCAGACACTCTGTCTCTCAGACACTCTGCCTCTCAGACACTCTGCCTCTCAGACACTCTTTCTATCAGACACTGCCCCTCAGACACGCTGTCTCTCAGACACTGTCTCTCAGACACTGCCTCTCAGACACTCTGTCTCTCAGACACTGCCTCTCAGAGACTCTGCCTCTCAGACACTCTGCCTCTCAGACACTCTGTCTCTCAGACATTCTGTCGCTCAGACACTGCCTCTCAGAAAATCTCTCTCTCAGACACTGCCTCTCAGACACTCTGCCTCTCAGACACTCTGCCTCTCAGACACTCTGTCTCTCAGAAAATCTGCCTCTCACAGTCTCTGCCTCTCAGACTCTCTGATTTTCAGACACTCTGCCTCTCAGACACTATGTCTCTCATATACTCTGCCTCTCAGACAATCCGCCTCTCAGACACTCTGTCTCTCAGACACTCTGCCTCTCAGACACACTGTCTCTCAGACACTCTGCCTCTCAGACACTATGTCTCTCAGACTCACTGACTCTCAGACACTCTGTTTCTCAGACACTCTGTTTCTCAGACACTCTGTCTATCAGACACTCTGTCTCTCAGACACTGTCTTTCAGACACTCTGACTCTCAGACTCTCTGCCTCTCAGACACGCTGCCTCTCAGACTCTCTGCCTCTTAGACTCTCTGCCTCTCAGACTCTATGACTTTCAGAAACACTGCCTCTCAGACACTCTGTCTCTCAGAAAATCTGCCTCTCACAGTCTCTGCCTCTCAGACTCACTGACTTTCAGACTCTGCCTCTCAGACACTATGTCTCTCATATACTCTGTCTCTCAGACACTCTGCCTCTCAGACACTCTGTCTCTCAGACACTCTGCCTCTCAGACACTCTGTCTCTCAGACACTCTTTCTATCAGACACTGCCCCTCAGACACGCTGTCTCTCAGACACTGTCTCTCAGACACTGCCTCTCAGACACTCTGTCTCTCAGACACTGCCTCTCAGAGACTCTGCCTCTCAGACACTCTGCCTCTCAGACACACTGTCTCTCAGACATTCTGTCGCTCAGACACTGCCTCTCAGAAAATCTCTCTCTCAGACACTGCCTCTCAGACACTCTGCCTCTCAGACACTCTGCCTCTCAGACACTCTGTCTCTCAGAAACTCTGCCTCTCAGACACTGCATCTCAGACACTCTGTCTATCAGACACTGCATCTCAGACACTGTCTCTCAGACACTCTGCCTCTCAGACACTCTGTCTCTCAGACACTCTGCCTCTCACAAACTCTGTCTCTCAGACACTGTCTCTCAGACACTCTGCCTCTCAGACACTCTGTCTCTCAGAAAATCTGCCTCTCACAGTCTCTGCCTCTCAGACTCTCTGATTTTCAGACACTCTGCCTCTCAGACACTATGTCTCTCATATACTCTGCCTCTCAGACAATCCGCCTCTCAGACAATCTGTCTCTCAGACACTCTGCCTCTCAGACACACTGTCTCTCAGACACTCTGCCTCTCAGACACTATGTCTCTCAGACTCACTGACTCTCAGACACTCTGTTTCTCAGACACTCTGTTTCTCAGACACTCTGTCTATCAGACACTCTGTCTCTCAGACACTGTCTTTCAGACACTCTGACTCTCAGACTCTCTGCCTCTCAGACACGCTGCCTCTCAGACTCTCTGCCTCTTAGACTCTCTGCCTCTCAGACTCTATGACTTTCAGAAACTCTGCCTCTCAGACACTCTGTCTCTCAGAAAATCTGCCTCTCACAGTCTCTGCCTCTCAGACTCACTGACTTTCAGACTCTGCCTCTCAGACACTATGTCTCTCATATACTCTGTCTCTCAGACACTCTGCCTCTCAGACACTCTGTCTCTCAGACACTCTGCCTCTCAGACACTCTGTCTCTCAGACACTCTTTCTATCAGACACTGCCCCTCAGACACGCTGTCTCTCAGACACTGTCTCTCAGACACTGCCTCTCAGACACTCTGTCTCTCAGACACTGCCTCTCAGACACTCTGCCTCTCAGACACTCTGCCTCTCAGACACTCTGTCTCTCAGACATTCTGTCGCTCAGACACTGCCTCTCAGAAAATCTCTCTCTCAGACACTGCCTCTCAGACACTCTGCCTCTCAGACACTCTGCCTCTCAGACACTCTGTCTCTCAGAAACTCTGCCTCTCAGCCACTGACTCTCAGACACTTCCTCTCAGATACTCTGCATCTCAGACACTCTGTCTCTCAGACACTCTGTCGCTCAGACACTCTGTCTCTCAGACACTGCATCTCAGACACTCTGTCTATCAGACACTGCATCTCAGACACTCTCTCAGACACTCTGACTCTCAGACACTCTGTCTCTCAGACACTCTGCCTCTCACACACTCTGTCTCTCAGACACTGTCTCTCAGACACTCTGCCTCTCAGACACTCTGCCTTTCAGACACTCTGTCTCTCAGACAATCTGCCTCTCAGACCCTCTGTCTCTCAGACACTCAGTCGCTCAGATACTGCTTCTCAGACACTCTGTCTTTCAAACTCTCTGCCTCTCAAACACTCTGTATGTCAGACACTCTGCCTCTCAGCCACTCTGCCTCTCAGACAATCTGTCTCTCAGAAAATCTGCCTCTCACAGTCTGTGCCTCTCAGACTCCCTGACTTTCAGACATCTGCCTCTCAGACACTATTTCTCTCATAAACTCTGCCTCTCAAACAATCCGCCTCTCACTATGTCTCTCAGACACACTGCCTCTCAGACACTCTGTCCCTCAGACACTCCTCCTCTCAGACAATCTGTCTCTCAGACACTCTGCCTCTCAGACACTCTGCCTCTCAGTCACTCTGTCTCTCAGAAAATATGCCTCTCACAGTCTCTGCCTCTCAGACTCACTGACTTTCAGACTCTGCCTCTCAGACATTATGTCTCTCATATACTCTGCCTCTCAGACACTCTGCCTCTCAGACACTCTGTCTCTCAGAAACTCTGCCTCTCAGCCACTGACTCTCAGACACGTCCTCTCAGATACTCTGCCTCTCAGACACTCTGTCTCTCAGACACACTGTCGCTCAGACACTCTGTCTCTCAGACACTGCATCTCAGACACTCTGTCTATCAGACACTGCATCTCAGACACTGTCTCTCAGACACTCTGCCTCTCAGACACTCTGTCTCTCAGACACTCTGCCTCTCACACACTCTGTCTCTCAGACACTGTCTCTCAGACACTCTGCCTCTCAGACACTCTGTCTCTCAGAAAATATGCCTCTCACAGTCTCTGCCTCTCAGACTCTCTGATTTTCAGACACTCTGCCTCTCAGACACTATGTCTCTCATATACTCTGCCTCTCAGACAATCCGCCTCTCAGACACTCTGTCTATCAGACACTGCCTCTCAGACACGTTGTCTCTCAGACACTGTCTGTCAGACACTTCCTCTCAGACACTCTGTCTCTCAGACACTCTGCATCTCAGACACTCCCTCTCAGACACTCTGTCTCTCAGACACTGCCTCTCAGAAACTCTGTCTATCAGACACTGCCTCTCAGACACGCTGTCTCTCAGACACTGTCTCTCAGACACTTCCTCTCAGACATTCTGTCTCTCAGACACTCTGCATCTCAGACACTGCCTCTCAGACACTCTGTCTCTCAGACACTGCCTCTCAGAAACTCTGTCTCTCAGGCACTCTGCCTCTCAGACACTGCCTCTCGGATACTCTGTCTCTCAGTCACTGCCTCTCAGACACTCTGCCTCTCAGACACACTGTCTCTCAGACACTCTGCCTCTCAGACACTATGTCTCTCAGACTCACTGACTCTCAGACACTCTGTTTCTCAGACACTCTGTTTCTCAGACACTCTGTCTATCAGACACTCTGTCTCTCAGACACTGTCTTTCAGACACTC
The DNA here is from genome assembly GCA_026770705.1 of Isurus oxyrinchus. Taxonomy (NCBI): domain Eukaryota; kingdom Metazoa; phylum Chordata; class Chondrichthyes; order Lamniformes; family Lamnidae; genus Isurus; species Isurus oxyrinchus. The sequence goes on along the minus strand of JANJGN010000259.1, from coordinate 49,022 downwards.
TGACTCTCAGAATCTCTGCCTCTCAGACACGCTGCCTCTCAGACTCTCTGCCTCTTAGACTCTCTGCATCTCAGACACTCTGACTTTCAGAAACTCTGCCTCTCAGACACTCTGTCTCTCAGAAAATCTGCCTCTCACAGTCTCTGCCTCTCAGACTCACTGACTTTCAGACTCTGCCTCTCAGACACTATGTCTCTCATATACTCTGTCTCTCAGACACTCTGCCTCTCAGACACTCTGTCTCTCAGACACTCTGCCTCTCAGACACTCTGTCTCTCAGACACTCTTTCTATCAGACACTGCCCCTCAGACACGCTGTCTCTCAGACACTGTCTCTCAGACACTGCCTCTCAGACACTCTGTCTCTCAGACACTGCCTCTCAGAGACTCTGCCTCTCAGACACTCTGCCTCTCAGACACTCTGTCTCTCAGACATTCTGTCGCTCAGACACTGCCTCTCAGAAAATCTCTCTCTCAGACACTGCCTCTCAGACACTCTGCCTCTCAGACACTCTGCCTCTCAGACACTCTGTCTCTCAGAACCTCTGCCTCTCAGACACTGCATCTCAGACACTCTGTCTATCAGACACTGCATCTCAGACACTGTCTCTCAGACAGTCTGCCTCTCAGACACTCTGTCTCTCAGACACTCTGCCTCTCACAAACTCTGTCTCTCAGACACTCTGCCTCTCAGACACTCTGTCTCTCAGAAAATCTGCCTCTCACAGTCTCTGCCTCTCAGACTCTCTGATTTTCAGACACTCTGCCTCTCAGACACTATGTCTCTCATATACTCTGCCTCTCAGACAATCCGCCTCTCAGACACTCTGTCTCTCAGACACTCTGCCTCTCAGACACACTGTCTCTCAGACACTCTGCCTCTCAGACACTATGTCTCTCAGACTCACTGACTCTCAGACACTCTGTTTCTCAGACACTCTGTTTCTCAGACACTCTGTCTATCAGACACTCTGTCTCTCAGACACTGTCTTTCAGACACTCTGACTCTCAGACTCTCTGCCTCTCAGACACGCTGCCTCTCAGACTCTCTGCCTCTTAGACTCTCTGCCTCTCAGACACACTGTCGCTCAGACACTCTGTCTCTCAGACACTGCATCTCAGACACTCTGTCTATCAGACACTGCATCTCAGACACTCTGCCTCTCAGTCACTCTGTCTCTCAGAAACTCTGCCTCTCAGCCACTGACTCTCAGACACTTCCTCTCAGATACTCTGCATCTCAGACACTCTGTCTCTCAGACACTCTGTCCCTCAGACACTCCTCCTCTCAGACAATCTGTCTCTCAGACACTCTGCCTCTCAGACACTCTGCCTCTCAGTCACTCTGTCTCTCAGAAAATATGCCTCTCACAGTCTCTGCCTCTCAGACTCACTGACTTTCAGACTCTGCCTCTCAGACACTATGTCTCTCATATACTCTGCCTCTCAGACACTCTGCCTCTCAGACACTCTGTCTCTCAGAAACTCTGCCTCTCAGCCACTGACTCTCAGACACGTCCTCTCAGATACTCTGCCTCTCAGACACTCTGTCTCTCAGACACACTGTCGCTCAGACACTCTGTCTCTCAGACACTGCATCTCAGACACTCTGTCTATCAGACACTGCATCTCAGACACTGTCTCTCAGACACTCTGCCTCTCAGACACTCTGTCTCTCAGACACTCTGCCTCTCACACACTCTGTCTCTCATACACTGTCTCTCAGACACTCTGCCTCTCAGACACTCTGTCTCTCAGAAAATCTGCCTCTCACAGTCTCTGCCTCTCAGACTCTCTGATTTTCAGACACTCTGCCTCTCAGACACTATGTCTCTCATATACTCTGCCTCTCAGACAATCCGCCTCTCAGACACTCTGTCTCTCAGACACTCTGCCTCTCAGACACACTGTCTCTCAGACACTCTGCCTCTCAGACACTATGTCTCTCAGACTCACTGACTCTCAGACACTCTGTTTCTCAGACACTCTGTTTCTCAGACACTCTGTCTATCAGACACTCTGTCTCTCAGACACTGTCTTTCAGACACTCTGACTCTCAGACTCTCTGCCTCTCAGACACGCTGCCTCTCAGACTCTCTGCCTCTTAGACTCTCTGCCTCTCAGACTCTATGACTTTCAGAAACTCTGCCTCTCAGACACTCTGTCTCTCAGAAAATCTGCCTCTCACAGTCTCTGCCTCTCAGACTCACTGACTTTCAGACTCTGCCTCTCAGACACTATGTCTCTCATATACTCTGTCTCTCAGACACTCTGCCTCTCAGACACTCTGTCTCTCAGACACTCTGCCTCTCAGACACTCTGTCTCTCAGACACTCTTTCTATCAGACACTGCCCCTCAGACACGCTGTCTCTCAGACACTGTCTCTCAGACACTGCCTCTCAGACACTCTGTCTCTCAGACACTGCCTCTCAGAGACTCTGCCTCTCAGACACTCTGCCTCTCAGACACTCTGTCTCTCAGACATTCTGTCGCTCAGACACTGCCTCTCAGAAAATCTCTCTCTCAGACACTGCCTCTCAGACACTCTGCCTCTCAGACACTCTGCCTCTCAGACACTCTGTCTCTCAGAAACTCTGCCTCTCAGCCACTGACTCTCAGACACTTCCTCTCAGATACTCTGCATCTCAGACACTCTGTCTCTCAGACACTCTGTCGCTCAGACACTCTGTCTCTCAGACACTGCATCTCAGACTCTCTGTCTATCAGACACTGCATCTCAGACACTCTCTCAGACACTCTGCCTCTCAGACACTCTGTCTCTCAGAGACTCTGCCTCTCACACACTCTGTCTCTCAGACACTGTCTCTCAGACACTCTGCCTCTCAGACACTCTGCCTCTCAGACACTCTGTCTCTCAGACAATCTGCCTCTCAGACCCTCTGTCTCTCAGACACTCAGTCGCTCAGATACTGCTTCTCAGACACTCTGTCTTTCAAACTCTCTGCCTCTCAAGCACTCTGTATGTCAGACACTCTGCCTCTCAGCCACTCTGCCTCTCAGACAATCTGTCTCTCAGAAAATCTGCCTCTCACAGTCTGTGCCTCTCAGACTCCCTGACTTTCAGACATCTGCCTCTCAGACACTATTTCTCTCATATACTCTGCCTCTCAAACAATCCGCCTCTCACTATGTCTCTCAGACACACTGCCTCTCAGACACTCTGTCCCTCAGACACTCCTCCTCTCAGACAATCTGTCTCTCAGACACTCTGCCTCTCAGACACTCTGCCTCTCAGTCACTCTGTCTCTCAGAAAATATGCCTCTCACAGTCTCTGCCTCTCAGACTCACTGACTTTCAGACTCTGCCTCTCAGACACTATGTCTCTCATATACTCTGCCTCTCAGACAATCCGCCTCTCAGACACTCTGTCTCTCAGACACTCTGCCTCTCAGACACTCTGTCTCTCAGACACTCTGCCTCTCAGACACTCTGCCTCTCAGACACTCTTTCTATCAGACACTGCCCCTCAGAAACGCTGTCTCTCAGACACTGTCTCTCAGACACTGCCTCTCAGACACTCTGTCTCTCAGACACTGCCTCTCAGAGACTCTGCCTCTCAGACACTCTGCCTCTCAGACACTCTGTCTCTCAGACATTCTGTCGCTCAGACATTGCCTCTCAGAAAATCTCTCTCTCAGACACTGCCTCTCAGACACTCTGCCTCTCAGACACTCTGCCTCTCAGACACTCTGTCTCTCAGAAAATCTGCCTCTCACAGTCTCTGCCTCTCAGACTCTCTGATTTTCAGACACTCTGCCTCTCAGACACTATGTCTCTCATATACTCTGCCTCTCAGACAATCCGCCTCTCAGACACTCTGTCTCTCAGACACTCTGCCTCTCAGACACACTGTCTCTCAGACACTCTGCCTCTCAGACACTATGTCTCTCAGACTCACTGACTCTCAGACACTCTGTTTCTCAGACACTCTGTTTCTCAGACACTCTGTCTATCAGACACTCTGTCTCTCAGACACTGTCTTTCAGACACTCTGACTCTCAGACTCTCTGCCTCTCAGACACGCTGCCTCTCAGACTCTCTGCCTCTTAGACTCTCTGCCTCTCAGACTCTATGACTTTCAGAAACTCTGCCTCTCAGACACTCTGTCTCTCAGAAAATCTGCCTCTCACAGTCTCTGCCTCTCAGACTCACTGACTTTCAGACTCTGCCTCTCAGACACTATGTCTCTCATATACTCTGTCTCTCAGACACTCTGCCTCTCAGACACTCTGTCTCTCAGACACTCTGCCTCTCAGACACTCTGTCTCTCAGACACTCTTTCTATCAGACACTGCCCCTCAGACACGCTGTCTCTCAGACACTGTCTCTCAGACACTGCCTCTCAGACACTCTGTCTCTCAGACACTGCCTCTCAGAGACTCTGCCTCTCAGACACTCTGCCTCTCAGACACTCTGTCTCTCAGACATTATGTCGCTCAGACACTGCCTCTCAGAAAATCTCTCTCTCAGACACTGCCTCTCAGACACTCTGCCTCTCAGACACTCTGCCTCTCAGACACTCTGTCTCTCAGAAACTCTGCCTCTCAGCCACTGACTCTCAGACACGTCCTCTCAGATACTCTGCCTCTCAGACACTCTGTCTCTCAGACACACTGTCGCTCAGACACTCTGTCTCTCAGACACTGCATCTCAGACACTCTGTCTATCAGACACTGCATCTCAGACACTGTCTCTCAGACACTCTGCCTCTCAGACACTCTGTCTCTCAGACACTCTGCCTCTCACACACTCTGTCTCTCAGACACTGTCTCTCAGACACTCTGCCTCTCAGACACTCTGCCTCTCAGACACTCTGTCTCTCAGACAATCTGCCTCTCAGACCCTCTGTCTCTCAGACACTCAGTCGCTCAGATACTGCTTCTCAGACACTCTGTCTTTCAAACTCTCTGCCTCTCAAACACTCTGTATGTCAGACACTCTGCCTCTCAGCCACTCTGCCTCTCAGACAATCTGTCTCTCAGAAAATCTGCCTCTGACAGTCTGTGTCTCTCAGACTCCCTGACTTTCAGACATCTGCCTCTCAGACACTATTTCTCTCATATACTCTGCCTCTCAAACAATCCGCCTCTCACTCTGTCTCTCAGACGCACTGCCTCTCAGACTCTCTGCCTCTCAGACACTCTGTCTATCAGACACTGCCTCTCAGACACGTTGTCTCTCAGACACTGTCTGTCAGACACTTCCTCTCAGACACTCTGTCTCTCAGACACTCTGCATCTCAGACACTGCCTCTCAGACACTCTGTCTCTCAGACACTGCCTCTCAGAAACTCTGTCTATCAGACACTGCCTCTCAGACACGCTGTCTCTCAGACACTGTCTCTCAGACACTTCCTCTCAGACACTCTGTCTCTCAGACACTCTGCATCTCAGACACTGCCTCTCAGACACTCTGTCTCTCAGACACTGCCTTTCAGAAACTCTGTCTCTCAGGCACTCTGCCTCTCAGACACTGCCTCTCGGATACTCTGTCTCTCAGTCACTGCCTCTCAGACACTCTGCCTCTCAGACACACTGTCTCTCAGACACTCTGCCTCTCAGACACTATGTCTCTCAGACTCACTGACTCTCAGACACTCTGTTTCTCAGACACTCTGTTTCTCAGACACTCTGTCTATCAGACACTCTGTCTCTCAGACACTGTCTTTCAGACACTCTGACTCTCAGACTCTCTGCCTCTCAGACACGCTGCCTCTCAGACTCTCTGCCTCTTAGACTCTCTGCCTCTCAGACACACTGACTTTCAGAAACTCTGCCTCTCAGACACTCTGTCTCTCAGAAAATCTGCCTCTCACAGTCTCTGCCTCTCAGACTCACTGACTTTCAGACTCTGCCTCTCAGACACTATGTCTCTCATATACTCTGTCTCTCAGACACTCTGCCTCTCAGACACTCTGTCTCTCAGACACTCTGCCTCTCAGACACTCTGTCTCTCAGACACTCTTTCTATCAGACACTGCCCCTCAGACACGCTGTCTCTCAGACACTGTCTCTCAGACACTGCCTCTCAGACACTCTGTCTCTCAGACACTGCCTCTCAGAGACTCTGCCTCTCAGACACTCTGCCTCTCAGACACTCTGTCTCTCAGACATTCTGTCGCTCAGACACTGCCTCTCTGAAAATCTCTCTCTCAGACACTGCCTCTCAGACACTCTGCCTCTCAGACACTCTGCCTCTCAGACACTCTGTCTCTCAGAAACTCTGCCTCTCAGACACTGCATCTCAGACACTCTGTCTACCAGACACTGCATCTCAGACACTGTCTCTCAGACACTCTGCCTCTCAGACACTCTGTCTCTCAGACACTCTGCCTCTCACAAACTCTGTCTCTCAGACACTGTCTCTCAGACACTCTGCCTCTCAGACACTCTGTCTCTCAGAAAATCTGCCTCTCACAGTCTCTGCCTCTCAGACTCTCTGATTTTCAGACACTCTGCCTCTCAGACACTATGTCTCTCATATACTCTGCCTCTCAGACAATCCGCCTCTCAGACACTCTGTCTCTCAGACACTCTGCCTCTCAGACACACTGTCTCTCAGACACTCTGCCTCTCAGACACTATGTCTCTCAGACTCACTGACTCTCAGACACTCTGTTTCTCAGACACTCTGTTTCTCAGACACTCTGTCTATCAGACACTCTGTCTCTCAGACACTGTCTTTCAGACACTCTGACTCTCAGACTCTCTGCCTCTCAGACACGCTGCCTCTCAGACTCTCTGCCTCTTAGACTCTCTGCCTCTCAGACTCTATGACTTTCAGAAACTCTGCCTCTCAGACACTCTGTCTCTCAGAAAATCTGCCTCTCACAGTCTCTGCCTCTCAGACTCACTGACTTTCAGACTCTGCCTCTCAGACACTATGTCTCTCATATACTCTGTCTCTCAGACACTCTGCCTCTCAGACACTCTGTCTCTCAGACACTCTGCCTCTCAGACACTCTGTCTCTCAGACACTCTTTCTATCAGACACTGCCCCTCAGACACGCTGTCTCTCAGACACTGTCTCTCAGACACTGCCTCTCAGACACTCTGTCTCTCAGACACTGCCTCTCAGAGACTCTGCCTCTCAGACACTCTGCCTCTCAGACACTCTGTCTCTCAGACATTCTGTCGCTCAGACACTGCCTCTCAGAAAATCTCTCTCTCAGACACTGCCTCTCAAACACTCTGCCTCTCAGACACTCTGCCTCTCAGACACTCTGTCTCTCAGAAACTCTGCCTCTCAGCCACTGACTCTCAGACACTTCCTCTCAGATACTCTGCATCTCAGACACTCTGTCTCTCAGACACTCTGTCGCTCAGACACTCTGTCTCTCAGACACTGCATCTCAGACACTCTGTCTATCAGACACTGCATCTCAGACACTCTCTCAGACACTCTGACTCTCAGACACTCTGTCTCTCAGACACTCTGCCTCTCACACACTCTGTCTCTCAGACACTGTCTCTCAGACACTCTGCCTCTCAGACACTCTGACTCTCAGACACTCTGTCTCTCAGACAATCTGCCTCTCAGACCCTCTGTCTCTCAGACACTCAGTCGCTCAGATACTGCTTCTCAGACACTCTGTCTTTCAAACTCTCTGCCTCTCAAACACTCTGTATGTCAGACACTCTGCCTCTCAGCCACTCTGCCTCTCAGACAATCTGTCTCTCAGAAAATCTGCCTCTCACAGTCTGTGCCTCTCAGACTCCCTGACTTTCAGACATCTGCCTCTCAGACACTATTTCTCTCATAAAATCTGCCTCTCAAACAATCCGCCTCTCACTATGTCTCTCAGACACACTGCCTCTCAGACACTCTGTCCCTCAGACACTCCTCCTCTCAGACAATCTGTCTCTCAGACACTCTGCCTCTCAGACACTCTGCCTCTCAGTCACTCTGTCTCTCAGAAAATATGCCTCTCACAGTCTCTGCCTCTCAGACTCACTGACTTTCAGACTCTGCCTCTCAGACACTATGTCTCTCATATACTCTGCCTCTCAGACACTCTGCCTCTCAGACACTCTGTCTCTCAGAAACTCTGCCTCTCAGCCACTGACTCTCAGACACGTCCTCTCAGATACTCTGCCTCTCAGACACTCTGTCTCTCAGACACACTGTCGCTCAGACACTCTGTCTCTCAGACACTGCATCTCAGACACTCTGTCTATCAGACACTGCATCTCAGACACTGTCTCTCAGACACTCTGCCTCTCAGACACTCTGTCTCTCAGACACTCTGCCTCTCACACACTCTGTCTCTCAGACACTGTCTCTCAGACACTCTGCCTCTCAGACACTCTGTCTCTCAGAAAATCTGCCTCTCACAGTCTCTGCCTCTCAGACTCTCTGATTTTCTGACACTCTGCCTCTCAGACACTATGTCTCTCATATACTCTGCCTCTCAGACAATCCGCCTCTCAGACACTCTGTCTCTCAGACACTCTGCCTCTCAGACACACTGTCTCTCAGACACTCTGCCTCTCAGACACTATGTCTCTCAGACTCACTGACTCTCAGACACTCTGTTTCTCAGACACTCTGTTTCTCAGACACTCTGTCTATCAGACACTCTGTCTCTCAGACACTGTCTTTCAGACACTCTGACTCTCAGACTCTCTGCCTCTCAGACACGCTGCCTCTCAGACTCTCTGCCTCTTAGACTCTCTGCCTCTCAGACTCTATGACTTTCAGAAACTCTGCCTCTCAGACACTCTGTCTCTCAGAAAATCTGCCTCTCACAGTCTCTGCCTCTCAGACTCACTGACTTTCAGACTCTGCCTCTCAGACACTATGTCTCTCATATACTCTGTCTCTCAGACACTCTGCCTCTCAGACACTCTGTCTCTCAGACACTCTGCCTCTCAGACACTCTGTCTCTCAGACACTCTTTCTATCAGACACTGCCCCTCAGACACGCTGTCTCTCAGACACTGTCTCTCAGACACTGCCTCTCAGACACTCTGTCTCTCAGACACTGCCTCTCAGAGACTCTGCCTCTCAGACACTCTGCCTCTCAGACACTCTGTCTCTCAGACATTCTGTCGCTCAGACACTGCCTCTCAGAAAATCTCTCTCTCAGACACTGCCTCTCAGACACTCTGCCTCTCAGACACTCTGCCTCTCAGACACTCTGTCTCTCAGAAACTCTGCCTCTCAGCCACTGACTCTCAGACACTTCCTCTCAGATACTCTGCATCTCAGACACTCTGTCTCTCAGACACTCTGTCGCTCAGACACTCTGTCTCTCAGACACTGCATCTCAGACTCTCTGTCTATCAGACACTGCATCTCAGACACTCTCTCAGACACTCTGCCTCTCAGACACTCTGTCTCTCAGAGACTCTGCCTCTCACACACTCTGTCTCTCAGACACTGTCTCTCAGACACTCTGCCTCTCAGACACTCTGCCTCTCAGACACTCTGTCTCTCAGACAATCTGCCTCTCAGACCCTCTGTCTCTCAGACACTCAGTCGCTCAGATACTGCTTCTCAGACACTCTGTCTTTCAAACTCTCTGCCTCTCAAACACTCTGTATGTCAGACACTCTGCCTCTCAGCCACTCTGCCTCTCAGACAATCTGTCTCTCAGAAAATCTGCCTCTCACAGTCTGTGCCTCTCAGACTCCCTGACTTTCAGACATCTGCCTCTCAGACACTATTTCTCTCATATACTCTGCCTCTCAAACAATCCGCCTCTCACTATGTCTCTCAGACACACTGCCTCTCAGACACTCTGTCCCTCAGACACTCCTCCTCTCAGACAATCTGTCTCTCAGACACTCTGCCTCTCAGACACTCTGCCTCTCAGTCACTCTGTCTCTCAGAAAATATGCCTCTCACAGTCTCTGCCTCTCAGACTCACTGACTTTCAGACTCTGCCTCTCAGACACTATGTCTCTCATATACTCTGCCTCTCAGACAATCCGCCTCTCAGACACTCTGTCTCTCAGACACTCTGCCTCTCAGACACTCTGTCTCTCAGACACTCTGCCTCTCAGACACTCTGCCTCTCAGACACTCTTTCTATCAGACACTGCCCCTCAGACACGCTGTCTCTCAGACACTGTCTCTCAGACACTGCCTCTCAGACACTCTGTCTCTCAGACACTGCCTCTCAGAGACTCTGCCTCTCAGACACTCTGCCTCTCAGACACTCTGTCTCTCAGACATTCTGTCGCTCAGACACTGCCTCTCAGAAAATCTCTCTCTCAGACACTGCCTCTCAGACACTCTGCCTCTCAGACACTCTGCCTCTCAGACACTCTGTCTCTCAGAAAATCTGCCTCTCACAGTCTCTGCCTCTCAGACTCTCTGATTTTCAGACACTCTGCCTCTCAGACACTATGTCTCTCATATACTCTGCCTCTCAGACAATCCGCCTCTCAGACACTCTGTCTCTCAGACACTCTGCCTCTCAGACACACTGTCTCTCAGACACTCTGCCTCTCAGACACTATGTCTCTCAGACTCACTGACTCTCAGACACTCTGTTTCTCAGACACTCTGTTTCTCAGACACTCTGTCTATCAGACACACTGTCTCTCAGACACTGTCTTTCAGACACTCTGACTCTCAGACTCTCTGCCTCTCAGACACGCTGCCTCTCAGACTCTCTGCCTCTTAGACTCTCTGCCTCTCAGACTCTATGACTTTCAGAAACTCTGCCTCTCAGACACTCTGTCTCTCAGAAAATCTGCCTCTCACAGTCTCTGCCTCTCAGACTCACTGACTTTCAGACTCTGCCTCTCAGACACTATGTCTCTCATATACTCTGTCTCTCAGACACTCTGCCTCTCAGACACTCTGCCTCTCAGACACTCTGTCTCTCAGACACTCTTTCTATCAGACACTGCCCCTCAGACACGCTGTCTCTCAGACACTGTCTCTCAGACACTGCCTCTCAGACACTCTGTCTCTCAGACACTGCCTCTCAGAGACTCTGCCTCTCAGACACTCTGCCTCTCAGACACTCTGTCTCTCAGACATTCTGTCGCTCAGACACTGCCTCTCAGAAAATCTCTCTCTCAGACACTGCCTCTCAGACACTCTGCCTCTCAGAAACTCTGCCTCTCAGCCACTGACTCTCAGACACGTCCTCTCAGATACTCTGCCTCTCAGACACTCTGTCTCTCAGACACACTGTCGCTCAGACACTCTGTCTCTCAGACACTGCATCTCAGACACTCTGTCTATCAGACACTGCATCTCAGACACTGTCTCTCAGACACTCTGCCTCTCAGACACTCTGTCTCTCAGACACTCTGCCTCTCACACACTCTGTCTCTCAGACACTGTCTCTCAGACACTCTGCCTCTCAGACACTCTGCCTCTCAGACACTCTGTCTCTCAGACAATCTGCCTCTCAGACCCTCTGTCTCTCAGACACTCAGTCGCTCAGATACTGCTTCTCAGACACTCTGTCTTTCAAACTCTCTGCCTCTCAAACACTCTGTATGTCAGACACTCTGCCTCTCAGCCACTCTGCCTCTCAGACAATCTGTCTCTCAGAAAATCTGCCTCTGACAGTCTGTGCCTCTCAGACTCCCTGACTTTCAGACATCTGCCTCTCAGACACTATTTCTCTCATATACTCTGCCTCTCAAACAATCCGCCTCTCACTCTGTCTCTCAGACGCACTGCCTCTCAGACTCTCTGCCTCTCAGACACTCTGTCTATCAGACACTGCCTCTCAGACACGTTGTCTCTCAGACACTGTCTGTCAGACACTTCCTCTCAGACACTCTGTCTCTCAGACACTCTGCATCTCAGACACTGCCTCTCAGACACTCTGTCTCTCAGACACTGCCTCTCAGAAACTCTGTCTATCAGACACTGCCTCTCAGACACGCTGTCTCTCAGACACTGTCTCTCAGACACTTCCTCTCAGACACTCTGTCTCTCAGACACTCTGCATCTCAGACACTGCCTCTCAGACACTCTGTCTCTCAGACACTGCCTCTCAGAAACTCTGTCTCTCAGGCACTCTGCCTCTCAGACACTGCCTCTCGGATACTCTGTCTCTCAGTCACTGCCTCTCAGGCACTCTGCCTCTCAGACACTCTGTCTCTCAGACACTCTTCCTCTCAGAAACTCTGCCTCTCAGACACTCTGTCTTTCAGACTCTCGGCCTTTCAGACTCTCTTTCTCTCAGACACTGCCTCTCAGACAGTCTGTCTCTCAGACACTCTGCCTCTCAAACACTGCCTCTCAGACACTCTGTCTTTCTGAAACACTGCCTCTCAGATTCTCTCCCTCTCAGACTCTCTGCCTCTCAGACACTCTGCCTCTCAGACCCTCTGTCTCTCACACTCTGCCTCTCAGACACTCTGCCTCTCAGACACTCTGCCTCTCAGACACTCTGTCTCTCAGAGACTCTGCCTCTCACACACTCTGTCTCTCAGACACTGTCTCTCAGACACTCTGCCTCTCAGACACTCTGCCTCTCAGACACTCTGTCTCTCAGACAATCTGCCTCTCAGACCCTCTGTCTCTCAGACACTCAGTCGCTCAGATACTGCTTCTCAGACACTCTGTCTTTCAAACTCTCTGCCTCTCAAACACTCTGTATGTCAGACACTCTGCCTCTCAGCCACTCTGCCTCTCAGACAATCTGTCTCTCAGAAAATCTGCCTCTCACAGTCTGTGCCTCTCAGACTCCCTGACTTTCAGACATCTGCCTCTCAGACACTATTTCTCTCATATACTCTGCCTCTCAAACAATCCGCCTCTCACTATGTCTCTCAGACACACTGCCTCTCAGACACTCTGTCCCTCAGACACTCCTCCTCTCAGACAATCTGTCTCTCAGACACTCTGCCTCTCAGACACTCTGCCTCTCAGTCACTCTGTCTCTCAGAAAATATGCCTCTCACAGTCTCTGCCTCTCAGACTCACTGACTTTCAGACTCTGCCTCTCAGACACTATGTCTCTCATATACTCTGCCTCTCAGACAATCCGCCTCTCAGACACTCTGTCTCTCAGACACTCTGCCTCTCAGACACTCTGTCTCTCAGACACTCTGCCTCTCAGACACTCTGCCTCTCAGACACTCTTTCTATCAGACACTGCCCCTCAGACACGCTGTCTCTCAGACACTGTCTCTCAGACACTGCCTCTCAGACACTCTGTCTCTCAGACACTGCCTCTCAGAGACTCTGCCTCTCAGACACTCTGCCTCTCAGACACTCTGTCTCTCAGACATTCTGTCGCTCAGACACTGCCTCTCAGAAAATCTCTCTCTCAGACACTGCCTCTCAGACACTCTGCCTCTCAGACACTCTGCCTCTCAGACACTCTGTCTCTCAGAAAATCTGCCTCTCACAGTCTCTGCCTCTCAGACTCTCTGATTTTCAGACACTCTGCCTCTCAGACACTATGTCTCTCATATACTCTGCCTCTCAGACAATCCGCCTCTCAGACACTCTGTCTCTCAGACACTCTGCCTCTCAGACACACTGTCTCTCAGACACTCTGCCTCTCAGACACTATGTCTCTCAGACTCACTGACTCTCAGACACTCTGTTTCTCAGACACTCTGTTTCTCAGACACTCTGTCTATCAGACACACTGTCTCTCAGACACTGTCTCTCAGACACTCTGCCTCTCAGACACTCTGTCTCTCAGACACTCTGCCTCTCAGACACTCTGTCTCTCAGACACTCTTTCTATCAGACACTGCCCCTCAGACACGCTGTCTCTCAGACACTGTCTCTCAGACACTGCCTCTCAGACACTCTGTCTCTCAGACACTGCCTCTCAGAGACTCTGCCTCTCAGACACTCTGCCTCTCAGACACTCTGTCTCTCAGACATTCTGTCGCTCAGACACTGCCTCTCAGAAAATCTCTCTCTCAGACACTGCCTCTCAGACACTCTGCCTCTCAGACACTCTGCCTCTCAGACACTCTGTCTCTCAGAAACTCTGCCTCTCAGCCACTGACTCTCAGACACGTCCTCTCAGATACTCTGCCTCTCAGACACTCTGTCTCTCAGACACACTGTCGCTCAGACACTCTGTCTCTCAGACACTGCATCTCAGACACTCTGTCTATCAGACACTGCATCTCAGACACTGTCTCTCAGACACTCTGCCTCTCAGACACTCTGTCTCTCAGACACTCTGCCTCTCACACACTCTGTCTCTCAGACACTGTCTCTCAGACACTCTGCCTCTCAGACACTCTGCCTCTCAGACACTCTGTCTCTCAGACAATCTGCCTCTCAGACCCTCTGTCTCTCAGACACTCAGTCGCTCAGATACTGCTTCTCAGACACTCTGTCTTTCAAACTCTCTGCCTCTCAAACACTCTGTATGTCAGACACTCTGCCTCTCAGCCACTCTGCCTCTCAGACAATCTGTCTCTCAGAAAATCTGCCTCTGACAGTCTGTGCCTCTCAGACTCCCTGACTTTCAGACATCTGCCTCTCAGACACTATTTCTCTCATATACTCTGCCTCTCAAACAATCCGCCTCTCACTCTGTCTCTCAGACGCACTGCCTCTCAGACTCTCTGCCTCTCAGACACTCTGTCTATCAGACACTGCCTCTCAGACACGTTGTCTCTCAGACACTGTCTGTCAGACACTTCCTCTCAGACACTCTGTCTCTCAGACACTCTGCATCTCAGACACTGCCTCTCAGACACTCTGTCTCTCAGACACTGCCTCTCAGAAACTCTGTCTATCAGACACTGCCTCTCAGACACGCTGTCTCTCAGACACTGTCTCTCAGACACTTCCTCTCAGACACTCTGTCTCTCAGACACTCTGCATCTCAGACACTGCCTCTCAGACACTCTGTCTCTCAGACACTGCCTCTCAGAAACTCTGTCTCTCAGGCACTCTGCCTCTCAGACACTGCCTCTCGGATACTCTGTCTCTCAGTCACTGCCTCTCAGGCACTCTGCCTCTCAGACACTCTGTCTCTCAGACACTCTTCCTCTCAGAAACTCTGCCTCTCAGACACTCTGTCTTTCAGACTCTCGGCCTTTCAGACTCTCTTTCTCTCAGACACTGCCTCTCAGACAGTCTGTCTCTCAGACACTCTGCCTCTCAAACACTGCCTCTCAGACACTCTGTCTTTCTGAAACACTGCCTCTCAGATTCTCTCCCTCTCAGACTCTCTGCCTCTCAGACACTCTGCCTCTCAGACCCTCTGTCTCTCACACTCTGCCTCTCAGACACTCTGCCTCTCAGACACTCTGCCTCTCAGACACTCTGCCTCTCAGACACTGTGTCTCAGACACTCTGTCCCTCAGACACTCCTCCTCTCAGACAATCTGTCTCTCAGACACTCTGCCTCTCAGACACTCTGCCTCTCAGTCACTTTGTCTCTCAGAAAATATGCCTCTCACAGTCTCTGCCTCTCAGACTCACTGACTTTCAGACTCTGCCTCTCTGACACTATGTCTCTCATATACTCTGCCTCTCAGACACTCTGTCTCTCAGACACTCTGCCTCTCAGACACTCTGCCTCTCAGACACTCTATCAGACACTGCCCCTCAGACACGCTGTCTCTCAGACACTGTCTCTCAGACACTGCCTCTCAGACACTCTGCCTCTCAGACACTCTGTCTCTCAGACACTCTGCCTCTCAGACACTCTGCCTCTCAGACACTCTATCAGACACTGCCCCTCAGACACGCTGTCTCTCAGACACTGTCTCTCAGACACTGCCTCTCAGACACTCTGTCTCTCAGACACTGCCTCTCAGAGACTCTGCCTCTCAGACACTCTGCCACTCAGACACTCTGTCTCTCAGACATTCTGTCGCTCAGACACTGCCTCTCAGAAAATCTCTCTCTCAGACACTGCCTCTCAGACATTCTGCCTCTCAGACACTCTGCCTCTCAGACACTCTGTCTCTCAGAAACTCTGCCTCTCAGCCACTGACTCTCAGACACTTCCTCTCAGATACTCTGCCTCTCAGACACTCTGTCTCTCAGACACTCCGTCGCTCAGACACTCTGTCTCTCAGACACTGCATCTCAGTCACTCTGTCTATCAGACACTGCATCTCAGACACTGTCTCTCAGACACTCTGCCTCGCAGACACTCTGTCTCTCAGACACTCTGCCTCTCACACACTCTGTCTCTCAGACACTGTCTCTCAGACAATCTGCCTCTCAGACCCTCTGTCTCTCAGACACTCAGTCACTCAGTTACTGCTTCTCAGACACTCTGTCTTTCAAACTCTCTGCCTCTCAAACACTCTGTATGTCAGACACTCTGCCTCTCAGCCACTCTGCCTCTCAGACAATCTGTCTCTCAGAAAATCTGCCTCTGACAGTCTGTGCCTCTCAGACTCCCTGACTTTCAGACATCTGCCTCTCAGACACTATTTCTCTCATATACTCTGCCTCTCAAACAATCCGCCTCTCACTCTGTCTCTCAGACACACTGCCTCTCAGACACTCTGTCCCTCAGACACTCCTCCTCTCAGACAATCTGTCTCTCAGACACTCTACCTCTCAGACACTCTGTCTCACAGCCTCACTGCCTCTCAGACACTCTGCCTGTCAGACACTCTGTCTCTCAGATTCTCTGCCTCTCAGACTCTCTGCCTCTCAGACTCTCTGCCTCTCAGACACTCTGTCTATCAGACACTGCCTCTCAGACACGCTGTCTCTCAGACACTGTCTCTCAGACACTTCCTCTCAGACACTCTGTCTCTCAGACACTCTGCATCTCAGACACTGCCTCTCAGACACTCTGTCTCTCAGACA
Source organism: Isurus oxyrinchus (assembly GCA_026770705.1). Classification (NCBI taxonomy): domain Eukaryota; kingdom Metazoa; phylum Chordata; class Chondrichthyes; order Lamniformes; family Lamnidae; genus Isurus; species Isurus oxyrinchus. The sequence goes on along the minus strand of JANJGN010000259.1, from coordinate 32,265 downwards.
CTGCCTCTCAGACACTCTGTCTCTCAGACACTGCCTCTCGGATACTCTGTCTCTCAGTTACTGCCTCTCAGACACTCTTCCTCTCAGAAACTCTGCCTCTCAGACACTCTGTCTTTCAGACTCTCGGCCTTTCGGACTCTCTTTCTCTCAGACACTCTGTCTCTCAGACACTGCCTCTCAGGCACTCTGCCTCTCAGACAGTCTGTCACTCAGACACTCTGCCTCTCAAACACTGCCTCTCAGACACTCTGTCTTTCTGAAACACTGCCTCTCAGATTCTCTCTCTCTCAGACTCTCTGCCTCTCAGACACTCTGCCTCTCAGACTCTCTGTCTCTCACACTCTCTGCCTCTCAGACACTCTGCCTCTCAGACACTGTCTCTCAGACACTCTGCCTCTCAGACACTCTGTCTCTCAGACACTCTGCCTCTCAGACACTCTGTCTCTCAGACACGGTCTCTCAGACACTCTGTCTCTCAGACACTCAGTTGCTCAGATACTGCCTCTCAGACACTCTGTCTTTCAGTCTCTCTGCCTCTCAAACACTCTGTATGTCAGACACTCTGCCTCTCAGCCACTCTGCCTCTCAGACACACTGTCTCTCAGAAACTCTGCCTCTCAGCCACTGACTCTCAGACACGTCCTCTCAGATACTCTGCCTCTCAGACACTCTGTCTCTCAGACACACTGTCGCTCAGACACTCTGTCTCTCAGACACTGCATCTCAGACACTCTGTCTATCAGACACTGCATCTCAGACACTGTCTCTCAGACACTCTGCCTCTCAGACACTCTGTCTCTCAGACACTCTGCCTCTCACACACTCTGTCTCTCAGACACTGTCTCTCAGACACTCTGCCTCTCAGACACTCTGCCTCTCAGACACTCTGTCTCTCAGACAATCTGCCTCTCAGACCCTCTGTCTCTCAGACACTCAGTCGCTCAGATACTGCTTCTCAGACACTCTGTCTTTCAAACTCTCTGCCTCTCAAACACTCTGTATGTCAGACACTCTGCCTCTCAGCCACTCTGCCTCTCAGACAATCTGTCTCTCAGAAAATCTGCCTCTCACAGTCTGTGCCTCTCAGACTCCCTGACTTTCAGACATCTGCCTCTCAGACACTATTTCTCTCATATACTCTGCCTCTCAAACAATCCGCCTCTCACTCTGTCTCTCAGACACACTGCCTCTCAGACTCTCTGCCTCTCAGACACTCTGTCTATCAGACACTGCCTCTCAGACATGTTGTCTCTCAGACACTGACTGTCAGACACTTCCTCTCAGACACTCTGTCTCTCAGACACTCTGCATCTCAGACACTGCCTCTCAGACACTCTGTCTCTCAGACACTGCCTCTCAGAAACTCTGTCTATCAGACACTGCCTCTCAGACACGCTGTCTCTCAGACACTGTCTCTCAGACACTTCCTCTCAGACACTCTGTCTCTCAGACACTCTGCATCTCAGACACTGCCTCTCAGACACTCTGTCTCTCAGACACTGCCTCTCAGAAACTCTGTCTCTCAGGCACTCTGCCTCTCAGACACTGCCTCTCGGATACTCTGTCTCTCAGTCACTGCCTCTCAGGCACTCTGCCTCTCAGACACTCTGTCTCTCAGACACTCTTCCTCTCAGAAACTCTGCCTCTCAGACACTCTGTCTTTCAGACTCTCGGCCTTTCAGACTCTCTTTCTCTCAGACACTGCCTCTCAGACAGTCTGTCTCTCAGACACTCTGCCTCTCAAACACTGCCTCTCAGACACTCTGTCTTTCTGAAACACTGCCTCTCAGATTCTCTCCCTCTCAGACTCTCTGCCTCTCAGACACTCTGCCTCTCAGACTCTCTGTCTCTCACACTCTGCCTCTCAGACACTCTGCCTCTCAGACACTCTGCCTCTCAGACACTCTGCCTCTCAGACACTGTGTCTCAGACAATCTGTCCCTCAGACACTCCTCCTCTCAGACAATCTGTCTCTCAGACACTCTGCCTCTCAGACACTCTGCCTCTCAGTCACTTTGTCTCTCAGAAAATATGCCTCTCACAGTCTCTGCCTCTCAGACTCACTGACTTTCAGACTCTGCCTCTCAGACACTATGTCTCTCATATACTCTGCCTCTCAGACACTCTGTCTCTCAGACACTCTGCCTCTCAGACAATCTGCCTCTCAGACACTCTATCAGACACTGCCCCTCAGACACGCTGTCTCTCAGACACTGTCTCTCAGACACTGCCTCTCAGACACTCTGCCTCTCAGACACTCTGTCTCTCAGACACTCTGCCTCTCAGACACTCTGCCTCTCAGACACTCTATCAGACACTGCCCCTCAGACACGCTGTCTCTCAGACACTGTCTCTCAGACACTGCCTCTCAGACACTCTGTCTCTCAGACACTGCCTCTCAGAGACTCTGCCTCTCAGACACTCTGCCTCTCAGACACTCTGTCTCTCAGACATTCTGTCGCTCAGACACTGCCTCTCAGAAAATCTCTCTCTCAGACACTGCCTCTCAGACATTCTGCCTCTCAGACACTCTGCCTCTCAGACACTCTGTCTCTCAGAAACTCTGCCTCTCAGCCACTGATTCTCAGACACTTCCTCTCAGATACTCTGCCTCTCAGACACTCTGTCTCTCAGACACTCTGTCGCTCAGACACTCTGTCTCTCAGACACTGCATCTCAGTCACTCTGTCTATCAGACACTGCATCTCAGACACTGTCTCTCAGACACTCTGCCTCGCAGACACTCTGTCTCTCAGACACTCTGCCTCTCACACACTCTGTCTCTCAGACACTGTCTCTCAGACAGTCTGCCTCTCAGACCCTCTGTCTCTCAGACACTCAGTCACTCAGTTACTGCTTCTCAGACACTCTGTCTTTCAAACTCTCTGCCTCTCAAACACTCTGTATGTCAGACACTCTGCCTCTCAGCCACTCTGCCTCTCAGACAATCTGTCTCTCAGAAAATCTGCCTCTGACAGTCTGTGCCTCTCAGACTCCCTGACTTTCAGACATCTGCCTCTCAGACACTATTTCTCTCATATACTCTGCCTCTCAAACAATCCGCCTCTCACTCTGTCTCTCAGACACTCTACCTCTCAGACACTCTGTCTCACAGCCTCACTGCCTCTCAGACACTCTGCCGGTCAGACACTCTGTCTCTCAGATTCTCTGCCTCTCAGACTCTCTGCCTCTCAGACTCTCTGCCTCTCAGACACTCTGTCTATCAGACACTGCCTCTCAGACACGCTGTCTCTCAGACACTGTCTCTCAGACACTTCCTCTCAGACACTCTGTCTCTCAGACACTCTGCATCTCAGACACTGCCTCTCAGACACTCTGTCTCTCAGACACTGCCTCTCAGACACTCTGTCTCTCAGACACTGCCTCTCGGACACTCTGTCTCTCAGTTACTGCCTCTCAGACACTCTTCCTCTCAGAAACTCTGCCTCTCAGACACTCTGTCTTTCAGACTCTCGGCCTTTCGGACTCTCTTTCTCTCAGACACTCTGTCTCTCAGACACTGCCTCTCAGGCACTCTGCCTCTCAGACAGTCTGTCACTCAGACACTCTGCCTCTCAAACACTGCCTCTCAGACACTCTGTCTTTCTGAAACACTGCCTCTCAGATTCTCTCTCTCTCAGACTCTCTGCCTCTCAGACACTCTGCCTCTCAGACTCTCTGTCTCTCACACTCTCTGCCTCTCAGACACTCTGCCTCTCAGACACTGTCTCTCAGACACTCTGCCTCTCAGACACTCTGTCTCTCAGACACTCTGCCTCTCAGACACTCTGTCTCTCAGACACTGTCTCTCAGACACTCTGTCTCTCAGACACTCAGTTGCTCAGATACTGCCTCTCAGACACTCTGTCTTTCAGTCTCTCTGCCTCTCAAACACTCTGTATGTCAGACACTCTGCCTCTCAGCCACTCTGCCTCTCAGACACACTGTCTCTCTGAAAATCTGCCTCTCACAGTCTCTGCCTCTCAGACTCCCTGACTTTCAGACACTCTGCCTCTCAGACACTATTTCTCTCATATACTCTGCCTCTCAGACAATCCGCCTCTCAGACACTCTATCAGACACTGCCCCTCAGACACGCTGTCTCTCAGACACTGTCTCTCAGACACTGCCTCTCAGACACTCTGCCTCTCAGACACTGTCCCTCAGACACTCTGCCTCTCAGACAATCTGTCTCTCAGACACGCTGCCTCTCAGACACTCTGACTCACAGCTTCACTGCCTCTCAGGCACTCTGCCTGTCAGACACTCTTTCTATCAGATTCTCTGCCTCTCAGACTCTTTGCCTCTCAGACACTCTGTCTATCAGACACTGCCTCTCAGACACGCTGTCTCTCAGACACTGCCTCTCAGACACTTCCTCTCAGACACTCTGTCTCTCAGACACTCTGCGTCTCAGACACTGCGTCTCAGACACTCTGCCTCTCAGACACTCTGCATCTCAGACACGCTGTCTCTCAGACACTCTGCGTCTCAGACACTGCCTCTTAGACACTCTGCCTCTCAGACATTCTGCATCTCAGACACTCTGTCTCTCAGACATTCTGTCGCTCAGACACTGCCTCTCAGAAAATCGTTCTCCCAGACACTCCCTCTCAGACACTCTGTCTCTCAGACACAATGTCTCTCAGACTCTCTGCCTCTCAGACACTCTGTCTCTCAGACACTCTGTCTCTCAGACTCTCTGTCTCTCAGACACTCTGTTTCTCAGTCACACTGACTCTGTGACTCTCTGCCTCTCAGACAAGCTGCCTCTCAAACACTCTGTCTCTCAGTCAATCTGCCTCTCAGACACTCTGTCTCTGAGACACTCTGTCTCTCATACAATCTGCCTCTCAGACCCTCTGTCTTTCAGACACTAAGTCGCTCAGAAACTGCCTATCAGAACCTCCGTCTTTCAGACTCTCTGCCTCTCAGCCACTCTGCCTCTCAGTCACTCTGTCTCTCAGAAAATCTGCCTCTCACAGTCTCTGCCTCTCAGACTGATTGACTTTCAGTCTCTGCCTCTCAGACACTATGTCTCTCATATACTCTGCCTCTCAGACAATCCGCCTCTCAGACACTCTGTCTCTCAGACACTCTGCCTCTCAGACACTGTCTCTTAGACACTCTGCCTCTCAGACACTCTGCCTCTCAGACACTCTTTCTATCAGACACTGCCCCTCAGAAACGCTGTCTCTCAGACACTGTCTCTCAGACACTTCCTCTCAGACACTCTGTCTCTCCGACACTGCCTCTCAGAGACTCGGCCTCTCAGACACTCTGCCTCTCAGACACTCTGTCTCTCAGACATTCTGTCACTCAGACACTGCCTCTCAGAAAATCTCTCTCTCAGACACTGCCTATCAGACACTCTGCCTCTCAGACACTCTGCCTCTCAGACACTCTGTCTCTCAGAAAATCTGCCTCTCACAGTCTCTGCCTCTCAGACTCCCTGATTTTCAGACACTCTGCCTCTCAGACACTATGTCTCTCATATACTCTGCCTCTCAGACAATCCGCCTCTCAGACACTCTGTCTCTCAGACACTCTGCCTCTCAGACACTGTCTCTCAGACACTCTGCCTCTCAGACAATCTGTCTCTCAGACACGCTGCCTCTCAGACACTCTGTCTCACAGCCTCACTGCCTCTCAGGCACTCTGCCTGTCAGACACTCTTTCTCTCAGATTCTCTGCCTCTCAGACTCTTTGCCTCTCAGACACTCTGTCTATCAGACACTGCCTCTCAGACACGCTGTCTCTCAGACACTGTCTCTCAGACACTTCCTCTCAGGCACTCTGTCTCTCAGACACTCATCGTCTCAGACACTGCGTCTCAGACACTCTGCCTCTCAGACATTCTGCAACTCAGACACGCTGTCTCTCAGACACTCTGCGTCTCAGACACTGCCTCTTAGACACTCTGCCTCTCAGACACTCTGCATCTCAGACACTCTGTCTCTCAGACATTCTGTCGCTCAGACACTGCCTCTCAGAAAATCGTTCTCCCAGACACTCCCTCTCAGACACTCTGTCTCTCAGACACAATGTCTCTCAGACTCTCTGTCTCTCAGACACTCTTTTTCTCCGTCACACTGACTCTGTGACTCTCTGCCTCTCAGACAAGCTGCCTCTCAAACACTCTGTCTCTCAGTCAATCTGCCTCTCAGACACTCTGTCTCTGAGACACTCTGTCTCTCATACAATCTGCCTCTCAGGCACTCTGTCTCTGAGACACTCTGCCTCTCAGACACTCTGTCTCTCAGACACTCTGTCTCTCAGACACTGTCTCTCAGACACTCTGTCTCTCACACAATCTGCCTCTCAGACCCTCTATCTTTCAGACACTAAGTCGCTCAGAAACTGCCTATCAGAAACTCCGTCTTTCAGACTCTCTGCCTCTCAGACACTCTCTATGTCAGACTCTCTGTCTCTCAGCCACTCTGCCTCTCAGTCACTCTGTCTCTCAGAAAATCTGCCTCTCACAATCTCTGCCTCTCAGACTCACTGACTTTCAGACTCTGCCTCTCAGACACTATGTCTCTCATATACTCTGCCTCTCAGACAATCCGCCTCTCAGACACTCTGTCTCTCAGACACTCTGCCTCTCAGACACTGTCTCTTAGACACTCTGCCTCTCAGACACTCTGCCTCTCAGACACTCTTTCTATCAGACACTGCCCCTCAGACACGCTGTCTCTCAGACACTGTCTCTCAGACACTGCCTCTCAGACACTCTGTCTCTCAGACACTGCCTCTCAGAGACTCGGCCTCTCAGACAATCTGCCTCTCAGACACTCTGTCTCTCAGACATTCTGTCACTCAGACACTGCCTCTCAGAAAATCTCTCTCTCAGACACTGCCTCTCAGACACTCTGCCTCTCAGACACTCTGCCTCTCAGACACTCTGTCTCTCAGAAAATCTGCCTCTCACAGTCTCTGCCTCTCAGACTCCCTGATTTTCAGACACTCTGCCTCTCAGACACTATGTCTCTCATATACTCTGCCTCTCAGACAATCCGCCTCTCAGACACTCTGTCTCTCAGACACTCTGCCTCTCAGACACTCTGACTCTCAGACACTGCCTCTCAGACACTATGTCTCTCAGACTCACTGACTCTCAGACACTCTGTTTCTCAGACACTCTGTTTCTCAGACACTCTGTCTATCAGACACTCTGTCTCTCAGACACTGTCTTTCAGAAACTCTGACTCTCAGACTCTCTGCCTCTCAGACACGCTGCCTCTCAGACTCTCTGCCTCTTAGACTCTCTGCCTCTCAGACTCTATGACTTTCAGAAACTCTGCCTCTCAGACACTCTGTCTCTCAGAAAATCTGCCTCTCACAGTCTCTGCCTCTCAGACTCACTGACTTTCAGACTCTGCCTCTCAGACACTATGTCTTTCAAACTCTCTGCCTCTCAAACACTCTGTATGTCAGACACTCTGCCTCTCAGCCACTCTGCCTCTCAGTCAATCTCTCTCTCAGAAAATATGCCTCTCACAGTCTCTGCCTCTCAGACTCACTGACTTTCAGACTCTGCCTCTCAGACACTAAGTCTCTCATATACTCTGCCTCTCAGACAATCCGCCTCTCAGACACTGTCTCTCAGACACTCTGCCTCTCAGACACTCTGTCTCTCAGACACTCTGCCTCTCAGACACTCTGCCTCTCAGACACTCTTTCTATCAGACACTGCCCCTCAGACACGCTGTCTCTCAGACACTGTCTCTCAGACACTGCCTCTCAGACACTCTGTCTCTCAGACACTGCCTCTCAGAGACTCTGCCTCTCAGACACTCTGCCTCTCAGACACTCTGTCTCTCAGACATTCTGTCGCTCAGATACTGCCTCTCAGAAAATCTCTCTCTCAGACACTGCCTCTCAGACACTCTGCCTCTCAGACACTCTGCCTCTCAGACACTCTGTCTCTCAGAAAATCTGCCTCTCACAGTCTCTGCCTCTCAGACTCTCTGATTTTCAGACACTCTGCCTCTCAGACACTCTGTCTCTCATATACTCTGCCTCTCAGACAATCCGCCTCTCAGACACTCTGTCTCTCAGACACTCTGCCTCTCAGACAGTCTGTCTCTCAGACACTCTGCCTCTCAGACACTATGTCTCTCAGACTCACTGAATCTCAGACACTCTGTTTCTCAGACACTCTGTCTATCAGACACTCTGTCTCTCAGACACTGTCTTTCAGACACTCTGACTCTCAGACTCTCTGCCTCTCAGACACGCTGCCTCTCAGACTCTCTGCCTCTTAGACTCTCTGCCTCTCAGACTCTATGACTTTCAGAAACTCTGCCTCTCAGACACTCTGTCTCTCAGAAAATCTGCCTCTCACAGTCTCTGCCTCTCAGACTCACTGACTTTCAGACTCTGCCTCTCAGACACTATGTCTCTCAGAGACTCTGCCTCTCAGACAATCCGCCTCTCAGACACTCTGTCTCTCAGACACTCTGCCTCTCAGACACTCTTTCTATCAGACACTGCCCCTCAGACACGCTGTCGCTCAGACACTGTCTCTCAGACACTGCCTCTCAGACACTCTGTCTCTCAGACACTGCCTCTCAGAGACTCTGCCTCTCAGACACTCTGCCTCTCAGACACTCTGTCTCTCAGACACTCTGCCTCTCAGCCACTGACTCTCAGACACTTCCTCTCAGATACTCTGCCTCTCAGACACTCTGTCTCTCAGACACTCTGTCGCTCAGACACTCTGTCTCTCAGACACTGCATCTCAGACTCTCTGTCTATCAGACACTGCATCTCAGACACTGTCTCTCAGACACTCTGCCTCTCAGACACTCTGTCTCTCAGACACTCTGCCTCTCACACACTCTGTCTCTCAGACACTGTCTCTCAGACACTCTGCCTCTCAGACACTCTGCCTCTCAGACACTCTGTCTCTCAGACAATCTGCCTCTCAGACCCTCTGTCTCTCAGACACTCAGTCGCTCAGATACTGCTTCTCAGACACTGTCTTTCAAACTCTCTGCCTCTCAAACACTCTGTATGTCAGACACTCTGCCTCTCAGCCACTCTGCCTCTCAGACAATCTGTCTCTCAGAAAATCTGCCTCTGACAGTCTGTGCCTCTCAGACTCCCTGACTTTCAGACATCTGCCTCTCAGACACTATTTCTCTCATATACTCTGCCTCTCAAACAATCCGCCTCTCACTCTGTCTCTCAGACTCTCTGCCTCTCAGACTCTCTGCCTCTCAGACTCTCTGCCTCTCAGACACTCTGTCTATCAGACACTGCCTCTCAGACACGCTGTCTCTCAGACACTGTCTCTCAGACACTTCCTCTCAGACACTCTGTCTCTCAGACACTCTGCATCTCAGACACAGCCTCTCAGGCACTCTGCCTCTCAGACACTGCCTCTCGGATACTCTGTCTCTCAGTCACTGCCTCTCAGGCACTCTGCCTCTCAGACACTCTGTCTCTCAGACACTCTTCCTCTCAGAAACTCTGCCTCTCAGACACTCTGTCTTTCAGACTCTCGGCCTTTCAGACTCTCTTTCTCTCAGACACTGCCTCTCAGACAGTCTGTCTCTCAGACACTCTGCTTCTCAGACACTCTGCCTCTCAGACACTGTGTCTCAGACACTCTGTCCCTCAGACACTCCTCCTCTCAGACAATCTTTCTCTCAGACACTCTGCCTCTCAGACACTCTGCCTCTCAGTCACTTTGTCTCTCAGAAAATATGCCTCTCACAGACTCTGCCTCTCAGACTCACTGACTTTCAGACTCTGCCTCTCAGACACTATGTCTCTCATATACTCTGCCTCTCAGACAATGCGCCTCTCAGACACTCTGTCTCTCAGACACTCTGCCTCTCAGACACTCTGTCTCTCAGACACTCTGCCTCTCAGACACTCTGCCTCTCAGACACTCTTTTTATCAGACACTGCCCCTCAGACACGCTGTCTCTCAGACACTGTCTCTCAGACACTCCCTCTCAGACACTCTGTCTCTCAGACACTGCCTCTCAGAGACTCTGCCTCTCAGACACTGCCTCTCAGAAAATCTCTCTTCAGACACTGCCTCTCAGACACTCTGCCTCTCAGACACTCTGCCTCTCAGACACTCTGTCTCTCAGAAACTCTGCCTCTCAGCAACTGACTCTCAGACACTTCCTCTCAGATACTCTGCCTCTCAGACACTCTGTCTCTCAGACACTCTGTCGCTCAGACACTCTGTCTCTCAGACACTGCATCTCAGACACTCTGTCTATCAGACACTGCATCTCAGACACTGTCTCTCAGACACTCTGCCTCTCAGTAATTCCGCCTCTAAGACACTCTTTCTCTCAGACACACTGCCTCTCAGACACTCTGTCTCTCAGACACTCTGCCTCTCAGACAATCTGTCTCTCAGACACTCTGCCTCTCAGACACTCTGTCTCACAGCCTCACTGCCTCTCAGACACTCTGCCTGTCAGACACTCTGTCTCTCAGATTCTCTGCCTCTCAGACTCTCTGCCTCTCAGACTCTCTGCCTCTCAGACACTCTGTCTATCAGACACTGCCTCTCAGACACGCTGTCTCTCAGACACTGTCTCTCAGACACTTCCTCTCAGACACTCTGTCTCTCAGACACTCTGCATCTCAGACACTGCCTCTCAGACACTCTGTCTCTCAGACACTGCCTCTCAGACACTCTGTCTCTCAGACACTGCCTCTCGGATACTCTGTCTCTCAGTTACTGCCTCTCAGACACTCTTCCTCTCAGAAACTCTGCCTCTCAGACACTCTGTCTTTCAGACTCTCGGCCTTTCAGACTCTCTTTCTCTCAGACACTCTGTCTCTCAGACACTGCCTCTCAGGCACTCTGCCTCTCAGACAGTCTGTCACTCAGACACTCTGTCTCTCAAACACTGCCTCTCAGACACTCTGTCTTTCTGAAACACTGCCTCTCAGATTCTCTCTCTCTCAGACTCTCTGCCTCTCAGACACTCTGCCTCTCAGACTCTCTGTCTCTCACACTCTCTGCCTCTCAGACACTCTGCCTCTCAGACACTCTGCCTCTCAGACACTCTGCCTCTCAGACACTGTGTCTCAGACACTCTGTCGCTCAGACACTGCCTCTCAGACACTCTGTCTTTCAGACACTCTGCCTCTCTGACACTCTTTCTCTCAGACACTCTGCCTCTCAGAGACAGTGTATCTCAGACACTCTGCCTCTCAGACTCTCTGCCTCACAGACTCTCTGCCTCTCAGACACTCTGCCTCTCAGACACTCTTTCTCTCAGGCACTCTGCCTCTCAGACACTGCCTCTCAGACACTCTGTCTCTCAGACACTCTGCCTCTCAGACTCTCTGTCTCTCAGACACTGCCTCTCAGACACTCGGTCTCTCAGACACTCTGTCTCTCAGACACTGCCTCTCAGACACTCTGTCACTCAGACACTCTGCCTCTCAGACACTGCCTCTCAGACACTCTGTCTCTCAGACACTCTGCCTCTCAGACACTCTGTCTCTCAGACACTGCCTCTCAGACACTCTGTCTCTCAGAAACTCTGCCTCTCAGACACTGCCTCTCAGACAATTCCTCTCAGATACTCTACCTCTCAGACACTCTGTCTCTCAGACACTCTGTCTATCAGACACTGCCTCTCAGACACTGTCTCTCAGACACTCTGCCTCTCAGACACTCTGTCTCTCAGTCACTTTGTCTCTCAGAAAATATGCCTCTCACAGACTCTGCCTCTCAGAATCACTGACTTTCAGACTCTGCCTCTCAGACACTATGTCTCTCATATACTCTGCCTCTCAGACAATCCGCCTCTCAGACACTCTGTCTCTCAGACACTCTGCCTCTCAGACACTCTGTCTCTCAGACACTCTGCCTCTCAGACACTCTGCCTCTCAGACACTCTTTCTATCAGACACTGCCCCTCAGACACGCTGTCTCTCAGACACTGTCTCTCAGACACTCCCTCTCAGACACTCTGTCTCTCAGACACTGCCTCTCAGAGACTCTGCCTCTCAGACACTGCCTCTCAGAAAATCTCTCTCTCAGACACTGCCTCTCAGACACTCTGCCTCTCAGACACTCTGCCTCTCAGACACTCTGTCTCTCAGAAACTCTGCCTCTCAGCCACTGACTCTCAGACACTTCCTCTCAGATACTCTGCCTCTCAGACACTCTGTCTCTCAGACACTCTGTCGCTCAGACACTCTGTCTCTCAGACACTGCATCTCAGACACTCTGTCTATCAGACACTGCATCTCAGACACTGTCTCTCAGACACTCTGCCTCGCAGACACTCTGTCTCTCAGACACTCTGCCTCTCACACACTCTGTCTCTCAGACACTGTCTCTCAGACACTCTGCCTCTCAGGCACTCTGCCTCTCAGACACTCTGTCTCTCAGACAATCTGCCTCTCAGACCCTCTGTCTCTCAGACACTCAGTCGCTCAGATACTGCTTCTCAGACACTCTGTCTTTCAAACTCTCTGCCTCTCAAACACTCTGTATGTCAGACACTCTGCCTCTCAGCCACTCTGCCTCTCAGACAATCTGTCTCTCAGAAAATCTGCCTCTCACAGTCTCTGCCTCTCAGACTCCCTGACTTTCAGACATCTGCCTCTCAGACACTATTTCTCTCATATACTCTGCCTCTCAAACAATCCGCCTCTCACTCTGTCTCTCAGACACACTGCCTCTCAGACACTCTGTCCCTCAGACACTCCTCCTCTCAGACAATCTGTCTCTCAGACACTCTACCTCTCAGACACTCTGTCTCACAGCCTCACTGCCTCTCAGACACTCTGCCTGTCAGACACTCTGTCTCTCAGATTCTCTGCCTCTCAGACTCTCTGCCTCTCAGACTCTCTGCCTCTCAGACACTCTGTCTATCAGACACTGCCTCTCAGACACGCTGTCTCTCAGACACTGTCTCTCAGACACTTCCTATCAGACACTCTGTCTCTCAGACACTCTGCATCTCAGACACTGCCTCTCAGACACTCTGTCTCTCAGACACTGCCTCTCAGACACTCTGTCTCTCAGACACTGCCTCTCGGATACTCTGTCTCTCAGTTACTGCCTCTCAGACACTCTTCCTCTCAGAAACTCTGCCTCTCAGGCACTCTGTCTTTCAGACTCTCGGCCTTTCAGACTCTCTTTCTCTCAGACACTCTGTCTCTCAGACACTGCCTCTCAGACACTCTGTCTCTCAGACACTCTGCCTCTCAGACACTCTGTCTCTCAGACACTGCCTCTCAGACACTCTGTCTCTCAGAAACTCTGCCTCTCAGACACTGCCTCTCAGACAATTCCTCTCAGATACTCTGCCTCTCAGACACTCTGTCTCTCAGACACTCTGTCTATCAGACACTGCCTCTCAGACACTGTCTCTCAGACACTCTGCCTCTCAGACACTCTGTCTCTCAGACAATCTGCATCTCAGACACTCTGTCTCTCAGACACTCTGTCGCTCAGACACTCTGTCTCTCAGACACTGCATCTCGGACACTCTGTCTATCAGACACTGCATCTCAGACACTGTCTCTCAGACACTCTGCCTCGCAGACACTCTGTCTCTCAGACACTCTGCCTCTCACACACTCTGTCTCTCAGACACTGTCTCTCAGACACTCTGCCTCTCAGGCACTCTGCCTCTCAGACACTCTGTCTCTCAGACAATCTGCCTCTCAGACCCTCTGTCTCTCAGACACTCAGTCGCTCAGATACTGCTTCTCAGACACTCTGTCTTTCAAACTCTCTGCCTCTCAAACACTCTGTATGTCAGACACTCTGCCTCTCAGCCACTCTGCCTCTCAGACAATCTGTCTCTCAGAAAATCTGCCTCTCACAGTCTCTGCCTCTCAGACTCCCTGACTTTCAGACATCTGCCTCTCAGACACTATTTCTCTCATATACTCTGCCTCTCAAACAATCCGCCTCTCACTCTGTCTCTCAGACACACTGCCTCTCAGACACTCTGTCCCTCAGACACTCCTCCTCTCAGACAATCTGTCTCTCAGACACTCTACCTCTCAGACACTCTGTCTCACAGCCTCACTGCCTCTCAGACACTCTGCCTGTCAGACACTCTGTCTCTCAGATTCTCTGCCTCTCAGACTCTCTGCCTCTCAGACTCTCTGCCTCTCAGACACTCTGTCTATCAGACACTGCCTCTCAGACACGCTGTCTCTCAGACACTGTCTCTCAAACACTTCCTCTCAGACACTCTGTCTCTCAGACACTCTGCATCTCAGACACTGCCTCTCAGACACTCTGTCTCTCAGACACTGCATCTCAGACACTCTGTCTCTCAGACACTGCCTCTCGGATACTCTGTCTCTCAGTTACTGCCTCTCAGACACTCTTCCTCTCAGAAACTCTGCCTCTCAGACACTATGTCTCTCAGACTCACTGACTCTCAGACACTCTGTTTCTCAGACACTCTGTCTATCAGACACTCTGTCTCTCAGACACTGTCTTTCAGACACTCTGACTCTCAGACTCTCTGCCTCTCAGACACGCTGCCTCTCAGACTCTCTGCCTCTTAGACTCTCTGCCTCTCAGACTCTATGACTTTCAGAAACTCTGCCTCTCAGACACTCTGTCTCTCAGAAAATCTGCCTCTCACAGTCTCTGCCTCTCAGACTCACTGACTTTCAGACTCTGCCTCTCAGACACTATGTCTCTCATATACTCTGCCTCTCAGACAATCCGCCTCTCAGACACTCTGTCTCTCAGACACTCTGCCTCTCAGACACTCTGTCTCTCAGACACTCTGCCTCTCAGACACTCTGCCTCTCAGACACTCTTTCTATCAGACACTGCCCCTCAGACACGCTGTCGCTCAGACACTGTCTCTCAGACACAGCCTCTCAGACACTCTGTCTCTCAGACACTGCCTCTCAGAGACTCTGCCTCTCAGACACTCTGCCTCTCAGAAACTCTGTCTCTCAGACATTCTGTCGCTCAGACACTGCCTCTCAGAAAATCGCTCTCTCAGAAACTGCCTCTCAGACACTCTGCCTCTCAGACACTCTGCCTCTCAGACACTCTGTCTCTCAGAAACTCTGCCTCTCAGCCACTGACTCTCAGACACTTCCTCTCAGATACTCTGCCTCTCAGACACTCTGTCTCTCAGACACTCTGTCGCTCAGACACTCTGTCTCTCAGACACTGCCTCTCAGACACTCTGTCTCTCAGACACTCTGCCTCTCACACACTCTGTCTCTCAGACACTGTCTCTCAGACACTCTGCCTCTCAGACACTCTGCCTCTCAGACACTCTGTCTCTCAGACAATCTGCCTCTCAGACCCTCTGTCTCTCAGACACTCAGTCGCTCAGATATTGCTTCTCAGACACTCTGTCTTTCAAACTCTCTGCCTCTCAAACACTCTGTATGTCAGACACTCTGCCTCTCAGCCACTCTGCCTCTCAGACAATCTGTCTCTCAGAAAATCTGCCTCTGACAGTCTGTGCCTCTCAGACTCCCTGACTTTCAGACATCTGCCTCTCAGACACTATTTCTCTCATATACTCTGCCTCTCAAACAATCCGCCTCTCACTCTGTCTCTCAGACTCTCTGCCTCTCAGACTCTCTGCCTCTCAGACTCTCTGCCTCTCAGACACTCTGTCTATCAGACACTGCCTCTCAGACACGCTGTCTCTCAGACACTGTCTCTCAGACACTTCCTCTCAGACACTCTGTCTCTCAGACACTCTGCATCTCAGACACAGCCTCTCAGACACTCTGTCTCTCAGACACTGCCTCTCAGAAACTCTGTCTCTCAGGCACTCTGCCTCTCAGACACTGCCTCTCGGATACTCTGTCTCTCAGTCACTGCCTCTCAGGCACTCTGCCTCTCAGACACTCTGTCTCTCAGACACTCTTCCTCTCAGAAACACTGCCTCTCAGACACTCTGTCTTTCAGACTCTCGGCCTTTCAGACTCTCTTTCTCTCAGACACTGCCTCTCAGACAGTCTGTCTCTCAGACACTCTGCCTCTCAAACACTGCCTCTCAGACACTCTGTTTTTCTGAAACACTGCCTCTCAGATTCTCTCCCTCTCACACTCTCTGCCTCTCAGACACTCTGCCTCTCACACAATCTGCCTCTCAGACACTCTGCTTCGCAGACACTCTGCCTCTCAGACACTGTGTCTCAGACACTCTGTCCCTCAGACACTCCTCCTCTCAGACAATCTGTCTCTCAGACACTCTGCCTCTCAGACACTCTGCCTCTCAGTCACTTTGTCTCTCAGAAAATATGCCTCTCACAGACTCTGCCTCTCAGAATCACTGACTTTCAGACTCTGCCTCTCAGACACTATGTCTCTCATATACTCTGCCTCTCAGACAATCCGCCTCTCAGACACTCTGTCTCTCAGACACTCTGCCTCTCAGACACTCTGTCTCTCAGACACTCTGCCTCTCAGACACTCTGCCTCTCAGACACTCTTTCTATCAGACACTGCCCCTCAGACACGCTGTCTCTCAGACACTGTCTCTCAGACACTCCCTCTCAGACACTCTGTCTCTCAGACACTGCCTCTCAGAGACTCTGCCTCTCAGACACTGCCTCTCAGAAAATCTCTCTCTCAGACACTGCCTCTCAGACACTCTGCCTCTCAGACACTCTGCCTCTCAGACACTCTGTCTCTCAGAAACTCTGCCTCTCAGCCACTGACTCTCAGACACTTCCTCTCAGATACTCTGCCTCTCAGACACTCTGTCTCTCAGACACTCTGTCGCTCAGACACTCTGTCTCTCAGACACTGCATCTCAGACACTCTGTCTATCAGACACTGCATCTCAGACACTGTCTCTCAGACACTCTGCCTCGCAGACACTCTGTCTCTCAGACACTCTGCCTCTCACACACTCTGTCTCTCAGACACTGTCTCTCAGACACTCTACCTCTCAGGCACTCTGCCTCTCAGACACTCTGTCTCTCAGACAATCTGCCTCTCAGACCCTCTGTCTCTCAGACACTCAGTCGCTCAGATACTGCTTCTCAGACACTCTGTCTTTCAAACTCTCTGCCTCTCAAACACTCTGTATGTCAGACACTCTGCCTCTCAGCCACTCTGCCTCTCAGACAATCTGTCTCTCAGAAAATCTGCCTCTCACAGTCTCTGCCTCTCAGACTCCCTGACTTTCAGACATCTGCCTCTCAGACACTATTTCTCTCATATACTCTGCCTCTCAAACAATCCGCCTCTCACTCTGTCTCTCAGACACACTGCCTCTCAGACACTCTGTCCCTCAGACACTCCTCCTCTCAGACAATCTGTCTCTCAGACACTCTACCTCTCAGACACTCTGTCTCACAGCCTCACTGCCTCTCAGACACTCTGCCTGTCAGACACTCTGTCTCTCAGATTCTCTGCCTCTCAGACTCTCTGCCTCTCAGACTCTCTGCCTCTCAGACACTCTGTCTATCAGACACTGCCTCTCAGACACGCTGTCTCTCAGACACTGTCTCTCAGACACTTCCTCTCAGACACTCTGTCTCTCAGACACTCTGCATCTCAGACACTGCCTCTCAGACACTCTGTCTCTCAGACACTGCCTCTCAGACACTCTGTCTCTCAGACACTGCCTCTCGGATACTCTGTCTCTCAGTTACTGCCTCTCAGACACTCTTCCTCTCAGAAACTCTGCCTCTCAGACACTCTGTCTTTCAGACTCTCGGCCTTTCAGACTCTCTTTCTCTCAGACACTCTGTCTCTCAGACACTGCCTCTCAGGCACTCTGCCTCTCAGACAGTCTGTCACTCAGACACTCTGCCTCTCAAACACTGCCTCTCAGACACTCTGTCTTTCTGAAACACTGCCTCTCAGATTCTCTCTCTCTCAGACTCTCTGCCTCTCAGACACTCTGCCTCTCAGACTCTCTGTCTCTCACACTCTCTGCCTCTCAGACACTCTGCCTCTCAGACACTCTGCCTCTCAGACACTCTGCCTCTCAGACACTGTGTCTCAGACACTCTGTCGCTCAGACACTGCCTCTCAGACACTCTGTCTTTCAGACACTCTGCCTCTCTGACACTCTGTCTCTCAGACACTCTGCCTCTCAGAGACAGTGTATCTCAGACACTCTGCCTCTCAGACTCTCTGCCTCACAGACTCTCTGCCTCTCAGACACTCTGCCTCTCAGACACTCTTTCTCTCAGGCACTCTGCCTCTCAGACACTGCCTCTCAGACACTCTGTCTCTCAGACACTCTGCCTCTCAGACACTCTGTCTCTCAGACACTGCCTCTCAGACACTCGGTCTCTCAGACACTCTGTCTCTCAGACACTGCCTCTCAGACACTCTGTCACTCAGACACTCTGCCTCTCAGACACTGCCTCTCAGACACTCTGTCTCTCAGACACTCTGCCTCTCAGACACTCTGTCTCTCAGACACTGCCTCTCAGACACTCTGTCTCTCAGAAACTCTGCCTCTCAGACACTGCCTCTCAGACAATTCCTCTCAGATACTCTGCCTCTCAGACACTCTGTCTCTCAGACACTCTGTCTATCAGACACTGCCTCTCAGACACTGTCTCTCAGACACTCTGCCTCTCAGACACTCTGTCTCTCAGAGAATCTGCCTCTCAGACACTCTGTCTCTCAGACACTCTGTCGCTCAGATACTGCTTCTCAGACACTCTGCCTTTCAAACTCTCTGCCTCTCAAACACTCTGTCTGTCAGACACTCTGCCTCTCAGACACTCTGCCTCTCAGACAATCTGTCTCTCAGAAAATCTGCCTCTCGCAGTCTCTGCCTCTCAGACTCCCTGACTTTCAGACATCTGCCTCTCAGACACTATTTCTCTCATATACTCTGCCACTCAAACAATCCGCCTCTCAGACACTCTGTCTCTCAGACACTCTGTCGCTCAGACACTCTGTCGCTCAGACATTCTGTCTCTCAGACACTGCATCTCAGACACTCTGTCTCTCAGACACTCTGCATCTCAGACACTGCCTCTCAGACACTCTGTCTCTCAGACACTCTGCCTCTCAGACACTCTGTCTCTCAGACACTGTCTCTCAGACACTCAGTCGCTCAGATACTGCCTCTCAGACACTCTGTCTTTCAGACTCTCTGCCTCTCAAACACTCTGTATGTCAGACACTCTGCCTCTCAGCCACTCTGCCTCTCAGACACACTGTCTCTCTGAAAGTCTGCCTCTCACAGTCTCTGCCTCTCAGACTCCCTGACTTTCAGACACTCTGCCTCTCAGACACTATTTCTCTCATATACTCTGCCTCTCAGACAATCCGCCTCTCAGACACTCTGTCTCTCAGACACTCTGCCTCTCAGACACTCTGTCTCTCAGACACTCTGCCTCTCAGACTATCTGTCTCTCAGACAGTCTGCCTCTCAGACACTCTGTCTCACAGCTTCACTGCCTCTCAGGCACTCTGCCTGTCAGACACTCTTTCTCTCAGATTCTCTGCCTCTCAGACTCTTTGCCTCTCAGACACTCTGCCTCTCAGACACTCTGTCTATCAGACACTGCCTCTCAGACACGCTGTCTCTCAGACACTGTCTCTCAGACACTTCCTCTCAGACACTCTGTCTCTCAGACACTCTGCGTCTCAGACACTCTGCATCTCAGACACGCTGTCTCTCAGACACTCTGCGTCTCAGACACTGCCTCTTAGACACTCTGCCTCTCAGACACTCTGCATCTCAGACACTCTGTCTCTCAGACATTCTGTCGCTCAGACACTGCCTCTCAGAAAATCGTTCTCCCGGACAATCCCTCTCAGACACTGTGTCTCTCAGACACAATGTCTCTCAGACTCTCTGCCTCTCAGACACAATGTCTCTCAGACACTCTGTCTCTCAGACTCTCTGTCTCTCAGACACTCTGTTTCTCAGACACACTGACTCTGTGACTCTCTGCCTCTCAGACAAGCTGCCTCTCAGACACTCTGTCTCTCAGTCAATCTGCCTCTCAGACACTGTCTCTGAGACACTCTGTCTCTCATACAATCTGCCTCTCAGACACTCTGTCTCTCAGACACTCTGCCTCTCAGACACTCTGTCTCTCAGACACTGTCTCTCAGACACTGCCTCTCAGACACTCTGCCTCTCAGACACTCTATCTCTCACACAATCTGCCTCTCAGACCCTCTGTCTTTCAGACTCTCTGCCTCTCAGACACGCTCTATGTCAGACACTCTGCTCTCAGCCACTCTGCCTCTCAGTCACTCTGTCTCTCAGAAAATCTGCCTCTCACAGTCTCTGCCTCTCAGACTCACTGACTTTCAGACACTCTGCTTCTCAGACACTATGTCTCTCATATACTCTGCCTCTCAGACAATCCGCCTCTCAGACACTCTGTCTCTCAGACACTCTGCCTCTCAGACACTCTGCCTCTCAGACACTCTATCTCTCAGACACTCTTTCTATTAGACACTGCCCCTCAGACACGCTGTCTCTCAGACGCAGTCTCTCAGACACTGCCTCTCAGACACTCTGTCTCTCAGACACTGCCTCTCAGACACTCTGCCTCTCAGACACTGCCTCTCAGAAAATCTCTCTCTCAGACACTGCCTTTCAGACACTCTGCCTCTCAGACACTCTGCCTCTCAGACACTCTGTCTCTCAGATACTCTGCCTCTCAGCCACTGCCTCTCAGACACTTCCTCTCAGATACTCTGCCTCTCAGACACTCTGTCTCTCAGACACTCTGTCGCTCAGACACTCTGTCTCTCAGACACTGCATCTCAGACACTCTGTCTATCAGACACTGCATCTCAGACACTGTCTCTCAGACACTCTGTCTCTCAGACACTCTGCCTCTCACACACTCTGTCTCTCAGACACTGTCTCTCAGACACTCTGCCTCTCAGACACTCTGTCTCTCAGACACTCTGTCTCTCAGACAATCTGCCTCTCAGACCCTCTGTCTCTCAGACACTCAGTCGCTCAGATACTGCTTCTCAGACACTCTGTCTTTCAAACTCTCTGCCTCTCAAACACTCTGTATGTCAGACACTCTGCCTCTCAGCCACTCTGCCTCTCAGACAATCTGTCTCTCAGAAAATCTCCCTCTCACAGTCTGTGCCTCTCAGACTCCCTGACTTTCAGACATCTGCCTCTCAGACACTATTTCTCTCATATACTCTGCCTCTCAAACAATCCGCCTCTCACTCTGTCTCTCAGACACACTGCCTCTCAGACACTCTGTCCCTCAGACACTCTGCCTCTCAGACAATCTGTCTCTCAGACACTCTGCCTCTCAGACACTCTGTCTCACAGCCTCACTGCCTCTCAGACACTCTGCCTGTCAGACACTCTCTCTCTCAGATTCTCTGCCTCTCAGACTCTCTGCCTCTCAGACTCTCTGCCTCTCAGACACTCTGTCTATCAGACACTGCCTCTCAGACACGCTGTCTCTCAGACACTGTCTCTCAGACACTTCCTCTCAGACACTCTGTCTCTCAGACACTCTGCATCTCAGACACTGCCTCTCAGACACTCTGTCTCTCAGACACTGCCTCTCAGAAACTCTGTCTCTCAGGCACTCTGCCTCTCAGACACTGCCTCTCGGATACTCTGTCTCTCAGTCACTGCCTCTCAGGCACTCTGTCTCTCAGACACTCTGTCTCTCAGACACTCTTCCTCTCAGAAACTCTGCCTCTCAGACACTCTGTCTTTCAGAATCTCGGCCTCTCAGACTCTCTTTCTCTCAGACACTGCCTCTCAGACAGTCTGTCTCTCAGACACTCTGCCTCTCAAACACTGCCTCTCAGACACTCTGTCTTTCTGAAACACTGCCTCTCAGATTCTCTCCCTCTCTAGACTCTGCCTCTCAGACACTCTGCCTCTCAGACTCTCTGTCTCTCACACTCTCTGCCTCTCAGAAACTCTGCCTCTCAGACACTCTGCCTCTCAGACACTCTGTCTCTCAGACACTATGTGTCTCAGACACTCTGTCGCTCAGACACTGCCTCTCAGACACTCTGTCTTTCAGACACTCTGCCTCTCTGACACTCTGTCTCTCAGACACCCTGCCTCTCAGAGACAGTGTATCTCAGACACTTTGTCTCTCAGACTGTCTGTCACTCAGACTCTCTGCCTCTCAGACACTCTGTCTCTCAGACACTCTGCCTCTCAGACACTCTGTCTCTCAGACACTCTGCCTCTCAGACTTTCTGCCTCAAAGACTCTCTGCCTCTCAGACACTCTGTCTTTCAGACACTCTGCCTCTCAGAGACTCTGTCTCTCAGACACTGCCTCTCAGACTCTCTGCCTCTCAGACACTCTGTCTCTCAGAAACTCTGCCTCACAGACACTGCCTCTCAGACAATTCCTCTCAGATACTCTGCCTCTCAGACACTCTGTCTCTCAGACACTCTGTCGCTCAGACACTCTGTCTCTCAGACACTGCATCTCAGACACTCTATCAGACACTGCCTCTCAGACTCTGTCTCTCAGACACTCTGCCTCTCAGACACTCTGTCTCTCAGACACTGCCTCTCACACATTCTGTCTCTCAGACACTGTCTCTCAGACACTCTGCCTCTCAGACAATCTGTCTCTCACACAATCTGCCTCTCAGACCCTCTGTCTCTCAGACACTCTGTCGCTCAGATACTGCTTCTCAGACACTCTGTCTTTCAAACTCTCTGCCTCTCAAACACTCTGTATGTCAGACACTCTGTCTCTCAAACACTCTGCCTCTCGGACAATCTGTCTCTCAGAAAATCTGCCTCTCACAGTCTCTGCCTCTCAGACTCCCTGACTTTCAGACATCTGCCTCTCAGACACTATTTCTCTCATATACTCTGCCTCTCAAACAATCCGCCTCTCAGACACTCTGTCTCTCAGACACACTGCCTCTCAGACACTCTGTCCCTCAGACACTCTGCCTCTCAGACAATCTGTCTCTCAGACACTCTGCCTCTCAGACACTCTGTCTCACAGCCTCACTGCCTCTCAGACACTCTGCCTGTCAGACACTCTGTCTCTCAGATTCTCTGCCTCTCAGACTCTCTGCCTCTCAGACTCTCTGCCTCTCAGACACTCTGTCTATCAGACACTGCCTCTCAGACACGCTGTCTCTCAGACACTGTCTCTCAGACACTTCCTCTCAGACACTCTGTCTCTCAGACACTCTGCATCTCAGACACTGCCTCTCAGACACTCTGTCTCTCAGGCAGTCTGCCTCTCAGACACTGCCTCTCAGAGACTCTGTCTCTCAGTCACTGCCTCTCAGGCACTCTGTCTCTCAGACACTCTTCCTCTCAGAAACTCTGTCTCTCAGACACTCTGTCTTTCAGACTCTCGGCCTCTCAGACTCTCTTTCTCTCAGACACTGCCTCTCAGACAGTCTGTCCCTCAGACACTCTGCCTCTCAAACACTGCCTCTCAGACACTCTGTCTTTCTGAAACACTGCCTCTCAGATTCTCTCCCTCTCAGTCTCTGCCTCTCAGACACTCTGCCTCTCAGACTCTCTGTCTCTCACACTCTCTGCCTCTCAGACACTCTGCCTCTCAGACACTCTGCCTCTCAGACACTCTGCCTCTCAGACACTCTGTCTCTCAGACACTATGTGTCTCAGACACTCTGTCGCTCAGACACTGCCTCTCAGACACTCTGTCTTTCAGACACTCTGCCTCTCTGACACTCTGTCTCTCAGACACTCTGCCTCTCAGAGACAGTGTATCTCAGACACTCTGTCTCTCAGACTCTCTGTCACTCAGACTCTCTGCCTCTCAGACACTCTGTCTTTCAGACACTCTGCCTCTCAGACACTCTGTCTCTCAGACACTCTGCCTCTCAGACACTCGGTCTCTCAGACACTCTGCCTCTCAGACACTCTTTCTCTCAGGCACTCTGCCTCTCAGACACTGCCTCTCAGACACGCTGTCTCTCAGACACTGTCTCTCAGACACTTCCTCTCAGACACTCTGTCTCTCAGACACTCTGCATCTCAGACACTCTGTCTCTCAGACACTCTGCCTCTCAGACACTGCCTCTCAGACACTCTGTCTCTCAGACACTCTGCCTCTCAGACACTCTGCATCTCAGACACTCTGTCTCTCAGACACTCTGCCTCTCAGACACTGCCTCTCAGACACTCTGTCTCTCAGGCACTCTGCCTCTCAGACACTGCCTCTCAGATACTCTGTCTCTCAGTCACTGCCTCTCAGACACTCTGTCTCTCAGACACTCTTCCTCTCAGAAACTCTGCCTCTCAGACACTCTGTCTTTCAGACTCTCGGCCTCTCAGACTCTCTTTCTCTCAGACACTGCCTCTCAGACAGTCTGTCTCTCAGACACTCAGCCTCTCAAACACTGCCTCTCAGACACTCTGTCTTTCTGAAACACTGCCTCTCAGATTCTCTCCCTCTCACACTCTCTGCCTCTCAGACACTCTGCCTCTCAGACACTCTGCCTCTCAGACACTCTGCCTCTCAGACACTCTGTCTCTCAGACACTATGTGTCTCAGACACTCTGTCGCTCAGACACTGCCTCTCAGACACTCTGTCTTTCAGACACTCTGCCTCTCTGACACTCTGTCTCTCAGACACTCTGCCTCTCAGAGACAGTGTATCTCAGACACTCTGTCTCTCAGACTCTCTGTCACTCAGACTCTCTGCCTCTCAGACACTCTGTCTTTCAGACACTCTGCCTCTCAGACACTCTGTCTCTCAGATACTCTGCCTCTCAGACACTCGGTCTCTCAGACACTCTGCCTCTCAGACTCTCTGCCTCACTGACTCTCTGCCTCTCAGACACTCTGCCTCTCAGACACTCTTTCTCTCAGGCACTCTGCCTCTCAGACACTGCCTCTCGGACACTCTGTCTCTCAGACACTCTGTCTTTCAGACACTGCCTCTCAGACACTCTGTCTCTCAGACACTCTGTCTCTCAGACACTGCCTCCCAGACACTCTGTCACTCAGACACTCTGCCTCTCAGACATTGCCTCTTAGATACTCTGTCTCTCAGACACTGCCTCTCAGGCACTCTGCCTCTCAGTCACTCTGTCTCTCAGACACTCTGCCTCTCAGACACTCTGTCTCTCAGACAATCTGCCTCTCAGACCCTCTGTCTCTCAGACACTCAGTCGCTCAGATACTGCTTCTCAGACACTCTGTCTTTCAAACTCTCTGCCTCTCAAACACTCTGTATGTCAGACACTCTGCCTCTCAGAGACAGTGTATCTCAGACACTCTGTCTCTCAGACTCTCTCGGTCTATCTCTCTTTCTCTCTCTCTCAGTCTCTTTCTGACTCTCTCTCAGACTTTCTCCTTTACACAGGCTCTCTCCCAGGCTCTATCTCTCAGACTCTCTCTCTCTCGCTCTCTCTCTCAGTGTCTCTCTGTCACTTTCTCTCTCAGTCTCTGTCTCTGTCTCTCTCTCTCTCTCTGTTTCTCTCAGACTCTCTCTGTCTCTCTGTCTCAGTCTCTGTCTCTGTCTCTCTCTCTGTCTCTCTCTGTTTCTCTCAGACTCTCTCTGTCTCTTTCTCTCAGACTCTCTCTCTCTCTCAGACTCTCTCTCTCGCTCTCTCTCTCAGTGTCTCTCTGTCACTCTCTCTCTCAGTCTCTGTCTCTGTCTCTCTCTCTCTCTCTCTCTCTCTGTTTCTCTCAGACTCTCTCTGTCTCTCTGTCTCAGTCTCTGTCTCTGTCTCTCTCTCTGTCTCTCTCTGTTTCTCTCAGACTCTCTCTGTCTCTTTCTCTCAGACTCTCTCTCTCTCTCAGACTCTCTCTCTCGCTCTCTCTCTCAGTGTCTCTCTGTCACTCTCTCTCTCAGTCTCTGTCTCTGTCTCTCTCTCTCTCTCTGTTTCTCTCAGACTCTCTCTGTCTCTCTCTCTCAGTCTCTGTCTCTGTCTCTCTCTCTCTCTCTCTCTGTTTCTCTCAGACTCTCTCTGTCTCTTTCTCTCAGACTCTCTCTCTCTCTCAGACTCTCTCTGTCTCTCTCTCTCTCTCTCTCAGTCTGTCTGTCTCTCTCTCTGTCTCTCTCTCTCTCAGACTTTCTCCTTTGCACAGGCTCTCTCCAAGATTCTCTATCTCTCAGACTCTATCTCTCTCTCAAACCCACTCTCTCTGACTCTCTCTCTCTGTCTATCTCTCTCAGACACTCTATCTGTCTCTCTGTCTCTCAGTCTCTCTCTCTCTCAGTCTCTCTCTTTTTCTCTCTCTCTCTCTCAGACTGTCTATCTCTCTTTCGGACTCTCTCTGTCTCTCCCTCTCTCAGACTCTCTATCTCTCTCTCTCACACACAGACTCTCTCTCAGACTTTCGCTCTGTCTCTCTCTCTCATGCTATTTGTCTCTCAGACTCTCTGTCTCTCTGTAACCCTATCTCTGTAACCTCCTCCAGCCCCTACAACCCTCCCTATCTCTGTAACCTCCTCCAGCCCCTACGACCCTCCCTATCTCTGTAACCTCCTCCAGCCCCTACAACCCTCCCTATCTCTGTAACCTCCTCCAGCCCCTACAACCCTCCCTATCTCTGTAACCTCCTCCAGCCCCTACAACCCTCCCTATCTCTGTAACCTCCTCCAGCCCCTACAACCCTCCCTATCTCTGTAACCTCCTCCAGCCCCTACAACCCTCCCTATCTCTGTAACCTCCTCCAGCCCCTACAACCCTCCCTAACTCTGTAACCTCCTCCAGCCCCTACAACCCTTCCTATCTCTGTAACCTCCTCCAACCCCTACAACCCTCCCTATCTCTGTAACCTCCTCCAGCCCCTACAACCCTCCTTATCTCTGTAACCTCCTCTAGCCCCTACATCCCTCCCTATCTCTGTAACCTCCTCCAGCCCCAACAACCCTCCCTATCTCTGTAACCTCCTCCAGCCACGACAACCCTCCCTATCTCTGTATCCTCCTCTAGCCCCTACATCCCTCCCTATCTCTGTAACCTCCTCCAGTCCTTACAACCCTCCCTATCTCTGTAACCTCCTCCAGCCCCTACAACCCTCCCTATCTCTGTAACATCCTCCAGACCCTACATCCCTCCCTATCTCTGTAACCTCCTCCAGCCCCTACAACCCTCCCTATCTCTGTAACCTCCTCCAGCCCCTACAACACTCCCTATCTCTGTAACCTCCTCCAGCCCCTACAACCCTCCCTATCTCTGTAACCTCCTCCAGCCCCTACACCTCTCCCTATCTCTGTAACCTCCTCTAGCCTCTACAACCCTCCCTATCTCTGTAACCTCCTCTAGCCTCTACAACCCTCCCTATCTCTGTAACCTCCTCCAGCCCCTACAACGCTCCCTATCTCTGTAACCTCATGTAGCCCCTACAACCCTCCCTATCTCTGTAACCTCCCCCAGCCCCTACAATCCTCCCAGGCCTCTGCCTTCCTCCAATTCCGGCCTCTTGACCACCCCACCGATTCCCATCGCTCCACCATCGGCGGCCGTGCCTTCAGCTGTCTGGGGGGGGTCGGGGGGGGGGGGGGGGGGGTGCCCTGAGCTCTGGAATTCTCTCTCTAACCCTCTCCACCCCTCTCTCTCTCTCTCTCTCTCTCTCTCTTGCGTTTAAGCTGCTCCATCATCCCGATCAATTTGCTTGAGCTTTCAGCTACCTCCCTTTCTACCTGCTAATGTGCCTCATCACGCTGTGGGGGGTGTGGGTGGGGGTGGGTGGGGGTGGGGGTGGGGGGGGTCAAGTCTGGTTCGGTAACCACTTCGCTGAAGGGAATTGGGAGTTTGGAACTGGGTGAAAGATGCTATAAAAATGCAAGTGACCTCCCACGCGACCCCTCCCCCCCACCACCTCGCAGCTGCTGAAGATCCTTGTTAAAATCCTCCGAAGGTCAATCTGCCCTCCTTTTCACTCGCCTCCTTTACCCATATCACCCTGGTCACCGTGGCGACCACTCGGTCTGGGTCAACTTGTCTGTCCCTCTGTGTGTACTAGCCAGCTGCTGCCCAGGGAGCAGGTATGGCCCTCTCCATGGCAACTGTTGACGGGGTCGCGTCCCCCCCCTCGACGTGCAGTGGGAGTAACCTCGCCCGGCAGACTGAACAATTTCGTCCACAGGGTTTACTTCGAGAGGGCCGCTTTCCGGTGACCTTCGACCCTGGCCCACCGCAGAGGCCGACGCTGGGTTTGGAGACGTCTGGGCCCATTTTCACATCCCAGCGATGAGGGGTCGTAGCCATGACGTAGCCTCCGTCAAGACCCTCGCAGAATATCGTGCCCCCCCCCGCCCCCACCTCAACCGTCACCCCCCAGCTCACCTACTGCCCCTCCCCCACCTCACCTCACCCCCTCCCCACCTCACACCCTCCCCCTCCCCCACCTCATCCCCTCACCCACCTCACCTACTGCCCCTCCCCACCTCACCCCCCTCCCCAACTCACCCCCTCCCCCACTTCACCTACTGCCCCTCCCCACCTCACCCCCTCCCCCACTTCACCTACTGCCCCTCCCCACCTCACCCCCTCCCCCACTTCACCTACTGCCCCTCCCCACCTCCCCTCACCCCCTCCCCCTCCCTCACCTCACCCCCTCCCCACCTCACCCCCTCCCCCACTTCACCTACTGCCCCTCCCCACCTCCCCTCACCCCCTACCCCTCCCTCACCTCAACCCCTCCCTCACCTCACCCCCTCCCCCCACCTCACCCCCTCCCCCTCCCTCACCTCACCCCCTCCCCACCTCACCCCCTCCCGACCTCACCCCCTCCCCCACCTTACCTACTGCCCCTCCCCACCTCCCCTCACCCCCTCCCCACCTCATCCCCTCCCCCTCTCCCACCTCACCTCACCCCCTCCCCACCTCACCTCACCCCCTCCCCACCTCACCTCACCCCCTCCCCACCTCACCCCCTCCCCCACCTCACATCACTCCCTCCCCCAGCTCACATACTGCCCCTCACTACCTCCCCTCAGCCCCTCCCCACCTCATCCCCTCCCCCTCCCTCACCTCACCCCCTTCGCCACCTCACCTCACCCCCTCCCCCAACTCACCCCCTCCCCCATCTCACCTCACCCCCCTCCCCACCTCCCCTCACCCCCTCCCTTACCTCATCCACTCCCCCTCCCTCACCTCACCCCCTCCCCCATCTCACCCCCTCCCCCACCTCACCTACTGCCCCTCCCCACCTCACCTCACCCCCTCCCCACCTCACCCCTCCCCCTCCCCCACCTCACCTCACCCCCTCCCCCACCTCACCCGCTCCCACATCTCATCCCCTCCCCACCTCACCTCACCACCTCCCCCACCTCATCCCTTCCCCCACCTCACCCCCCTCCCCCTCCCCACCTCAACCCCTCCTCACCTCACCCCCTCCCCACCTCACCCCACTCCCCCACCTCACCTCAACCACTCCCCCACCTCACCTCACCCCCTCCCCCACCTCACCCTCAAACACTCCCCACCTCACCACCTCCCCACCTCACCTCACCCCCCTCCCCCACCTCACCTCAACCACTCCCCCACCTCACCTCACCCCCCTCCCCCACCTCACCCGCTCCTCACCTCACCCCCTCCCCCACCTCACCCGCTCCTCACCTCACCCCCCTCCCCCATCTCACCTCAACCCCTCCCCCACCTCACCTCACCCACTCCCCACCTCACCACCTCCCCCACCTCACACCGTCCCCCACCTCACACCCTCCCCACATCACCTCACCCCCTCCCCCACCTCAACCCCTCCCCCACCTCACCTCACCCCTCCCCCACCTCACCTCACCCCTCCCCCAAGTCACCTCACCCCTCCCCCACCTCACCTCACCCCCTCCCCCACCTCACCTCAACCCTCCCCCACCTCACCTCACCCCTCCCCCACCTCACCTCACCCCCTCCCCCACCTCACCTCACCCCCTCCCCCACCTCACCTCACCCCCTCCCCCACCACACCCACTCCCCACCTAACCCCCTCCCCCTCCCCCACCTCACCCCGTCCCCCACCTCACCTCACCCCCTCCCCCACCCTCACCCCCTCCCCCACCTCACCTCACCCCCTCCCCACCTCACCTCACCCCCTCCCCCCACCTCACCCCCTCCCCACCTGACCTCACACCCTCCCCCACCTCACCCCACCCCCCTCCCCCACCTCACACCCCTCCCCCACCTCACACCCTCCCCCTCCTCACCACACCCCCTCCCCCACCTCACCCCCCCTCCCCACCACCTCACCTCACCCCCTCCCCCACCTCACCTCACCCCCTCCCCAACCTCACCCCCTCCCCCAACTCACCACACCGCCTCCCCCACCTCACCCACTCCCCACCTCACCCCCTCCACCACCTCACCCCCTCCCCCACCTCACCTCACCGCCTCCCCACCCTCACCCCCATCCCCCACCTCACCTCACCCCCTCCCCCACCTCACCCCCTACCCCACCTCACCTCACCACCTCCCCCACCTCACACCCCTCCGCCACCTCACTTCATCCCCTCCCCCACCTCACCCCCTTCCCCACCTCACCTCACCCCCTCCCCCACCTCACCCCCCTCCCCCACCTCACCTGCTGCCCCCACCCCCACCTCACACCCTCCCCCACCTCACCTCACCCCCTCCCCCACCTCAACCCTTCCCCCACCTCACCTGCTGCCCCTCCCCACCTCACCTGCTGCCCCACCCCCACCTCACACCTCCCCCCCACCTCACCCTCTCCCCCTCCCCCAACTCACCCCCTCCCCCAACTCACCCCCTCCCCCACCTCACCTGCTGCCCCCTCCCCCACCTCAACCCCTTCCCCCACCTCACCTGCTGCCCCTCCCCCACCTCACCTGCTGCCCCTCCCCCCACCTCACACCTTCCCCCACCTCACCTCACCCCCTCCCCCACCACACCCACTCCCCACCTCACCCCCCCCCCCTCCCCCACCTCACCCCGTCCCCCACCTCAACTCACCCCCTCCCCCACCTCACCCCCTCCCCCACCTCACCTCACCCCCCCTCCCCACCTACCTCACCCCCTCCCCACCTCACCTCACCCCCTCCCCCCACCTCACCCCTCCCCACCTCACCCCCTCCCCCAACTCACCCCCTCCCCCACCTCACCCCCTCCCCCACCTCACACACACGCCACCTCACCACACCCCCTCCCCCATCTCACCACCTCCCACCTCACCCCCTCCCCCAACTCACCCCCCTCCCCCTCCTCACCCCCTCCCCCACCTCACACCCTCCCCCACCTCACCACACCCCCTCCCCCATCTCACCCCCTCCCCACCCCATTCAACCCCTCCCCAACTCAACCTCCTCCCCCACCTCACACCATCCCCCACCTCACCCCCCTCCCCAGCTCACCCCCTCCCCTCCTCACCCCCTCCCCCACCTCACACCCTCCCCCAACTCTCCCCTTCCCCCACCTCACCTCACCCCTCCCCCACCTCACCTCACCCCCTCCCACCGCATCCCTCCCTACTCACCCACTCCCCCTCACCACCCTCCCCACCTCACCCACTCCCACCTCATCCCCTCATCCCCTCCCCCACCTCACCTCACCCCCTCCCCACATCACCCCCTTCCCACCTCACCCCCCTCCCCACCTCATCCCCTCCCCCACCTCACCTCACCCCCTCCCCACCTCACCTCACCACCTCCCCAACTCACCTCACCCCTCCCCAACTCACCTCACCCCCTCCCCCACCTCACCTCAACCCCTCCCCACTTCACCCCCTCCCCACCTCACCCCCTCCCCCATCTCACCCCCTCCCCACCCCCTTCAACCCCTCCCCAACTCACTCCCTCCCCCACCTCACCTCACCCCCTCCCCAACTCACCCCCTCCCCCACCTCACACCCTCCCCCACCTCACCCCCTCCCCACCTCACCCCCTCCTCTCCTCACCCCCTCCCCACCTCACCCCCTCCCCTCCTCACCCCCTCCCCCACCTCACACCCTCCCCCACCTCACCCCTTCCCCCACCTCACCTCTCCCCCTCCCCCACCTCACCCCCTCCCCACCTCACCTCACCCCTTCCCCCACCTCACCGCACCCCCTCCACCACCTCCCCCCCTCCCCCACCTCACCCCCTCCCCACCTCACCTCACCCCCTCCCACACCTCACCCCCTCCCCCACCTCATCCCCTCCCCCACCTCACCTGCTGCCCCTCCCCAACTCACCCCCTCCCCCACCTCACACCCTCCCCCACCTCACACCCTCCCCCACCTCACCTCACCCCCTCCCCCACCTCACCTCACACCCTCCCCCACCTCACCTCACACCCTCCCCCACCTCACCCACTCCCCACCTCACCTCACACCCTCCCTCACCTCACCCACTCCCCACCTCACCCTCCCCCTCCCCACCTCACCCCCTCCCCCATCTCACCTCACCCCTCCCCCACCTCACCTCACCCCC